>CM040121.1:147137824-147812199 GCA_022559845.1 Amorphophallus konjac
TGGAAATAGGAGGATGAAGCACCCGCCCACGGGAGAGAAAACCAAAGAAAGCCTGCAGATCAGCTTGAAAGTGACGGCCAGAGACCCGTGCGTCGCTTATAAATAACGGTCCCACCCTAGACCGCCAGAATAGAGTGACGCTCCTAAACCAGACCGTCAGACAACCTGCAGTAGTAAAGCTTGAATTCTTTTAACTCCAACTCTTCCAGCCGGCTAGAAGACTTGGGCCTCGTGCTAATGAACCTGTAAACCTGCCAAAGAAATAGAAAGACAAGACAAGACAACCTCAATCAACCCTCTTCACAAGCATAGCATCAATTCTTAAAGAACTTAAGAACATCAAAAGGAGAGGGAATTACCGGGGAGTTTTGGTTTTTTAACCCCTCTGGGCGTTTTCAAAAGTTGGGAGGATGTTTGTATGCTTAAAACAACAGTGAAAAAACGTGGAGGAGGAGGAGGGACAATGCTCTGTTTAAAAAGACCAAGGAAGAACTCAAGCATGCAAAGATGAACTTGAAAGATCAAAAACAAAAGTACTCCCTTGACTGGAAGATGGATGGACGTGGGAAGCAACTCCTCCTGGATGAAGATGGCTCCTGGGTTCGGCAGCACTTCGTCGTGAATCAAAAATCTCCCCCCTTGATTATGAAATCAAAGGTTCTATTTATAGACCTTCAAAACTCATGGGTCGAGTTGAAGATAAATCAGCCAAGAAAGGAGGATAATCCTTAGCAAATCTTTGAGGATAATATCAACAAGAGTCCAAAGAAACAAACGAGAGGTCCTGAGGATTAGAATTGAAGGAGATAACGCCAATCCAAAACCCTATCTCGTCCACGGAGTAGCAGAGAAAAGGCCTGAACTGTCAGGACTCTCTGAAGGAAGTAACGGTTGCACGATAGACCGCCACTTGAAAGTAACGCATCAAGGCATGACCGTCATTTTCAACCCTATCCAAAGGATAAGATCGACGGGAAGAAGATCTAAACAATAGGACTCTGCAAGTAAGTAACGGCCAGGGAAAAGGGCGTCATAAGGAAAAAAACGGCTAGAGAGTAGACCGTTATTATCAAAGGACAACGAGGCCCTAAGTCTTGGGACTCTTCAAAGAGTAACGGCCTAGGCTTCATGCGTTATTATGAAATGACGCGCCTAGTCCAGACCGTTATTATCATTGATTTTCAAGAAAATAGAATGGAGGGATTGCCAAGCTCTTGAACAAAGTGCCACCAGGAACCAGGTCTAATCCAGGAATTGAGACCCAGAAAACAGGCTTCAACTGATTAAAAGGAATTCAATGAAGAGTGAACAACTCAGAGCATCATATTGAATAAATAAGGAGATGACCCGACTTATTGGGTATAAAACGGGTGTCAACAACCATGTCGATACTTTGGATGACCTTATTATGGGATTAGATTCACAATGGAAGTTGACGCATCTTTGGGCCCGAGGCTTTGACCAACCTGCTAGTCTTAGCTTCACCCATCTGGACTTAGGATCCACTACCTCCGTGTGCACCGTGGGGTGTGTCACCACGGAGATTCTTCTACTCCTCCCGATGTCGGCCGAGTCCGACTTCGTTCCTTTTTACCCAAGGGAGGAATCCTATTTTCTACACATGTCCGTCGTCCCACCAATCATAATGTATGGCGGTGACTATGAATTCCAAACTTGGGATCATGTCATGTTGGAACCCACTTCATGGGGTCACACCTTCTTCGACCCTTTTGACCCCTTCACTAGTGAACCTCCCGAGTTTTCATACACACTACCCTTCTTCCGCGGAGTTCACTATCCCACCTTTTCCACTCGGGCCAATCAAACTCCACATAGCCATAGGTCCGAACCATCATTTGGGGGTAAGGAAGTCTTTTGTTTCCCCGATCCCTCTAAACCACCCGCACCTCCCGGACTTCTCGCATCCAAGCCCAATGTCCATGATTCGTGCATCGTAGTATGTCTAGGAGTTCCCCATGACGTCAACCTCTGGTCACGTCAAATGCATGCATGGCACACATTCGGGTGTCCTGGTCCGCCGTCACCCATGTACGGGTCGGACTAACATTAGGTATGTCTAGGGTCAAATATGAGTCGGTGTGTTTTCCTTGTGTGGTTTGTCTTGTGTGGTTTGTTTGCATGGCTTATGTGTAGTTTGAGAGTCTGCATGTGTCTTGTGCAAGCTCGTTGTCGTTCTCTTATGAGTAAGAGGCGAGTGGACTCGCTCGATGAGTAAGGGATCGGTTCTACATCTATACCCGGATCAGTCACCTACAGGGGCTAAACGGTGATTCCTAGTGAGTCTTTGAGCCGCCACTTCCCCTTTGAGAGTGGCCCACCCGGAGTGTCCACCTCTAGCCCAGAGCAGCTTGTGCATATCGAGTATATATGGAATGAGCATGTGACGTTCACTTGGAGTGGAGCATACCCGCGTTACTTGGCACGGTGACGGATCCGCCGGAATACTCGAGCACCCATACCCCTACTCGACGAGGTCGAGTTCCTCCCACCCGGGGAGAATTGATGAGGACATCAAGGGCTTGTGGGATATGTATTAGTGTGTATTAGCTTGTACAGGTGTGTATTATGGGTTGTATTGGCTTGAAAGTGTGTAATTTTTGATTTCTTTCATTTGGGCTCTCTTTGTAAGGCTTTAATTAAGCCATTGGGCCACATTTCTAGGAAGAGTCCATTACTAGGTATCATGTATTAAGTCCACTTAAGGGTGTTACTTCATATTGGGTCATTAGGTTTCAAATGGGTCCTTAAGTCACTTAAGGTCCAAATTGGGTTACACTCTCTCATGGGCCATCTAAGTGGGAATGGTCCATGACTAGCATGGGCTTGTGGAAGGCTCTTGGCCCATGATTGGCATTTGGCCCATGAAGGGGGGCGCATGGTTCTTTGGCCTTATTAGGCTTGGTAGGTGTGATTTAGGTAGAGTTTGAATAGAAATGGTCAAGTTAGATTAAAAAAATGTATTAGGTGTGTTGTTCACATTTCATCCCAGCCCTCCATTCCCCATCCCTAGATCCAAGGGTCTACATTTGATTTGATGTGAATCATATATAAGGTTGTATTTTCATTTAGAAATGAATGAAATGAAGAAAAATTATTGGAGAATTCAAGAGCTTCTTGCGCCCCTCTCCTCCTGTTCTTCCCTTCCCAACCCCAGATCTAGAGTGGTTCTATCTTCAATCCCCACCCCTCTATCTCCGGTGATCATCTGTGCCGCCGTCGCCGCCGTTCGTGCCGCCGCCGATCCGCCGCGGAGCCATCTTCAAGGTTCTGTCCTACTGGATAGAGGTGTAGTCCACGAATTCCTGCTCTCCACCACATGAAGATCTCAAGTTGAAATTTTGAGGGTGTGTTCTTACCTTGAATCCCCACCTCCACCTAACTTTTCATGTCCAAACTCCATCATTTAGTAATTTTTCATTTTCGTTCATCTTTCACTCCCAGATCTGTCTTGTCTCTGTCTACAGTGACAGCAGCTCTGAGTTTCACATCTTCGACCACCATTTTGATTTTTCCAAACCCTCCCACTTTTACTGGGAGTTATGTCCATCAACCTATCACTCCATGAATTTTCTTAAATTTTGATCTGCCTTCTATCCATTTTTCAAAAATCGTGTCCTTCTTCAGATACAGTACTGTCAGCCAGATTCCAGATCCGACCACCTTCCAGTAAACAAATCATATCAATTCGTAGCCTCCACCAAATCCAGATCCAAAAACATGCCCATTTTCCTGGTTCAATTTGCTACAACATTGAGGAAGAGCCCCGGAGTTGAGTCGGAAGTCTACTAGACGGTCAACGGCATTTCTCAGACAACTCACCTGCAGATCTGAGATTTTAGGTACTGTACAACAAGAACTTGAAAATACAATAAATCCAGATCCGTCTAGATCCATGTCCTATCTATAGGCTTGGCTTGAAGTATTTTGAGTTAGCTTTCCAACGGCGCCAGTTTCGTGTCGATCCGACATCGGGGTTGATCGCAGGGTCCGTTCTCGCCGGAGCGCGCGCCGGAAAACAGAACCGGCAGATCCGTGGCCGGTGATTCCGACCGGTGCCGATCGGAGCCGCCCGACCTCCGGCCTGCGAACCAGTGCGCCTCCACTCCAGGGAGCTCTCATCCAGGCATCCACCACTATAGCGGTGCCACTGGGTCCCACACGGCCCCTCCGGACAGCACGTGGGCCCCACAGGCGCGAGTACGTGTGCGGCCGAAGCTACGCGAGAAGCCGCCCGTCAACCCGAAATCGGTCCTCCCGGACCCCATTGTGTCTCCCTTTACCTCCCTGCGTGGAGTGGGCTGTAACTCATTGCTGTAATCTTCATGTATTAACTGTCCCGGGAGTACGACTTCGGCCGGGTCCGTCTTCCCCACGCCGGGAGCGTGGAGGTATCGTATTCGCTCCTTGCTTGGCATTTCGCTTATTTCCATATATGCTTTATATGCCGCTGCTAGAGAGCATGTTTTAGGACCTAGCTCATTATATTTTTATATCCCCGCTGCTGCGAGAGAGAGCGTTACCGTCCCGTGACCCGATCCGGGCACAAAAGTGCGAATTGACCACCCTAGCTCTTGCCAGTTTCTCAACCGTACACATCCGGCGCTTCCCTCGTTAAGGGACAATCACGAGCTCACCTAGAGTCTAAGGATTGCATTCCTCATTCGAGTCGTGTCCGTGGTCTCGTCCCGCTTCAATTTGGTATCAGAGCGAGGTTGAGTCTAGGGTGTCCAAAGTAAAAAAAAAGAGTGTCATTTAAGTCTAAGTGTCTAAGTCGGTCTTAGGAGTTGCATTTGCATACCATTAGTCGGTATATAAAAAGGTGTTGTCCGAACGTTAAGCTACGCCTATAGGGAAGGTCGCACACTTGCGCGAGTGATCTTCGGATCGATTAACTCCACCCTGTACCGAGTCTTGGTGTCTTTATCCTTAGTGTGCATGCATCCCAACCTTGCATAGTCGGTCTAGTGTCATGTCCAAATGGCCTTGCATATCCATTCGTAGGGATCCATTCCCATATTATGGCAACTATGGCCAACCCATGTCGACTCGTCCAAGGCGATAGGTCCGTGTCCGAGTACATTCGGGCATATCGTACGTATTGGTTGGAACATGGCTTGGGAGAGGAGAGCAACACAGATGCATTTCAGTTCCGGAGAGGTTTGCTCCTTCAATTCTAGTTAGAATGTCTTATCCGCAATGCATTCTCTCTAGCGGAATCCTATACGGTCGCTCTAGTGGTCGAGCCATTTGAGTCACACTTTTCTCGGTATGGTTGCTTTCGACAAGCATCCACCTCCCAGCCGCCTACACCATGGCCTTCACCACTCGAGAGAGTTCCAATGTCATCCCCCTCTATTTTCGAATTCGATTCGGAATCCTCTCATTTGGAACCACCAAGGCCCGAGCCACCCGTATTTCTAACGGGTACACTTTTCATAGCCGAGCCGCTTCGTCGTTGGCTCAAGGATGGCTTGGTCCCACCTCCCTTCCCATCCATGGACCCCATCCTATCTCTAGTGCCCGTCAACTCCTACCACACAACTTTTCGGTCTAGTCACCATGTCGATACTTTGGATGACCTTATTATGGGATTAGATTCACAATGGAAGTTGACACATCTTTGGGCCCGCGGCTTTGACCAACCCTGCTAGTCTTAGCTTCACCCATCCGGCCTTAGGATCCATTACCTCCGTGTGCACCGTGGGGTGTGTCACCACGGAGATTCTTCTACTCCTCTCGATGCCGGCCGAGTCTGACTTCGTTCCTTTTTGCCCAAGGGAGGAATCCTATTTTCTACACATGTCCGTCGTCCCACCGATCATAATGTATGGCGGTGACTATGAATTCCAAACTTGGGATCATGTCATGTTGGAACCCACTTCATGGGGTCACACCTTCTTCGACCCTTTTGACCCCTTCACTAGTGAACCTCCCGAGTTTTCATACTCACTACCCTTCTTCTGCGGAGTTCACTATCCCACTTTTTCCACTCGGGCCAAGCAAACTCTACATAGCTATATGTCCGAACCATCATTCGGGGGTAAGGAAGACTTTGGTTTCCCCGATCCCTCTAAACCACCCGCACCTCCCGGACTTCCCGCATCCAAGCCCAATGTCCATGATTCGTGCATCGTAGTATGTCTAGGAGTTCCCCATGACGTCAACCTCCGGTTACGTCAAATGCATGCATGGCACACATTCGGGTGTCCTGGTCCGCCGTCACCCATGTACGGGTCGGACTAACATTAGGTATGTCTAGGGTCATATATGAGTCGGTGTGTTTTTCTTGTGTGGTTTGTCTTGTGTGGTTTGTTTGCAAGGTTTGTGTGTAGTTTGAGAGTCTGCATGTGTCATGTGCAAGCTCGTTGTCGTTCTCTTATGAGTAAGAGGCGAGTGGACTCGCTCCATGAGGATGGGATCGGTTCTACATCTATACCCGGATCAGTCACCTACAGGGACCCAACGGTGATTCCTAATGAGTCTTTGAGCCGCCACTTCCCCTTTGAGAGTGCCCCACCCGGAGTGTCCACCTCTAGCCCATAGCAGCTTGTGCATATCGAGTATATATGGAATGAGCAGGTGACGTTCACTTGGAGTGGAGCATACCCGCGTTACTTGGCACGGTGACGGATCCGCCGGAATACTCGAGCACCCATACCCCTACTCGACGAGGTCTAGTTCCTCCCACCCGGGGAGAATTGATGAGGACATCAAGGGCTTGTGGGATGTGTATTAGTGTGTATTGGCTTGTATAGGTGTGTATTATGGGTTGTATTGGCTTGAAAGTGTGTAATTTTTGATTTCTTTCATTTGGGCTCTCTTTGTAAGGCTTTAATTAAACCATTGGGCCACATTTCTAGGAAGGGTCCATTACTAGGTATCATGTATTAAGTCCACTTAAGGGTGTTACTTCATATTGGGTCATTAGGTTTCAAATGGGTCCTTAAGTCACTTAAGGCCCAAATTGGGTTACACTCTCTCATGGGCCATCTAAGTGGGAATGGTCCATGACTAGCATGGGCTTGTGGAAGGCTCTTGGCCCATGATTGGCCTTTGGCCCATGAAGCGGGGCGCATGGTTCTTTGGCCTTATTAGGCTTGGTAGGTGTGATTTAGGTAGAGTTTGAATAGAAATTGTCAAGTTAGATTAAAAAAATGTTTTAGGTGTGTTGTTCACATTTCATCCCAGCCCTCCATTCCCCATCCCTAGATCCAAGGGTCTACATTTGATTTGATGTGAATCATATATAAGGTTGTATTTTCATTTAGAAATGAATGAAATGAAGAAAAATTGTTGGAGAATTCAAGAGCTTCTTGCGCCCCTCTCCCCTCTCCTGCTGTTCTTCACTTCCCAACCCCAGATCTAGAGTGGTTCTATCTTCAATCCCCTCCCCTCTATCTCCGGTGATCATCTGTGCCGCCGCCGCCGCCGTTCGTGCCGCCTTCGAGCCGCCGCGGAGCCATCTTCAAGGTTCTGTCCTGCTGGACAGAGGTGTAGTCCACGAATTCCTGCTCTCCACCACATGATGATCTCAAGCTAAAATTTTGAGGGTGTGTTCTCACCTTGAATCCCCACCTCCACCTAAATATTCACGTCCAAACTCCTTCATTTAGTAATTTTCCTTTTTCGTTCATCTTTCACTCCCAGATCTGTCTTGTCTCTGTCTACAGTGACAGCAGCTCTGAGTTTCCCATCTCCGACCACCATTTTCATTTTTCCAAACCCTCCCAATTTTACTGAGCGTTCTTTCCATCAACCTCTCACTCCATGAATTTTCCTAATTTTCGATCATCCTTCTATCCATTTTTCAAAAATTGTGTCCTTCTTCAGATATAGTACTGTCAGCCAGATTCCAGATCCGACCACCTTCCAGTAAACAAATCATATCAATTCGTAGCCTCCACCAAATCCAGATCCCAAAATATGCCCATTTTCCTGGTTCCATTTCCTACAACATTGAGGAAGAGCCTCGGAGTTGAGTCGGAAGTCTACTAGACGGTCAACGGCAGTTCTCAGACAACTCACCTGCAGATCTGAGATTTCGGGTACTATACAATAGGAACTTGAAAATTCAATAAATCCAGATCCGTGTAGATCCAGATCCGATCTACCGGCCTAGGTTGAAGTATTTTGAGTTAACTTTCCAACAGCGCCAGTTTCGTGTCGATCCGACATCAGGGATGATCGCAGTGTCCGTTCTCGCCGAAGCGCGCGCCGGAAAACAGAACCGACAGATCCGTGGCCGGTGATTCCGACCGGTGCCGATCGGATCCGCCCGGCCTCCAGCCGGTGAACCAGCGCGCCTCCACTCCAGGGAGCTCTCATCCAGGCATCCACCACTATAGCGGTGCCACTGGGTCCCACATGGCCCCTCCGGACAGCACGTGGGCCCCACAGGCGACAGTACGTGTGCGGCCGAAGCTACGCGAGAAGCCGCCCGTCAACCCGAAATCGGTCCTCCCGGACCCCATTGTGTCTCCCTTTACCTCCCTGCGTGGAGTGGGCTGTAACTCATTGCTGTAATCTTCATGTATTAACTGTCCCGGGAGTACGACTTCGGCCGGGTCCGTCTTCCCCATGCCGGGAGCGTGGAGGTATCGTATTCGCTCCTTGCTTGGCATTTCGCTTATTTCCACATATGCTTTATATGCCGCTGCTAGAGAGCATGTTTTAGGACCTAGCTCATTTTATTTTTATATCCCCGCTACTGCGAGAGAGAGCGTTACCGTCCCGTGACCCGATCCGGGCACGAAAGTGCGAATTGACCACCCTAGCTCTCGCCGGTTTCTCAACCGTTCACGTCCGGCGCTTCCATCGTTAAGGGACAATCACGAGCTCACCTAGAGTCCGAGGACTGCATTCCTCATTCGAGTCGTGTCCGTGGTCTCATCCCGCATCAATTTGGTATCAGAGCGAGGTTGAGTCTAGGGTGTCCAAAGCAAAAAAAATAGTGTCATTTAAGTCTAAGTGTCTAAGTCGGTCTTAGGAGTTGCATTTGCATAACATTAGTCGGTATATAAAAAGGTGTTGTCTGAACGTTAGGCTACGCCTATCGGGAAGGTCGCACACTTGCGCGAGTGATCTTCGGATTGATTAACTCCGCCCCGTACCGAGTCTTGGTGTCTTGTCCTTAGTGTGCATGCATCCTAACCTTGCATAGTCGGTCTAGTGTCATGTCCAAATGGCCTTGCATATCCATTCCTAGGGATCCATTCCCGTATTTTGGCAACTATGGCCAACCCATGTCGACCCGTCCAAGGCGATAGGTCCGTGTCCGAGTACATTCGGGCATATCGTACGTATTGGTTGGAACATGGCTTGGGAGAGGAGAGCAACACGGCCGCATTTAGTTCCAGAGAGGTTTGCGCCTTCACTTCCAGTTAGAATGTCTTATCTGTAATGCATTCTCTCTAGCAGAATCCTATACGGTCGCTCTAGTGGTCGAGCTATTTGAGTCACACTTTTCTCGGTATGGTGGCTTTCGACAAGCATCCACCTCCCAGCCGCCTACACCATGGCCTTCACCACTCGAGAGAGTTCCAATGTCATCCCCCTCTATTTCTGAATTTTATTCGGAATCCTCTCATTTGGAACCACCAAGGCCCGAGCCACCCGTATTTCTAACGGGTACGCTTTTCATAGCCGAGCCGCTTCGTCGTTGGCTCAAGGATGGCTTGGTCCCACCTCCCTTCCCATCCATGGACCCCATCCTATCTCTAGTGCCTGTCAACTCCTACCACACAACTTTTCGGTCTAGTCACCATGTCGATACTTTGGATGACCTTATTATGGGATTAGATTCATAATGGAAGTTGACGCATCTTTGGGCCCGAGGCTTTGACCAACCCACTAGTCTTAGCTTCACCCATCCGGCCTTAGGATCCATTACCTCCGTGTGCACCGTGGGGTGTGTCACCCCGGAGATTCTTCTACTCCTCCCGATGCCGGCCGAGTCCGACTTCGTTCCTTTTTGCCCAAGGGAGGAATCCTATTTTCTACACATGTCCGTCGTCCCACCGATCATAATGTATGGTGGTGACTATGAATTCCAAACTTGGGACCATGTCATGTTGGAAACCACTTCATGGGGTCACACCTTCTTCGACCCTTTTGACCCCTTCACTAGTGAACCTCCAGAGTTTTCATACTCACTACCCTTCTTCCGCGGAGTTCACTATCCCACCTTTTCCACTCGGGCCAAGCAAACTCCACATAGCCATAGGTCCGAACCATCATTCGGGGGTAAGGAAGACTTTGGTTTCTCCGATCCCTCTAAACCACCCGCACCTCCCGGACTTCCCGCATCCAAGCCCAATGTCCATGATTCGTGCATCGTAGTATGTCTAGGAGTTCCCCATGACGTCAACCTCCGGTTACGTCAAATGCATGCATGGCACACATTCGGGTGTCCTGGTCCGCCGTCACCCATGTACGGGTTGGACTAACATTAGGTATGTCTAGGGTCATATATGGGCGGTGTGTTTTCCTTGTGTGGTTTGTCTTGTGTGGTTTGTTTGCATGGTTTGTGTGTGATTTGAGTGTCTGCATGTGTCTTGTGCAAGCTCGTTGTCGTTCTCTTATGAGTAAGAGGTGAGTGGACTCGCTCGATGAGTATGGGATCGGTTCTACATCTATAACCGGATCAGTCACCTACAGGGACTCAACGGTGATTCCTAGTGAGTCTTTGAGCCGCCACTTCCCCTTTGAGAGTGCCCCACCCGGAGTGTCCACCTCTAGTCCATAGCAGCTTGTGCATATCGAGTATATATGGAATGAGCAGGTGACGGTCACTTGGAGTGGAGCATACCCGCGTTACTTGGCACGGTGACGGATCCGCCGGAATACTCGAGCACCCATACCCCTACTCGACGGGGTCGAGTTCCTCCCACCCGGGGAGAATTGATGAGGACATCAAGGGCTTGTGGGATGTGTATTAGTGTGTATTGGCTTGTATAGGTGTGTATTATGGGTTGTATTAGATTGAAAGTGTGTAATTTTTGATTTCTTTCATTTGGGCTCTCTTTGTAAGGCTTTAATTAAGCCATTGGGTCATATTTCTAGGAAGAGTCCATTACTAGGTATCATGTATTAGGTCCACTTAAGGGTGTTACTTCATATTGGGTCATTAGGTTTCAAATGGGTCCTTAAGTCACTTAAGGCCCAAATTGGGTTACACTCTCTCATGGGCCATCTAAGTGGGAATGGTCCATGACTAGCATGGGCTTGTGGAAGGCTCTTGGCCCATGATTGGCCTTTGGCCCATGAAGGGGGTGCATGGTTCTTTGGCCTTATTAGGCTTAGTAGGTGTGATTTAGGTAGAGTTTGAATAGAAATGGTCAAGCTAGATTAAAAAAATGCTTTAGGTGTGTTGTTCACATTTCATCCCAGCCCTCCATTCCCCATCCCTAGATCCAAGGGTCTACATTTGATTTGATGTGAATCATATATAAGGTTGTATTCTCATTTAGAAATGAATGAAATGAAGAAAAATTGTTGGAGAATTCAAGAGCTTCTTGCGCCCCTCTCCCCTCCCCTGTTGTTCTTCCCTTCCCATCCCCAGATCTAGAGTGGTTCTATCTTCAATCCCCTCCCCTCTATCTCCGGTGATCAACTGTGCCGCCGCCGTTCGTGCCACCTTCGAGCCGCCGCGGAGCCATCTTCAAGGTTCTGTCCGGCTGGACAGAGGTGTAGTCCACGAATTCCTGATCTCCACCACATGAAGATATCAAGCTGAAATTTATAGGGTGACTTCTTACCTTGAATCCCCACCTCCACTTAAATTTTCACGTCCAAACGCCTTCATTTAGTAATTTTCCATTTTCGTTCATCTTTCACTCCCAGATCTGTCTTGTCTCTGTCTACAGTGACAGCAGCTCTGAATTTCCCATCTCCGACCACCATTGTTAGTTTTCCAAACTCTTCCAATTTTACGGGGAGTTTTGTCTATCACCCTCTCACTCCATGAATTTTATTAATTTTTTATCAGCCTTCTATCAATTTTCAAAAATCATGTCCTTCTTCAGATACAGTACTGTCAGCCAGATTCCAGATCCGACCACCTTCCAGTAAACAAATCATATAAATTCGTAGCCTCCACCAAATCCAGATCCAAAAATATGCCCATTTTCCTGGTTTAATGTCCTACAACATTGAGGAAGAGCTCCGGAGCTGAGTCGGAAGTCTACTAGACGGTCAATGGTAGTTCTTATACAACTCACTTGCAGATCTGAGATTTCGGGTACTGTACAACAGGAACTTGAAAATTCAATAAATCCTGATCCGTGCAGATCCAGATCCGATATTTAGGCCTAGGTTGAATTATTTTGAGTTAGCTTACCATTGGCGCTAGTTTCGTGTCGATCCGACATCGAGGCTGATCGCAGGGTCCGTTTTCGCCGGAGCGCGCGCCGGAAAACAGAACCGGTAGATCTGTGGCCGGTGATTCTGACCGGTGCCGATCGGAGCCGCCCGGCCTCCGGTCGGTGAACCAGCGCGCCTCCTATCCAGGGAGCTGTCATCCAGGCATCCACCACTACAGCGGTGCCACTGGGTCCCACACGGCCCCTCCGGACAGCACGTGGGCCCCACAGGCGCGAGTACATGTGCAGCCGAAGCTACGCGAGAAGCCGTTCGTCAACCCGAAATCGGTCCTCCCAGACCCCATTGTGTCGCCCTTTACCTCCCTGCGTGGGGTAGGCTGTAACTCATTGCTGTAATCTTCATGTATTAACTGTCCCGGGAGTACGACTTCGGCCGGGTCCGTCTTCCCCACGCCGTGAGCGTGGAGGTATCGTATTCGCTCCTTACTTGGCATTTCGCTTATTTCCATATATGCTTTATATGTCGCTGTTAGAGAGCATATTTTAGGACCTAGCTCATTATATTTTTATATCCCCGCTGCTGCGAGAGAGAGCGTTACCGTCCCGTGACCCGATCCGGGCACGAAAGTGCGAATTGACCACCCTAGCTCTCGCTGGTTTCTCAACCGTGCACGTCCGACGCTTCCCACGTTAAGGGACAATCACGAGCTCACCTAGAGTCCAAGGACTGCATTCCTCATTCGAGTCGTGTCCGTGATCTCGTCCCGCATCAATTTGGTATCAGAGCGTGGTTGAGTCTAGGGTGTCCAAAGCAAAAAAAAAAGAGTGTCATTTAAGTCTAAGTGTCTAAGTCGGTCTTACGAGTTGGATTTGCATACCATTAGTCAGTATATAAAAAGGTGTTGTCCGAACGTTAGGTTACGCCTATCGGGAAGGTCGCACACTTGTGCGAGTGATCTTCAGATCGATTAACTCCACCCTGTACTGAGTCTTGGTGTCTTTATCCTTAGTGTGCATGCATCCCAACCTTGCATAGTCGGTCTAGTGTCATGTCCAAATGGCCTTGCATATCCATTCGTAGGGATCCATTCCCATATTATGGCAACTATGGCCAACCCATGTCGACCCGACCAAGGCGATAGGTCCGTGTCCGAGTACATTCGGACATATCATATGTATTGGTTGGAACATGGCTTGGGAGAGGAGAGCAACACGGTCGCATTTCAGTTCCGGAGAGGTTTGCGCCTTCACTTCCAGTTAGAATGTCTTATCCGCAATGCATTCTCTCTAGAGGAATCCTATATGGTCGCTCTAGTGGTCGAGCCATTTGAGTCACACTTTTCTCGGTATGGTGGCTTTCGACAAGCATCCACCTCCCAGCCGCCTACACCATGGCCTTCACCACTCGAGAGAGTTCCAATGTCATCCCCCTCTATTTCGAATTTGATTCGGAATCCTCTCATTTGGAACCACCAAGGCTCGAGCCACCCATATTTCTAACGGGTACGCTTTTCATAGCCGAGCCGCTTTTTGTTGGCTCAAGGATGGCTTGGTCCCACCTCCCTTCCCATCCATGGACCCCATCCTATCTCTAGTGCCCGTCAACTCCTACCACACAACTTTTTGGTCTAGTCACCATGTCGATACTTTAGATGACCTTATTATGGGATTAGATTCACAATGGAAGTTGACGCATCTTTGGGCCCGAGGCTTTGACCAACCCGCTAGTCTTAGCTTCACCCATCCGGCCTTAGGATCTATTACCTCTGTGTGCACCGTGGGGTGTGTCACCACAGAGATTCTTCTACTCTTCCCGATGCCGGCCGAGTCCGACTTCGTTCCTTTTTGCCCGAGGGAGGAATCCTATTTTCTACACATGTCCATCGTCTGACCGATCATAATGTATGGCGGTGACTATGAATTCTAAACTTGGGACCATGTCATGTTGGAACCCACTTCATGGGGTCACACCTTCTTCGACCCTTTTGACCCCTTCACTAGTGAACCTCCCGAGTTTCATACTCACTACCCTTCTTCCGCGGAGTTCACTATCCCACCTTTTCCACTCGGGCCAAGCAAACTCCACATAGTCATAGGTCCGAACCATCATTCGGGGGTAAGGAAGACTTTGGTTTCCCCGATCCCTCTAAACCACCCACACCTCCCGGACTTCCCGCATCCAAGCCCAATGTCCATGATTGGTGCATCGTAGTATGTCTAGGAGTTCCCCATGACGTCAACCTCCGGTTACGTCAAATGCAAGCATGGCACACATTCGGGTGTCCTGGTCTGCCGTCACCCATGTACTGGTCGGACTAACATTAGGTATGTGTAGGGTCATATATGAGTCGGTGTGTTTTCCTTGTGTGGTTTGTCTTGTGTGGTTTATTTGCATGGTTTGTGTGTAGTTTGAGAGTCTGCATGTGTCTTGTGCAAGCTCGTTGTCGTTCTCTTATGAGTAAGAGGCGAGTGGACTCGCACGATGAGTATGGGATCGTTTCTACATCTATACCCGGATCAATCACCTACAGGGACTCAGCGGTGATTCCTAGTGAGTCTTTGAGCCGCCACTTCCCCTTTGAGAGTGCCACACCCGGAGTGTCCACCTCTAGCCCATAGCAGCTTGTGCATATCGAGTATATATGGAATGAGCAGGTGACGGTCACTTGGAGTGGAGCATACCCCCGTTACTTGGCATGGTGACGGATCCGCCGGAATACTCGAGGACCCATACCCCTACTCGACGGGGTCGAGTTCCTCCCACCCGGGGAGAATTGATGAGGACATCAAGGGCTTGTGGGATGTGTATTAGTGTGTATTGGCTTGTATAGGTGTGTATTATGGGTTGTATTGGCTTGAAAGTGTGTAATTTTTGATTTCTTTCATTTGGGCTCTCTTTGTAAGACTTTAATTAAGCCATTGGGCCACATTTCTAGGAAGAGTCCATTACTAGGTATCATGTAATAGATCCACTTAAGGGTGTTACTTCATATTGGGTCATTAGGTTTCAAATGGGTCCTTAAGTCACTTAAGGCCCAAATTGGGTTACACTCTCTCATGGGCCATCTAAGTGGGAATGGTCCATGACTAGCATGGGCTTGTGGAAGGCTCTTGGCCCATGATTGGCCTTTGGCGCATGAAGGGGGGCGCGTGGTTCTTTGGCCTTATTAGGCTTGGTAGGTGTGATTTAGGTAGAGTTTGAATAGAAATGGTCAAGTTAGATTAAAAAATGTATTAGGTGTTTTGTTCACATTTCATCCCAGCCCTCCATTCCCCATCTTTAGATCCAAGGGTCTACATTTGATTTGATGTGAATCATATATAAGGTTGTATTTTCATTTAGAAATGAATGAAATGAAGAAAAATTGTTGGAGAATTCAAGAGCTTCTTGCGCCCCTCTCCCCTCTCCTGCTATTCTTCCCTTCCCAACCCCAGATCTAGAGTGGTTCTATCTTCAATCCCCTCCCCTCTATCTCCAGTGATCATCTGTGCCGCCGTCGCCGCCATTCGTGCCGCCTTCGAGCCGCCACGGAGCCATCTTCAAGGTTCTGTCCTGCTGGATAGAGGTGTAGTCCACGAATTCCTTCTCTCCACCACATGAAGATCTCAAGTTGTAATTTTGAGGGTGTGTTCTTACCTTGAATACCCATCTCCACCTAAAGTTTCACGTCCAAACTCCTTCATTTAGTAATTTTTCATTTTCGTTCATCTTTCACTCCCAGATCTATCTTGTCTCTGTCTACAGTGACAGCAGCTCTGAGTTTCCCATCTCCGACCGCCATTTTGATTTTTCCAAACCCTCCCAATTTTACTGGGAGTTCTGTCCATCAACCTCTCACTCCATGAATTTTCTTAATGTTTGATCAGCCTTCTATCCATTTTTCAAAAAATCGTGTCCTTCTTCAGCTATAGTATTGTCAGCAAGATTCCAGATCCGACCACCTTCCAGTAAACAAATCATATCAATTCGTAGCCTCCACAAAATCCAGATTCAAAAATATGCCCATTTTTCTGGTTCAATTTCCTACAAGATTGAGGAATAGCCCTGGAGCTGAGTCGGAAGTCTACTAGACGGTCAATGGTAGTTCTCAGACAACTCACCTGTAGATCTGAGATTTCGGGTACTGTACAACAGGAACTTGAAAATTCAATAAGTCCAGATCCGTGCAGATCCAGGTCCGATCTCCAGGCTTAGGTTGAAGTATTTTGAGTTAGCTTTCCAACGGAGCCAGTTTCGTGTCGATCTGACATTGGGGCGGATCGGAGGGTCCGTTCTCGTCGGAGCGCGCGCCGGAAAACAGAACCGGCAGATCCGTGGCCGGTGATTCCGACCGGTGCCGATCGGAGCCGCCCGGCCTCGGCCGGTGAACCAGCTCGCCTCCACTCCTGGGAGCGCTCATCCAGGCATCCACCACTACAGCGGTGCCACTGGGTCCTACACGGCCCCTCCGGACAGCACGTGGGCCCAACAGGCACGAGTACGTGTGCGGCCGAAGCTACGCGAGAAGACGCCCATCAACCCGGAATCGGTCCTCCCGGACCCCATTGTGTTGCCCTTTACCTCCCTACGTGGAGTGGGCTGTAACTCATTGCTGTAATCTTCATGTATTAACTGTCCCGGGAGTACGACTTCGGCCGGGTCCGTCTTCCCCATGCCGGGAGCATGGAGGTATCGTATTCGCTCCTTGCTTGGTATTTCGCTTATTTCCATATATGCTTTATATGTCACTGCTAGAGAGCATGTTTTAGGACCTAGATCTTCATATTTTTATATCCTCACTGCTGCAAGAGAGAGCGTTACCGTGCCGTAACCCGATCCGGGCACGAAAGTGCGAATTGACCACCCTAGCTCTCGCCAGTTTCTCAACCGTGCACGTCCGACGCTTCCCTCGTTAAGGGACAATCACGAGCTCATCTAGAGTCCGAGGACTGCATTCCTCATTCGAGTCGTGTCCGTGGTCTCGTCCCGCATCAGGTGGTTATCATCCAGGCAAGCCTTGTTCAATGCCGGTGGTTTATTTTCGTTGTGATCAACCGGGGCATGTGGTTCAAGACTGTCCTCAAAGGCCGAAACCTGTTCAGTTCTCTCAACCACAGTCGTCCCAGTTCAGACCTCCTCCACCTCCACAATCTCAGTAATATTATCAAGCTTCATCATCTCAGCAATCTACTGCAGCGGGCAGGAAGCAAAAAGGGAAGGTCTCGCATATCACTCGTGCTGAAGCTGTGGGATCTCATCTCGTAGAAGGTACGATTATGATTTATGGTCATGTAACTCGTGTTCTATTTGATTAAGGTGCTTCTCATTCATTTATTTCTGAAGACTTTATTACCTGTATTGGGGAGCCGACATCTGAGATGTCTTGTGAGTTGTTTGTGGAATTACCCTATGGAGATTTCATGTTCACACCTCTTTGTCTACAAGAGACTCCTATTGTGATTGGCTATCAGCAGTTGCTAGCTAGATTATATCCTTTGCAGTTGGTGGATTATGATATTTTTCTTGGCCTGGATTGGTTGGAAGAATACAGAGCCGTGGTTGATTGTAGATCGAAAAAAGTCTATTTTTAACCACATGGGAAACCGGCATTCTACTTCCAAGGTATTCGATCTCGTTCTTCTCGCTTGATTATTTCTGCTATTCGAGCCTGACGATTACTTAATGTAGGTTGTCAGGGATTCTTTACTTCCGTGGTAGCTGTTGAGACACCACAGCATGAGATAAATGATATTCCTATGGTTTATGAATTTCCTGATGTGTTTCCTGATGAGTTACCAGGCTTACCTCCTCAGGGAGAAATAGAGATGGTAATTGACTTAATTCCAGGTACGGCACCTTTAGCAAAGGTACCTTACCGTATGGCTCCAGCTGTATTAAACTAATTACGAGCACAGCTGTTAGAATTGTTGGAAAAAGGCTATATTCATCCTAGCTTTTCTCCATGGGGTGCTCCAGTTTTATTTGTGAAAAAGAAAGATGGAAGCCTGAGGCTATGTATTGATTATAGGCAATTGAATCAGGTGACTATCAAGAACAAGTATCCTTTGCCCAGGATCGACAATTTATTTGACCAACTTCAGTCAGCAACTGTCTTTTCACGAATTGATCTTCGATCTGGTTATTACCAATTGAGGATTAAAGAATCTGATGTGGAAAAGACTACTTTTAGCACGCGATATGGTCATTATAATTTTTTGGTTATACCATTTGGGCTAACCAATGCTCCAACAGCCTTTGTGGACCTGATGCAGCGTGTGTTTCATTCATATTTGGACCGGTTCCTGGTGATCTTTGTCGATGACATTCTAGTCTATTCTGCTTCTGAAAGAGAACATGTGCAGCATCTCAGGATTGTATTGCAAACTCTGCGAGATCACGAGCTATATGTAAAATTTAGCAAATGTGAGTTTTGGCTTCGGAAGTGTATTTTCTCGGGCATGTGATTTCTGGTGATGTAATTATAGTTGATCCGGTAAAGATTGAAGCTGTTCTTCAATGGCAGAGACCAAGGACTGTGACCGAGATCAGAAGTTTTCTAGGTCTTTCTGGTTATTATCGAAGATTCATTCAAGATTTTGCACGAATTGTCGCGCCAATGACTCGTCTAACTCATAAAGATGTGCCTTTTGTCTGGTCAGATCAGTGTGAGCAGAGCTTTAATGAATTGAAAAGGCTACTCACTACTCCAGTGCTTGTGCTACCTTCTGGCTCGGGTGGATTCGTGGTATGCACGGATGCTTCTCGAGTAGGTTTGGGTGCGGTGCTTATGCAGCATGGTAAAGTCATAGCTTATGCATCCCGACAATTAAAACAACATGAAAAGAATTATCCAACTCATGATTTAGAGCTTGCAGCGGTGATCTTTGCACGAAAAATCTGGAGACACTATTTGTACGGTGAGAAATTTGAGATCTTCACAGATCATCAAAGCTTGCAATATGTGTTTTCCCAAAAGGATTTGAATCTTCGGCAGCGTAGATGGATGGAATATATGAAAGGCTATGATTTCACTCTCTCCTATCAGCCAGGTAAAATGAATGTGGTGGCTGATGCTCTTAGTAGAAAGTGCAAATCAGTCAATTGCTGGTTCATGAATGGAAATTATGGGAATAGTTTCCATGTGAAACATTAGCGTGGATATTCCTTCTGATCCGATGATAGCTGTGTGTGCTAGTCTTGTGATGACTCCAGCTATTTATCAGCAGATTAAGGAAGCTCAGCATGTAGATTCTGAATTGTCCCGCATTGTAATGATGCACGATATCGAGTTTGATGATGAGTTAGTGGTCAGCTTCTGAGGCAGACTGTATGTTCCAACTAATGATGTTTTGAGAAATGCCATCTTGCGTGAAGGTCATGGATCCCGTTAAGCTATTCATCCCGGCACTACCAAGATGTATCAAAATCGGAAAAGGCAGTTCTGGTGGCCAGGAATGAAAAGGGATGTAGCTGATTTCGTGTCTAAATGTTTGACATGCCAACAGGTTAAAGCCGGGCATTAAAAGCCTAGAGGAATGCTTCAACCTTTAGAAATTTCGATGTGAAAATGGGATCAGGTCACGACAGATTTTGTTGTGGGTTTACCTCGGACTTCACATGATTATGATGGAATCTGGCTGTTGGTTGATCGTCTGACAAAGACAGTGAGATTATTGCCGATTAAAGTTACTTGGAGTGTTCAGAAATTGGCCGAGCTTTATATTGAAAAGACTGTGCCATTGCATGGAATTCTAATATCTATTGTGTCAGATCATGACCCACGATTTACTTCTGGCTTCTGGTGCAGTTTTCAAAAAGCGTTGGGCACAGAATTGGCTTTCAGTTCAGCGTATCATCCGTAGTTTGATGGGCAGTCAGAAAGGACTATTCAGACTTGTTGCATCCCATATTTCGTGCTTGGTTTCAATGATATCAAAATGATTATGTTTGTGTGTGTATGTGTTTCATTGAGCAACATGTTTTATATCTTGATTTGATGAGTTGAAAGATGGAGTCAATGTTTACTCTTGAAAGTCATGTGAACTCTCGGTGTTTAAGGAACTAATGTTATATTTATGTTGGTTTGTAGGAACATAATTTCATGGCTCATACTTGGAATCTTAAGGAGTCCATCAATGAAGCTCTTCTTCTTAAAGGGAGTTAACTCTGTTCATGTTTGTAAGTTATATGAATGAGTTGTATTTAAGGATCTCATGCCTTGAATATTTTGATTTGCAGGATCAAAATTCATGATTCATGTTTGGAACTCAAAGGAGTGCATCAATGAAGATCTTATTGAAAAAGGGAGTTGACTCACTCATTGCATTGCATTGATTCTTCTACATTTCATTCATTTCATCTAATAGCTTTTCAAAGTCTTGGTTGGATATTTCCATGTGTTTTCTTCATAAGATTTTTGGGCTTGAAATATTCATACAAGACTTCATGAGAGTTGGTTCCATATTGCTCATGCATTGGATGAATGATTGGTCATGTGTACTATGCTCTAAAAGCTTGAGTTAATGACTTTCTGTGTGAAAGAATTGCATGAAGATGGCCTTACTGAAGATGGCTTCAATTGGGTCTCAATCAAGGAGATTGTGTTCATTTAACACACCTTTCTAATAGAATGATAGTGACATATCATTCATAGAGTTATTGTGATTTCAATGTATGGTTGTTTCAAAAAGATCCCTTGTTTGTATCAATGCTCCTCGTGAGATAATGCTGCATGAATGTTAGCTTTTACCCAACAAGAATGTCATTTGAATGAATATGGTTCCATGATATTATGCATGCTTTGCATTTGGCATAATTGTTAACACTTGTGTAATGAAGCACTTTGATGTTGAAGATTTGGTTGATTCAAGAAAGTGATTGAATGGTTGAGCTCCTATGTCATTTTATTTGATTAAGTGAAAGATTCATGTTCATCATATCAAAACCTTGTCAAATGGTGAATATGTCTTTGATGGTTGAATTGAGAAGTCAATTACATAATTGAATGTGTTTAATGATGTATTTTTATGTTAACTAGTTCAAAGAGTTGATGCTTGGTTCATAAGTTTTGATTATCATCTAACTTCTTGATTTATCATGTTTTTACAGGTTCAATGATGGTTTTTAAACCCTCTCATGTTAAGTGGATGATGGTAACATCTAACCATTTCTATGCTAAGTTCCGGGTCGTTTTCATGAACATCTTTCATGAGGTTGCATTGCATTGAAAGTGTTTTATGCATCCTTAAAATGAGATGTTTGAGCCTTTACAATGTGTTTAATGTTTTCTCATAAATCTTGTTGAAATGTGGTTTAGATGGTCTTAATACTTTGTGGAATTCATGGTAATTAATTCTTGATTTTTGGGAATTTTTCCGGCACTTTATCGGGGCTAAAACCGTATTTTTTGACCCTCTGCTAAAGGGGTCGACCCCTGGGGTCGACCCCCCCTGGGCTGGTGCCCAGGCACCTGCATGGGTCGACCCCTGGGGTCGACCCACTGCAAGGGTTGACCCCAAGGGTTGACCCCTGTAACTCTGTGTGTTTATTTCAATTTTCCAGCACTCTGGTTGCCGAGGGTCGACCCCTTCTCGACGGGATTTACGAAAGTGTTTAAAACCCATTGAAAACCCTTTCAAACATTACTATACTACCCCCTATTAGTTTCTATTGTTATTAAGATGTTTTTAACATGTATTAGGAGGGTTTTATGAGTCTTTTCCCCACTCCTTGAGTTGCTTATATAAGAGTTACGAATTTGGGTGTTGATTAACCCTAATGCTCATTTGTTCTTTCGTATAGGTGAAGAAAAGGGGGAAAACGTGGTGGTGCTCTTGCAAGGGGGAAATCATCTATTTCCGTGAAGATCTGGAGCTTGTGGAAGAAGAAGAAAAGGAGCGGATCGAAGAGAGGATCAAGAGGACGTACGAATCATCTTCATCCGGCTTCCCTCCAACTCGTGGCTCAAGGAACATCATCAACCGGCCTTGAAAAACAAAGGGCGACTACTTCTATGTCTTCTATCAGTTCTTTGTGATGTGTTCTATGATCTATATTTTGGGTTTGAGCATGCTTGAATATTTGTGTTTATTTTTTGAACATTAGAGATATTTGTGTGTGTGACCGTTTGTGTATACGGTCGTGTTTGATCGCCTTCGTGCGATCGTGTTTGTGTCATTGTGCTGCGGTTGTTGCAGCGTGTGTGTGTGTGTTGTGATCCGGTCGTCGGATCGTGTGTTGTGTTTGTGATCCGGTCGTCGGATCGTGTGGGAGACTTCGTCTCTGTCAGTGTGTGTGTTGGGGCGTGTCCCCGTGTGTGTGCGGGCGTCGTCCCGTGTGTGTTTGGAGCGTCGTCTCCATTTGGGGATTTATCCCCGAGTGAAGCCTCACCGGGT
This sequence comes from Amorphophallus konjac, assembly GCA_022559845.1. Lineage (NCBI taxonomy): Eukaryota > Viridiplantae > Streptophyta > Magnoliopsida > Alismatales > Araceae > Amorphophallus > Amorphophallus konjac. The sequence goes on from CM040121.1 coordinate 147,160,540, forward strand.
TTGGTGAGGGGTGGACGTAGGGAGCCCGTCGTGGTCCCGAACCACCTTAAAAATCCCCGTGTCTTGTGGTTTGATCTTTGTGTTTGTGTGCTTCGCTATCTTATCTGTTTATGCAATCGTGTGAGCTCGGTGAGATTGAGTGAATTAAGTTTAAATCTGTTTAGATTAAATTCCTCAATCTTATCAATCTTGTTAATTCCGTTGTGCGCTAATTTATGTTTTTAATCGGTCATAGTTTATAGTAGTAGGATCTATTTACCCCCCCCCCCTCTAGATCCGTGTTCTTGCACTACGGGACCCAACAAGACTTTAGAAGATATGTTGCGATCATGTTGCCTAGATTGGCAGGGTTCGTGGAGTCAGCATTTGCCATTAGTGGAATTTGCATATAATAATAGTTATCACTCCAGCATCAATATGGCACCGTATGAAGCTTTATATGGGCGTCTTTGTCGTACACCGTTGAACTGGTTTGAATCTGGTGATCGATTGTTAACAGGACTTGATATGGTACAACAATGTGCTGATGTGGTGCGTCTAATTCAACAAAAGATGTTGACAGCTCAGAGTCGACAGAAAAGCTATGTAGATCAGCACAGGCGACCATTGCAATTTGAGCCTAGAGATATGGTGTTTGGAAAAATATCTCCGATGAAAGGCGTTATGAGATTTGGGAAGCGTGGAAAGCTCAGTCCCCGTTACATTGGTCCATTTCCTATCTTGGAATGTGTAGGCCAAGTGGCTTATCGACTCCAGTTGCCAGCGACGATGCAAGCAATCCACGATGTATTTCATGTTTCCCAGTTAAGAAAGTATGTTCCTGATGCGTCTCACGTTCTAGATGATTCAGTTTGGCCTAAAGTGATAGCAGATTTGTCCACACCAGAGTATCCAATTAGAATTGAAGATCGTCGTGAGCAACGATTAAGAAATAAGGTAATCCCTCTGGTGAAGGTTGTATGGCAGCGTCACTCTGGCAATGAAGCAACTTGAGAACGTGAGGATGAAATGTGTTAGCAGTTTCCTTTCTTATTTGAATAAGGTATAATTTCTTTCAATTCCCTCCTCGTGCTTCCTTTTAAATTTCGAGGATGAAATTTTTATTAGGAGGGAGGGACTGTAAGGCCCGTTCTTTAACGGATCCTATCGGTATCGAAATAGAATTTAAACTATGAATTTAGGAATTTTTAATGGGTTTAATGGGCTTTTTCTATGCATTTAACCCATTTATTAAAAGACTTTTAGAAATTAAATGGGCATATACATAATTTTGCTTCTTTGGGGGTTAAAATATGATTTGAGGTTAAAAATAAAAATAATAATAAAACTAAAATGTTTACCTAAATCGGCCGACCCCTCTCTCTCTCTCCCCGATTTCTCTTTCACTCTCTCACCCTCTCTCTCTCTCTCCAACGGCGCTCTCTCCCCCTTCTTGGTGGAACCATCGCGTCGGGCCACCGCAGGACACGTGAGTGGCGCCAACGGAAAGCCCGTGACATGAGGAGCGCGGTGACATCAATCTCGAGACGAACCGCGAAGCGTGGAGACGAGACCGGGTGAGGAGAGCCGCGGCGACCCTCGACTTGCATGCGGTCTGAACGGCATTTTCGTCGTGATCGAGGTAGGGGGATGGATGCCCGAGCTCGTTAGGATCGTTTCCTCCGCCATGCACATCATCTTTATGTCTTCCACAAGCCTGAACATTGTCATTTGGGTTTTCATGCCATGAACATCGTATTTATGTTTTAATCCTCCATGCCCCTCGTTGCTAGGTTTTTAGTTGATGACCTGTCGTTATGTGATGGTGGAATGGCAGGGAACATGTTAAAATCGCGATTCCCGTCGATTTGGGTCGATCGGGAGGGGATCCAGTTACGATCCCCGTGGATTCAGCTCTCTGGTAGGGTGGCGGTCCTACCAGAGACCGTTTCTGTAAAACAGTAAGGCGGTGGACCTTGGCGGTCCACAGCCCATTCATTTCTGGCCTTGTAGCGGCCCATCATTGGACCGTCTATTGAACCTTAGCGGCTGAACCTTCGACCGCTAGAGACCTTTGACCAGGTCAGACGACCTTTGACCCGATAGGGTGGTTAGTCTGGCAGTTTATCGTAAAACCGCCAGGACCCCTTTGGCGGGCCAAGCATAGACCGCTAGAGCATGTTGACACAGTATAAAACAGTAGGGCGGTGGAGCCTCGCGGCCTATTAGTAGACCGTTACACTCCTTGTAGCGGCCATACCTCCGACCGCCAGAGACTGTAGCGGACTGATATCCAACTACCATTTTCTACAGAGTTTCAATTCATGCATGTTCATTTCTTTATACGTTCCATGTTGCATATTCGCCATGTTTAAACTATTTTACAACTGTGGCATATTTTTAGATCCCAATAGAGTTACTTTATCTTTCCTTATGATGGAACCACTAGTCTTAGCCCGACAACCTCTAGTGTCGGCCCACCTAGGAGAGGTGGCGGGGTAGTCGCAGTTTACGATTTTTAAGCTAGTTTTCGTGGGCCCCCTTGCTTGACAGTAGCATCCTACTGGGAGAGAAAACTAGATTGAGGCCTGGCTCAAGGCATTGAGCCTGCGTGTGCACACGTGGTCAGGGGCTTGGACTGACACTGACGAGTGTTACCCTAACGAGTTCTTATTTTCTGGTACTGTTACGTGTCTAACTTGTCGCGATCCAGACTTGTGTAGATACTTGAGACGCAGTGTAAGCCGTCAGTGGAGGTATCTGGTTTCTCTTTCTGGTGGTCCTTCTTTCTCCTGTCACTTGGAAATGTTGAGGTTTATTCTTATTGGTAGATTTAGTTTCTGACTCTCATGTTTTAATTATAATTGGCATCATAGTTAGCTGTTATTAAACTGTTTAGATAGTTTTACAACTTTACTAAACTGTTGTTTAATTCTGTCAATGCATGCTTAAATTGCTTTCCTTTGTTTAGTGGTGGGGTAGGAATCCGCATGACCCCTACTGAGTCTTGTTGAGAGACTCACCCTTGCTTTTCCAGGTGAGCAGCCTTAGCCGTCTTTCGGAGCTTCCTGTGCTTTTGACGGCCGTACTTAGTGCCAGCAGGGGTCGGTCAGTAGGTTGTTAGTGGTCTTTTGTTTTCTCTTGTACCTTTTGGCCGGGGTATGTCTCGTGTAGATGTATATTTTGACTCTTGTACAGCTGTTGGACTTGTATAAATTGTGGATCTGGACTATTGTATTAATATATTATCACTCTGATATTTAAGTGCTTCCATTTATAGTTCAAATTGTTGCTATAATTAATAGTTCGTGCGTGTAATTCCAATTCGTTATGCATCCCCCCGAAAAAACCCTCCAACCCTTACGGGGCCTCATCAACCTCTTGGGTGGCTTCCCCGAGTACTTGGTATCGGTTTACCGGTATCCGGATCTCCGGGTAGTTACAGATAAGATCTGTGAGGCATGTACTAAGGGTAAGCAAACACGTATCTCTTTCAAAAATAAAAATATTGTTTCTACCGCTAGGCCTCTAGAACTGCTGCACCTTGATCGCTTTGGTCTGACTAGGACATCCAGCCTAGGAGGAAAATCTTATGGATTTGTAATTGTTGTTGATTACTCCAGATTTACATGGGTATTAATTTTAGCCAATAAAAATGATGCCTTGATGGAGTTTCAAGTTTTTTGTAGAAAATTCTAGAATGATAGGGGTTATCTCATCACCACAATTCAAAGTGATCATGGTGGTGAATTTGAGAATAATGAGTTCAGCAGCTTCTGCCAAGAGCAGGGATACACACACAATTTCTCATCACTAAGGACGCCTCAACAAAATGGAGTAGTGGAGGAAAAATTAAACCTTGATAGACATGGCACGGACCATATTAAGTGAGAACTCCCTACCCAAATATTTTTGGGCCGAGGCGGTAAGTACAGCGTATTACATCATCAATAGGGCAATGGTAAGGCCCATCTTGAAGAAAACTCCTCATGAGCTGTACAAGGGTAAGAAATCAAATATTTCTCATCTTAAACCCTTTGGATGCCTATGTTTCATCTTGAACAATGGCAAGTCTAACCTAGGTAAATTTGATGAGAAAAGTGACAAAGAAATTTTCCTAGGTCATGCACTTAACTCTAGAGCTTATCGATTGTTTAATAAAATGACTCTGGTTGTTGAAGAAAGTCCTCATGTGATTTTTGATGAATCTGAGTTAAGACTAACCAATCAATCTATTCCAATATTGGATGCAGATGAAGATCCCAAACGTTCAATTGACGCTAAGGCCAAGGATGAACCAACTAAAGGGATACCCAGCAAGATTGAAGAGGTTGAATATCCTTCAATTGAAACACTTCAAGAGCAACAAGTGCAACACCCCGACTTGCCCAGCTCTTCCACGTTCTTAAAAGATCATCCAGCTGAAAACATAATCGATAATCCTCAAGATGGGGTAAGAACTAAGTCTTCACTAAGACAAGTAGAAGAAGAGGATTTGATCATCTTAATTTCACAAGAAGAGCCTAAGGATATTCATGAAGCTCTTCAAAATGAATCCTGGATTCAGGCTATGCATGAATAGCTACACCAGTTCGAAATGAACAAAGTGTGGACTCTCGTGTCGTGTCTTAAGAATCATCCCACAATTGGAACCCGATGGATTTTCAGAAATAAGTTGAATGATACGGGATTGATTGTTAGGAACAAGGCCTGGCTTGTAGCCAAAGGGTATACCCAGGAGATGGGTATTGATTTTGATGAGTCTTTTGCACCGGTTGCTAGACTAGAGGCAGTCCGGATCTTACTATCCTATGTTTGCTCTTTGAACTTCAAACTATTTCAAATGGATGTTAAATCTGCATTTCTCAACGGTTACATCAAGGAGGATGTTTTTGTAGAGCAACCTCTAGGTTTTGAAGATTTAAAGCATCCAAAGCATGTGTACAAGTTACAGAAAGCCTTGTACGGGTTAAAGCAAGCACCAAGGGTATGGTATTAAAGGCTCACTTCATTCCTCATGAAAAATGGTTTCAAAAGAGGTAAGGTTGACCAAACACTCTTCACGAGGAAATCAGGTAAAGATATATTAGTAGTTCAAGTGTATGTGGATGGCATTATTTTTGGAGCTACTAATAATGTCTTATGTGAAGAATTTATAGAAAGCATGCAAGGAGAATTTGAGATGAGCTTAATGGGTGAACTGAACTTCTTCCTTGGATTGTAGGTGAAGCAAACACCCGAGGGCATTTTCATCAATCAAGCTAAGTACACACTGGAGCTGTTAAAGAAAGTTGGGATGGCTGAAGCAAAACCCTTGTCAACTCTAATGGCCACAACCACGAAGTTAGACAAAGATGAAAATGGTAAAACAGTAGATCCCACACTATTTCGAGGTATGATCGGATCACTATTGTATCTCATAGCATGCCGCCCTGACATTTAATTTAGTGTATGTCTATGTGCTCGTTTTCAGTCATGTCCTAAAGAATCGCATTTAATGGTTGTTAAACATATTTTTAGATACTTAATTGGCACAATAGATTTTGGCTTGTGGTTCCCATCGATAGTTCATTTGATTTGATTGCATACACTGATGCGGATTATGCCGGATGTATTGTAGATCGTAAAAGTACTAGTAGGTACTGTCAGTTTCTTGGTGGGTGCCTAGTCTCATGGGCCTCCAAGAAACAACATTCAATAGCTCTCTCAACGGTCGAGGCTGAATATGTAGTCGCCGGAAGTGGCGAAGCCCAAGTACTTTGAATCAAAAATCAATTGTTTGATTTGGATATTGAAATAAAATGTGTTCTAATTTTATGTGATAATACTAGTGCAATCAGTTTGTCAAAAAATCATGTTTAACATTCTAGGACAAATTATATTGATATTCGACATCACTTTCTGAGAGATCATGTAAGAAAATGGATCTTTTAATTAAATTTCATTGACACACATAATCAGCTAGCCGATATTTTCACAAAACCCCTAAACCAGGATCAATTCAGCAAGATAAGAAAGGAACTTGGGATGTGCAAGGGTGAGTGATGCGGGACGGGACGAGAACCTGAGACTCTCTCGCGGATGTCCCTAAGCGAGGGAAATGCGTGGATCTGCGCGGTTGAGAAACCGGCAATGAGCCGAGGGTATCGACTTTTCCGCGTGCTCGAATCGAGTCACGGGAGGGGTTCACTCACTCACTCTCGCAGTGGTGATAAAAATAAATATCGAGCTAGTTATCCTATCACTCTAGCAGCGGCATTCAAAAATATACGAGTAAAGCAAATGCCAAGAGGGGAGCGGAAACGATACCTCCACGCTCCGGGCGTGGGGAAGGCGATCCCGGCCAAGACTCGTACTCCCGGTACACAGTAATTGAATTATTACATCAGTGATTTTATGGCCCACTCCACGCAGGGAGGTAAAGGGCGACAGCAATAACCCGAGAATACCAAGCTTGGGTTGACGGGCAGCAATTTGGAATGCTCCCGGGCCAGAGACGGGCTGCTGGTCCGGCTCGGTTCTATAGGGTCCGCAGGATAGCAGGTGGGTCCGGCTGCTGGGATGGCGGTACCCAGGCTTCTCCTTGCTGCAGCGGCTGGCTGGTACACTACTGATGGGTTGCCGATCGATGTCCGAGAGCGGCGGTCGCCGAAGCTATCCCGGCGTATTTTACCGGGATTAACCGGTGGACTGATCTACTGGCCTGTTCTGGGATCAGAAATGCGCGCCTCCACGAAAAGAATTTCTGCGCCCAGATCCGGTGTCGGATCGAGGAAAAATTGGTACCGTTGGATATAAGATTCAAAGGGCTACAACATATAATTATTTCAGATCCATCCAGTAGACGGATTAGAAATAAAAATGACTGTTCCCAAGTTTTTTTACTGACTCAGATTATAGACAATCAGGATAGAACATGATCTGCCTAAGACTGAATTTTGACCGATATACAAACGATTGATCTAGACTCTGAGAAAATTATGGGTGGAAGATAGGGATGTGAGCAACACGTATGAATTTTTTGGGAATTTTTACCGAAGGCTAAAGGTGAGGGAAAAATACAACAACAAGACACTATCATGCAGATCTGCTGATTGGCAGACTGTCAAGGATGGAACTAAAATATGGGAAAAAATACCAAATAGTGGCAGATTGACACAAAATTTATATGGATGGAAAGCTAACACACAGAGGAACAATCTCTTAAAATCACAACTCGATCAGAGCTGGGATCGGGGAGAATCGACATGTTCTTTAGCTTGCTGTTCTGGATCTCGGAGTTCAGGATAGCAGGGTAAAGAGATGGTTGTGGCGGCTCGTCGGCGACACGAACGGAGGCGGCGGCGGCTGGAAATCACATCCAGCAGAGGTGATAGAACTTGGAATCCACCAAGTTTATGGTTTCACACCATAGAAATCAGAGCAGTCTAGCTCTAAGGGAGAGAGGGGAGATAGGGGTGCCCTTGGGCTTGCTTGGAGCAAATACTTTTTTTCTTTAATTAAAATCTCACAAAATGGAAAATACATGGATTATATAGAAAGGTATAAAAGACCTAAACTACCCTCATATCTAAGGTTAGGGAGGGGCAAATAAGGGATGAGATAATTAATCCCCCATGTGGTCAAATGACCAAATTAAATAAAATACAACAAGAATTAAATATGTTAAAAGGGGGGCGCCCCCTTGACTAAGGGGGGGCATCTTGGACTTGGCTTGGTCCAACTTTGACAAGTAATGGTCTAAGCCCACCTTGGACTTTGAACCAGTCTCACATGGGCCCTAGAGCCTAGGTGGCCCAAAGGGAAATAAGGTGGGGGTCCCGCCGGGCCAACATGGCCTTTTGCAAAGAAACCCAAAGACTTCTAGGGACTAACACTTTGGCTTATAGTTGCCATACAATTGCAAACCCATTTAGCCAAGGATATAAATACAAAAAAAGACACAAATGTAAAAATAAAATGTTAGTGCTCGGTGTTGATTCCCATCAGTGAGAGCATACATACATAGGTCTGCACTTAGGATAAGATTGCACTTGTAGAAACTCATATGCATAAAGGGTAGATTAACATGCATATTGTATGTATTTACTTTTAATACATTGTGTGTTCATATACACCCCCGCATGTTTGAGTGTATTTATACGTATAGCCCTCCTTGAAAAATTTTCTAAGGACGAATGTTCCTTGATTAAATAAATGTTGACCCAATGACTTCAGATCTGAGGCATTTTCTGAGGGGGAGCTAGAGCATCCTCTCCATACCTCATCTCTTCTTTTTCACTCTATTGCATGATGTTGGACGGTCGGCTAATGATGCTCATATTAAAAGAAAAAAGAAAAAGAAACAAAGAAAAAAAATGAAAAAAATGAGTTTTTAGGGCTAGGTCGACCACTTCGGTCGACCGCCAGCCCCGTCCCGGTCGACCAAACCCAACGAACCGGGCCGGCCAAACCAACATCCGAACTGCTTTTAAAGGGGTCTTCACACTTCATTTTCTCATTCCAACTCCCTCACTCTATTTCCTACCCTATTTCCTAACCCTAAAACACCAAAATCCCATTTCTCAACCCCAAAAACCTCCTTCCTCCTTCACCCGCACTAGATTCGGTTGGTTCATCACAGTTTCGGGATGAAATCTCCGCGGCCGATTCGTGCGTTCGTGAAGCTATCTCCAAGGATCCATGTTGTGGAGAAGTTCATTCCAAGCCCTAGGAGTGCCCTTTTGGTCCATCTTCCTCCCCTGGGTTGAGATTGTTTCTTCAAGGGTTTCCCGATGAGTTTTCTAGTTCAGGATGCCGCCTCGATGGAGTTCTCGGCGTCCTGCCCAAGGGGAACCAAGAAGTCAGAGATGAGAGGCCCCGGCTCATCCCCCACAGCGGGCACCTACACCTCGTCGTGCCCCTCGCTTGCCTCCACGCCCATTATCGACCCTCGACTGGTCGACTTCGATGAGGTGAATGATATTTTATCCGATTTATGTGCACTTTTTGAGATTCAAGAGGGTTGGAGTGATTTTGTCACTAGATACACTAGGTACTACCCCAACCTAGTGCAACAATTTTATGGGAACTTGGTTGACCGAAATGGAGAGTTATATACAGTGGTTTAAGGTATTGAGATTCATATCACTCTGATCTATTTGAACGTGCCTTAGGGTTCTCCGCTAGGGGTGCTGACATGACCTTTGGCCATGGTCAAGCTACATCCACTTTTACTGCTATGATAAGTTGTGATTATGTGCATGGTATCAGTGATCTGATTCAGTTGAATGCCAACTATTTTTCACCACTATAGCGGATTCTTCACCATATGTTTACATCCCTTATCTATCCAAAAAGTGGGAGTAGAAATGAAGTGACATAGGTTCACAGATTTCTCTTTTATCATGTTATGAATGGAAGCTTAGTTAACATGGGAAGGCTCATGACAAACTTGATAGGGACATGCCGAACCCAACTGAGGAGATCTTTGCCCTATGTTTCTCAGTTGACGGGAGTATTCATTCATGCAAGGATAAACCTGAGTGATGAACTGTTCATTAGAGTTCGACAGGATGATATCTACAACAAGCATAAGATTTTCACAGATTTTGGATATTACTATGGTCCCGATGGCGGGCTACGCCGGAATGTGCCCGTCTATGGAGAAGAGTCTGAAAGTGAAGAAGAGCCCGAATAGCCGCAAGGTCAAGGGCAGTCCCCCCTCCAATTCAGGCTGAGGACCAGCCTCCTCCACCCTCACCTCATCACATGGATCCAGAGATGCCTCCTCCACCACAGTACTATCATGGAGAGTCTTCTACTCAGGGGGCCGGACAACACTCTTGGGTAGACTATGAGACTTTTGACAGGCGGTTCACTGGGCTGGAAACTCGGGTTGATGCCTTTGGGGAACAACTTTCTTCCTTTGGGGATAATATTGCAACCATGGGCACCATGCTGGAATCTTTACCACAGCATCCAGATTCTTTCTCCACAGCTTTGGACTCCTTCGCCACTCAGATGCACACTCTCTCCACCAACATGACCACCCTCACCCAGAGTCATGAAGATTCACGTGAGGCTTTTCATTCTATGAACCGCGTTCTCCTGAACATGCAGCGCCGTGACTATGATAGGGATCAAACACTGACCCATATCCAGCACCGCCTTCAGCATCAAGACCACCTCCTTGTAGATATTCGGCAGCGCCTTGGCTATGTGCCTCTTCCTTCACCAGACGCCCAGCCTCCTGCAGATGACCAATGAGAACGTCTTTTAGTTTCCTACCTCAAGTCTATGTCCCTTCATCTTGTGTCTTTTGGGTCTCTCTTTCGTTTATCCTATCCCCTTTTGATGATGCCAAAGGGGGAGAAGTAGTAGTGCATGTCTTATTATATATTTTATGTCGGTATGTTCGTATGTTTGTATGCATGATCATTAGTGAGGATCATTGTGTCAGTTCTGCATTTGTTTTGGCGTATGTTTCTAGAGTCTGGCATTCATTCTCTCGAGAATCAATGTACCTTGTAATGAAATGATGAAATGAATGCACTTGGTTTTCGTGTTCATTATACTTTAGACTAACTCCCCTCCGAATTTTACATCCTTAGGTCAAGAGGACGTGGGGGTTAGAGCCCAAGGAAGTAGCTGGAAAAGTCACAAAGGAAGGTGAAGAACTAGGGCTGAATTCTCAACCAAATCCAGAAACTTCAACCTAAGAAAGAGGTAGGTTATCTCATGAACGGCAAAAAGAGCTTTATAGGACTAAGAGCCTCTGGTTTAATTGAACCTCATGCATGCTAGATCATTGATTTCATGTCTTATTAGTTATATGTATTGCATGCACCTCCTAGCCCTAATAGAGAAATTAAAACATAATCGCTCATCTACCCACAATTACCTATGCATATAGATAACCTAGACTTCATCATCATGCTTAGAATATGTTGATTTCCAGACATGATGTGAGTTAATCTCTTAGTCTCCATGTTAGTTTTCTGTAGGAGATTATTTAACGCACTAGGCTAAGACCGTCATTTTCAAATAATGGCCTCAGACAGACCGTTACACACTCTGTGTACTGCGTTTTTTGATGTTGATAATAACGCGCTTGGACAGACGCGTTTCTTTCATGTAACGGCCCTCTACTGACCGTCACTTTCACTGTGACGCCCCCTCACAAGACCGTTACATCCTATGTTCTGTCAACCCTAAACAGACTATGACTTGCCACTATTACATATGATTATCCCTAGATATCTAAGTTTGCAACCTGATTTCATGTTTTTAAGGTTGTTTAATTGTTCATAATAGGCATTGCCTGATTGATATCTTATTTTACTTTGATCTATGCTAATTTCATGAACCTAAATTCTATAGTTTTGTACTATAAAGCATGACTTTTAAAGCATGGTATTGACAGAGTTTCACCACGGTTTTCACCTTGATTATGCATGTCTCTCGCTGTCAATAGAGTCAATTCTATAAGTACATGGCACGTACTCCGGTATGATGTCATTAGTTCACACGTTGCACTATAGGAACACTATCTTGGACATGAGGACCTCTCTATTGGATATTCCTTCCAATGGACTAGGAAATCATTGTTTCAAGGCCTCCGTAATTCTCCGCGAGCCTGGGATTCCCACTAGGACGCCGAGTTGGTTGTACCAATGAAAGCCCATTAATTAGAACACTCTATCGTGGTTTTCGATTTTTGAAATGTAACGGCCTTGAACTGGACCGTCAGGCTCATGTAACGGCCCAGTGCCAGACCGTCACATTCCTCTGAGTCTATTTTTATCCTTCTGGACTCGGATCACTGTAACGGCCTATTACTGGCGCCCTACATAATGTAACGGCCCAGCCAATGACCGTTACATAGCTTGTTTATGTTAACCCAAGGTTTGACCAAGGGTTGATATTACATTGATTCTAGATAAACCTTGATGATCTAGAACTTGTCATATTGCTTAAATGGATCTAAAAGGAATGGAAGTTAAGGAAAGTACCGCTATGCTGTCGATTTATTCAATAAGCATAACTTAGTTAAATATCATTCTTGATCTCATATATTCAAAATTGAAGCATTCATTCATTGATTTTAGTTATCATGGAATTCTTGGAAGTGCTATATTCTTGGCCATACGTTACTGTTATACTGCGTGGAAGTAGCTTAATTTATAACTGAAGATGTGATCGAGCACTGATTGTGTTCAAGGGCTCTATGCTAGTCCCCTCGGCTGATTGCCGGAAACATACTATTTTATAAACCATGGGGTATGATGCTACTAGCGTCGCATTGCGCTGGGAGTACTATTTCTATAAATAAGTGAAGATCCACGGCACAACATGACATTCTTGCTTAATATTCCACATAAATTCACGAAGCACTTGCTCTTAAGCATAAGATGCTAAAGTGAGGAATATGTGGCTTGCTAGTACAATCTCGTTACATTCTTATTCATGGAAGGCCAGTATCATGTTCTTGTTATATTCTTGCTAGTTCATTCTTGATCATTCTATCTTACCTAGTTATCTTGTTTCTATTGATTTGATTGCATGATTGATTCACATTGCATGATTTTACCTAATTCTCTAGAGCTAAAATGCTAATTACTTTAATAGTGCCTTCATGTTGATACGAAGATACCTACTGGGCAAGTGTGCTCATGACCTATTATTTAATAATTTTCAGGAGATGGGTATAGTTCGCATTCGGATTCGGGTGATTCGAGCAGCGGGTCCGAGAGTGACTAAGAGTTATCCTGATAAGAGAGAAGACTTAGGCAGTTTCAAGTGTTTAGATGGAGTCAATGTAATTTTCTTATTTCTTGAGTCAATTAGTGGAAAGGTCAAATTATGTATTTTTGAATATTAATTGATTATGAAATAAAGTTGAGTTTTGAATATATCTTGTGCAATTACCTCTATATGTGTGATTGTCTCACGCTCTGAATGTTCTTGCTTGCAAGAGGCTTATCATGCCGGCTGTTCGCGCTCCCCGAGCGAGTCTTCCGCTGTAAATAAAGGCTCAGGGCGTGACAGTTAAGTTGGTATCAGAGCCTAAGTCTCAGGACTTAAGGAAAAGAGTCATGTCATAGGATAAGTCTAAGGTTAAGGACCTCTACCTATGAACTAAGGAAAAAATTCCACACCCATGTGAGGATTGGGTAGAACCCGGGATAAGATAGCTAATTAGCTTTAAGAATTATTTTGATTCATTCCAATTTCATGAGAAATAACAAGTTGTTATTTTCTCTCAGGTACCTTATTATTCTTATCATGGCTCATCGTGTAGATTGGGACGGTATGCAACAAACTGTTGCCGGCCTCACCCAAGCACTGCAGACCATAGCACAGGGCGGTGCGGGGGCAAGGGCTGGAGACCTGCATCGGAATTTTCGGAGTCTAAACCCTCCGCGTTTCTATGGATCTTCCAATCCAGACGAAGCAGAAAATTGGATCGACGAGATGAATAGGATATTTGATGTTATTCAATGCACTGATCAGGAGAAGGTCAGTCTAGCTACGTTCTAATTAAACAAGGATGCTCGCATGTGGTGGAAGATAATTCCGGCACCACCCGCCGATGCACCACACACTTGGAATGGTTTTCTCACACTGTTCCGTGCTAAGTATTTCTCTGAACACGTAAAGGAAAGGAAGGCCTTGGAATTCACCTCCCTTCGTCAGGGGATGATGTCCGTAGCAGAATACAAATTACAATTCTCAAGGCTAGCACCATATGCAACACATCTTATTAGCACTGAATTATTAAAGGCAAATCGATTTATGGATGGGTTACGTCCCGGCTTCATACAACAACTGGGAACTCAATATATCCGCACTTATGCGGAGATGGTCTAGCGGGCCTATTTATGTGAAAGGACCTTTGTCACGTCCCGACGCGGAATATCGGGACGTACAGTTAGAAACTAGCTAGAAAGCAAATAAATATTCTAAGCTAAACGATTAGACAAGTGCTAAGGAAGATGCAAAACTATTGATCAAGATGATTCCAAATTATTACAATAACCAACACGGCTAATACACGATCAACATGACTTCCAAATCTGAATTCTAATACAACAACTGACTCCAAAAGTAACAAGTGCTAACACAACTCTAAGGAAATAACTAGAGGTAATCAATCATGCCAACTCGGCATCCACTAAGAAATACACTCAAAAGACATCACTCTTGCCCTTCCCCATTGGTATGCGCATCGTCACCTGAATAGCCTGGAAAGGGGGAACAACAACCATGAGCTGACGCTCAGTAGGAAATAACATGCAAGTTTACGTGATTAACAGTTTAATAACATTTTCATATGCCATGCTAAATGAAAGAAATAAAGGACGGTACTATAAACAACGTAATACAAAGATCTTGCAAGGTCAAGAAATATAATGATGACAAGAAATAACAAGATAGCAAGTACAAGAATTTACCACAGGAGATAGTAATAAAGAATTGAGAATTGGCCAAACAAGCAAGTATGTGAACAGTAATCCAAGCACGATCAAGTAACAAGTAACAAGTAACGAGATATTTTTGTCATTGACGCAACAAACAAGCAAGTATTTCGGTGCAATGCCTCACCATGTCATTAACATCCCATGGGCTCAATAATCTTTCGGGCGCTCTCCCCAGGACCAGACCGGGCCCCTATGGTGCGTTGGCAATGATTTAGTGGGTCCAAAGCCCCATCCGTCTAGACATTCAGTCAATCTTTAATGACCAATTAATCAGAGGAATTACTGTCACAAGTGTGAGATTTAAGGACTAACTTGTCCTTGGATTCACTAAAACAAAAACTCGGTTATAGGGTTACTTCTATGCCGCATTACAAGAATTAGACCAAAACTTGGTCCACGGGGTCAAGAAAGAACGGCTGACAGTGTACCGTTCAAGTGTGCAAGCAATCCATTATACTGGAGTAATAACGACTAAAACAGCAACTTAACAATCAACTTAATCCTAATTACCAAGTTCATATACCAAGGATTATCCATTATCATTTGCATTAAGACAATTGCCAAAAAGATGATTCAAGATGGTAAGGTAAGGAACAAGCTCGCACAAGAGTGTAATAACATGCATTAACAGAGATTAGTTACATAATTAACCACTAATCATGTAGGTTTCTATTTAACCATTGTATGTGTTGCAAAGGAGATGGTAAACGGCATGTTTTAATACCATAATCGAATGTAGGAACCAATGTAAATCGAAATCAAATGGGTACATGAATAGGTCATTAGTTCCTCAAAAATATAGTTTTCAAATATATTAAGTTGGATGAGTCAATCCCCTAATGATCCGGATCGATCCCCGGGTCACAAAACAACTTAAAACGGGTTTACAAGGCATGGGTCGACCCATTGGGTCGACCCCTGGGGCTTCCAGGAGCCAGTCTGGTGATGGGTAGACCCCATGGGTCGACCCCTGAAGCTGTGGGTCGACCCCATGGGTCGACCCATGCAAGGCAAAAATTTCTGCTTGCTGGGTGGTATGGGTCGACCCATGGGGTCGACCCCTGGGTTTCCAGACCCGAATGGGCTTCCGTAAAACATGAAAAACTCCATGATTTGGGGTCTAAATGTATTGGGATCTTAACCATATGCTCTAGGGTTCTTAATATACATGCTAGGGTCATAAAACACAGTTTTGAAACATGAATTTCGACAAAAATCAAATGAAATACAACCTATTCTATGAAGAACACATGAAAAACCTAGCTTTTTAGTATGCTTCTAATAAAACACGAAATACTCTAAGCATGATCTATAAAAATTGGGGCTTTTAACGCCAAAAGAAAGCTAACATGCTACTGATTACATTCATATATGTTAATTAGAAGTTGGGCTGTTATAACCTACTTGAATCAAAGATAAACTAAGAAGTTGGAACCAAGAACGTCCGTTGACAGCCCTTCACTAATTCCACGATATCTCACTCCACACCTAATAACATTTGGGAATTTTACTATCACTAGAAAGCTAAAGAAGAGGGGAACAATTTGATATATCTACTTGCATATTTTGGCCAAGATTACCTACCTCAATCGAAGGAAGAAGAAAGGCCTAAGAAAAACCCACGAACTCGGACCCTCCTCCAATAATCGCAAGAGATCTCTCCAGATCTGAATTCTCTGCGAACACCACAGCTACTAAATGAATCTAGACACGTAGAGCTTTATTTTAATAGGTCATACTCCTTCTGGATCCTTCCAGGAAGGGAGAAATCGACCAAGCAAGTGGCGTGTTCCAAACACTGCCGCCAACGTTGACCAAACTCTTGCGCGCCCAAATACTTACCATATGGTAAAGATTTCGTGGCATTATGACAGGGGAAATGTTCCTCTATGTAATACCTTTCATTTGCTTCTATAATCATCTCATTTGGTTGAGAAATGAGCTCGAATTTGACGTTCTAAGTTGGGGTTAACAATGAACACGAATTTGGGTTAGGTAGGTGTGAAAAATTGACTTAACCCATTGATTAGGCCTAGTTAATGATTTTATTAGGCTTAGCTCTAGAAGACAAAAATGTTAAACGAAATGGATTATATAAGAATATAATTTTTATGGATTTTTATAAAATAGTCGAAAAGTGACTTATTCTATTATTAAAGAATTAATCTAATTAATTCAAATAAATCCAAATAATTTCAAATATCTCCTATTAAATTTATAAAATAATTCAAATAAGTTCTAATTAAATTTCTAAAAGGATTTGGGGTCATTGGTTGAGCATTAAGCTCAAATCTCGCGTTTTAAGTTAAGGTAAGGTATAGTGAACTAAGTGTACACTTTTGGGCTTAATCCACTAATTAGACCTAATTATAGATTTTTGTTAGGTTAAACCCAGAAGATAAAGTTGATAAATACATCGTTCTAGACCCAATTAGCATTTTTCCATATTTTTATAAGGTAGTCAAAAATTCACTAGTTCTATTTACTAAGGAATTAAATATTAAATTCCAAAATTCATTTATCTTGATTAAAAATTCAATTATTACAATTAAATTTCAGATTTTTAAAATCGGGGTATTACAACCTTAGAAAAGGTCAAAAAATTGAAGGGAAAGGGTGAAGGATCAGGCCGACAATCTGATCGGCATTACAAGAAGGAGAAGTTTAGTATCGCGGAACCTTACAAAAGCCGTGATAGCAAGAAAAGATCGAGGAACGGGAATGGTAGCGGTTCCCAAAAGAGTAATAAGAAGATCAAGGAAGAACAAGTTGCCTCGGCATGCACATATTGTGAGAAATTCGGCCATTCGGCTGAAGAATGCTAGAAGCGCCTAGGAGCTTGTTTACGTTGCGGAAGTAGGGAGCATCGTGTACCGAATTGCCCCCGCTTTAAAGAACAATCAAATGATGGAGGACGTAGGAGGCAGGCTCGCCTCAATGCAGTTATAGATGAAGAAGAAGCGCCCAGGGATCAAAATGACGGGCTTATGGAAGGTACTCTTCAAATCTGTTCTCATCCTGCATTCGTGCTATTTGATACTGGTGCTTCTCACTCTTTCATCTCTACTACCTTTGCAAAAACCTTGCCAATTGCTTCAGTCCCCCTACCTTCAGATCTTGCTATAACTACACCATTAGGACCTGGAACTAAGTTTACTAAGCATTATCCTGATTGTGAAGTAGTGGTAGAAAGACATAATCTCCCCGCAAATTTGATATGCCTCGATATGAAGGGTTATGATGCCATTCTAGGGGTTGATTGGCTTGTGGATTATGATGCTTATATCAATTGCCGAACTAGGATTATATCCTTTCGCAAGCCTGGACTTCCACGATTTTCTTTTCTTGGCATCAAATACAAGAAGCATCCTACCATAATATCCTCTCTTCATGCATGCAAACTCATCTCGCAAGGATGCGAAGCTTTTCTTGCCTCAGTCATTGTCACAGAATCTAAGGAAATTGTCTTAGCAGACATTCATATTGTCAATGAATTCTCTGATGTATTCCCACCCGAACTACCTAGTTTACCGCCCGAGAAAGGAAGTAAACTTTACCATTGAACTCATTCCGGGAGCGGCACCTGTTTCTATAGCCCCTTACAGGATGTCCCCCACGGAACTTAAGGAATTGAAGAAGCAACTACAGGAACTTCTAGACAAGGGTTTTATCAGACCTAGCACATCCCCTTGGGGTGCGTCTTTTCTATTTGTCAAGAAGAAGGATGGTTCTCTTAGGTTATGCATTGACTACCGGCGATTGAATCAACTTACGATCAAGAATAAATATCCATTGCCGCGTATTGATGAGCTCTTCGATCAGCTTTCTGGAGTAGAATATTTCTCTAAGATTGACCTTAGGTCTGGTTATCATCAGCTTAGAATCAAAGAAGAAGACATCTATAAATCGGCTTTTCGAAGTCGTTATGGCCACTACGAGTTTGTGGTGATGCCATTTGGGTTAACCAATGCCCCAGCAGCATTCATGCAACTAATGAACAATGTTTTCCAGCCGTATTTAGACCAATTCATCATCGTCTTCATCGATGACATCTTGATATATTCCAAGACGAAAGAAGAACACGAAGAACATTTAAGGATAGCTTTGCAAACACTTAGAGAACACAAGCTATATGCCAAACTCAATAAGTGTGAATTCTGGCTCAAGGAAGTCTCATTCCTTGGCCACATTATTTCAAAGGAAGGTATTGCTATGGATCCTTCTAAGGTAGAAGCTGTCAGAGATTGGAGTCGACCAACGACTGTATCAGAAGTCAGAAGCTTTTTGGGTCTAGCGGGTTATTATAGAAGGTTCATAAAGGACTTCTCAAGGATCGCAGTTCCTTTAACTAGGCTTACAAGGAAAGAAAATCCTTTTGTCTGGTCGAAGGACTGTGAAAAGAGTTTTCAAAATCTTAAGAATCATCTTACAACAGTCCCTATTTTATCATTACCAATAGAGGGTGCTGGATTCGAAGTATATACGGATGCATCTGGAATTGGCTTAGGATGTGTCCTTATGCAAGATGGAAAGGTGATTTGCTATTCTTCAAGACAATTGAAACGTCACGAAGAAAATTATCCAGTACATGATTTAGAATTGGCAGCAGTTATTTTCACCTTGAAAATTTGGCGTCATTAACTTTATGGAGAAAAGTTCACTGTCTATTCGGACCATAAGAGTTTAAAATATTTATTTTCTCAAAAAGAGCTTAACATGAGGCAGAGGAGATGGTTGGAATATCTTAAAGACTTCGATTTCGCTATTCAATATCACCCTGGCAAGGCAAATACTGTAGCAGATGCACTCAGCAGGAAACCAATGGGTATGTTATCAAGTCTCATGATTAGTATGACTAACCTTATTCCTCAATTTGCTCAGTTGAATGTAGATGTTGACATTAAGGAAGAAGATTGCTTCATAGCAAATATCCGAGCTCAACCCATATTGATTGAGGATTTGGCCAAGTTACAAGAGGATGACCCAATTTTACTGGAAATTAAGGCCAATATTGAACAAAGACCGGACTTTTCTATTTCTGAAGATGGAAGATTATTATTCAAGGGCCGAATGTGTATACCGGATCATGAACATACAAAGAAATTGATCTTAGAAGAAGCACATAAATCAAAATACTCCATTCATCCAGGAGGGACAAAAATGTATCAAGATCTCAAAAGAAACTTCTGGTGCCCCAATATGAAGAGGGAAATAGCGGATTTCATATCTCGTTGTCTTACTTCCCAACAAGTTAAGGCAGAACATTTCAGACCTGTAGGTAAATTACATCCCTTAAATATTCCCGAATGGAAATGGGAAAGTATAGGAATGAATTTCATCATGGGGTTACCTAAGACAAGAGGTGGACATGATGGCATATGGGTAATCATAGACCGATTGACTAAGTCTGCACATCTCATACCAATTAAGAGTCGATGGTCTGTTGATATTCTAGCAGCCCTATACATGAAGGAAATTGTCAAGTTACATGGGGTCCCTGTCACCATCATATCAGATAGAGATCCTAGATTCACATCACAATTCTGGAAAGGTTTACAACATTCACTTGGGACTAGGTTGAATTTTAGCACAGCCTTTCATCCACAAACTGATGGTCAAACAGAAAGGACAAATCAAGTGGTAGAAGATATGCTCAGGGCTTGTGTCATTGACTTTGGTGGAAGTTGGCACGATCACTTGCCTCTTGTAGAATTTGCATATAACAATAGTTACCAAGCAAGTATACAAATGGCACCTTTTGAAGCTCTATATGGGAAGAGTTGTCGATCACCAATATGTTGGAGTGAAATAGGGGAAAGGCAATATCTAGGCCCCGATCTTATCAGAGATTCTACAGAAAAGATTAAACTCATTCAAGAAAGAATGAAGATGGCACAAGACAGGCAGAAATCTTATGCTGACAATCGAAGGCGCGACTTGGAATTTCAGGTAGGTGAACATGTATATCTTAAGGTTTCTCCAGGTCGTGGTATTCGAAGATTTGGCATCAAAGGAAAACTAACTCCAAGGTTTATAGGCCCATTTGAAATTCTTGAAAGGGTCGGTGAAGTGGCTTATAGATTGGCCTTACCGCCACAGTTAGTAGGAGTTCACGACGTATTTCACGTCTCTATGTTAAAGAAGTACGTGTATGATCCAGATCATATTATTACTTATGACAATCTGGAGATTCAGAAGGATTTGACATATGAACAAACACCAATAAAGATTCTGGATCGGGAAGTGCGTCAACTCAGAAATAAGGTCATTCCTATGGTGAAGATTCAATGGAAGAAGGCATGGCCTTATGAAGCAACCTGGGAAACTGAATCAGCTATGAAGAAAAGATTCCCGGAATTATTTAATTGTAAGTACACTCTCCTCAATCTATGAATTGAATTTGGGGACCAAATTCTTCTAAGTGGGGAGGGTGTAGAGCCCCCAAAATTTATAAAAGTAATTTCTAGTTATTTAAATAATATTCTGGCATTAATTGGGCTAAATAATCAATATAAAGCCAAAATTGTGTTAATCAATTAACCCAAACCACTTAATTAAAGTCCAAAATGTTTTTAACTCAAGCCCATTAAGTTAGGCCCACATTCTAGAAGGTAATTAAGTCTATCCACGGATATTAAGGATAAATACTAATACTATAAGATAATGATTTGGATAATTAACAAGAGAGTTTTCATAAATTGAAACTCTAAGCTACGAAGACTGTAATGGTCTATCGCGAGACCGTCACAGCCAAGTAACGCAGGGTCACTCGACCGTTACACGCCTGTCAGTTCCGTGAAGAAAGGAACTCGTAAAAAGATTGGAACTTGATGCTCCTATCCACTATGGATCGAATGAGAAGACTCATAATAACTCTAAGGACTCTTAGGGATAAGGATTTAGTGGAATAAGGACTCTAGAATCGATCTAATCCTCAAACCCTAACATAAACTCTATAAGTAGGGCATAGTTTTGAACTGTGCGAGCCTTACTTTTGGGACGTAAAGAAGGAAGATAAGAAGTCATTATTTCAGGTAAGTTGTTTTGATGTTTTTGTTCATTATACTTTAGACTAACTCCCCTCCGAATTTCACATCCTTAGGTCAAGAGGACGTGGGGGTTAGAGCCCAAGGAAGTAGCTGGAAAAGTCACAAAGGAAGGTGAAGAACTAGGGCTAAATTCTCAACCAAATCCAGAAACTTCAACCTAAGAAAGAGGTAGGTTATCTCATGAACGGCAAAAAGAGCTTTATAGGACTAAGAGCCTCTGGTTTAATTGAACCTCATGCATGCTAGATCATTGATTTCATGTCTTATTAGTTATATGTATTGCATGCACCTCCTAGCCCTAATAGAGAAATTAAAACATAATCGCTCATCTACCCACATATACCTATGCATATAGATAACCTAGACTTCATCATCATGCTTAGAATATGTTGATTTCCAGACATGATGTGAGTTAATCTCTTAGCCTCCATGTTAGTTTTCTGTAGCAGATGATTTAACGCACTAGGCTAAGACCGTCATTTTCAAATAACGGCCTCAGACAGACCGTTACACACTCTGTGTACTGTATTTTTCGCTGTTGATAATAATGCGCTTGGACAGACGCGTTTCTTTCATGTAACGGCCCTCTACTGACCGTCACTTTCACTGTGACGCCCCCTCACAAGACCGTTACATCCTGTGTTCTGTCAACCCTAGACAGACTATGACTTGCCACTATTACATATGATTATGCCTAGATATCTAAGTTTGCAACCTGATTTCATGTTTTTAAGGTTGTTTAATTGTTCATAATAGGCATTGCCTGATTGATATCTTATTTTACTTTGATCTATGCTAATTTCATGAACCTAAATTCTATAGTTTTGTACTATATAGCATGACTTTTAAAACATGGTATTGATGAAGTTTCACCACGGTTTTCACCTTGATTATGCATGTTTCTCGCTGTCAATAGAGCCAATTCTATAAGTACATGGCACGTACTCCGGTATGATGTCATTAGTTCACACGTTGCACTATAGGAACACTATCTTGGACATGAGGACCTCTCTATTGGATATTCCTTCCAATGGACTAGGAAATCATTGTTTCAAGGCCTCCGTAATTCTCCGCGAGCCTGGGATTCCCACTAGGACGCCGAGTTGGTTGTACCAATGAAAGCCCATTAATTAGAACACTCTATCGTGGTTTTCGATTTTTGAAATGTAACGGCCTTGAACTGGACCGTCAGGCTCATGTAACGGCCCAGTGCCAGACCGTCACATTCCTCTGGGTCTATTTTTATCCTTCTGGACTCGGATCACTATAACGGCCTATTACTGGCGCGTTACATAATGTAACGGCCCAGCCAATGACCGTTACATAGCTTGTTTATGTTAACCCAAGGTTTGACCAAGGGTCAATATTCCATTGATTCTAGACAAACCTTGATGATCTAGAACTTGTCATATTGCTTAAATGGATCTAAAAGGAATGGAAGTTAAGGAAAGTACCGTTATGCTGTCGATTTATTCAATAAGCATAACTTAGTTAAATATCATTCTTGATCTCGTATATTCAAAATTGAAGCATTCATTCATTGATTTTAGTTATCATGAAATTCTTGGAAGTGCTATATTCTTGGCCATACGTTACTGTTATACTGCGTGGAAGTAGCTTAATTTATAACTGAAGATGCGATCGAGCACTGATTGTGTTCAAGGGCTCTATGCTAGTCCCCTCGGCTGATTGCCGGAAACATACTATTTTATAAACCATGGGGTATGATGCTACTAGTGTCGCATTGCGCTGGGAGTGCTATTTCTATAAATAAGTGAAGATCCACGGCACAACATGACATTCTTGCTTGATATTCCATAGAAATTCACGAAGCACTTGCTCTTAAGCATAAGATGCTAAAGTGAGGAATATGTGGCTTGCTAGTACAATCTCGTTACATTCTTGTTCATAGAAGGCCAATATCATGTTCTTGTTATATTCTTGCTAGTTCATTCTTGATCATTCTATCTTACCTGGTTATCTTGTTTCTATTGATTTGATCGCATGATTGATTCACATTGCATGATTTTACCTAATTCTCTAGAGCTAAAATGCTAATTACTTTAATAGTGCCTTCATGTTGATACAAAGATACCTACTGGGCAAGTGTGCTCATGACCTATTATTTAATGATTTTCAGGAGATGGGTATAGTTCGCATTCGGATTCGGGTGATTCGAGCAGCGGGTCCGAGAGTGACTAAGAGTTATCCTGATAAGAGAGAAGACTTAGGCAGTTTCAAGTGTTTAGATGGAGTCAATGTAATTTTCTTATTTCTTGAGTCAATTAGTGGAAAGGTCAAATTATGTATTTTTGAATATTAATTGATTATGAAATAAAGTTGAGTTTTGAATATATCTTGTGCAATTACCTCTATATGTGTGATTGTCTCGCGCTCTGAATGTTCTTGCTTGCAAGAGGCTTACCATGCCGGCTGTTCGCGCTCCCCGAGCGAGTCTTCCGCTGTAAATAAAGGCTCGGGGTGTGACACTACCGCTCCCCATGCATATTTTCCCACTTTGCCCAAATCCTCCAGCAGTGGCAGGAGCCAGTAACTAATCACATCCGCTTGGGTCGGGAATAGCAGCTTCCCAAATAGCAAGATCAGGAACCGCCTCAAAACTCTCTCTCCCTCTGATCCCGCCTCCGCTGCTACCATCGGGCGGACCTGCTCAATCACTCTATCCAAGTGCTGCTCTGGGAGCTCCCCAACTGCTATAGCCGCTCCCCGCAGACCTAGGCTGTCCTGGAGTCTCGATCGTGACAACTGGGATGATGGATGTCCTGGTCTCACCAAGCCTAGCCCTAGCAGCTCCTGGGCTATCTCCCTATAATCGCCGTATGTCCAGCCGGTCACCGCTGCTCCGTGGACTCTCAAGCCTGTGATCCTGGCCATGTCTTCTAATGTTGGGATCATGTGACCCCAGGGGAAGATGAATGCTCGGCTGATTGGATCCCATCTCTCATGCAGCGCATATAGCAGCGGCGTGTCCATCCTCGTAACCTCGATGCTGAGGACTTCACCGAAGCCCATGGCGGCTAGCCTCTCCCTCTGGTAATCTGGCAATGCCTGGTACACCGCCCTGATCTGGAGCCAAGATATTCTGGTCCTTCTTTTACCCTGTACATGTAGAGCATAAGTTAGTCATCTCATTAATTTAAATTCATTGCATTTTATATGAAATAAAACATAAAACATTGAATAAGCAAAAACCTAAAAAATTAGTTTCTGGCTCTGGTTCCTCTGACGGTCGTGCCCTGGCGCGTCAGAGTTCTCTGACGCACCAAGGGTGGTGCGTCAGGTGCCGTAACGATCATTGCAAGGACCGTTACGCTCCCAGCGAGTGGACATCGTCCTCTTTGTTTCTCTAGCCCATGGAAATGGCCCAAAAGGCCTACATATCATTTAAATGGGTCCCCAGACCCATTTTCCTCTCCTCAATCACACATGCACACACATAAGAATTGAAAAAATTGAATTTTTAGGGGTGGGGGACCTACCTCACGGTCTTGGCCCCATTTCTTTTCTCCAGTGCCGTGGCCCCTTCTTCACCTCCAACGGCCTCCTCCATGGTCTCTTCTCCTTCTTCCTCGGCCATGGGAGGTCCCTCCTCCGCCATCCTCTCCGCCGTCGCCGCCGGTTGCTCGGTCGCCACCGGGGGTATCTCTTCTCTGTCCACCCTCGCCCTAAACCGCTTGATCGCCTTTTTTTTCTTCCCTTTCTCTCTTGCCATGGGTGGCCGGGGGGGCTCGTCGCCGGACATGGCCGCCGGTGAGGGTTTTCGGTGGGTGTTTTGGTTAGGGGTTGTGTGTTTTGGGTGTTTGGGTGTTTGAGCGAATGTGAGAGGGAACGACCGTTCGGTTGGTTTTTTTGGACGCCCAGGAAATGTAACGGTCTATCGTAAGACCGTCACAGTCTCTGACGCATCTCCATTAGACCGTCGGGTGATTAAGTTGTTTATTTTTGGAAAATATGAACCGACGTTGTGTAACGCGTCAAGTTCTGACCGTCACATGATTGTGACGCACTTTCAGTAGATCGTCAGAGGTTTTGAATGATAAAGCCCTATCTATCAAAATTTATGTTTGAATGATCATCATGCTTTCAATCCTTTATCGTATTAATGAAATTAATGCTCATGATTATTATTATTAGCTAACCCCACTTTCTAGGGATGAAATCATAGACACCATTAAAGCCATCATGCTTTGGCCATTTCACCGCACAGGTAAGTCAGGTATAGTATCTCGATTCCTTATCCCTTAATGCATTACTATATGTTATCTAAGATATATTATCTCGAGAACCGGCTGGTCATTCATGTGTTCTGGGATCTGATGTTCCCCTTAAACAAAAACGATGATGATCTAAGTACACATGTTTAATCATTGGATAGGCCATTAGGTTGGAAAAACTTGGGGATGATGGTTCCGTCTTGCACGCCGTGGTTGCAAATAGTGTCCTGACCCTGGTTTCTCTGGTCTAGCAATACTATTCTTGAGTATTTTGTTATTTTATCCTTTCTTTGCATTTGTTTTGATGATTTGTTTATTTTTAGCCCAGCATGCATCATACGCATCTTTGAGCATTCACGTACCTTCATCTATCCAAGGTGTTTCAGTGGTGGATAACCTTATGTCCATGATTTCGAATAAGGAGAGTCATTCCACTCTGAATTGGAAGGTTTTTCTTTGGTCTTGTCACTCTGTCTGGTTAGCTGAAGATTCCTATCTGGACTTTAGTTGCTTATTTCTTTCCTTTTCGTTGCTCCGGTCGCTGGCCGTGTTTTCCTTTCCTTAGTTGTTAGTTCCTCCAGACATGCGTCATTTGGTTGGCTATTTCCTTGTGATCAGTTCGAAGTTTTTCAAAAAATTCCTATCGCTCGTTGGTTAAGAACGGGTGTCGTTTGCTTGAACGCCCACTTTTCAGTTCGCTCCGCTTCATTTCCGCTTCATCTCATGTTCCATGTCGCTTTCGCTTCACCTCCGCTCGCTCCCCTGCAAAGAGGACGTTAAGGAGGCGCATCTGTTGACACCCGTTTTATGACCAATGACTTGGGCCATTTCCTTGTTCATCTTAAATGATGCTCCGAGTTGTTCACCCCTTATTGGGTTATCTTGGTCAATTTGAGGTTTATTTCATGGGTCATATCTCCTTGGTTGAGTCTGATTCCTTATCCCTTTTCCGCTGGACGAAGCTTAGCAAGCCTTCATTGTCATTTGCACTCCTTGCCTCTAACGGTCCTTTCTTGGCACGTTACCATGTTCTAACGCACCTAGCCTGGTCCGTTACATCATGCCAGAGTCCTTAAGCTGAAGGCTTCTTTCAAATCTTATCTCTTGGCCTATCCGTTGAGTGTGATGGCTTGTCGTGCGGCCGTTACTTCGTTTGTGACGCGTCACTCCTTGACCGTTACATGCCTGCAGAGTCCTATGTTCAAAAACTTCGCCCATTGGCCTTATCCTTTGTTGAAACACTCAGTGTGACAGTCCATCCCTAGGGCGTTACTTCCTTGTGGCGGTCTATCGTGTAGCCGTTACATCAAACAGAGAGTTCTAGCAGAACTGCTCTTTCTCTGCTACTCCGTGGCCGAATTAAAAGTTTGATCTGTTGATTTCTCCTTCAAATCTGATCCTTAGAACCTTCTGTTTGTTTCTATGGACTTTTGAAAGTATTATCTTCAAGAGTTTGCTAAGAAACATCCCACTTTCTAGCTGGATTATCCTTTACTCGACCTAAGAGTTTGAGGGTCTATAAATAGAACCCTTGACTTCATGGCTTGAGAAGGAGACATCTGGAGTTCGTGTCGAAGTGCTGCCGCATCCTGGAGCTAGAACCAACCAAGGAGAGCTGCTTCCCATGCCCATCTGCTTCCAAAGTCCAGGGAGTATTGTTTCCAAGGGCTTAGTTCAGCCAAGTTGTCATCTTAGTGTCTCTTTCCCTCTTCCAAGCATCATAACATCTTCCCTCTTCTTCTACCACGTTCTTGCATCTTCTGCACTCATTTAAACATCTTCCCATCTTTTAAAACGTCCCAGAGGGGTTTAAAAAAAAAATAACCTCTCCGGTACTTCCCTTTCCTTTTGCATGTGCTTAAGTTCCTTTGGTTTATAGATACTACTTTGCTCAAGGGCTAATCTGGGTTGTTTTCTTTGTGTTCTACATTCTTTTGCAGGATTACGGAGTCCATAGCACGAGGCCCAAGCTTTCTGGCCAGCTGGAAGGCTTGGAGATCAAAGGTTCCCAAGTTTATTACTGTAGAATCTCTGACGGTCTATCAGAGGCGCGTTAGGGTCACGTAGCGGTCTATCGTGAGGCCGTCACACTTCTGTCGCGCATTAGCATTCGACCGTCACATATTGCAGAGCTGAAGTTTCCTGATTATTTTCTCTCTCCCGTGGGCGGGTGCATCATCCACCTATTCTAAGGTACTTTTCAGGCCTTTGGGCTTGTTCATTACCTTAATGGCGATCACATCTTTCCTTAGTTTGGGCAGTAGCTCTCTCTTTCTTCATATCTTCTCTTTATTTTGCTTGTTCCACCTATACGGTGTGTTTTTCTTTATTTCCTTGCTCCATGCCCCGGCGTGTGTTTTTCTTCATCTATTTCTGACAGAGATAGCATGCCCATGCTAGAGTTCATGTTGATTGCCTAGGTTCATGTTGCACATGTTCATAGGTTGACTGATTTCATTGTTGGCTCATATTCTCATCATTGTTGATTTCATACTCATCTTGCTAAGAAGGAGCACATTATAACCAACACCCGTCAACCCGAGTTCGCTACTCCCAAGTCCCACGTGTAGCCCTTTACCTCGCTACGTGGAGTGGGCAGTAGAATTCATTTTTGTAATTATTGTAATTGTTTGTACCGGGAGTACGAGTCTTGGCCAGGGTCTCCTTCCCCATGCCCGGTAGCGTGGAGGTATCGTCTCCGCTCCCCACTTTGACATTTGCTTTACTCGTATATATTTTTATATGCCGTTGCTTGCATGTGATAGGTCCTAGATCGTTAAAGTATTTTTAATCACCGCTACGAGAGAGAGCGAAACCCGTCCCGTGACCCGATCTGGGTTCTCGAGAGAGTTGACCACCCTAGCTCATTGCCGATTTCTCAACCACGCACGTCCGCATGTTTCCCTCGCTAGGGATGAGTCGCGAGCTAGAGTCCCAGGTTTGCATCAAATCGGTCGAGTTGTGTCCCATCCCGCATCATGGGGCTATTGCTAGGTGGGGATGGGGTGAGGGAGTGTGGGGGAAACTTTATGGGTTATTTAGATAGTTAACGAGGCTGCAGAAAGGTGGTGGACGTGGGTGGGTGGAGGTGGAGGAGAACAATGGTGATGGAGGTGGATGGAGGTAGTGAAGGTAGATGGAGGTGGTGGGGCAGCCAGCAGAGAAGGGGGGAGCTCGACTGGGGCCTCACACCCGTTCCCATCTCAAGAACGACGCAGTCGTGCTCTTCTATTCCACCACAAGAAAGTTCGCAAATAGCGACCGACATATTCGGTCTCTATTCAGTCGTTCTTCGGTCGCAAAATCCAATAGCGACCGAACAGACACCACTTAGCGACCGAATATTTCGGTCGCTATATACTAGTCGCTAAATTGCGACCGACATAAGTCGGTCGCGGATACGGTCGCTGATGGCGACCGAATAACTTCGGTCGCCGAATCAGTCGTGCATAGAGACCGATATAACGCGGTCGCAAGAACGGTCCCAGAGTCAATCGGTCTCTATTCGGTCTCCATTCGGTCTCCATTCCGTCGCCAATTTTGTAGTATTTTTTTAAAAAAAAATTATATAAACGACTATATGGTCTCTATTCGGTCGCTATGCGGTCGCCAAATAACTTCGGTCGCTATTCGGTCTCCATGCGGTCGCTAATTAAATTTTTTTTTTTCAAAAATTAATATAAAGCTACTATAAATCACCTGATAAATAACAATTTAATAAAATAAATAACCTGTTACATAACAATTTCATAAAAACATATAAATCAACTACACAACTCATAATCTCCACAAATTTCAAATTCATCACATACAAACACACAAATTAATCATACATCCATAATAAAATGGCAACATACAAATAACTAAAATGAAATCACAAATCCTCCGCATATGTGTCATCCTGGTCGTCGTCTCGTCCAACATCTCGCGACGGATGATCCTGTATATCATTTAAAAAAATTAAAATCAATTCTTTAATAAAGAAATCAATTATTCTTGAAAATTAAAAGCAAGATGTTTTTCATTGAAGTGAAATTGACGAATGATAATTTTAAACGTTTTGCTCAAATCGGTAGTCCGATTTAGAATCCGTCAGCTCTGACAAGTCACGTCTACCTCCCAGGTCGTGTTGGAATGATCGGAATGCCGATCGGATCAGTATTTCACATTCTGGACCCCCGGACCCCGACGGCTTTGATTATAAACCAAGTGCATTTGCAAATTGCACTTTTGAGCGTCGGGCTCAAACCGGATGTCCGATTTAGAATCCGTCAGCTCTGACAAGTCACGTCTACCTCCCAGGTTGTGTTGGAATGATCGGAATGCCGATCGGATCAGTATTTCACATTCTGGACCCCCGGACCCCGACGGCTTTGATTATAAACCAAGTGCATTTGCAAATTGCACTTTTGAGCGATTTGCTCAAACCGGTAGTCCGATTTAGAATCCGTCAGCTCTGACAAGTCACGTCTACCTCCCAGGTCGTGTTGGAATGATCGGAATGCCGATCGGATCAGTATTTCACATTCTGGACCCCCGGACCCCGACGGCTTTGATTATAAACCAAGTGCATTTGCAAATTGCACTTTTGAGCGTCGGGCTCAAACCGGATGTCCGATTTAGAATCCGTCAGCTCTGACAAGTCACGTCTACCTCCCAGGTCGTGTTGGAATGATCGGAATGCCGATCGGATCAGTATTTCACATTCTCGACCCCCGGACCCCGACGGCTTTGATTATAAACCAAGTGCATTTGCAAATTGCACTTTTGAGCGTCGGTCTCAAACCGGTAGTCCGATTTAGAATCCGTCAGCTCTGACAAGTCACGTCTACCTCCCAGGTTGTGTTGGAATGATCGGAATGCCGATCGGATCAGTATTTCACATTCTGGACCCCCGGACCCCGACGGCTTTGATTATAAACCAAGTGCATTTGCAAATTGCACTTTTGAGCGATTTGCTCAAACCTAAATCTAAAATCCTAAAACCTAAACCTATTCCCAAATCCCTAAACCTTAAACCCTAAACCCGTAAAAATTGTAAACCCTATAGAAAAAAAAACGTAAGCCCTAAAACCCCTAAAAACACTAAACTGCAGACCCCGAACCCCCTAAATCATAAAACCATAAAACCCTTAAAAATTATAAATCTTAAACCCTCCCCTAACCCCTAACCCCACTACGATCCCTTAAACTCCTAAACTGCTAAACCACCGATTGCTAAACCCCAAACCCTCAAACTAAAAATCCCAAACCCTAAACCTTAAAACCCTAAATCTTGAGTTACCCCTAAAACTAGAAACTCTAAAATCCTTAAAAACCACAAACATAAAAGACTAAATCTGAAAAACCCTAAATCCTAAACCTTAAACCCTAAAACTCCTAAACCTAAAAATCAAAAATCTTAATACTATAAACTCTAAACCATAAACCATAAATTTAAAATCATAAACCCTAAAATCACTAATAACATCAAACCCTAAATAAAAGAAACCCAAAAATGTAAACCTATATGTAAAACCCTAAAAGCCCCAAGAACCTTAAACCTTAAAAACATTAAACCCTAAACTCAAAACATTAAACCATAAATCTTGAAAACCTTAAACCCTAAACCCTAAACCTTAAAAATATGAAACCATAATATCTATAAACCATAAAAACTCGAAAAACCCTAAACCCTAAAAATCCTAAATTGTAATAACTATAAACCCTAAAAACATGAAAAACCCTAAACCCTAAAACCTAAAATCCTTAGAAACTAGACCCACTAAACCAAAAACCCCTAAAGCCTAAACTCTCAAAACCGTAATCCACCCCCCTAACCGCTAAACCAAAAACCCCAAATGCTAAATCCAAAACCCTAAACTCATATGCCAAATATAAAATGCAAACAAACCTAAACACCAAACAACTAACCCTAAACCCAAAAACCTAAACCCTAAATAACCCTAAACCTTAAACCCTAACCCTATATGTTAAACCCTAAACATAAAAAAATAAACTCATAACCCCCTAAACTGTAAAACCCTAAAATAATTAAAAACCATAAAATTTAAAACACTAAAATCCTAAACCCACATTGAACCCCTTACCCCACCCCTAATACATAAACTACTAAACCTCAAAACTGTCAAACCTTAAACTTTAAATCTTAAAACCGTAAGCCCTTAAACCTTAAACACTAAACAGCCCCTCAACCCTAAGCCTAGCAACCGTAAACCGAAAAACCCACACTTAAAATCGAAGTCCAAAAACCTGTAGCCCTGAAACCCTTCCTAAACCCTAACACCTAACCCTTAAATCCTAACCCTAAAGCCCCAAACCCTAAACCATAAAGCTTAAAATCCTAAACCCTAAACCCTAAAAGCCCTAAACACCTTAAACCCTAAAAATCCTAAACCTTAAAAGAGTAAAACCTAAATCTAGTACCTAAAACCTAAATCTAAAACCCTAAACCTTAAACACTAAACACTAAACCCTTAAAAACCTTACACTAATCATTAGGAAAGGAGAGGTGAGGCCAATCCAAATACAACACATGTTTGTGAATATATTATCATGCTAACACACAAAAATGACTATTTACATGCACTGGTATTTTACTACAAAAAATGGAAGGTCCATATGACTGTTAATAAAGGCAATATAAAGCACCCAAACACCTGAAAAGTGCACAAAATAATATTCTATCATATTAACAATAACATGGACTATGAAATGCCCTAAACAAAAAATTAGCATGGCCTAAACAAAATTTTCACATTAAATTCCCTGCAGGGGGTTGGGGTGGGGGGGCCGCGGCGGGTTGGAGAGAGAGAGAGAGAGAGAGAGAGAGAGAGAGAGAGAGAGAGAGAGAGAGAGAGAGAGAGAGAGAGAGAGGGGTACCTGTGGGGGGGCGGGTTGGAGAGAGAGAGAGAGAGAGAGAGAGATACCTGTGGGGGGGGGGGGCCGCGGCGGGTTGGAGAGAGAGAGAGAGAGAGAGAGAGAGAGAGGTACCTTGGGGGGGGCAGCGGCGGGTTGGAGAGAGAGAGAGAGAGAGAGAGAGAGGGCAGCGGCGGGTTGGAGAGAGAGAGAGAGAGAGAGAGAGAGAGAGAGAGAGGGGTACCTGTGGGGGGGCCGCGGCGGGTTGGAGAGAGAGAGAGAGAGAGAGAGAGAGAGAGAGAGAGAGAGAGAGAGGTACCTGTGTGTGAGAGAGAGGAAGCCGGCGACGACGGCGACGGCGAGCGGCGACGGCGAGGCGAGCGGCGCGGCGACGACGGCGAGGCGAGCGGCGCGGAGGGGGGCTCCGGCGGAGGGGGCCTCGGGCGGGAGGCCGCACGGGGAGGGGGGCTCGGGCGGAGGAGGGGGGCTCGGGCGGGAGGCCGCAGGGGGAGGGGGGGCTCCGGCGGAGGGGGGCTCGGGCGGGAGGCCGCAGGGGAAGGGGGGACTCCGGCGGAGGAGGGGGGCTAGGGCGGAGAGGGGGCCGCAGGGGGAGGGGGCCGCAGGGGAAGGGGGCTCGGGCGGGGGCTCGGGCGGGAGGGTGGAGGGGGGGCTAGGGCGGAGAGGGGGCCGCAGGGGGAGGGGGCCGCAGGGGAAGGGGGCTCGGGCGGGAGGGTGGAGGGCGGGAGGGAGGGCTCGGGCGGGGAGGGGCTCGGGCGGGCGGGGGTCGCAGGGGGGAGTATAACGGGATCAGCGACCGATTGGCGACCGAATTTAGTTCGGTCGGGAGGGTGGAGGGCGGGAGGGAGGGCTCGGGCGGGGAGGGGCTCGGGCGGGCGGGGGTCGCAGGGGGGAGTATAACGGGATCAGCGACCGATTGGCGACCGAATTTAGTTCGGTCGCCAATAGGTCTCAGATGTGCGACCGATTATTTCGGTCGCCGAATTGGTCTCTATTTGGGACCGACTAGCGACCGATTAAAGCGGTCGCTAATGCGGTCGCTATAGCCACTTTTTCTTGTAGTGTTCTTCTCTGTAGTGGTGGTGGTGATGGTGGTTGCAGGCGGAATGGTGGTGGTGGTCGTGACGATGGACAGCAATGGACGGCGGCGGAGGACAAATCTGAAGCTTCGTATGGGGCCTCTCACCCGCTCCCATCTCAGGAACAATGCACCCGAAGCTTCCGATCTTCTTCCATGGCGGGGCGGACGTGGGTTGTGGGCATCTCACCCAAGGGGGGTTCCAAACATTTGGAGAACACACATAGCCATGGCTAACATAATTTTCTCATTGCATTCTTTTTTCCATTGTGGGTTACATGTACTTAAATAGGGAAAGGATGGGGAGGGGAAAGGCCTCCTAGGAAACCTAAGGGACTTGTCTTATTCCTACGAGGAGTCCTTATAAATACACATAAGTGCAGCCATTATATATATGTATATCTATGACAAAAGAACTAAAGACCACCTAGGAAACCCAAGGGGCTTGGTTCCTATGTGGGTTCCTATGTTTATATATATATATATATTACTTATGACAAAAGAAAACATTACAAATGAGGCCAACTCTATATGGCCCAATAAACAAAAGATAACTTAGACATAAATTTATATTTGATAGTTTGCCGACGTAGCTTCATGATCCCGTGACGATCCCGTCAAACCCCTCCGCTTGGAAGAGATTCGTGTTGTGACTCCTCTGTGTTGATGATGTTGACAATAAGCTTTACTTCATTGGCAACAACTTGTTTTGATTGATTGGCAACTGTTTATGTTTTGATGAAACTGTCTTTATCAGATTCTCTATGTGTTCCATGCAGTCAGGGTCTACACATTGCATACACACACAAGTCTACACACTCAAAGTCTATACATTCATCTGTTGATAGTTCAGCAAGTCTGTACATCGGTCAAGTCTATACATTGTCTGTGCATTCATTTGTCGGGCTACATAACACTAAGTCTGTACAGTCTGTGTCTCATGCATTTGTGCATCGTTCACTCCATTAAGTCTATACATCGCAGAGATGTGTTTATGCATCAAGTCTATACATTCCTTGATAGCATGTTTGAACCTTAATAGATGAAGTCTATACACTCGCCATCATGCGTATGCAAAGTCTGTACATTGAGCGTCTCATGTTGCGTCTCAGCATAGTCTGTACATTGCTCTCAAGTGCATTAAGCTGTCTTACGCATATACATAGTCTGTACACTCATTGCCAGCATGTCTGTACATCGCCTTGGGCATGGCAAAGTCTATACATTGCTGCATTGCTCGCACAGGCAATGTCTATACATCGTGTTGCAAGCACGCATTCAAGTCTGTACAGCCTGTGAGGTCCGTCTCACTCAGCGTCTCAAGTGGACTTGAAGTCTATACATTGGACCGTCTTACGTAGCGTCGTTGTGCATGTCACACACTCGCAAGTCTGCACATTGTGACACGCAGAGTCTGCACAACGCTTTGGCAGCAAGTCTGCACATTGCTATAGCACGCATGCAGAGTCTAGACAGTCATGAGCAAGTCTATACATCATGTTGCATGCACACATTCAAGTCTGTACATCGCATAGCATGCACGCATGTCCAAAGTCTGTACATTGTCCACTTGCAGCATTAGCACAAGTCTATACAGCCTGTGTGCTTCACATCGCAATGTCTATACATTGGCTAGCTGCACAAACACTGAGTCTGCACATCATCATGGTTGCCTTGATGCCGTAGAAAGTCTATACATTCTATTATGCTTGAAATTTGACGCCCATCAAAAGGGGCGTCACTTCTGAAACTGACGCCCAGGAAGGAGGCATTTTTTTGTTGTGCATCAATTTATCAAAGTCTAGATATCGTCTGGTTGCATAACGCATAGTCTGTACATGATGCATTGTGCTCTCATGCTTTAACACTAGGCATTGCAAAGTATGTACATTGGTTGCACATTGCACTCCATGTCTATACACTGCTTCATGCATTGCACGAAGTATGCACATTGTGTATTGCTGTGCGCATACATCATTTTAATAAGTCCGCACAATGATGCACATTGAGTCTGCATATTCATTTGGCATGTCAGTACATCCATTTGTAATGTTCATAGTCTTGCATACGTGAAGTCTGTACATGCTTCAGTGTTGCATTCACTAAGCCTGTACACACCTCAGCCTTGCATACATGAAGTCTGCACATGCCATAGCACTGCATATATGAAGTCTATACATGCTCTAGCGTTGCATATATAAAGTATGTACATGGCATACTTTCGCATTCACAAAGTCTATACATGCTTCAGCGCTGTCTTCATATAGTATGTACAAGGTTTCAACCTTAAACTGATAACTCTGTTTGATTGTCTGACAGGGACTCTTTGCTGAGATTGATGACCTGGCTCGTGATCCAAGGATGGACGAGGTGTCCAGAACGTGACACGTGTAAAGCAACAAGCCTGGATGCTGCCACGTGGTCCAAGTCATTGGGCGGGAATTTGAAAGCCACACGCTCTCCAAATTGTTGCTGGTATATATATGAATCTTCTTCCATCATAAGAAGGTAGATCGAGAAGAAAAGGCTAGAGAGCAGAGAAGCTCGAAGCAGCAGAGAGCCACTGAGAGCAGAGAAGAAAATTCATGATCCAGAGAGAAGAAGAAAAAGAGAGAAGAGAAGATTGAGAGAGATGAGTTGAGAGAGAGTTTGTTTGAGATATTGTCTGATTGTTCCTCAGACTCTTGGTTCAGATACCAGAGCTGAGTTGCTCATTACGAGCTACATTCCCTGTTGGGATTTATTGTTTTCGTTCGCTTCTGTTTTTGTTTTCTTCAAACTTTTGTCTTCAAGCTCTCAGTCAGCATTTGCAGAGGTGTTGCCTCTGGACGGGTAAGCTGTATTCCCCAGCGGATTTGCAGAGGTGTAGCCTCTGGACAGGTTAAGCTGTAATTCCTCAGCGGGCGAGACTTGGTCTCGGACAGCAAGCTGTGAAGCTCAGCGATTGTAGGCTAAGATGTATTGCCCAGCGGTTCAAGCTGTGAGTCAGCGGAATCCACACTCTAGTTGGAGTGTGGGGGTGGACGTAGATCTCTGGGTTGAGATCGAACCACCTTAAAATTGTTGTCTACTGTGCGATTGCTTGTGGATCTTGTGATTTCATTGTGCTCCTTCGTTTGTTCAACAGCTGCTCGTTTTAATTCCACATTAGAGTATAACTGTGTTCTTAATTTAGGCAATCGATCTATTTACCCCCCTCTAGATCCACTCTCCGTGGTAATAGAGTGCTTCCATCTAACACAACAGTTGGTATCAGAGCCTAACTCTTCTACAGGGACCTACCGCCCGAAGAGGAAAGGCACAGATGGATGCTAGAGGAATGATCGCTGAAGGACACTCAACCACCAAGCCCCATTTCTTTGATGGATCGAATTATACATACTGGAAGAACCGTATGCAAGTCTTCTTGAGGGTGAAAGACTACGAGATTTGGAAGGTAGTCAGTAAGGGACCTTATGAGCTGTCCCCTAACGAGGATGTCTGGACCAAGGAAGAGATCAGAAGGTCCACTCTGAACTGGAGCGCCATAAATGCTATCCAGTGCTCTCTGCACCCCACAGAATTTTCTCGTGTATCGGCTTGCAGTTCAGCTAAGGAGATGTGGGATGCACTGGAAGTTATCCATGAAGGGACTTCTCAGGTTAGAGAGACGAAGGTGAATTTCCTAGTGTCAGAGTATGAAGCCTTCAAGATGAAGCCCAACGAGACCATCAAGGAGATGTACGCTCGATTGACAATCATTACTAACGGTCTCAGAGGTCTTGGGAAGACACAGACAGAATATGATATCGTAAGGATGATTCTGCGTTCCCTGACTCATGTTTGGCACACCAAAGCTACTGTGATGGAAGAGTCAAGGGATCTGCGCAACACCAGGGCAGATGAGTTAATTGGTTCACTGATGGCGTATGAAATAAATCTGCCAAAGATAGAGGAAGCTGAGAAGAAGAAGAAACCAATTGCTCTGAAAGCTGGTGCCAGCAAATCCAGCCGATCCAGCTCTAGTGGATCATCATCCGAGGAGAGCCTGACTGGTGAAGATATAGAACGTAATGAGATGGCAATGATCACCAGGGAATTCAGGCGGTTCCTCAGGAAAGAAGGAAGGCGATTCAACCGAAGGAACCATAGTGGTGGCTGACGGGATACAAGGTATAAATCTAATCCTGCAAAGCAAACTGAAGCTAATGTGTGTTACCAATGCAGGAAGGCTGCCCACCTAAAAGTTGATTGTCCGGAGAATCAGAAGCTCAAGTACAAGTCCAAGAGAAAGAACACTAAAGGGAAAGCCATGGTGAGTACCTGGAGTGATGAGGACGAAGGTAGCTTCAGCAGCAGCTCAGACAGTGAGGGAGAAGCTGAAAAGCCCATTTGCCTTATGGCAACTAGCTCTGAAGATAGAGAGGAAGACTCAAATGAGGTATCCTCTCGATTCGATAATTTCACTATTGCTGATTGGGTAGATGCATATCATGAAATAGCTGATAAAGCAGATGATATTAGAAAGGAAAATAGGCATCTAAGAAGAAAGATAAATTCCATGCAAAATGACACAACTCTAATTGATAAAATTGCATGCCTTGAATCTGAGAAAAATAAGCTGAAACTCACATGCTCTGAAATAGAAGAAATCAAGCATGAGTTAAAAGCCTCTAAAGAAGATAATGAGAGGTTGGAAAAAGAAACTGATGAATGGAAATTGAAAATACAGGAATATGAGAGTGAGATGAAAATTGTGAATGAAAAATATGAAGTTGTCCTAAGTGTGAACACCGAACTGAAGAAATCCATTGAAGATATTCAGAAAGATAATGAGGACAAGCTGAAAATTATTGAGAAAATGACCCAAGGTTCAGACAACCTAAATGCTTTGTTAGGGTCAAAAGTCAATTTCAAGAAAGAGGGCCTTGGATTTAATTCTAGTGCAACAAAAAGTTTTGGAATGAAGACTATTTCATTTGTCGCACAAAAAGAGAAAGGACCTCTGATTAACATGAATTCAAAAATTTCTGTGAACAAAACTGGAAATCTGAAGAAGCCCAGTGCTGAGGAGAAGGGCAAACAAAAGATTAGTGAGCCTAGTAGAGCTGGTACATCCAAGCCAAATTCTAAGGCTCAGTCTCAGGTTAGGGGTCAGCCTACACATGCACATAAACCCCATGTTAAGGTCACCAAGTCTCCACCACCACCACCATCTCAGAAGAAGACCCAATACACACCTGTGAATAGGTCAGCAGGGTCCAAGGTGCAGGGGAGACAGAATGCATTTAGAGCACAACCCAACCATTTCTACCAATCTAGAGTCCAGTCCTACTACACTGCACAGTCAACCTACCCAAATAGGTTAGGGTGGACTAGGACTCAGGGAAGGTTTACAGGTCATGGACATCAGGCTACACAGTCTTATAGACCTTACACCAGAAATTGGGTTGGGGGGTATGGCAATTGGACACCTAGGAACCAACACTTCTTCAGCCAGCCCAAAGATTACTATGGCCAAAGTTTCGTGAATACACCCTGGCCAAGGCACTGGCACAGAAGTAACAACACTGTCAATAATCATGCTGGTGCAAATAAGAAGAAAAACAACAAAAAGAAATCTGGAGCATCCACTAAACAAAATTCTTTTAAACAAATGTGGATTCCAAAAGGTTTGCTTTCTTGCTTTGCTTCTATTTCATCTGCTCTGGAGCCCAATCAGACTTGGGTTCCAAGATTCTCTACCTGATTATGTGTGCAGGTATGCCTGGCAGCCAAGAACAATCTGTGGTACT
The DNA here is from genome assembly GCA_022559845.1 of Amorphophallus konjac. Classification (NCBI taxonomy): domain Eukaryota; kingdom Viridiplantae; phylum Streptophyta; class Magnoliopsida; order Alismatales; family Araceae; genus Amorphophallus; species Amorphophallus konjac. The sequence goes on from CM040121.1 coordinate 147,199,993, forward strand.
TGGATAGTGGCTGCCCCAGGCATATGATAGGAGATAAGGCCAAGTTCTGCATGCTGACAGGGAAACATGGAGGCCTTGTCACCTTTGGTAGCAACACAAAGGGTAAGATTGTCGGGACAGGTAAGGTAGGTAAGTGTACTACCTGTTGCATTGAAGATGTCATGCTGGTTGAAGGTTTAGCATATAACTTACTTAGCATCAGCCAGCTATGTGATAAAGGATATAAAGTTCTTTTTGACTCTCAATGCTGTAAAGTTTTTGAACCTGATTCTGAAATTGTTAAATTTTCTGGTAAAAGAATAAATAATACTTACATGATATACTTAGATGATATACAACATTCTAACCTATGCCTTACTGCTAGCAGAGAGGACTTAGCATTCTTATGGCATCGTAGGTTAGGCCATGCTAGTTACACAGTATTGCATAAATTGAATAAGCACAGCATGGTTAGAGGACTTCCTGAAGTTTCCTTTAAGAAAGAAAATAAACATTGTGATGCATGTGCTCAGTCAAAGTCAACTAGAAAGTCATTCAAATCTAGAATAGAAAATCTGTCTTCTAAACCCTATGAGCTAATACACATGGACCTCTTTGGACCAACCAGGTCTGTCAGCTTATCAGGGAGGAAGTATGGGTTTGTCATGGTAGATGACTTCTCTAGGTACACTTGGATATATTCCTTATCACATAAAAGTGATGCATTCACAGACTGTCTTAAAATAAATCAGAAAATTGAAAATATTTTAACTGATCATGGAGGTGAGTTTGAAAACTCACAGTTTGATGATTTCTGCAGGACAAATTGATGGGGACATCACCAGCGATCTCATTTGTTCGAGGATCCTGATGCTTGCCAGCTGTGCTTCATCTTGTTCGTCACTTTATTTCGAGTCATATGATGTAATTTTTATTTTCTTATAATGTAATTTTTCTTTTATTTAAGTCTAGTACCTAGGTTAATGAGTCGTTTACCTAGGTCTTAAGTCATTATGTTGGTTTGATAGGTTAAAGGGCCCAATTCAATGGGCTAGGCCCATGGGCGCCCCCCCTTCCCCTTGGTTTCTTATCATTAGTGTAAAAGTCATGGACTTATTGTAAATTGTGAGATCCCTATAAATAGGACCCCATTTCTTCCATTTGAAGCTAATGAATGATTGAAAGAAAATTTGAAATTCCACTACAATTGTGAGAATCTCTCTCTCTCTCTCTAAGGGGTGGATTCCCCCCTCTCTCTCTCTCTTCTCTCTCTCTCTAAAGGGGGTGAACCCCATTCTCTCTCCTCCCCACTCCCAATTTTGAAATTCTCTCTCTCCTCCCCATTCACCTCTCATTAAGACCCCTCCCCCTTCCCCATACACTCATTCAATTCCCCTCCAACCCCTAGGTGGAATTCCCCTCTCCTAGGCACCTCTCCATTCTCCCAAGCAACCCTTCCTCTTCCCCAAGCAACCATTCCTTTCCCCAAGCCACCCCTTCCCTTCCCCAACACACCTCTCCATCTCCCAACACACCCCTTCCCATCCCCAAGACTCCCATTAACAACCCCCATTAAGTCACATTCCAACCTTGGGAGAGATCTCTCCTTCCCTCTCTCCTTCCCAACCCAAATTCGCAGCTCCCCCTTCCTCCACCTGCTAGACCATCTTCCAGCCCCCATTTTGCCCCTCCCACACCTTGGATCACCCTTTACCAGACCCCCACACAGCCTGGGGTCACCCCCACACCCATCCACCCCATCTCCCATCCCATCTACCCCGTTTCCCATCACCTATCACCACCCGGTTCATCTCAGTTCGCAGGCAGCAGTCAAGGGTCGAGTTGCAGAGGCAGCCATGTCCTCACCGCGCATCTTCTGGAGGTGTATCATATATTTTCGGAAAGTTCTTCCAGTCGGCTTCGCAGGCGAGGTGATTCTGCCTCATTCCGAGGTTGGAGCCATCCGCGACGTCCGTTCTTGCCCGACTACGCATCCGGCACCTGAGCAGAGACCAGAGCCTCAGTTCAGAAGCTGCTGCAATCACACGCCGGCTCCCCTTGGCGCACCATTTGACCGGGATGAACCTCTACCAGTCCCCTATCCATCAAAACAAGCAGATACTTGTTTGGAGTTCGGACTACCCAGTTCCAATTATTTTCCCTCAGGTACGCAGGTCTGGCCAATCAGAGATAGTCCTGATACCCCCCCCCCACTCTTCGGGCTGGTTCTCTCGACTCCGACCTCCTCTGGTGCTCTTCTTGGTTGTGGATCGAAAAAGACTCATTCACGCTCACGTCCGTTCTGGTCCCGCATCATTCGGATCTCAGGGGAGTTTGTGGAGAGTTTGTCAACCTGCTACAGCGTCCTGGGACCAGTCAGAGCCAGAACAGAGCAGCACCAGTCCAGCGCCTGCCCCGGCCGTCAACGATGACTCGAACCCACAAGAAAATTCAGCAGCCCTCCCGGATCAGTCAGTGAAGATTGAGCGCTGGTTTCGATGAATTTCAAGTTCGGGAGAAACCGTGGCAGCGCCAACAGTGAGTACCTATCAGGCAGTTCCAGAAGCGGGCAGAATCGGCGAAGTCCACTTTCGGCGACTCCTTTAGCTCTCCGTCCGATCTTGCCTGGCCGGCTGACCGCCCCTCCCTGCGTGGAGGTAGTTTTGATTGTAATTAATCATCCCCACCCCTAGTCCACCCCCTCTGTGAGGGCATAGTGATTGTACTAGTAGGTAAGCGACCGAAGCGTCATCGGCGCGGCGTGCGGGTAGCCCACGCTTCCCCGCTCGCCCTCGTCTCCGGCCGGGATCGGCGTCCTCATGCCGATCAGGTGAGCTTCTGGTCACTTCCTCTGCTGGTTTTACTTTTGCTTGTCTTAGTATCGTTTCTAGTTGCCCGTCGGCGGTGAGGTGAGCGCCCGATCTCAAACTCCATTGAATTGTGTGACCACCGTTGAGTGAGTTGAGAGTGCGACCCTACAACCCACGCCCTTGGCGTGCTGGCTGCCCACGGAATTGGAAATCCCAGTCCCTTAGGGGTTCAGCCCAAGCTAGTCAAATCCCCGGAAAGGCGAGGTCCCTCCTCGGACCCTCTCCACTATCGCCTGTCCATCTACGGATCCGAGTGTGCGCTACACGGGTGAGTCCGCTAGAGTGGGTTCGCCGATCGATTGCTTGCATGCGAATATAGGTCCAAGGTGCATTGGTCAAGTGGCTACCACCTCCAAGGGGTTGTGTCACACCAATTTGGTATCAGAGCAAGTTCTAGACTTGTCTCTACTAAGTCTTGTCCTAGGGCCATTGCATGCATCACCCTTGTCCACCATCATGACTACCTCATACTTTGCATATTCGCCACTCTTAGGCCCATTAGAAGCCTTTGTGTTTGATGGATCCCGCCCTAGCATATATCTAGAATGGGAGAAGTCCATAGACCGACACTTTGGGAGGTTTACCCTGTCAGGGCCTATCCAAGTCAACTATGCCAAGAGTTTGCTCTGGCGCCAAGCTAGGAAAGAATGGGAGAACATTGTAGGTTTGAGAGAAGCCAAAGGGGAAGCACCCATTGAATCTTGGGATGAAATGAGGGCCGATCTTAGAAAGATCTACGCACCACAATCCAAACCTCTTCAACCAACCGATCTTCCACCCCCGACCCCAACTCCAACCCAAGAACTTCCCCGACCAAGCCCAACCCAAGTCCACCCATGTTCACCACCCCGAGAGTACCATGCACCGACCATTATCACTCCACCCACCATAGACTTTCCTACCCCATTATCCTTAGAAGTTGTGGCCCACACACATACCCAAGTGGAGATGGATGCCAATCCGGATCCACCTCCCACCATAGAGGACATCCTCAACCCATCTCCCAAAAACTTTGGCCCAATCATTCTACTAGAGGAGGAGGATCCACCACCATACTGTGAGGACCTTGAGGATGACTTACCACTATGTGAGGACCATGAGGACCTAGAGTTACTCTCCCTAGGTGACCCTTACTATGTCCCCTACGATCCCTTCCTAAACCCACCCACCAAAAACTTTGGCCCAATCATTCTACTAGAGGAGGAGGATCCACCACCATATTGTAAGGACCTTGAGGATGTTGAGATAAACATAGAGCTCCTTTCCCCGGGTACACTTATGTCGATCCTTTTGACCCCTCCCAATGGGAACCCGGGAACCCATGTGGTCCACCCACATCACTTATCACCCACCTTTTCCTACCCTCACCCGCTATGTTGGACCAAGCCCATCTCTCCCAAGACTCAGGTTACACCATGGGAGCCATGACTTTGGGCAATATACACTTAGGGATCGAGGAAGTGCCCCACTTCATGATATCCACCTTCCTAGACCCCTTTGATCCATTTCAATGGAAGTCCAAAAGCCCACACATAGGAGACATCTTTGGTACAAAAGTGCATAAGTCTTGGCATACAACACCACTCGGCATGAACACTATGTTAGGTCCATTCATTCATATCACCCACATGCCAAGTAGGAAGCATAAGTGATCCATATTCGGATGTAATGGTCCACCTTCATTCATCATGGGTCTTAAGCATAGTAGGAGCATTCACAGATGTCCGGGACCCCCAGCATTTGCTATACCCATACGCAATAGATTCCCCTACGGATGCCCTGGCCCTCCAACCATTGTTATGAAGTCCATGCATGATAGGGCCACTTGTGGCTGCCCCGGTCCACCTAAGTTCATCAAGTTCCACATGGCATCAAAGCATGATAGGTCAATTTATGGTTGCCCCGGTCCACCTAAGTTCATCAAGGTCCACATGGCATCAAAACATGATAGGTCAATTTATGGTTGCCCCGGTCCACCTTTGCACACGACCCACTTTCACAACCACTCACTCATCATAATGCATGGCATGAGCATACACGCAAGCAAATTGCAACGAGCGGTGATGTTCACAAAGAGCGGGAAAAGGCTCGCGAGCGCCACTTGGAATTCCAAGTAGGCAACCTATCGATGGTGGCATTGGAGTGGCTCTACCCTAGAGTCACCTCCAACTTGAGGGCACGAGGACTTGGACCTTGCCAAGTTCCGAGTGACTTTGTCAACCCGGCTTATGGGTTAGACTTACGCATGGGTTTTGGGATTCACCCCATTTCCCACGTGGCGGATCCGGCACCCTATATGGGCACCACGGTGGATCCTAGTGAGTACATTGAGCCTATATCTTTTCTTGTGAGTGATACCCTCGGAGAGCCACCAAAAATCAGCCTGAGAGCCCGACGTGTGCACACAGACGCAATACTAGGGAAGCAGGGTTCCATCGCCAGCAAGAGGGTGTGCCCAAGCCACCGTGAGAGGATGAAGGACCGTCCCCTGGTTGCGGACGTAGGGTTGAGTTTGGAGGTTGAGGTTCACCCCGAGCTGCTTTAGAGGACCACTTCCCCGGTGGACTCATACTCGACGGAGTCGAGTTCTCCGCACCCCGGGGGTATGATGGGGACATCACCGGCGATCTCATTTGTTCGAGGATCCTGATGCTTGCCATCTGTGCTTCATCTTGTTCGTCACTTTATTTCGAGTCATATGATGTAATTTTTATTTTCTTATCATGTAATTTTCCTTTTATTTAAGTCTAGTACCTAGGTTAATGAGTCGTTTACCTAGGTCTTAAGTCATTATGTTGGTTTGATAGGTTAAAGGGCCCAATTCAATGGGCTAGGCCCATGGGCGACCCCCCTTCCCCTTGGTTTCTTATCATTAGTGTAAAAGTCATGGACTTATGGTAAATTGTGGGATCCCTATAAATAGGACCCCATTTCTTCCATTTGAAGCTAATGAATGATTGAAAGAAAATTTGAAATTCCACTACAATTGTGAGAATCTCTCTCTCTCTCTCTCTAAGGGGTGGATTCCCCTCTCTCTCTCTCTCTCTCTCTCTCTCTAAAGGGGCGAACCCCATTCTCTCTCCTCCCCACTCCCAATTTCAAAATTCTCTCTCTCTCCTCCCCATTCACCTCTCATTAAGACCCCTCCCCTTCCCCATACACTCATTCAATTCCCCTCCAACCCCTAGGTGGAATTCCCCTCTCCTAGGCACCTCTCCATTCTCCCAAGCAACCCTTCCTCTTCCCCAAGCAACCATTCCTTTCCCCAAGCCACCCCTTCCCTTCCCCAACACACCTCTCCATCTCCCAACACACCCCTTCCCATCCCCAAGACCCCCATTAACAACCCCCATTAAGTCACATTCCAACCTTGGGAGAGATCTCTCCTTCCCTCTCTCCTTCCCAACCCAAATTCGCAGCTCCCCCTTCCTCCACCTGCTAGACCATCTTCCAGCCCCCATTTTGCCCCTCCCACACCTTGGATCACCCTCTACTAGACCCCCACACAGCCCGGGGTCGCCCCCACACCCATCCACCCCATCTCCCATCCCATCTACCCCGTTTCCCATCACCTATCACCACCCGGTTCATCTCAATTCGCAGGCAGCAGTCAAGGGTCGAGTTGCAGAGGCAGCCACATCCTCACCGTGCATCTTCTGGAGGTGTATCATATATTTCCGGAAATCTCTTCCAGTCGGCTTCGCAGGCGAGGTGGTTGTGCCTCATTCCGAGGTTGGAGCCATCCGCGACGTCCGTTCTTGCCCGACTGCGCATCCGGCACCTGAGCAGAGACCAGAGCCTCAGTTCAGAAGCTGCTGCAATCACACCCCGGCTCCCCTTGGCGCACCATTTGACCGGGACGAACCTGTACCAGTCCCCTATCCATCAAAACAAGCGGAGACTCGTTTGGAGTTCGGACTACCCAGTTCCAATTATTTTCCCTCGGGTACGCAGGTCTGGCCAGTCAGAGACAATCCTGATACCCCCCCACTCTTCGGGCTGGTTCTCTCGACTCCGACCTCCTCTGGTGCTCTTCATGGCTGTGGATCGAAGAAGACTCGTTCATGCTCACGTCCATTCTAGTCCCGCATCATTCGGATCTTGGGGGAGTCTGTGGAGAATTTGTCAACCTGCTGCAGCGTCCTGGGACCAGTCAGAGCCAGAACAGAGCAGCACCAGTCCAGCGCCTGCCCCGGCCGTCAACGACGACTCGAACCCACAAGAAAATTCAGAAGCCCTCCCGGATCCGTCAGTGAAGACTGAGCGCTGGTTTCGACGAATTCCAAGTTCGGGAGAACCCGTGGCAGCGCCAACAACGAGTACCTATCAGGCAGTTCCAGAAGCAAACAGAATCGGCAAAGTCCTCTTTCGGCGACTCCTTTAGCTCTCCGTCCGATCTTGCCTGGCCGGCTGACCGCCCCTCCCTGCGTGGAGGTAGTTTTGATTGTAATTAATCATCCCCACCCCTAGTCCACCCCCTCTGTGAGGGCGTAGTGATTGTACTAGTAGGTAAGCGGCCGAAGCGTCATCGGCGCGGCGTGCGGGTAGCCCACGCTTCCCCGCTCGCCCTCGTCTCTGGCCGGGATCGGCGTCCTCACGCCGATCAGGTGAGCTTCTGGTCACTTCCTCTGCTGGTTTTACTTTTGCTTGTCTTAGTATCGTTTCTAGTTGCCCGTCGGCGGTGAGGTGAGCGCCCGATCTCAAACTCCATTGAATTGTGTGACCACCGCAGAGTGAGTTGAGAGTGCGACCCTACAACCCACGCCCTTGGCGTGCTGGCAGCCCATGGAATTGGAATCCCAGGCCCTTAGGGGTTCAGCCCAAGCTAGTCAAATCCCTGGAAAGGCGAGGTCCCTCCTCGGACCCTCTCCACTATCGCCGGTCCATCTACGGATCCGAGTGTGCGCTACACGGGTGAGTCCGCTAGAGTGGGTTCGCCGATCGATTGCTTGCTTGCGAATATAGGTCCAAGGTGCATTGGTCAAGTGGCTGCCACCTCCAAGGGGTTGTGTCACACCAATTTGGTATCAGAGCAAGTTCTAGACTTGTCTCTACTAAGTCTTGTCCTAGGGCCATTGCATGCATCACCCTTGTCCACCATCATGACTACCTCATACTTGGCATATTCGCCACTCTTAGGCCCATTAGAAGCCTTTGTGTTTGATGGATCCCGCCCTAGCATATATCTAGAATGGGAGAAGTCCATAGACCGACACTTTGGGAGGTTTACCCTGTCAGGGCCTATCCAAGTCAACTATGCCAAGAGTTTGCTCTGGCGCCAAGCTAGGAAAGAATGGGAGAACATTGTAGGTTTGAGAGAAGCCAAAGGGGAAGCACCCATTGAATCTTGGGATGAAATGAGGGCCGATCTTAGAAAGATCTACGCACCACAATCCAAACCTCTTCAACCAACCGATCTTCCACCCCCGACCCCAACTCCAACCCAAGAACTTCCCCGACCAAGCCCAACCCAAGTCCACCCATGTTCACCACCCCGAGAGTACCATGCACCGACCATTATCACTCCACCCACCATAGACTTTCCTACCCCATTATCCTTAGAAGTTGTGGCCCACACACATACCCAAGTGGAGATGGATGCCAATCCGGATCCACCTCCCACCATAGAGGACATCCTCAACCCATCTCCCAAAAACTTTGGCCCAATCATTCTACTAGAGGAGGAGGATCCACCACCATACTGTGAGGACCTTGAGGATGACTCACCACTATGTGAGGACCATGAGGACCTAGAGTTACTCTCCCTAGGTGACCCTTACTATGACCCCTACGATCCCTTCCTAAACCCGCCCACCAAAAACTTTGGCCCAATCATTCTACTAGAGGAGGAGGATCCACCACCATATTGTAAGGACCTTGAGGATGTTGAGATAAACATAGAGCTCCTTTCCCCCGGGTACACTTATGTCGATCCTTTTGACCCCTCCCAATGGGAACCCGGGAACCCATGTGGTCCACCCACATCACTTATCACCCACCTTTTCCTACCCTCACCCGCTATGTTGGACCAAGCCCATCTCTCCCAAGACTCAGGTTACACCATGGGAGCCATGACTTTGGGCAATATACACTTAGGGATCGAGGAAGTGCCCCACTTCATGATATCCACCTTCCTAGACCCCTTTGATCCATTCCAATGGAAGTCCAAAAGCCCACACATAGGAGACATCTTTGGTACAAAAGTGCATAAGTCTTGGCATACAACACCACTCGGCATGAACACTATGTTGGGTCCATTCATTCATATCACCCACATGCCAAGTAGGAAGCATAAGTGGTCCATATTCGGATGTAATGGTCCACCTTCATTCATCATGGGTCTTAAGCATAGTAGGAGCATTCACGGATGTCCGGGACCCCCGGCATTTGCTATACCCATACGCAATAGATTCCCCTACGGATGCCCCGGCCCTCCAACCATTGTTATGAAGTCCATGCATGATAGGGCCACTTGTGGCTGCCCCGGTCCACCTAAGTTCATCAAGTTCCACATGGCATCAAAGCATGATAGGTCAATTTATGGTTGCCCCGGTCCACCTAAGTTCATCAAGGTCCACATGGCATCAAAGCATGATAGGTCAATTTATGGTTGCCCCGGTCCACCTTTGCACACTACCCACTTTCACAACCACTCACTCATCATAATGCATGGCATGAGCATACACGCAAGCAAATTGCAACGAGCGGTGATGTTCACAAAGAGCGGGAAAAGGCTCGCGAGCGCCACTTGGAATTCCAAGTAGGCAACCTATCGATGGTGGCATTGGAGTGGCTCTACCCTAGAGTCACCTCCAACTTGAGGGCACGAGGACTTGGACCTTGCCAAGTTCCGAGTGACTTTGTCAACCCGGCTTATGGGTTGGACTTACGAATGGGTTTTGGGATTCACCCCATTTCCCACGTGGCGGATCCGGCACCCTATATGGGCACCACGGTGGATCCTAGTGAGTACATTGAGCCTATATCTTTTCTTGTGAGTGATACCCTCGGAGAGCCACCAAAAATCAGCCTGAGAGCCCGACGTGTGCACACAGAGGCAATACTAGGGAAGCAGGGTTCCATCGCCAGCAAGAGGGTGTGCCCAAGCCACCGTGAGAGGATGAAGGACCGTCCCCTGGTTGCGGACGCAGGGTTGAGTTTGGAGGTTGAGGTTCACCCCGAGCTGCTTTAGAGGACCACTTCCCCGGTGGACTCATACTCGACGGAGTCGAGTTCTCCGCACCCCGGGGGTATGATGGGGACATCACCGGCGATCTCATTTGTTCGAGGATCCTGATGCTTGCCAGCTGTGCTTCATCTTATTCGTCACTTTATTTCGAGTCATATGATGTAATTTTTATTTGCTTATCATATAATTTTCTTTTTATTTAAGTCTAGTACCTAGGTTAATGAGTCGTTTACCTAGGTCTTAAGTCATTATGTTGGTTTGATAGGTTAAAGGGCCCAATTCAATGGGCTAGGCCCATGGGCGCCCCCCCTTCCCCTTGGTTTCTTATCATTAGTGTAAAAGTCATGGACTTATTGTAAATTGTGGGATCCCTATAAATAGGACCCCATTTCTTCCATTTGAAGCTAATGAATGATTGAAAGAAAATTTGAAATTCCACTACAATTGTGAGAATCTCTCTCTCTCTCTCTAAGGGGTGGATTCCCCTCTCTCTCTCTCTCCTCTCTCTCTCTAAAGGGGGCGAACCCATTCTCTCTCCTCCCCACTCCCAATTTCAAAATTCTCTCTCTCTCCTCCCCATTCACCTCTCATTAAGACCCCTCCCCCTTCCCCATACACTCATTCAATTCCCCTCCAACCCCTAGGTGGAATTCCCCTCTCCTAGGCACCTCTCCATTCTCCCAAGCAACCCTTCCTCTTCCCCAAGCAACCATTCCTTTCCCCAAGCCACCCCTTCCCTTCCCCAACACACCTCTCCATCTCCCAACACACCCCTTCCCATCCCCAAGACCCCCATTAACAACCCCCATTAAGTCACATTCCAACCTTGGGAGAGATCTCTCCTTCCCTCTCTCCTTCCCAACCCAAATTCGCAGCTCCCCCTTCCTCCACCTGCTAGACCATCTTCCAGCCCCCATTCTGCCCCTCCCACACCTTGGATCACCCTCTACCAGACCCCCACACAGCCCGGGGTCGCCCCCACACCCATCCACCCCATCTCCCATCCCATCTACCCCGTTTCCCATCACCTATCACCACCCGGTTCATCTCAGTTCGCAGGCAGCAGTCAAGGGTCGAGTTGCAGAGGCAGCCACGTCTTCACCGCGCATCTTCTGGAGGTGTATCATATATTTCCGGAAAGCTCTTCCAGTCAGCTTCGCAGGCGAGGTGATCCCGCCTCATTCCGAGGTTGGAGCCATCCGTGACGTCCGTTCTTGCCCGACTGCGCATCCGGCACCTGAGCAGAGACCAGAGCCTCAGTTCAGAAGCTGCTGCAACCACACCCCGGCTCCCCTTGGCGCACCATTTGACCGGGATGAACCTCTACCAGTCCCCTATCCATCAAAACAAGTGGATCCTCGTTTGGAGTTCGGAGTACCCCGTTCCAATTATTTTCCCTCAGGTACGCAGGTCTGGCCAGTCAGAGACAGTCCTGATACCCCCCACTCTTCGGGCTGGTTCTCTCGACTCCGACCTCCTCTGGTGCTCTTCTTGGTTGTGGATCGAAGAAGACTCGTTCACGCTCGCGTCCGTTCTGGTCCCGCATCATTCGGATCTCGGGGGAGTTTGTGGAGAGTTTGTCAACCTACTGCAGCGTCCTGGGACCAGTCAGAGCCAGAACAGAGCAGCACCAGTCCAGCGCCTGCCCCGGCCGTCAACGATGACTCGAACCCACAAGAAAATTCAGCAGCCCTCCCGGATCAGTCAGTGAAGATTGAGCGCTGGTTTCGACGAATTCCAAGTTCGGGAGAACCCGTGGCAGCGCCAACAGCGAGTACCTATCAGGCAGTTCCAGAAGCGGGCAGAATCGGCGAAGTCCTCTTTCGGCGACTCCTTTAGCTCTCCGTCCGATCTTGCCTGGCCGGCTGACCGCCCCTCCCTGCGTGGAGGTAGTTTTGATTGTAATTAATCATCCCCACCCCTAGTCCACCCCCTCTGTGAGGGCGTAGTGATTGTACTAGCAGGTAAGCGGCCGAAGCGTCATCGGCGCGGCGTGCGGGTAGCCCACGCTTCCCCGCTCGCCCTCGTCTCCGACGGGATCGGCGTCCTCACGCCGATCAGGTGAGCTTCTGGTCACTTCCTCTGCTGGTTTTACTTTTGCTTGTCTTAGTATTGTTTCTAGTTGCCCGTCGGCGGTGAGGTGAGCGCCCGATCTCAAACTCCATTGAATTGTGTGACCACCGCAGAGTGAGTTGAGAGTGCGACCCTACAACCCACGCCCTTGGCGTGATGGCTGCCCACGGAATTGGAAATCCCAGGCCCTTAGGGGTTCAGCCAAAGCTAGTCAAATCCCCGGAAAGGCGAGGTCCCTCCTCGGACCCTCTCCACTATCGCCGGTCCATCTACGGATCCGAGTGTGCACTACACGGGTGAGTCCGCTAGAGTGGGTTCGCCGATCGATTGCTTGCTTGCGAATATAGGTCCAAGGTGCATTGGTCAAGTGGCTGCCACCTCCAAGGGGTTGTGTCACATCACAAATGGAATTCATCACAAGTTCTCCTCACCAAGGACACCCGAGCAGAATGGAGTTGTAGAGAGGAGAAACATAACCTTGATAGAGATGGGTCGTACACTCTTGGTTGAAGGTGGTCTGCCAAGGAAGTTCTGGGCTGAAGCAGTAAATACTGCTTGTTATGTAATTAACAGAGCTATGGTAAGACCTTCTACCCAGAAAACACCCTATGAAATCATAAAGGGTAAGAAACCTTCAATTGCTCATTTCAAGGTTTTTGGTTGCAAATGCATTATTCACATAAATGATAAAAGAGACCTTGATAAATTTGAACCTAAAGGTGAACCAGGAATTTTTCTTGGTTATTCTGAAAACACCCGGGCATATAAGTGTATAATCTGAATTCCAAATCTGTTGAAGAATCTCCACATCTTGTTTTTGATGAATCTTTGGTAAAGACTAATATTGGTCAATGCAGGAATGAAGACAATGGTGATATTCTGAAAGAAGGGAATCCTACAGACAAATCCGAAGATGAGGAAGAAAATGAAGAGCTTATTGGAGAAGAGCCTACAGTTCAGGGGGAGGTAAATGAAAATCATGATGATGAAATTGTTAACATTAGATATCTGAAAGATCATCCTGTAGATAATGTAATTGGCAATTTGCATGACCCTCCTAGGACTAGAGGCCACTTAAGAATTCAAAATGAACTGAATGCATATGCTTTTGTCCCACATGTAGAACCCAAGTCCATTGACTATGCTCTCAAGGATGTGCATTGTATTAATGCCATGCATGAGGAGCTCAATCAATTTGACAGGAATAAGGTGTGGCACTTGGTCCCACCTCCTGATCATGAGACAGTCGTAGGGGCTAAATGGGTCTTCAGGAATAAAACTGATGAATCAGGGAATGTGATTAAGAATAAGGCCAGACTTGTAGCTCAAGGGTATAATCAGGAATTTGGAATAGACTTTGAAGAGTCTTTTGCCCCTGTAGCCAGGTTAGAAGCAATCAGAATTTTATTGGCTTATGCATGTTCCCTAGGTATAAATCTCCAGCAGATGGATGTAAAATCTACTTTTCTGAATGGAGAAATCAGTGAGGATGTCTATGTGAGGCAGCCTCCTGGCTTTGAATGTTTAGACTTCCCCAATCATGTTTATAAACTTCGTAAAGCTCTCTATGGTCTTAAGCAAGCTCCTAGAGCTTGGTATGATAGGTTGAGCAAATTCCTCACAGATAATAACTTCACAAGAGGTGTAGTTGATCAAACCTTGTTCACTAAGGTAAGTCATTCAGATATTCTTATTATTCAAATTTATGTGGATGACATTATTTTTGGGTCAACTAACCCCAAACTGTGTGAGGAGTTTTCTCAGATTATGACTAATGAGTTTGAAATGAGCTCAATGGGCGAGCTCAAATTATTTCTTGGACTGCAAGTGACACAGTCAAAAGATGGAACCTTCATCTCTCAGTCAAAGTACATAAGGGATTTACTGAAGAAATACAAGATGGACAATCTCAAAGAAATAGCTGCTCCAATGGGTACCTCGACCAGCTTAAAGAAGATCCTCAAGATAAACCAGTGGACCGAAAGCTATATAGAGGTATGATCGGATCCCTTTTATATCTTACAGCATCTAGGCCTGATATTCAGTTTGCAGTGTGTCTATGTTCTAGATTTCAGGCTAGTCCTAAAGAGTCACATCTTAAGTCTGTGAAAAGGATTTTTAGGTATCTACTAGGCACCCAAGAGCTTGGTCTTTGGTATCCTGCCAAGTGTGAGTTAGAACTTCTAGCCTACACTGATGCAGACTATGCTAGGTGTCGAGTAGAAAGAAAGAGCACTAGTGGCTACTGTCAATTCCTTGGTGGCTGTCTAGTATCTTGGGCATCTAAGAAGATACACACTGTAGCTTTGTCCACAGCTGAGGCTGAATATGTCGCAGCTGGTAACTGTGCAGCCCAAGTACTTTGGATTAAGCACCAACTGGCTGATTATCAAATAAAACTGGAATGTATTCCAATTTTGTGTGATAATACTAGTGCCATATGTTTAGCTAAAAATCCTATTCATCATTCTAGGACTAAGCACATAGAGATCAAACACCATTTTCTTAGAGATGCTGTTAATAAAAAGGAAATTGAATTGAATTTTATTGAAACAGAAAAACAAATTGTTGATATCTTTACTAAGCCACTAGGGAATGAAAGGTTCAAATTTCTTAGAAGAGAACTTGGCTTGTGTAAATTTCAGCATGATGAATAAATTCTCAGATGGTTTGAATAAACTTTATGGTTGTTGAATGTTGCATCAGACCATGCATGCATAACATTCATATTTTTTTTTTGGCATCACACTCATGATCATCATTACATATCATTCAGCCATGACTGTGTCTAAGCTCTCTCTCATCTAATTCTTACCATTCATTTGCAAAACCACATGCATATAGACAGGGGGAGTGTTGTATAAATTCAGAGAGGTCATCAAATTCATTGAACCTCAAATCTTTTCTCTCTTAAATTCATTCATCCCTTGACCCTGAATAAGTTGAGTCTGACAATATGGCAATCTGTTAGTCAGTTCTAATTCTAAGTAATAGAAAATAGACTTCTTTTCTCATAAGAATTTTAATTGCTTAAAGACTGACTTAATGGTTTAAATTTTATAAACTCTAGAGTTTAAAGATTGCAATCAGTAAATAAGAATGCTGATAATTGATAAAGCTCTCAACCCTTATTTCATTACATGTCAGACAAAGTTAACTGTATCTGAAATCTGAAAACTCACCTGAAATCCTGTTAGAGAAGGCTAAGTATGTGTATTGTCCTTAAACAAGTCATTCTGAAACAAATAAAGGACAGCTAAGAAAAATATTGAAAAATCTTGAAAAAAAATAATTGAAAAATAATGTTGGCAGAGCAATGACTGGTAAATCACTGAGAAACTGAGTGATCCATCAAAGAAATGGACAATACTTAAGTCATGAGGTGTATCAGTTATCTCTGTATAAATGATCAAAACAGTAGGGTGGTTTCACTGGGTACCTGGGGGTAACTGACATCTGATAAACGTGTACCCTCACACAAAAAGGTGTAAATCAGTTCTATTGAATTTGATCATAGGCAGAATGGTTCATTATGTTGAGTATCTAGGGGTACTGGCGTCTGATAAACGTGTACCCTTACGTAAAAAGACAAATGATACCTGAATGCCCTTAATGAAATAAAATTGAAAATGCTGCTCCTTCAAAAGAAAATTCAGATATGTCAAACTGTTTAATTTCAATACATGACCTGGTATCTCTTAACAATTTTTACTAAGTCTAAGAAAGTAAGATATTTTTGAAACTGAATCTAGCATGCTCAAATGTGATTCTGGTTTATTGCTATTATCATGCACAGCAAACTCATTCAATGATTGTAGTGCATGAACTCTAAATTTTATAATCTTTAAACCAGAACTCTATCTGAAAGCAGTTTCTCAATTCATATGACTGAAGACTCTGTGCTTTAGAATGCTTAATTCCTGAACTACTTGCTCAGAATGCCAGTCGGATATCTTTCTTCCCTTACACTTTCTATCCCTCCTCTTTGTTGATGCCAAATGGGGAGAATATATTATCTGTTTGGTGAATTCCAGGGAGAGTGTATGCATCATGTTATGGCAAAGGGGGATATCTTGTTAGCAGGGAGTTTGTTTCATTTCTCAGCATGCATTCATGGCATCTGCATGACAAATCTGACTAACAAATCATGACTTTCATCAAAAATATATATGTATGACAGGATGTTGCTATTCTATATGATAGGATGTTGCCATCATCGAAAAGGGGGAGATTGTTGTGACTCCTCTGTGTTGATGATGTTGACAATAAGCTTTACTTCATTGGCAACAGCTTTTTTTGATTGATTGGCAACTGTTTATGTTTTGATGAAACTGTCTTTATCAGATTCTCTATGTGTTCCATGCAGTCAGGGTCTACACATTGCACACACACACAAGTCTACACACTCAAAGTCTATACATTCATCTGTTGATAGTTCAGCAAGTCTGTACATCGGTCAAGTCTATACATTGTCTGTGCATTCATTTGTCTGGCTGCATAACACTAAGTCTGTACAGTCTGTGTCTCATGCATTTGTGCATCGTTCACTCCATTAAGTCTATACATCGCAGAGATGTGTTTATGCATCAAGTCTATACATTCCTTGACAGCATGTCTGAACCTTAATAGATGAAGTCTATACACTCGCCATCATGCATATGCAAAGTCTGTACAATGAGCGTCTCATGTTGCGTCTCAGCATAGTCTGTACATTGCTCTCAAGTGCATTAAGCTATCTTACGCATATACATAGTCTGTACACTCATTGCCAGCATGTCTGTACATCGCCTTGGGCATGGCAAAGTCTATACATTGCTGCATTGCTCGCACAGGCAATGTCTATACATCGTGTTGCAAGCACGCATTCAAGTCTGTACAGCCTGTGAGGTCCGTCTCACTCAACGTCTCAAGTGGACTAGAAGTCTATACATTGGACCGTCTTACTTAGCGTCTTTGTGCATGTCACACACTCGCAAGTCTGCACATTGTGGCACGCAGAGTCTGCACAACGCTTTGTCAGCAAGTCTGCATATTGCTATAGCACGCATGCAGAGTCTAGACAGTCATGAGCAAGTCTATACATCGTGTTGCATGCACGCATTCAAGTCTGTACATCGCATAGCATGCACGCATGTCCAAAGTCTGTACATTGTCCACTTGCAGCATTAGCACAAGTCTGTACAGCCTGTGTGCTTCACATCGCAATGTCTATACATTGGCTAGCTGCACAAACACTGAGTCTGCACATCATCATGGTTGCCTTGATGCCGTAGAAAGTCTATACATTCTATTATGCTTGAAATTTGACGCCCATCAAAAGGGGCGTCACTTCTGAAACTGACGCCTAGGAAGGAGGCATTTTTTTGTTGTGCATCAATTTATCAAAGTCTAGACATCGTCTGGTTGCATAACGCATAGTCTGTACATGATGCATTGTGCTCTCATGCTTTAACACTAGGCATTGCAAAGTATGTACATTGGTTGCACATTGCACTCCATGTCTATACACTGCTTCATGCATTGCACGAAGTCTGCACATTGTGTATTGCTGTGCTCATACATCATTTTAGTAAGTCCGCACAATGATGCACGTTGAGTCTGCATATTCATTTGGCATGTCAGTACATCCATTTGTAATGTTCATAGTTTTGCATACGTGAAGTCTGTACATGCTTCAGTGTTGCATTCACTAAGCCTGTACACACCTCAGCTTTGCATATATGAAGTCTGCACATGCCATAGCACTGCATATATGAAGTCTATACATGCTCTAGCATTGCATATATAAAGTTTGTACATGGCATAGTTTCACATTCACAAAGTCTATACATGCTTTAGCGCTGTCTTCATATAGTCTGTACAAGGTTTAAACCTTAAACTGATAACTCTATTTGATTGTCTGACAGGGACTCTTTGTAGAGATTGATGACCTGGCTCGTGATCCAAGGATGGACTAGGTGTCCAGAACGTGACACGTGTAAAGCAACAAGCCTGGATGCTGCCACGTGGTCCAAGTCATTGGGCGGGAATTTGAAAGCCACACGCTCTCCAAATTGCTGCTGGTATATATATGAATCTTCTTCCATCAGAAGAAGGTAGATCGAGAAGAAAAGGCTAGAGAGCAGAGAAGCTCGAAGCAGCAGAGAGCCACTGAGAGTAGAGAAGAAAATTCACGATCCAGAGAGAAGAAGAAAAAGAGAGAAGAGAAGATTGAGAGAGATGAGTTGAGAGAGAGTTTGTTTGAGAGCTTGTCTGATTGTTCCTCAGACTCTTGGTTCAGATACCAGAGCTGAGTTGCTCATTGCGAGCTACATTCCCTGTTGGGATTTATTATTTTCGTTCGCTTCTTTTTTTGTTTTCTTCGAACTTTTGTCTTCAAGCTGTGAGTCAGCATTTGCAGAGGTGTTGCCTCTGGACGGGTAAGCTGTATTCCCCAGCGGATTTGCAGAGGTGTAGCCTCTGGATAGGTTAAGCTGTAATTCCTCAGCAGGCGAGACTTGGTCTCGGACAGCATGCTGTGAAGCTCAGCGGTTGTAGGCTAAGCTGTATTGCCCAGCGGTTCAAGCTGTGAGTCAGCGGAATCCACACTCTAGTTGGAGTGTGGGGTGGACGTAGATCTCTGGGTTGAGATCGAACCACCTTAAAATTGCTGTCTACTGTGCGATTGCTTGTGGATCTTGTGATTTCATTGTGCTCCTTCGTTTGTTCAACAGCTACTCGTTTTAATTCCGCATTAGAGTATAATTGTGTTCTTAATTTAGGCAATCCATATATTCACCCCCCTCTAGATCCACTCTCTATGGTAATAGAGTGCTTCCATCTAACACAACAGTTCGACCTCGAACCTTGAATCCACAGGACCCCAGATTACTGGGACAACATGGATAACTTGCTCTGATACCATTTGATGTGAGACGAGGCCGAGGACGGACTTCAAATGTCAGCCGCAGAGCAGGAAGGCGAGCTTGGGCATGTCTGGGCATTTTGTTGCTGCTGGCAGGACCGGGTCTGCCCGGACAGACTTGCGCAGATCGACGAAACTGGCCACCACTACCTGATCCGATGTTCGATTGGGGCAACTGAGCCCTCGTTGGAAAGAGGACTGGCCGAAGTATGCTGCCACCAAATTTCAGACTCAAAGCTTCAGCACAAAGGCTTGGAGGAATTTCACAATATTTATCCCGTTCTGTAGGTTTCTGAAAGACTATTGGGAGAAGGGTGAGGTCGACCTTAGGGGTGCTGAGGTGGGCCTGGGGTGGGGGTGAGGTTGACCTGGGGTGGGGGTGAGGTTGACCTCGGGGGGGTGAGGTGGGCCTGGGAAGCTGCTGGGAGAAGGGTGAGGTCGACCTGCCTGCCAGAGCAGGTTGACCTGCTCCCCTATCCTGACGGGACAGAGCCCAGAAACGGTCCCCTGTTCTGGTCTTCACGCCGTGGGCGCCCGAGGGGGCTCTTGTGCAGGGTTATAATGGATGTATGAGGGGGGAAGAAGGTGTGGGAGAGAGGGAGGGTGTTGGGATCTACCTTAAGTGGCTGTTGGGGGCGCAGAGAAGTAGACAGCATGGGGAAATGAAGGGGTGGTAGGTGATATCCTGTTTTCTGATTTTTCTGCATTTTTTTCAGGTCTGTCACGTCCGAGGGTGGGGGATGAGGGTGTTGGGGCTATTGCTAGGTGGGAATTGGGTAAGGGAGTGTGGGGGAAACTTTATGGGTTATTTAGATAGTTAACGAGGCTGCAGAAAGGTGGTGGACGTGGGTGGGTGGAGGAGAACAGCGGTGATGGAGGTGGATGGAGGTGGTGAAGGTAGATGGAGGTGGTGGGGCGGCCAGCGGAGAAGGGGGGAGCTCGACTGGGGCCTCACACCCGTTTCCATATCAAGAATGACGCAGTCGTGCTCTTCTATTGTTCTCTGTGGTGGTGGTGGTGATGGTGGTTGCAGGCGAAACGGTGGTGGTGGTGGTGACGATGGACGGTGATGGACGACGGCGGAGGATGAATCTGAAGCTTCGGATGGGGCCTCTCACCTGCTCCCATCTCAGGAACGATGCACCCGGAGCTTCCGATCTTCCTCCATGGCGGGGCGGACGTGGGTTGTGGGCATATCACCCAAGGGGGGTTCCAAACATTTGGAGAACACACATATCCATGGCTAACATAATTTTCTCATTGCATTCTTTTTTCCATTGTGAGTTACATGTGCTTAAATAGGGAAAGGGTGGGGAGGGGAAAGGTCTCCTAGGAAACCCACGGGACTTGGGTTCCTACGAGGAGTCCTTATAAATGCACATAAGTGCAGCCATTATATATATATATATATATCTATGATGTCACGCCCCGACGCGGAATATCGGAACGTACAGTCAGAAATAGCTAGAAATAAAGATAAGCTAATCTAAGTATTAACACAGGTGCTATGAAAAGAGATAACTTTATTGGTCATGAAACATTTCAAATCTAGTACAATATCCTTAAACCAACTTTAATACAGCTGAGGCAATAACAACTTAACAATAATATCATAACTGTAGCTAAACACGCTCTAAGGCACAACTACGAGTAGGATAACTATGCCAACTCAACATCTAGAACTGGTACACTCCAATCATCACTCCTACCCATCCCCAACGGTAAACGCATCATCACCTGAGCTGCCTGGAAAAAGGGGGAGACAACTATATGAGCGAACGCTCAGTAGATAATAACAGGCAAGTTTACGTAATTACCCAATTATTCCATTTTTATATGAAATGATAAGAAAAGAAATGACGTTACAGAAGAAAAACAACGTAATATAAAGATCTTGCAAGGTCAAGAAAATATAAGATACCTGGATTTCAACAAGAATATCATGTAACAAGTGTAACAGGAAATTGTAACGAGGAAATGGCCACCATCAAATATTTTAAACAAGTCAAGCACGATCAAGTAACAAGAGATAACAAGAGATTTCTGTCGTAGACATCACGCTAGTCATGCACTCGGTGCAATGCCTCACCTTGTCATTACAAACTCCCATGGGCACAAGTACTTTTCGGGCGCTCTCCCCAGGACCAGACTGGGCCCTTATGATGCGTTGGCATTGATTTATCGGATCCAAGATCCCAAGTTCCGTCTAGACATTTAGTCAAGTTTATGGCCAAATAATCAGAGGAATTACTGTCTAGAAGTTTAAGATTTAAAGGACTAATCCATCCTTGGATTCAAGAGCACAAAACATGATAAAACTCATCTCTGAGAGATGTACGGTCATACAGAGGCCGCTCAAAGGATATATGCGGCTAACACTGGGCCGCACTTACAGGAGCTGGACTGAAACTCAGCCCACGAGGTCAAGAATGAACGGCTGACAGTGTGCCGCTCTAAAGGATGAACGGTAAGTTCTGGGCCGCGCAGGTCCAGGAGACCTTAAGACCCATGAACATGATGTAAGGGCCATACGGGGCCATATTAAAGATATGCGGTTCAAGAGAATCCGCATAAGGTTTGAACGGTCGTAATCCAGCCGCACCACCCGGGCTTGGCTAGAAGGCTAAGAAATCAGTCTATTTGACTCTGGGCTGCCAAAGACAGGGTAAAACTAAATCAGGGCCTAGTCAACTGTCTATTGGTCAGTCCAGGGCTTAAAGGTTTGGTTGAAGATTGATCAAGGTTAATCGACCAACACTTAATGGCATAAGCCAGGTATATGCAGTCGTTATTGGGCCGCCTATAAGGATATGCGGTCCACTACTGGCCGCACATGCCTCTCTAGCCCAATTCGATCTGAGACTCATAATCCAGCGGTTCAGTCACGTAAATCGGAGTTCTAGTGGTTCATTATATTCTTAGCAGGGATACACAGAGATCCCAAGATTATGTTAAGTCCGCCGGATGGAGTGTCCGGGGTAAGTTCAAGGCTAGCACAACTAATAGGGCTAATAACTTATTAGAAGTCCGTAAATTGGTCAAACCGTTCTACGGGAGTAGAATGGCTGTCAAGCAACCTAGTATTCATTTCAGTCCTAATTTTCATGTCAATTTATCAAGGATCATGATTTACATTAATTTGATTGCCAAAAAGATTAATCAAGATGATAATGATAATGAACAAGATTATGTTGGAATAAAAAGCATGCATTTTACAGAAATTTACTTGCATAATTTACCACTTATCATATGGGTTTCTAATTTACTAATTATCAATTAAGATACTAATATGAATCATGTAAAGCTCACACTAAGTCATTCTGCATAGATGTGTGGTCGTTACAGGACCTTACATCTACTGGACTGAAGGGTTGAATGGTTCAGTGAGGGCCTCCCATTGGGTTGGACGGTCCAGTGATGGCCGCCCATCCCAGGGTTGTGTGGTCCTCTGAGAGCCGCACACCCAGATATGTGATCCTCTGGGAGCCGCACATCCAGATATGTGGTCCTCTGGGAGCCATACATCCTGTCAGGGTTGTGTGGTTCTTTGAGAGCCGCACATCCAGATATGTGGTCCTCTGGGAGCCGCACATCCTATCAGGGTTGTGTGGTTCTCTGAGAGCCGCACATCCAGATATGTGGTCCTCTAGGAGCCGCACATCCTGTCAGGGTTGTGTAGTCCAAGTAAAACCGTCCATCTAGATATGTGGTTAGGTGAGGACCGCCCATCCCAGGATGTGTGGTCATGAAGTGACCGCCCATCCAGGATGTGTGGTCTATCGTAAGACCGTCCAAGTCTGGTAAAATCCGATCGAACCAACCCTAGCCAGCCCTCGGCGAGGTTTTTAGGGTTACAATAAAACACGAAATTCGAAGGGTATACAACATGGAATTTGGGGCTTTTACTACCAATAGAAAGAGAATGAAAAACTCTACAAGATGCATGAATCATGTTTAGATTTACAGCCTGAAATCACTACTGAAATCAAAGGGGAACAAGTTCTGTCCTAATTCTGACATGCCTCTACCAAACCATTAAATTTGCGCAGGATACCTAATAGAATTTAGGGCTTTATGGCTCAAAAGAAAGAGGACTAGACGCTGATTCCATCCATATATAACACTTTATATTGGGCTCGTTATTACCTACCTCAATCGAGTGAAGAAGGAAGAAGAAAGGAAGAAGAAGGGACACCGACACGTCTCCACTAATCACCAGAGATCTCCCTTGATCGATCTCTACTGCGGCCGCCACTGCTCCCAAAGGATTCTAGGGTTGCAGAGCTTTATTTTTATAGCTCATACACCTTCTGGATCCTTCCGTGCTGGGAGAATTCGTCGGAGCAAGTGGAGTGATTGGAAACGGCGCCGCAATCGTTGACCTCACCCTAGCTCGGTCGATTACAAGTTTTAGGGTTAGGGTTTCGATGAATTGGTAGAGGGGAAACGATCTATAGATCGTGGCCTTTCATTTGCCACCGATTTGGACTCATTTGATGGAGTATTAAGCCCTAATTTTGTGGTTTAAGTTAAGGTTAGGTAAGTGTGCACTTTGGGCTCAAACCAATGATTAGACCTAGTTACGGATTTTTGCTGGGTCGACCACTAAAGACAAAGTTGTTAAATAAATTGTCCTTTACAAAATTATCATTTTTCTTGATTTTTATAAGGTAGTCAAAATTTCCACTTGTCCTATTCACTAAGGAATTAAATATTAAATTCTGAAATTCATTCATTTCAATTTCATTTCAATTTTTAAAATCGGGGTATTACACCCTCCCATACTTTAAGGAATTTGGTCCTCCAAATTCACTGCACTAAATACAGAAAATAGGGAATGAGATAGCTCACCTAGAATAAGTTGGGATACCGCGTCCGCATAGTATCTTCAGACTCTGAAGTAGCTTCTTCAGTCCCACGCCGACTCTACTGAATTTTGACCATCGGTATGGAACGATTCCGGAGTTGCTGTTGTTTCCGGTCCAGAATCTTGATAGGTCTTTCTTCATAGGTCAAATCTTCCTTCAATTCGAAATCCATATGCTGAATGATGTGAGTTGAGTCATACACATATTTCCGTAACATAGACACATGGAAAACATTGTGTACGCCAGACAACTGAGGCGGTAAAGCCAGTCTGTAAGCAACCTCTCCCACTCTATCCAGGATCTCGAATGGACCAATATATCTCGGACTTAGCTTGCCCTGAATGCCAAATCTTCGAATCCCTCTCGTAGGAGAGACCTTTAAAAATACATGCTCGCCAACCTGAAACTCTAATGCTATCCTTCTGTTGTCGGCATAACTCTTCTGTCTTGATTGGGCTACTTGTAACTGTCTCGGATAATACGGATGTTCTGTGATGATTCTAAAATAAGATCCGGTCCAAGCCATTGTTTCTCACCTACCTCATCCCAACATAACGGGGAACGACAGCTTCTTCCATACAATACTTCAAAAGGAGCCATCTGTATGCTGGATTGATAACTGTTATTGTAGGCGAATTCAATTAATGTCAAGTGATCACTCCAACTGCCTCTGAAATCAATCATGCATGCTCTAAGCATATCTTCCACTATCTGGTTGGTTCTTTCAGTCTGTCCATCTGTCTGTGGATGAAAAGCAGTACTGAAATTCAGACGAGTACCCAGAGACTCTTGCAGTCCCTTCCAGAAATGCGAAGTAAATCTGGGGTCTCTATCAGACAAAATGCTGACTGGTATGCCATGGAGCCTTACCACTTCCTTCAAATACAAAGCATCCAATACATCAACTGTCCATTTAGACTTAATGGGTAAGAAATGAGCTGACTTTGTCAATCGATCGACAATCACCCATATTGCATCAAATCCACCACGAGTCCTAGGTAGACCCATAATGAAGTCCATGCCAATGCTTTCCCACTTCCATTGGGGTATGTCGAGTGGTTTCAATTTTCCTGCCGGTCTGAAATGTTCAGCCTTAACTTGCTGACAAACCAAGCATCTACTCACGAAGTCTGCAACTTCCCTTTTCATATTCGTCCACCAAAAGGATCTTTTCAAATCTCTGTACATTTTAGTGCCTCCAGGATGAATGGTGTATCTGGATCTATGTGCTTCCTCAAGAATCTTGTTCTTTATTTCAGCTTCATCAGGTACACAAGTTCTTCCTGGAATAACAATCTTCCATCGTCAGCCATCATGAAGTCAGGTCTGCTGCTCAAGCTTCCCTTGATCTCTACCAGCTCGGGATCATTATCTTGCAAAGACTTGATTTCCGTCAACAATTCGGGCTTAAGTCAAATCTGTGCAATCCTAACCCGATCATTGTCGACATTAAGGTCCAGGCTAGCTAATTGTTCCAGTAGCCTCCACTCTTGTAACATGAGACTTGACAATTTAGCTACAGGCTTCCGGCTTAATGCATCTACCACAACATTGCCTTTTCCAGGATGATACTCAATCGAGAAGTCGAAGTCCTTCAAGTACTCCAACCATCTTCTTTGCCTCATATTGAGTTCCTTCTGAGAAAATAAATATTTCAGACTCTTATGATCTGAAAACACTGTGAATGTTTCTCCATACAATTAATGCCTCCATATCTTCAAGGCGAATACCACCGCTGCTAGTTCTAAATCATGAACAGGATAATTCTCTTCATGCTTCCTCAACTGCCTAGAAGAATAGGCAATCACTTTCCCATGCTGCATGAGTACACAGCCTAAACCAATACCTGAAGCATCAGTGTATACGATAAAACCTCCTTCACCAGAAGGTAAAGCCAATACAGGTGCAGTAGTTAAACATTCCTTCAAAGTCTGAAAGCTTCGCTGGCAATCTTCTGACCAATCAAATTTGTTCTCCTTGCGGGTTAATCTTGTCATAGGTACCGCAATCTTAGAGAAATCCTGGATAAATCTTCGGTAGTAGCCTGCTAGGCCTAGGAAACTTCTAACTTCAGTCACACTGGTAGGCTGATCCCAATTCTTCACTGCCTCTACCTTTGAAGGATCAACAGAAATTCCTTCCTTTGTGATGATATGTCCGAGAAAGGACACCTCTTGCAGCCAGAATTCACACTTACTGAACTTGCATATAGCTGATGATCTCTCAATAGTTGCAATGCCATCCTCAGATGTTCAGCATGCTCCTCTTCATTCTTGGAATAAATCAGGATATCATCAATGAATACCACGACCCATTGATCAAGATAGGGCCGAAATACATTGTTCATCAACTGCATGAAAGCTGCTGGTGCATTCGTTAGACCAAAAGGCATAACGACAAATTCGAAATGACCATACCTGCTGCGGAAAGCTGTTCTATAGATATCCTCTTCCTAATCCGCAACTGATGATATCAGATCGAAGATCGATCTTAGAAAAATACTGAGCTCCCGCTATCTGATCAAATAATTCTCAATCCTCGGCAATGGATATTTGTTCTTGACAGTCAGCTGGTTCAATTGCCGATAATCGATGCACAACCTCATCGAACCATCTTTCTTCGGACGAATAATACAGGGGCTCCCCAAGGGGAAGTACTTGGACGAATGAAACCCTTCTCGAGCAATTCCATCAACTGTTGCTTTAATTCCCTCAGTTCCGCAGGAGACATACGATAAGGAGCTTTGGAAATAGGAGATGTGCCAGGAATGAGATCAATAGAAAAGATAACTTCCCGCTCAGGCGGAAGTCCTGGCAGTTCCTCTGGAAAGACATCAGGAAAATCTCGGACAACAGAAATGTCCTTAATCTCGATCTGCTGCTCAAGGGTCGCATAGACAAAGGCTAGAAAGCTTTACATCCTCGCTTCATCAGCTTATCAGCTCGAAGAGCCGAGATAAGTGATACGGAGTTATGGTGTTTAACTCCTACAAGAGAAAGTCTCGGGTGCCTAGTAAAAGACACAGAGCTAGTACTGCAGTGAACATTTGCCTCATATTTAGCCAACCAATCTGCTCCTAGGATTACATCATAATCCTTCATGTCCATGCAAACTAAATCAGCTGGTAAATTCTGTTCATCAATCATAACCTTACTAGAAGGATAGAAATACTGAATTGCTGATCTAGTACCAATAGGGGTTGAAATCTCTAACGGAGAATCCATCAAAATAGGCTTCACAGCTAAAGACTTAGCAAAACTCCGAGAAATAAATGAATGTGTGGCACCAGTATCAAAAAGAACAAATGCTGGCTTGTCGAGTATAATAAGAGTACCTTCGACGAGTCCACCACCCTCAGTGGTTCCTGCCTCATCTGCTTGTAGAGCTTGGAGCTTGCCTTGTTGTTTCTTGATGCCTTGTGGTTTTGCCGGCATAGCTTGCTTAGATAAAAGAGGACAGTCAGGGATACGGTGCTCCCTACTTCCACATCGCAAACAGGCGCCCAACTTGCGCCAGCACTCCTCCATCTTGTGACCTGGACGATCACAATACCTTCATACTCCTTTGAATGGAACAATAGGGCCAGGCTTCTTGTCTTCACGTTTCGACATCTTGCCCTTCCACGATCCGGAACCACTCCACGAACCAGACCCACTAATGGGCCTCTTCCTGCCATACTCGGGTTTGATATTCCCGGAACCCGTAGGTTGTTCCTTCCTTGCACTTTTTCACGGATTCTCTCCGTCATTTCTAGAGTATCTTCTAGGACTTGAGCTTTTCTCACCATCTCAGAATAGGTTGGGATTTCCATTGGTGCCAATTGGTTGATATATAGCAGCTTCAGTCCATTAAGAAAGCGCTTAGCCTTCATCTTCTCGGTGGATATCAAGTGAGTAGCATATCGGATAACCGAGAAAATTGAGCTTCATATTCTGCCACAGATAGATTTCGCTGCTTCAAAGCCGCGAACTCCGCTGCCTTCTTCTCTTGCACTCTATCAGAAAAGTATTTACTATTAAAGAATTCCTCGAACTCCTCCCATGTGACTTGCTGATCACCAAGGGTAGCCTTCACTGAATCCCACCATGTTCTTGCATCACGTTCTAGTTGAAAAGTTGATAGAAGGACACGTTCTTGATTGCTGCACTGCATTACTTCGAATATCCTTCCCATTTCTTCTAGCTAGTGCTCGGCTTCATCAGGGTCAGTCGAGCCACCAAATCTCGGCGGATTCATCCCCCGAAAGTTTCGATATAAATCACCAGTGCCATGGTTTACAGTTCCTGCTTGGGCCACTTGTTGTAAAACCTCAGTAAGGCCTTGAACCATGCGCTGCAAGTTCCTCCATTCTGCGCGATCAGCTGCCATTGCAAAGGCCTACACGGGGAATAGATTATTTAGGTTCATTAAAAATAGATAATATCACAATTAAGGTATGAACTTAACCCAAGTTTCTACCCAAATCTCACCAGGTTGGGTTCTTAGACTTATAACAAGGTTATGGGTCCTAAATCATCACTTAGACCCCTAGAACTTAGAAAACCTAGAACCTTAGAAAACCTAGGAATGTGAACCTAGGCTCTGATACCACCTAAACTGTCACGCCCCGACGCGGAATATCGGAACGTACAGTCAGAAATAGCTAGAAATAAAGATAAGCTAATCTAAGCATTAACACAAGTGCTATGAAAAGAGATAACTTTATTGGTCATGAAACATTTCAAATCTAGTACAATATCCTTAAACCAACTTTAATACAACTGAGGCAATAACAACTTAACAATAATATCATAACTGTAGCTAAACACGCTCTAAGCCACAACTACGAGTAGGATAACTATGCCAACTCAACATCTAGAACTGGTACACTCCAATCATCACTCCTGCCCATCCCCAACGGTAAACGCATCGTCACCTGAGCTGCCTGGAAAAAGGGGGAGACAACTATATGAGCGAACGCTCAGTAGATAATAACAGTCAAGTTTACGTAATTAACCAATTATTCCATTTTTATATGAAATGATAAGAAAAGAAATGACGATACAGAAGAAAAATAACGTAATATAAAGATCTTGCAAGGTCAAGAAAATATAAGATACCTGGATTTCAACAAGAATATCATGTAACAAGTGTAACAGGAAATTGTAACGAGGAAATGGCCACCATCAAGTATTTTAAACA
Organism: Amorphophallus konjac; assembly: GCA_022559845.1. Classification (NCBI taxonomy): domain Eukaryota; kingdom Viridiplantae; phylum Streptophyta; class Magnoliopsida; order Alismatales; family Araceae; genus Amorphophallus; species Amorphophallus konjac. The sequence goes on from CM040121.1 coordinate 147,229,057, forward strand.
AGTCAAGCACGATCAAGTAACAAGAGATAACAAGAGATTTCTGTCGTAGACATCACGCTAGTCATGCACTCGGTGCAATGTCTCACCTTGTCATTACAAACTCCCATGGGCACAAGTACTTTTCGGGCGCTCTCCCCAGGACCAGACTGGGCCCTTATGATGTGTTGGCATTGATTTATCGGATCCAAGACCCCAAGTTCCGTCTAGACATTTAGTCAAATTTATGGCCAAATAATCAGAGGAATTACTGTCCAGAAGTTCAAGATTTAAAGGACTAATCTATCCTTGGATTCAAGAGCACAAAACACGATAAAACTCATCTCTGAGAGATGTACGGTCATACAGAGGCCGCTCAAAGGATATATGCGGCTAACACTGGGCCGCACTTACAGGAGCTAGACTGAAACTCAGCCCACGAGGTCAAGAATGAACGGCTGACAGTGTGCCGCTCTAAAGGATGAACGGTAAGTTCTGGGCCGCGCAGGTCCAGGAGACCTTAAGACCCATGAACATGATGTACGGGCCATACGGGGCCGTATTAAAGATATGCGGTCCAAGAGAATCCGCATAAGGTTTGAACGGTCATAATCCAGCCGCACCACCCGGGCTTGGCTAGAAGGCTAAGAAATCACCCTATTTGACTCCGGGCTGCCAAAGACAGGGTAAAACTAAACCAGGGCCTAGTCAACTGTCTATTGGTCAGTCCAGGGCTTAATGTTTGGTCGAAGATTGATCAAGGTTAATCGACCAACACTTAATGGCATAAGCCAGGTATATGCGGTCGTTATTGGGCCGCCTATAAGGATATGCGGTCCACTACTGGCCGCACATGCCTCTCTTAGCCCAATTCGATCCGAGACTCATAATCCAGCGGTTCAGTCACGTAAATCGAGTTCTGGTGGTTCATTAGATTCTTAGCAGGGATATACAGAGATCCCAAGATGATGTTAAGTCCGCCGGATGGAGTGTCCGGGGTAAGTTCAAGGCTAGCACAACTAATAGGGCTAATGACTTATTAGAAGTCGGTAAATTGGTCAAACCGTTCTACTGGAGTAGAATGCTGTCAAGCAACCTAGTATTCATTTCAGTCCTAATTTTCATGTCAATTTATCAAGGATCATGATTTACATTAATTTGATTGCCAAAAAGATTAATCAAGATGATAATGATAATGAACAAGATCATGTGGGAATAAAAAGCATGCATTTTACAGAAATTTACTTGCATAATTTACCACTTATCATATGGGTTTCTAATTTACTAATTATCAATTAAGATACTAATATGAATCATGTAAAGCTCACACTAAGTCATTCTGCATAGATGTGCGGTCGTTACAGGACCTTACACCTACTGGATTGAAGGGTTGAATGGTTCAGTGAGGGCCTCCCATTGGGTTGGACGGTCCAGTGATGGCCGCCCATCCCAGGGTTGTGTGGTCCTCTGAGAGCCGCACACCCAGATATGTGGTCCTCTGGGAGCCGCACATCCAGATATGTGGTCCTCTGGGAGCCGCACATCCTGTCAGGGTTGTGTGGTTCTTTAAGAGCCGCACATCCAGATTTGTGGTCCCTGGGAGCCGCACATCCTATCAGGGTTGTGTGGTCCAGGTAAAACCGTCCATCTAGATATGTGGTTAGGTGAGGACCGCCCATCCCAGGATGTGTGGTCATGAAGTGACCGCCCATCCAGGATGTGTGGTCTATCGTAAGACCGTCCAAGTCTGGTAAAATCTGATCGAACCAACCCTAGCCCGCCCTCGGTGAGGTTTTTAGGGTTACAATAAAACATGAAATTCGAAGGGTATACAACATGGAATTTGGGGCTTTTACTACCAATAGAAAGAGAATGAAAAATTCAACAAGATGCATGAATCAATTTTAGATTTACAGCCTGAAATCGCTACTGAAATCAAAGGGGAACAAGTTCTGCCCTAATTCTGACATGCCTCTACCAAACCATTAAATTTGCGCAGGATATCTAATAGAATTTAGGGCTTTATGGCTCAAAAGAAAGAGGACTAGACGCTGATTCCATCCATATATAACACTTTATATTGGGTTCGTTATTACCTACCTCAATCGAGTGAAGAAGGAAGAAGAAAGGAAGAAGAAGGGACGCCGACACGTCTCCACTAATCACCAGAGATCTCCCTTGATCGATCTCTACTGCGGCCGCCACTGCTCCCAAAGGATTCTAGGGTTGCAGAGCTTTATTTTTATAGCTCATACACCTTCTGGATCCTTCCGTGCTGGGAGAATTCGTCGGAGCAAGTGGAGTGATTGGAAACGGCGCCGCAATCGTTGACCTCACCCAAGCTCGGTCGATTACAAGTTTTAGGGTTAGGGTTTCGATGAATTGGCAGAGGGGAAATGATCCATAGATCGTGGCCTTTCATTTGCCACCGATTTGGGCTCATTTGATGGAGTATTAAGCCCTAATTTTGTGGTTTAAGTTAAGGTTAGGTAAGTGTGCACTTTGGGCTCAAACCAATGATTAGACCTAGTTACGGATTTTTGCTGGGTCGACCACAGAAGACAAAGTTGTTAAATAAATTATCCTTTACAAAATTACCATTTTTCTAGATTTTTATAAGATAGTCAAAATTTCCACTTGTCCTATTCACTAAGGAATTAAATATTAAATTCCGAAATTCATTCATTTCAATTTTTAAAACCGGGGTATTACATATGACAAAAGAACTCAAGACCACCTAGGAAACCCAAGGGGCTTGGGTTCTTAGGTGGGTTCCTATGTTTATATATATATATATATATATATATATATATATATATATATATTACTTATGACAAAAGAAAATATTACAAATGAGGCCCACTCTATATGGCCCAATAAACAAAAGACAACTTAGACTTAAATTTATATTTGATAATTTGGCGACGCAGCTTCATGATCCCGTGACGATCCCGTCACATACTCTAGTTGCTTGCTGCAGACGAGCACTAGTATTCTTCACGGGTTTGGTGTAAGCTACCATTTATACTGTGTGCCATGTTCATCTCTTGTGAAGGACTATTTCAAGTCCAGTACAGTGAGGCTGCGTAGACTCCAGTACACGGCTGCGTCGACCCCAGCCACTGCCTAAATCACATCTCTTGACACTCTTTGTATGGTGTCTTGCTCCATTGGCTCGTTGGCGCAACACATACACACACCAGTTGTTTAATTGTTATCTAATAGCCTCTTTTGAGCAAGATCTGCTAGTAATCCGCTGTGTTGAAACCGAAGGTTCATCTAAGTTTCAATTTTTAATTGGGCTTATTTTCTTAAGGGATCTATTCAACCCCCCCCCCTTCTAGATCCGGTTGTACCAAAGGGACCCAACAGAGACAAGGAGGAGGAGGAGGGCATTGATCTTACTTGATTTTTTTTATCATATTGTAAACTAATGATATTTTAAAATATTATATTTAAATAATTTTGTAGTTTAATTTAATTATTTATTTATTTAGCATTGTGATTTGAGTGTGTGTTTGTGACGTGTATTTTAATTTGAACAAATATTTTTGATTTTATATGAATAAATTATTCAAAAAAGTAATGATAGATTTGTGACGACATTTAATCTGTCACATTTAGATTACATATTAAAAAATATTTTCTTGATAAAAAAGATAAAAAGAAAATAACAAAAATAGGAAAAAATCATGAGAGATAGAGAAAAAAGAGAAAAAGAAAAAGAGAAAAAGAGAAATTCTAGATGAGAGAAGAGAGATCAATGCCATGGGAAAAAAAGAAAGAAAGTGATGAATTTTTTTAATATTATAGTTGACATTATTTCTAAGTTGACCCAGATGTTACCAAAATAACTGGATCAACCACTATGTTAACCACTATGTTAACTCAGGTGATAAACAAAAATTAACTAAATTGTTATAAAAATAAAATTAGATTAACTATAAGATAAACTAAACATGTTTAATTATTGGGCTAACCCTCTGTCAAAGTGTGGGCGCTCGAAGACCTTTCTTTCCCGTCCCCACATGCATACCCTCCTCCATCTCCTTCCTTCCTACTCCCATTCTTCTATCTCATGAGGAGGTCCATCCACAGACCTCTCAGAGTCTCACAGCTTCCTACCACCACCTACCAAACCCTTAGCCATGCCGCCCACCGCCTCCATGTCTTCGTTGCTCCTCCTCATCGTCATTCGCCTCCTCACACCAGCACAATCCATCTCCTTCAACTACTCTAGCTTCTTCCCCGGCACCCCCAACATCACCTACCAAGGCGACGCTTTCTCCGCCGGTGGCGTCATCGATCTCACCAGGAACCAGGCGGAGGGCAAACTCGAAGGCAGCGACGGCCGGGTCCTCTACTCCTATCCCGTCCACCTCTGGGACGCCGCCACCGGGAACCTCACCAACTTCACGACGCACTTCTCCTTCATCGTGCAGCCGGTTCAGGACAAGAACCCCGACGGGGATGGCCTCGCGTTCTTCCTCGCCCCCAACGGCTCCAACATACCGGCGTTCTCCGGCGGCGGCAATCTCGCCCTCTTCAATACCTCCAACTCCTCGTCTCTGCCCGGCTACGTCCCGACGGTCGCCGTCGAGTTCGACACCTACGCCAACTTCTGGGATCCGAACGCGGTCCATGTGGGGATCGACGTCGGCAACATCAGGTCCGCCGTCTACGCGAACTGGACGACCTTCGACAGATGGGTAAATGCGTCAGTCAACGCGACAATCGCCTACGACGCCGGTGCCACCAACCTGAGCGTCTTCTTCTCCGACACCAACGGCACCGAACGGGCCTTATCTTATGTCGTCGACCTCAGGGAGATGCTGCCCGAGTGGGTGTCTGTCGGCTTCTCGGCGTCCACGGGTCTCTCCATCGAGCTCCATAGGATACTGTCCTGGAGCTTCCAGTCGAGCCTGCAGGTCAGCAGGGGTAGCAACAGCACCAGCAACCGCAACACCACCAGCGCCGATCCTCCTACTCAGCTCCCTGATCAGAAGAAGAAAAGCAAGATTGGATTGCTAGTAGGCGTGTTGGGGGGAGTGGGGTCGTTGGCAGCCGGATCAGGGCTCGTATGGCTCATCGTGTGCAGGCAACGGAAGACATCGAGGTGGAGAAGAGGAGGAGCTCAGGAAGGCGGGATAGACGGGATAGACGGGATAGACGGGGGCATATTTGACGACAGCGAGTTCGATGGAGGGAGGGTCCCCAAAAAGTTCACTCATCAGGAGCTCGCCCGAGCCACGAAGAACTTTGCGACAGAGGGGAAGCTCGGGAGAGGAGGGTTCGGAGATGTTTACAGAGGGATGTTGAGTGATCCGAGAATGGAGGTGGCCATCAAGAAGGTCGCAAAGGACTCGAGCCAGGGGAAGAAGGAGTACGTCTCCGAGGTGAAGATCATCAGCCGTCTGAGGCACCGAAACCTCGTGCAGCTCGTCGGGTGGTGCCACGAGAGGGGGGAGCTTCTTCTGGTATACGAGTACATGCCCAACGGCAGCCTCGACGCCCACCTCTTCGGCGATGGCGGGAAGGCGGGGCCGCTTTCATGGCGGACGAGGTACAGCATCGCCCAGGGAGTGGCCGCGGCGCTGCTCTACCTCCACGAGGAGTGGGAGCAGTGCGTGGTGCACAGGGACGTCAAGTCCAGCAACGTCATGCTGGACGGCCGGCTTCAATGCCAAGCTCGGCGACTTCGGCCTCGCCAGGCTCGTCGACCACGGCCGAGGACTTCAGACGACCGTGCTGGCTGGGACGATGGGGTACCTGGCGCCGGAGTGCGCCACCACCGGAAAGGCGTCCAAGGAGTCGGACGTGTACAGCTTCGGGGTGGTGGCGCTGGAGATCGCCTGCGGAAGGAGGCCCATCGAGCCCTCGGCCAAGGAGGGGCAAGTGGGACTGGTGGGCTGGGTGTGGGATCTCTACGGGAAGCACGCCGTCCTTGAGGCCGCTGACCCCAAGGTGAGCTCCGGCGAGTTCGACGATCGGCAGATGGAGCGGCTGATGGTGGTGGGTCTGTGGTGCGCCCACCCAGACTTCCGGCGGAGGCCATCGATGAGGCAGGTGGTCAGCGTTCTCAGTTTCGAGACGCCGCCACCAAATCTGCCGGCCGAGATGCCGGTGCCAACCTACGGCACGCCAACGGGGATGGATTTGGCTAACACATGGCAGTCACCAGCTACATCAACGGCGACGACGGCGTCCTCCTCCTCTGCGGAGTACACCGGTACTACTGGAGCTTCCACGGCGTCGACCGCGTCCGGTGGTTCCGCCTCCGCCGCGAGCCCGCTGTTGTTTTCAACAGCCAGCTAGAGCTAGCTAGCTAGTTAGGTGACCCCTCTCGCGTCCTTTCCTTTTTCTTTTCTATGTGGTGACTGGGGGTGGAGCGCAATATCCATGAGTGGTTTTCCTTCACCACTGCCCGATTGGATTATTTTTTTCTTCGTTTTTTGTTCTCATTGAAAATCAAGTCTAGAAATCCTCGAAAAGATTAAATAAGCATCTGAAATTTTAAGAATAAAATTAATCGCTATCATCCAATTTTTAAAATTTGATTACAAAATTTAAATATAACATGTTAACTTTTTTTTTACGAAAAGAAATGTCACGGTGTCACAGTTTGTGTGTCACCATTTTTGCCACTCCCATTCGGTCAATATTGGATCTCATGATCAAATGGCCGAGGTAAACAATTTAAATTTACTTCAACACTCAAAACTCAAAAACACCAAACTTAGGCTGACCTTTGAGATAATTTGATTTTTAACTATTTGATTTACAAATTAAATAGTGAAAATGGTGCGATAAAAGTAATGGCATAAAGTGTGAACCCTAACATTTCGTTAAAAAAATAGTACTTGTATTCCTTGTTAATCAACCACTTAAGGTCGGGGCAAATATGTCTTCTGCCTTAATTGGGATGAATGGGGTATTTGAGCCCTCACGCTCCAATAAGCCATTGGACCAAAACAACGTAAGACAACACAAAACATTGTGTTCAACAACCTGGTCAAGGGCGCGTTTGGAACAGGTTGACGGTGAGGGGATTTTTTCAAAATTCCTTGAAAAAGAAGAAGCACATTTTGAGTAGATTTTGGAGATTTTTCAATTCTCTTCTCTTTCTTCTTATCTCTCTAAATTTGGAAATCCGTCGTAAAGTAAGAATTGATGAGACATTGGGACATTTGAAAATATTTTTTAGGGAGGAGAGATTCCTATAATTGGAGGGCTCAAAATTCCTCTCCTCAATCTGTTCCAAATACAGTCTAAGACATAAGCCACCAAAATCGATTACGGTTGTAACCTACTCGATTATCAAACATGGGCTTAGACTACTCTCATATTAATATACTCATTGTGACTCAATCACACTATTGTATGAATTTTTTTCATGATAATTAAATATTGTTTAAGGAGGGTGAGGATGGGAGGAAAACCTAGAGCACCACTTTGACTGGGGATTAAAGTTAGCTCGGAATAAATAAGCAGATTAAGTTAATCTAGAGTTATTCCTATTTACTTTGTTTACAATTGGGTTAAGTGAGTGGATTAATCTGGTACATGATAGTTGTGATTTGGTAAAAAAATAAGTTTAAGTCTAGCGTTTTTGTGTAAAATGACAAAAATAACCCCATTTGGTGTACGTGTGTATGTGAGAGAGAGAGAGGGAGAGAGAGAGACAGAGAGAGGGGCGTGGTCTGCAAGTGAGGGAGAGGGGGCGGGGACAACATCGACGGGGGGAGGAGGGGTCAGTGGGTGGGGGGGAGATCGACAAGTGAGGGGGAGGGGGCAGTGCCGGCATGGGAAGGGGGAGGGGGGAGGGGCGACGCAGGTGACAGAGGGGCAGCACTGGAGGGGGAGGGGGAGGTCTAAAAGGGGGAAGGGGGGAGCGACGATGATAGTTTTAGAGGGGGAGGGGGGGCAACGCTGGCGTGGGAGGGGGAGGAGGTCTGGAAGGGGAAAGGGGGCAGCGACGACGACAGATGGGGAGAGGTCGGTGCGTGATGGGGAAGGGGAGATCGACAGGTGAGGGGGAGGGGGCAGTGTCGGCGTGGGAGGGGAAGGGGGAAGAACCGAAGGGGGATGGGACAATGTTGGTGGGTGAGGGGTACGTAGGGGGAGATTAGTAGGTGAGGGAGAGGGGGTAGCATCGGCATGGGAGAGTGAGGGGGAAGCTCGTAGGGGGAGGAGACATCGCTGGTGTGTGAGGAGGGGAGATTGGTAGGTGAGGGGGAGGGGGCAGTGTCGACATGGGAGGGGGAGCGGGAAGTGTCGTAGGGGGTGGGGACATCGTCGGTGAGGGGGAGGGGGAGATCGACAGGTGAGGGGGAGGGGGCAGTGTCGGCGTGGGAGGGGAAGGGGGAAGAACAGAAGGGGGATGGGACAATGTTGGTGGGTGAGGGGTAGGGGGAGATTAGTAGGTGAGGGAGAGGGGGCAGCATCGTCATGGGAGAGGGAGGGGAAGCATTGTAGGGGGATGGTACATCGCCAGTGGGTGAGGAGGCGGGGAGATCGGTAGGTGAGGGGGAGGGGGCAGCGCCGACATGGGACGGGGAGGGGGAAGCGCCGGAAGGGGAGGTAGTCTCCCTCCAAGTTGTAGTTGTAGGCAGAGAGGTTTCGTGAGAGACAAGGCGGAGTAATAGTTTGCAAGGAGGAGGACGGGGACATCAATCGCGGTGTGCATTGAGCCACAGTTTTATCAGATGGCACTGTAAAAGTAGGGGCACATGGGAGATTTAACATGAGAGATTAACTTACCCCACACCTCAGGAGGTGGGGTAGGTTAATTCGAGTCAACCCCACTTAAGTCTCATTTAATTGGATTAACTATGTCTCACCTTCCCAAACTAAAATGACTTAACTCTGGATTAAATATAGGATAACCCTAGCTTATGATCCCTTGGACAAAGTGGGGCCAAGAGAGTATGTCAAGACAATACGAATAGCGAGTGAATGGCCGGGGTGGGGGGGGGCTCCAGCCTCCCCCTCCCCTTCAAGGCCCCTCTGTCCTCCCGCCGCCTCCCTCTGCCAGTGTCCCCATCGTCTCCGTCGCCGGTGACTCCGTGGCTCCCTTTGCTGCGTCCGTCGATCACGGCTCTGGTTGTACGGTCGTGCCCTTCTGCACCTCGCCTGCTCTTGCTGCCGGTGTGGAGGGTCAGCCCCCTCAGGTCCCCTCCGGTGGACTCCATGTGCCTCCCCCTTCTCCTTCTGGCCTCTCCTTCTCGCTACTACCCTTCACTGGCGGTGCCTGTGTCCCAGCCATTGCGGTCTTCCTCGTTGGAGTCCGCTGTACCCCCGACGATGGCGGGTGAGGCTGGGTCGGTGCTGACTGGCCTTGGGTCTCCACCCACCCCGTCTACCTCCTCTTGGAGGCCCTTCGTCGGTGCTGAAGCTCCTCCTACGGCGTCCTCTGCTCGACACGCCTTTCTCCAACTCCACACGCCACCTTCTGCGGAAGCCCCTGCGCACATCTCTCCTTCCTGCTCGGCATCATGCGCAGTCACCCCATTGTCCACCGTTGCTTCCTTGGGTCATCTGCCACTGGTCTCTAGCCCTCGACCGTCGGCCAACGCCGCCCTCGGTGGCCCTCCTCCATCTCTTGTGCCTGCTCCCCATCTGGTCCTGGCAGCTACGTTCTTCGCTCCAGCTCCGGTGGTTGACCCTCGGTCTCCGGCCATGGCCGGTGCTGGGCGCGGCCAGGGGCCTCCTCTCCGGCGCGGTGATGCTCTTCGTTCTCCGGCGTTGCCGCCTGCTGTCGCTCCGGTCGGTGTTGCCGCCCTGACCCCAACCAGCGCAGTGGTTCCTCCGTCCACCGCTGCGAGTCTGCCCGTGGCTCCTTCCCGCTCCCCCTGCGTCTTCCGTTTCCGCCAGTACGGATGTGGAGGTCCATCTCCCTCCTTCTACAGCGTACGGCGCCAAGGTTCCTTTCGGTGGGCCTGGCCCTCGGTCGTCTTCCTCAGGGGGTCCCTCCGGCGGTGCCCCTGCTCCCTCAGTCGTTGCTCACCTCCTAGGTGGGTGACACGTTTTTCCCACTCATACACAGCACCGAGCGTCTCTGGTTCAGGGGCGTCCCCCCCCCATCTCTGCGTTCCTGCCCGTACCTGCCGCTGGCGACCCGTCCCCTCGAGCAGCTGCCTTCCAGCTTCTTCTTGGCCCCTTCGCGGTGCCCGCCTCGATCGCTTGCTGGTGCCTTTGCTCCTGCTGTCGCCATCTTATTTGTGGTTCCTTGTTTTGGCCACGTGTTTAGATGTTGATTGTGTTGTTCATTTGATTTTTTGGGCTTTGCTGTTGTGTTGTTTTGACCCTCTTGTCATACTTGACAGGGTGTTCCCCCTCCCCCAGACCTTCTCGTCTCTTGTATCCCCCCAAGTTTGTTCCTTTTTTTCTGCACTTCTTAATAGAAAATCGCTTGCTTGGTGGTCGGGGTGGCACGTCTTGTCCCTTCTGCATTGAAGGGATGAACGGAGTCCCTCGTTTCCCTCCTTGTAAGTATTACCTTTCAGTTAAAAAAAAATAATACGAATATCATCATCCTTTCTCTAATGGTGGGTTTGATAACTGATTAGAATAAGTTAATTAAAATAAGATCGGATAAGATATTTCTATATTTTTTGTTTTTCTTGTTTGATCAAATCTTCAAACCTTACCCTATTCAACTCAAAATAAGTAATTGGACCTAATAGATCGAATGAGTTATACGACTTGAACCGACCTTAATCTTGTTATTCCCCGAATAATTTATCCTAACATCTAATGTCTAATTAGCAAATAATACCAGAATAACTCATTTTAAGTGGACCTTTTTTATTAGCAAATAATACCAGAATAACTCATTTTAAGTGGACCTTTTCTATTAGCAAAGTGGCTATGAAGAACGGCTGACTTTATGCACTCATACTAGATTCGCTTTAATTGGTATGTCTAATTCTTGACTTAAACAAGGGGATAGGTTCAATGGATCCAACCACGAAGAATTTGACGAATCAACAAAATTGAACATGGTCCTTGCATGGCTGCTCCAGGTTAATTTTCAGTGCGTACCGTTCTACGCACCCATGGTCATCAATACGACAAAATCTACGCTGAGATATCTTTTCTTCTTTGACTAGGGAATTCTACGTACCATTCTACCCACCCATGGTCATCGATGCGTCCCATTATTGATATTACGAGAACAGAATAAATGAATGGGTCCACATGTGAAAAGATGCCCACGTGGGTTAATTTGTCGCGCGCATAAGGCAATTGAAGCATCTCTTATCCGCCTGCGCTGGAGGATCTCCCACCCAACATGTTCTGCATGTTTCATCCCTCTCCCTTGCTCTCTTGGTCCGTGCCTGCCTGGCAAGCTGTTTTGACGTGGTCTGGCAGAACATTATGACAAAATCATCTTAGGAATATCTAACAAAGTACTAATGAAGTGGTACTGAAAATTAACCTGGAGCAGTCATGCAAGGATCAAGGTCCGCACTAAAATTAACCTATCGCCGCTGAAATCCTAGATCAAAGCCAAAATTAGCGGAGGGTAGCGTAAGAAAACTTGTGGCCATATGTGCACCCATGGTGGGCTTTCCAAACTTCGCCATTACCGTGTTATATATTAATTAGGACATGAAGCTAATTATTGTGATGACAGAAGCACACGTACTGTGGACAAAGATGTACATGATCGATGCAATTCGAACCTGGAGGAGAACGGCTTTGAGCTACTGCAGGCGTCCCATCCACTCAGAAAAAAAAACACAAAACGAGAGAGAGAGGTCAAGAAACAAACTGATCAGGACAAGTCAAGACTCGGATCCATGCACTAATAAGTACAACATGAATTCAAGGCTGTACGTAAAGACGAATCTCCAGTTCGGATCACACACTCCGCAGGGAATGGTACGCGAAGAGGGTAAAACAATACCTGTAAGTTTGAAGAAACAACGAGACATAGGGAGCTGGCAATCTGATACGCACACAACATGTGACAACCGCAGCTGCCTGTATATCATTGATGAGTACTGTCAACTGGAGGGCAAGGACAATTGTGTCCGTCAAAATTGGTCCATTGTCCCACATCTAGGTATGTCAACGAGTCAGGCTCGATAGATCTACTAATGTGACCCGATTTTGGATTGACTCTCAAGATTAGTTTCAGTTCACGAGTCTTTAGTCAGATTTAAAAACTCGGCCCGACAGTCTACGGATCGAGCTCAGACTTTGAGTTCGGCCCACAGGTCGATCCAACTCATTTTTTTCTTCCTTCGAATTTTAAAAATTAATTAATCAAAATTAGGTTATTTTATTTAATTATAAAATTAAAAACTCACTTTTAAATAAATTAAATACTTAACATCAAAACTTTAAGTAATCAAGTGAAAATATAAATTTTATAATATTAAATATATTATTTTTTTTATTTTTTATTTAAGTTTTCGGACCGAACCAGATCTTAATCGAGTTTTATATTTTTTTTAGTGTTAGATCCGGTCTGTAATATCTCCAGATTTTGGGTTGTGTTTCTGCATGTTACGTATCGTATCCATATTGGTTCCAGACTTTAATATTAGATGTTCGGACTCCTAGATAATATACATGTGAATTGTTTTGGGTCTGAGGCGATGCGTGGAGCGGCCTAAATTTTTTCTGAAATTTTTCTTGATCAGAATGTATTTTTTTGAAGTTTATTCAAAAGTATTATGAATTTTTAAAAAATAAAATAGAAAATAAATAAAAAATTCTTATTTTAACCTCCTCTCCTCTCTCTCCCGTAACTCACCTCTCTCCCTGCCACTCTCGTTCTCTCCCCCTCACTCTCATGTCTCTCTCTCTCTCTCCCTCTTCTTCTCCAACAAGTGACGGGGAGGACCTGTGGGCGAGGTGCAGGGTGACGTGGGCGACGAGCGGCGAGGACCGAAGCGCGGAACAGGAGGCGGCATCGTGGCGGGAGGATTTTGAGGTTTCATAAAGAACTGGTCGTGGAGCGAGTGATTTCGACGTAGATCGGCTACAAATTAACTTGCGCCATTTCTTCGGAAAAGGTAGGGGGACAGATCCCTAAAGCTTTTACTTTGGTTGCTCGCGATTTCGTGCCGATTAAAGCGAGTTTGAGTGGGTTTCCCTTTTGTTTGGGCTAAAATACATAATTCGGGGTGAGAGATGATTCTGCGGATTCGGGTGGTATTCTTTGATTCAATCACAAATTTTTGAGTTAATGGAATGTCGTGATGTGTTTCCCCTTGATTTTGTCGTATTTACCTTGCGATTCAAGGTCGGGATGAGGCCGAATGCGTTTTGTGGGGCGGTATGAGCGTGTGTGGGGCAATTGATGAAATCGCACATTCCTTTGGTCTTTTTTGTGATTTTTGAGTCCTTCCGGTGTGTGGAAGACAGAAGTCTTTCTCATGTGTTTTCCCCTTCGTCCTAGATGAATGGGACATGGAACAGACGAATTCGCGCTGGTTCGCAGAAGTCCGAATCAGAAACGAGAACACGGTCGGCTCCCCAACTGCGTTGAGCTTGTGGATAATGAACGCGGAAACAGACACATCGTTTGTCACGCCCCGAGATATAAGTACAGCGGAAGATATTCGGGAACGTGAACAGCCGGCTAGTACGTCACAAGCGAGCAATATAATCAGAGCGCTAACACATCCACACATAAGAATGAGTGCACAATAATTGGGCAAAACCTTTACTTTTATTGAATAATAATGATAAGATTACAAAGTGTTGACTCTTTACATTTCTAGACTCAATAAAAAGAGAAAATTACATGACATGATCAACTTCACCGCCTATTACAGTGAAGAAACTTTATTACTAACGACTCATGACTATGTCTTCTCTCGATCTTTAATCACTCTCGGACTCGTCACTTGAGTAGTCTGAATCCCCACTAGAATTTCCTGAAAAGATTAAAAAAAGTAGGGAAGGAGCACACTTGTCCAGTAGGTATCTTCGTATCAACATGAATACATAATTTAAGTAATTAACGACTTAGCTCTAGGAGGTAAGATAAAAGAAATGCGATAAAACAGATGATAAACCAAAGTAATATCACAAGTAACAAGATGTAGATGATCGAGATATGAATGTCCATGTAGAACGATAGCAAGATCAAGCCAGAATAGAAAGTGGCCTTTCGGGTACGAGAATGTATTTTTCATAAGCATAAAGGCTATGCACTAGAAAGTCATGTAACAAGAATGTACTAGCAAGCATGTAATTTCACAAGACTGCCTTGTGGTTTTGACTCGTTTATAAAAAAAATATTCCCAGCATAATGCGACGCCAGTAAGCATCATACCCCATGGTTTATAGTATGTTTCGAGCTATCTGCCGAGGGGGCTAGCGTCGAGCCCTTGGACACTGTCTGTGCCCACTCTTGCATCTTCAAGTTATAAATCAAGCTACTTCCACGAGATATAAATAAAGTTTCGGCCAATGATGTACAATTCAAATAATAGTTTTATGATAACAATATCAAGGTAAGAACGTATCAAATATGAAATGTGAGATCAAGGATGATTTAATGACAATGTTATGCCACAGAAGGAATCTGGCAGCATGACGGTACATTCAATAGTTTCCATAATTCATTAATAACTTATTGGATAAGGTGTTAGGTTCTAGACAATCAATAGACAATCTAGGAATATAGGAAAATCAACCCTTGGGTCAAACCCCGGGTTAAGAACACTTGAGACAGAAACAGTCATGCTAGGGTCGTTTCTTGAAATAGAGGTCATAGTCTGGCCGCAACCTGAAGGTGGCGGTCCTGGGATGGCCGCAATCAGGCAGAGTTGACACATGAAGAAAGAAAGAGTCGATAGACTGAAATTTCTGGAAGAAAACGGTCATCGGACGGCTGCTACTTGACAGTGGCGGTCTCCTGAGGGCCGCTACTAACCAGGACACAGAAAACGTCGGTAACTTGAGTGCTTTCTAGACAAGTGGGCTTTGCGGGTATAACCAGCTCTGCGTCCTAGTGGGAATCCCAGGCTCGCGTGTCTTACGGAGGCCTTGAAACATGATCCCCTAGTTCGACAGAAGGAATATCCGGCGGAGAGATTCACAAGTCTAAGAAAGTGTTCCTATAATGTGCAAAGTGTAACTAATGACATCGTACCAGGGTACGTGCCATGTACTTAAGAAAGACTTTAGAAGAGAGGGAATCGTGTAAAAATGACGATCAATTCATCAATGTAACAAATTCATAAACCAAGTGAAAGTAATTTTTGGCATGAAATTAATATAAGTTTAAAATATGATTATAACATATAAAAGACATGAAACCTATCATGAGTGAAGCACAATATAACCAAAATTACGAATATAAAATCAAAACTAAGAATAAAACCTATTTACCTTGGTTTATCATATAGTTAATAGGGCCAATCTATAATCTGTTTAGAGTTAATAGGAAGCAGAGAATGGAAAGCAAATAGCGGTCATGTGAGGACCGCATACAGGTGTTAACTGTCTATCGAATGGTCGCTATCTAATGCTGGCGGTCTTAGAGAGACCGTTTCTTGTCTACTATAAACATAAAATAAAACCGAAGTATAGGCTTAATCTTAGAACAAAAATGCATGGTAAGCATGCTAATCAGGTAGGTAAGACATGATAGATCAATTTTACATCATGAGGATGCATGGGTTACATGAATTAAACCAAAATTATCGTCTTTCCATTAAGGGTAGAAATTATGCATGCAGAAATAACCTAGATGCGCAGTGATAGTAAAACGGGAAATACTCTGTGTATAAAGCATGAAATCATATGGAAACAGGGGGCTTTTACTCCTACCTTGATGTTTAAGCCTTTTCATGAGATAACCTACCTCTGTAGCACGCTCTAAACTTCGAATTTCTAACTGGAAGAAGACCCTAGTTTCTGCACGTCCTGTGTGAAAACCCCAACTTCCAGTGGCTCTATCTTCTCAGTCTCTTGACCTAATTCCATGATATTTGGAGGGTAGGTAGAAGATAAAAGGTTAACAAATTATTCTAAAGGATGAACTTCTAAATATCTCGATTAGGGCTTCCAATCTCTAGATCTTCCTTGGATCGGCACGCTGGTTCTTGAGCACCTTGTAGAGGAAGAGCAACTTCGGAAGCTTCTAACTTTCTAGACACTTAACCTCCTAGCACAAAATTTGGAGAGGAGTTAGTCCATACTACTAGGAACAAAAAGTTCTAAAGAATTGATAGGAAATAACATTGTCTTACTATCGAACCAGGCGAGCTAAAAGTAAGGTTCGCGCAGGTCGAATCTGGGCTACATTTATAGAGTTGAGTTAGGGTTTGAAAGATTAGCTCGAACTTAGAGTTCTAATTAGGGGTAGGATCGATCCCCAAGAGTCCTAAATATGTTTACATGTCTACACACTTCGATCCATAGGGATTAGGATGCCAAAGATCCAAGCTTTCCACGTTCCTTCAACTCACGCAATCGGAAGGAAGTAGCGGTCATGACGAGACCGCTTTCATGAGGTGACAGTCTTGCGATAAACCGCCATTTGGCATTTATTCCAAAATTTTTGAATTTTCTTATTATCTCTAATTTATCCCATTAATTGGCCTATTTATCCTATTTTAAATCTGTAAATTATCCAAATTACGTTTCTAGTAATGGGCTTGGATCAAAAGGTCATAGAATTGGGTCTTTGGGCCTATTTGAATTGGGCTTAGCCCTTTGGTTAATATAGGGTCTTTAAATTGATTTAATTAACTCTTAATTCATTTAAGTAGCCCATTAAGCCTTTTAAATGCTTAATAATCATATTTAATCCTAAAAAATTCATAGAAAATTCACAAGCGTTACACCCACCCCCACTTAAAAGAATTTGATCCCCAAATTCAATGCATGGGGTTTTTAAGGAGAGTGTACTTACAATCGAATAATTCTGCGAATCTCTTGCGCATATCATCCTCCGTCTCCCATGTTGCATCTTGGTCTGAGCCTTTACTCCACCAGATCTTTACCATGGGAATAGATTTATTCCAAAGCTGACATACTTCCCAGTCAATGATTTTGATTGGCTTTTGTTCATATGTCATATCCTTTTGGATCACCAAGTCGTCGTGACTTATAACATGAAAAGGATCGTAGACGTACTTTTTGAGCATGGATACATGAAACACATCATGGATTCTAGCTAATTGAGGGGGCAAGGCTATCCGATATGCGACTTCGCCAACCCTTTCAAGGACTTCAAAAGGGCCATCGAATCTCGGAGTGAGCTTACCTTTGATGCCGAATCTTCGAATTCCTCGACCTGGAGAAACTTTAAGGAATACGTGGTCTCCCACTTGGAATTCCAAATCACGCCTTCTATTATCAGCATATGACTTTTGTCTATCTTGAGCCATATGGAGTCTTTCTCGAATGAGTTTTATCTTCTCGGTAGTATCTCGAATAATTTCAGGGCCGAGAAGTTATCTTTCTCCAACTTCATTCCAACATATAGGTAAGCGGCAACTTCTTCCATACAATGCCTTGAACGGTGCATTTGTATACTAGCTTGATAGCTATTGTTGTAGGCGAATTCCACTAGAGGTAAATGGTCATGCCAACTCCCACCAAAATCGATAACACATGCCCTGAGCATATCTTCTATCACCTGATTGGTCCTTTTAGTCTGACCATCAGTTTGTGGATGGAATGCAGTGCTAAAGTTGAGTCGTGTCCCTAATGAATGTTGTAAACCCTTCCAGAATTATGACGTGAATCGAAGGTCTCGATCCGAAATAATAGTGGCAGGGACACCATGTAGCTTGACAATCTCCTTTATGTATAAAGTTGCTAGAATATCCACAGACCATCAACTTTTGATTGGTAGAAAATGTGCAGATTTAGTCAATTAGTCTATGATTATCCAAATACCATCATGTCCACCTCTTGTCTTAGGTAAACCCATGATGAAATCCATCCTTATACTTTCCCACTTCCACTCGGGAATTTCTAAGGGATGTAACTTTCCAGCGGATTTTTGATGTTCCGCCTTAACTTGCTGACAAGTGAGGCAGCGTGATACAAAATCCGCTATCTCTCTCTTCATATTGGGCCATCAAAAATTTCTTTTTAAATTTCGGTACATCTTGGTAGCACCAGGGTGAATTGAGTATTTGGATTTGTGAGCTTCTTCCATGATGAATTTCTTAGTGTCGGCATGATCCGACACACAGATTCGATCTTTGAACAATAGCCTTCCATCAGTCGAAATAGAAAATTCCGCCCGTTGATCAATATTGGTTTTAATCTCCATCAATGTGGGGTTATCTTGCAACATGACCAAGTCTTCAATTAATGTAGGTTGCGACCGGATATTGGCAATAATACCCTTTTCTTCATCTGTATCAACATCCAAATTCAATTGTGAAAAATCCTCAATAAGATAAGTCATACCTTTCCTGAGGCTTCCTAGAGTTGCCATCGGTCTTTTGCTGAGAGTATCTGCTACAACATTTGCTTTCCTGGGTGATATTAGATAGAGAAGTCGAAGTCCCTGAGATACTCCAACCATCTGCGTTGCCTCATGTTTAACTCCTTCTGAGTAAAAAGATATTTTAGACTTTTGTGGTCTGAAAAGATAGTGAACTTTTCCCTATAAAGATAATGTCACCATATTTTCAAGGAGAAAATAACAGCAGCAAGCTCCAGATCATGCACGGGGTAGTTCTCTTCATGACGCTTCAATTGCCTTGAAGCATAGCAAATCACTTTGCCGCCTTGCATGAGAACGCATCCAAGGCCAATTCCAGATGCATCCGTATAGACTTCAAAGCCACCACCTTCGACAGGTAGTGCCAATATAGGGGCCATAGTGAGATGCACCTTAAGAGTTAGGAAACTAGCTCACAATCCTTTAACCATATGAAGGGGTTCTCCTTTCTTGTAAGCCTAGTCAAAGGAACGACGATCTTTGAAAAATCCTTGATGAATGGCCTATAATAACCAGCCAGACCAAGAAAGCTTATAACTTCAGATACGGTTGTTGGCCGGCTCCAGTTCTTAATAGCTTCTACCTTAGAAGGATCAACAACGATACCTTCTTTTGAAATAATATGGCCAAGGAGGGAGACCTCCTTTAACCAGAACTCGCACTTGTTGAGCTTTGCGTAGAGTTGATACTCTCTTAGGATTTGCAAAGCTATTCTTAAATGCTCTTTATGTTCCTCCTTGGTCTTAGAGTATATAAGAATGTCATCAAGGAAAACTATCATGCCCCGAGATTACACAGCGGAAATAATCGGGAACGTGAACAGCCGGCTAGTACGTCTCAAGTAAGTAATATAATTAGAGCGCGAACACATTCACACATAAGAAATGAATGCACAATATTTGGACAAAATCTTTGCTTTATTGAAATAATAATCAAAAGTACATAAGGTTGACTCTTGACTCTTTGACTAACTAGACTCAATAAAAATGAAAAATTACATAGCGACTCTTGACTATCCATTAATGACAATCTATGGCTTCGCTCCTTCTTTAATCACTCTCGGATCCATCACTTGAATAGTCTAAATCTGATCCGCTAGAATTTCCTAAAAAAGATTGAAAAAGTAGGGAATGAGCACACATGCCCTGTAGGTATCTTCATATCAACATGAAGGCTGTTGAACCCCCTCCTTGTGGTTTTACTAAATAGAATTTGATGATGACCGAACACTATATATTTGTGTGAATTGAAATTGAGTTATTCCAACATGAAAAGATTTGGAATTGCACATCCTTGATGTAGACTTGGAGCTTTTGGAGGTACAAGAGTAACTTCGTCTGGTAAGGCTTTTGAACATAAATTGCAATGCTAAATCTAATTAGAACGTATGTCTTTACAGGGCAAGGAACGTGCTTAAGGAACTCGAGGACGGTTGGTGAGATCGACTTCAACATATTGGCTTTTGACTGTGTGATTTGAAGCTCATTATTTTCATCTCAAGGGTTAAATTGGTTTATGACTTATCTAAGCTCAAATGGTTTGGGTTTCATTCCCTCTCATGTTTTAAACCATCTTGAAACCCCCTGACTTGTTCTTGGACTTAGTGGGTTTTTTAATCTACCATTTTGGCTGTTCTGGAACAACGGTTGACCCATTGGGTCGACCCCTAAGTCCCCGGGATCAAAACAAATGGGCTTTTGAACTCTAGCTGAAAGGGTCGACCCCCAGACGCAAGGGTCGACCCCAAGGGTCGACCCCTGGTAGGTTGAATTAAAATCCGTCGGATCCTTTTTTCTCAACTGAAAGGGTCGACCCATCCACATGAGGGTCGACCCTTGAGAATTTATTTCAAAACCCGCACGGACAATCCCCGAGGGTCGACCCCAAGGGTCGACCCATTGGCCCAAAAACCTTTAAAACTTCTAAAACCCTCACGAGGGTCGACCCCAAGGGTCGACCCTTTCAGTCTCGAACCTGAGCCGTGATTTTTGACTTGCGTGCACATGCACCAAAAGTCATACCAATAGAACCTAACATCCCTCAATCATTCCAAGAATTGTGGATCTGGTCTCTAGGGTGTCTTTGAACGTTCCAAACTCTTTATATACATCTTATTGGGGTATGAAACCCTATGTAGTGAGAGGCATCTAAAGTGTGTTATTTTTCTAACCCTTTTGAGTGCAGGTTCGCAGCAGCAGCTCCAGGGGCTTCTTCCACCTTATTCTGAACCTGAAAGTGAAGGGAAGAAGCTTGAATCAAGTCTCCACATCATCCCCAACAGCAAGCTGCGTGGGATATCAAAGCTGCAACCTTGCTTGTGCGACATAGCTTCATTCTTCCTCAAGGATCGATCTTCCTCCTGCAGAAGCATTCAATTACCTTCAAAAAAGTGAAAGGGGGAGCCTCAACCACGATAAACAATTCTTCACTCTCCATTTTATGAATCCTTTGCTTGAGCTTGTGCATTTGGTGTATATCTTAAATCAGATTCTTGTGTGTAGTGTTCGTGATCGAAAACACGAACGTGTGTGTGTGTATGTATGTTTGGCAGCCCAGATTGGGTGCCGTGTGTGTGTGTTTTTGCTGTGCTACACAGCGTGTGTGTGTGGCTCACTTCATAGTGGAGTCTTAATCCCCACGTGTGAGGGGTGGACGTAGGGGACACGACAGTGTACCCGAACCACCTAAAAACTTCGTGTGTCACTTGTGGTTTGTTTTTCCAGATTCATTATCGAGTGGCCTTCACGGTGAGTTGAGCGTACACCATTCCTTAATCAAACACCCACCTTTATCTACAAGCATTCACATATGAGATCATGATCGAGTGAGGTCTAGCGCTTATATGTTTACTTATCATTGTTTTCCTTGGAAGAAATTTTAATTGGCCAATCAATTCACCCCTCCCCACTTGATTGCCACCGTTTGGGACTCAACAATTGGTATCAGAGCTTTGGTCTCTATTTCACTCGACTACACGGTCGTAGAGCAGATCCCTCTTTATGGCAAACAAGGGGATGATGCCCGAAGGGCATTCGATCCAAAGACCCCCGTTCTTTGATGGATCAAACTACCCTTATTGGAAGAACATAATGTATGTTTTTCTACGAGTCCAAGACTATGACGTGTGGCACGTCATAAGCAAGGGTCCATATACTCTGTCTCAAAATGAGGATGAGTGGGATGATGAGGATATAAATGAATGTTCAGCAAACATTAAAGCCATGAATATAATACAGTGTGCCATTCATCCTAATGAATACTCACGTATTTACATATGTTCTTCTACGCAGGAGATGTGGAACAAGCTGTGGTTGATCTATGAAGGAACATCGGAAGTAAAGGAAACCAAGGCGAATCTGTTTGTCCGGGATTATGAGTTATTAATGATGAAACCAGAAGAGTCTATTTCTGATATGTTTGCAAGATTGACGAAAATCACGTATGGATTAAAGGGTCTTGGTAAAGAGTATTCCGACAAGGAACTCATCAGAAAGGTACTGAGATCCTTGTCATCACAATGGCACACAAAGGTCACTGTAATCGAGGACTCAAAGGATCTCAACACTTTGAAATTGGACGAGCTAATTGGCTCCTTGATGACTTACGAAATCAACATCAAGAGGAGCGAGGGGGACCATAAAAGGAAGAAGGTAGTCACACCTTTGGCTCTAAAAGTGAATCCACAAGAATCAGAGGGCAGTGACAATGATTCCACTGGCAACACCGAAGATGAGGAGCTGGTTGCCATGATCACAAGAAGAGCAAGAAGATTCATCAAAAGAACAAGAAAGTTCGGTGGCCAATTCAGAAAAGGACCAAGGAAGCAAGGTCCTAACAAAGGTGAAAATAGCAAGAAGGAAGAAGTTATTTGCTACGAATGCAAGAAACCCGATCATATGCGGGATTAGTGCCCCGATCTGATGAAAAAGTTCAAGAAAGGAAAGTTCAAGAAGCCAAAGGCCATGGTGGCCACATGGAGTGATAAAGATGAGGAAGACTCTGCTAATGAAGATGAACTGGATGAGCTGGTTCAGAATTTATGTTTCATGGCAAATGAGGACGACGCCAATGAGGTAAATTCTGAAACTGAATCTCTTACATGTGAACAATGGCAGATTGCTTATGAGTCTTTGTATGAAAAATGTAAAAAATTTAGATCAGAAAACAGAAATCTGAAAAAGGAAATTGATCATTTTTTACATGCTGCAAAGTCTTGTGAAAATTGTCATGTGTTGAAATCTGAAACTGAGAAGTTGATAAATGAGAAAGAAATCCTTGTGTCTAAAAATGAATTGCTTGAAGAAGAGATTTCATGCATGAGAGATGGGCAATTCACACTAAGTAAAATGCATGATGATTTAAAAAATAATTTGGAACAAGAAAAGCTTGAAAGCATGGCATGCAATCAAGCAAAAGAAAAGGTCAAAAATCAAGTCCATTCTCTAATGCATGAAAACCATGAGTTAAAGGATGCTATTGCCATTTTTGAAAAAGGAAAAACTTTACAATCTGAAACACATTCAACTCATATGCCTCCCAGAAGTTCATCTCCATCCACGTCAAAAACTCATGTGCATAATTCATTCTTGAATAAAGGAAGGAAAAGAAATAGGGATAGAGCCATTACATGTTTTTATTGTGGAAGGTTAGGCCATGACATGTAAGATTGCGGAATTCTGAAATTTGATGATGAAAGCTTTGCTAGAATGAGAAATAGATCATACACATCTCATGTTTCTAACCATCGTGGACCCAAGTTTGCTTGGGTACCCAAATCTGCATAAGTACATTTGTTGTGATTGCAGGTCTGCTTGAGAGCTCAAAGGAATAGGTGGTATTTGGACAGTGGATGCTCTCGACACATGACGGGAAACAAAGAATTATTTGCAGACCTGCATGAAAAGGATGGTGGAACAGTGGCATTTGGTGGTAAGGATAAAGGCAAAATCATCGGAGAAGGTAAGATAGGTAAGAATCAAAATCATGCCATTGAGAATGTCTTGCTTGTGAAAGGTTTGCATCATAATCTTTTGAGTATAAGTCAACTTTGTGATAAAGGATGCAATGTGATTTTTGATTCTAACCACTGCACCGTTGTGAATAAAAACACTCATGAGATAAAATTCATTGGTTTTAGGCATAACAATGTACATATGATTGATTTGGATGAACCCTCTCATAAAAATCTGTGCTTGGTTGCAAGGAATAATGATGATGTTTTGCTTTGGCATCGCCGACTTGGGCATGCTAGTTTTAATGTTTTGCTAAAACTGTCTCGAAATGATTTGGTAGTTGGATTGCCAAAGCTGATGTTGAGTTATGATTTTGATGATTGTTAAGTTATAGTTTTGATGATAACTAAACTTAATGTGTGATTACGTGATGATAACTAAACTTATGGTTGATTGCACATGTTCTGGATGACTGTGTACATTCATCTTGTTGTTTATGCATGATTGAGATGGGAAATGGCAACGGTTACGTGATCTTGATTCTTGCTTGATTGAATTGGTTTTACAAGAGGCAAGAGATTTCATAACATCTTTAATGTGAACAAGTATGGTATTAACCCTGACTATATTGCTTGCAGGATTAAACTCATGGCAGTCACCTGGTGAACCAAACGTGTGGATAAGCACCCTGCTCCTCTACAATCCAAAACAGGTGGTATATGTCATGTACTGTCAAGAACCATTGGTAAGGCTCTTACCCTGTTATACACTCCTTGTTATTGAGTGTTCCATGAGGTTTCAAGCTTTCAAGCCCTTGCAACTCGCCATCGGGCGCCCTCACACGCGGATCAACCTGCACGGTCAGGTCACGGGGATCGACCTGCCCGGTCAGGTCGCGGGGGTCAAGGGGGCAGCGCCTCTTGCGGGGGTTTCTTGGGGCGGAGCCCCGGAACAAAATTTTGATTTCATACTCAATGGTTTGCATGAAGCTCATGCATTCATCATATGGATGTTTGAGCTATAGTTCTAATCAATTATGCATGTATTTGCAGGTCCATATACTCAGTACAAATCTTCAAGGTCGAAGGAGTTTGAATCCACGGACTGCAAATGTGTTTAAGAGGTTCAATGTTTGAAATCTAGAAAATTCCAGATTTCGGTCGACCGCCAGCCTAGGGGCGGTCGACCGAATTTTCCAGCAGCCCAACATCTACAGGAAATGTCAGTAGCGGTCGACCGCCACTAGGCGTCCGGTCGATCAGTTTTGCCAGAGCTGAAATATGTTGTGACTGTAAATTTCCGATCGACCGCCCCATGCCTTCCGATCGACCGCCAGTCCCGAGGCCCCCTTTTGTTGACTTTTGTTTCAAGCTTGAGGAGAGGTCTTTCCACCCATTTGTTTAATCCTAATGACCCCAATTACACCATGGTTTGTGGATCTGGTCTGGGGCTTGTCCATAGACCATTCAATGGCTATAAAACATCTCATTTGGAGCCATAAACCCTAAGGATCCAAGAGGGCTTCAAAGGGAGATCAAGAGGGTGCTATCCAAGGAGGGAGAAGAAGAGTACTATAGCCGTGAACAGTACTCCGTGCAGCAAGTGTTCTTCATCCATTCTCAACCCATTGAAGGCATATCTGAAGCCAACCTCCTCCAAGGAAGAGAAGAGCCAGGCAAGCAAGTAAGGATTCGAAGAAGAGTGCCTAAGGAAGAAAGAAGAGAAGCCAAGCAAGCAAGAAAGGAGAAAAGCTAAGCAAGCACGGATTGAAGCTCCGGTCACGTGAAGATTGAAGATACGTTCAAGATCCGCAACATGCATACAAGGGGAACCCTGTAGTGCCCCAGAATTTATATATATATATTTTGAATTTTAAAATAATTTTCAGGAAATTATAAAGGCTTAAATAAATTAATGAAGAGGTTATTGGATTAATAAGTCATTATAAGACTCAATTAGGCTAATTTGTTAACCCAACCTATCTAATTATTATCCAAAAGGTTAATGGACCAAGCCCATCAAGTTTGGCTCATAATCTAGAAGGGTAATTAGCTTATTCACGTATTTTAAGGATAAATACTATTTATATAAGATAATTATGTGGATAAACGAATAAAAGATTTTTATCAAATTGAAACTCTATATACGTTGAATGTAACGGTCTATCGGGCGACCGCCACAGCCCTATAACGCACCTAGGCTGATGCGTCACACTCTGTTAGTTCCGTGAAAGAAAGAACGAGCAAAACGATTAGAACTTTGGGATATTATCTATAAGAGATCAACTTAGGGAAGCTTATAACATTACTAAGGACTCTTAGGGATTAGGTTCTGGCAAATTAAAGACTCTAGAATCGATCTAATCTTTAAACCCTAGCCAAAACCCTATAAATAGGACCTAGTTCTGAACTGAGCGACTCTCACTTTTGGCTCATGAAGAATCAAGGTAAGGAGTCATAATTTCGGGTAAGTTCTTTAGAAGCTTTAATTTAGTATACTTTAGACTAATGATTCTCCAAATTTCGTGCTAGGAGATCAAGCAATCAAGGAGATAGAAGCTTCCAAAGTTGCTGATTCAACCTTAGCAACCCAGGAATCTGAACGAAAGTCCTCTGAAGATCAGGACATTAGGACATCTAAACGAGGTAATTAGAACTCAATCCTTTAAAACTTTTTGTTCCCAATAGTTTCATCTTCTTACCCTCAAAATTTCACATCCTTAGGTCAAGAGGCTGAGGAAATATAGCAGATTGAAGTTGCTGAATTATCACAAGAAGTACAAGGGACTAAGGGTAGTACCTAGCATCAAATTTGAAGTTTAAAGGTTTTAGAAGAGGTAGGTTATCTCATGATTGGCAGAAACAACTTGTTAGGAATAAAAGCCCTCTAGTTGTGCTTGATTTCATGCATTATAGACTAAGAATTTCATGATCTAATAGTTCTATACATTTATGCATCTCTTAGCCCTAAATGGAAATTAAAAGATATTATCATGTCTATTCACTAAACCCATGCATATAGTTGGCCTATACTTCGTTATCATGACTAGGACAGTGGTAGTATTTTGATTTCAATGCATGTTATGTTTTCATAAACCTTTACTTAGTTTACTGCCAGCAGATTCTCTGACGCACCAACGTAAGACCGTCACATGACTGTAACGGTCTTACGATAGACCGTCACACAATCTGTTGTGTTCAAACTGTTCTGTTGGTTCTGACGCATCTTCACAGGAGCGTTACATTACTGTAACGGCCACTCGATAAATCATCATGCACTGTAATGCGCCTATCCAAGACCGTCAGACACCTGTGTTCTGTCAGCCCAAGGCAGAATAATAACCAGTTAAGTTTACTTATAAATAAGTTTAGATAGCTAAGATGGGCCTATTATCGTGACTTCAAGTTTAGTTACTGATTCATAATCAAATTGCATGATTAATGTATCTTAGGTTATTTTAAGTTATGCTAATTTCATTGGCTAAAACTCTATAGTTTTGTATTCTAAATCATGATTTTCTAATGTTGTATTGACAGAGTTTTATGTTGGTTTCACATTGTTACACATTCTTTTCTATCTATAGAGTCATTTCTTTAAGTATATGGCACATATTCCGGTATGTTGTCCATTAGTTCACTTTGCACTATAGGAACATTATTCTTGGACATGAGGACTTCTCTATTGGATATTCCTTCCAATGGACTAGGAAATCTTGTTTCAAGGCCTCCGTAATTCTCCGCGAGCCTGGGATTCCCACTAGGACGCCGAGTTGGTTGTACCATTAAAGCCCATTGATTAGATTACACTATCGATGTTTTTGATTATCAGTAGTGTAACGGCTCTATATTAGATCGTCAGGCACATGTAACGGCCCAATATACGACCGTCACATTCCACTGAGTCCGATTTCTTGGTTATGGATTCAGACTAATGTAACGGCCCAATACTGGAGCGTCACATGATGTAACGGCCCAGTACACGACCGTCACACTGCTTGAGTATTTTAACCCAAGGTGGACCAAGGGTTGATATTCCAAGGTTTCTAGATGGACTATTGAGGATCTAGAACTTATCATATTGATCAAGAAACCTAATATAATTAGTGGAAGATAAAGAACATACCGTTATGTTGTCGATTTATTTCATAAGCATAACCTTGCTTAAGTCATTCTTGATTTCTCATGATTCTTATTAAAGCATTCATTCATTGAATTATTGTTATCATGAGCTTATTGAACTTATTACATTCTTGGTCATACTTTATTGTTACATGCATGGAAGTAGCTTGATTTATATTTGAAGATGCGATCGAGCACTGATTGTGTTCAAGGGCTCTATGCTAGCCCCCTCGTGATGAGGGCATCTCACGACACTCCCTCTAGCTCGGGTTGACTACACACTTTTGTTATGAGATGGCTGTGATCTCTACATGTTATCTTCCTTTTCTTGATCCCATCTTATGTATTTTCCTTTTATTGAGTCCTATCTTATGTATTTTCCTTTATTGAGTCATGTGGTTCTAGTCCATTTCCCTTGGTATGCTTAATTGGGCCTTATTACCGTAGTCTTGGCCCATTGGATTGAGTCTAGGATATGCACAGTCTTTTGTCTTATTGTCAGGGACATTTTGGTCATGTAAAGAGTGGTTGCCTATATATAGGCCCATCTCTCCTCATGTACTCAACTTTTGATGAATATTGAAGAAATCCCTTTCAAGTCTCTCATTACTCCACTTCTCTCTCTCTCTCTAGCTCTCCTTCTCTCTCCCACAAGGCAAGGGGCGAACCTCCCCTCTCTCCCCCCCCCTCTCATTCAAATCCAACTCCCACCTACCTCCATTAATACTCCACAACTTCCCACAATCCTCCTTTACTCTCCATCTAGTCCCAACAACCTTCCACCAATCTAAGCCCTACTTCCCAACCACCACCTACCACCCTCCACTTCCCTAAGCACCTCCCCACCTCCCCAAGGCTGACACCACTTCTCCCAAGGCCCCAAATTTGAATCTCCCACCCATCTCCCCTTCCCCCTTGCTCCCTAGGTCGCACCCCTCCTCTCCCCTCAAGCCAAGTTCGCCCCCACCTTCCCTCCCACTCCCTCTCTCCCTTGTGCTCACCCCTTCCCACCACCATCTCTAGCAGACCAGCCCCCTCTCCAGCCCACCTTCGCCCTCCCCACTTCCATCTCCCTAGCCTTCACAACCCCTAAAACACCTCTCATCTCCCTCCTTTAGCCATTAAACACCCTTCCCACCACTTGCTCCCTTGGCCATCCCCTTCCCCACACCTTCATCTTCCCCTTAATCTGTCCCTGTTTCAGGCAGCAGACTTACAGCAACTTGCAGAGGCAGCCACGACCGGCCCTCAAAGAATCAAGTGGCAAGGCGTACATCGCCGGAATCGTCTGCAAGTTATCTTTCCAACCGAGGTGGTTTCCCCGGCTTCCGAGGTCGGAGCTGATCGTGGGAGCCGATCTCATCCAACTGCGTCTGCTGTCCCAGTCTGCAGACCAGAAGCTGAAAGAAGAAGCTGCCACGGCCAGAACGTGAAGGCTCTGAGCGCCATTTTTTTGGAGGGCAGAGACTACTTCCTGTTAGCTTTCACCTCCAAGAAGAAGGACCTCATTCGGCCACCGGAGCTATCAGTTACCAATTTCTTCGTCGAAGGTTGCAGCCAGCCACCTGCAGGTCCAGGTTTGACCAGTCCTCACATATCCGACCACCATTCTCCCCTCCGACCTCCGATTGGGGCCCCGTCGACTCCTACTCGAAGCTACTCCGACCACGAGGACGTCACCACCAGGCTCGTCACATTTGGAGTTCAGGAGCGTCCGTGGTGCCCTCTGCAACCTGCTGTACCAGTTCTGCACCAGCCAGAGGAAGAAGCTGCTGACCTGCTCCAGTCACTGGTCCGACCAGCGCTGAGTTCCAGAGCTCCTGCCAAAATTCAGACATCATCCTCAATCTGTTAGCAAGCTTTTGGCGCAAGTCTCATCAGATTCTGAGCTCGGTGGAATTATTGGTAGCATCGACATCGACCCTCTGTCCAGAAATACAGAAGCTTGGCAGAATCAGCGAAGCTTGGAAAGTCGGTTCTCTTTGCATATCTCCCCACCCCGCTTGGCCGGCTGAAGGCCCCTCCCTGCGTGGAGGTAGTTTTGGATGTATTAAGCATAATCCCCACCCCAAGATCACCCCTCCTGCGAGAGGAGTAGTGCTGTACCCTTTGCATTTTCAGGTCAAGCTACATCGCCGCGGCGATCGGGTGCATACCCTCGCCTCCCGGCGCGCCCTCGTCTCCGAGCGGGATCAGTGTCTTCACACCGATCAGGTAAGCTACTGATACTAACCTTAGTAGCCTTATTTCTGCAAGTTTAGTATTGCTTTGATTGCTCGTCGGCGGTGAGAAGAGGGTCCGTACTTGCATGCTAGTTGTTAGTGTCCACCGCGGACCGTGAGGAGTGCCACCCACACCCCGCCCAGCGGGCCAGCCACCCACGAATTTGGGGAATCCTAGACCCTTTGGGGTCAGCCTAAGCAAACTAAGTCCTTTAGATTCATTGGGTCCCGCCTCGGACCCTTGCCATCATCCCCCGGTCCCGCCGGGTGATCACGTGTGCCGCGTGAGTAAGACGTTATTGTGAGAATCATTGAGTGCTTGTATGCTTGTGAATTTTGGTCCTAGGTTGTCCATTACATATTTAGTCATACTTGGGCTGTGCCACATCACCTCGGTTGATTGTCGGAAACATACTATTTTATAAACCATGGGGTATGATGTTACTGGCGTCGCATTGCGCTGGGAGTACTTTCTCTATAAATAAGTGAAAATCCACGACACGACATGACTTTCTTGTTTGATATTCCACAGAAATTCATAAAGTACTTGCTCATAAGCAAAAGATACTGGAGTGATGATTATGTGGCTTGCTAGTACATTTTCGATACAATCTTGTTCATGAAAGGCCAATATCATGTTCTTGTTACATTCTTGCTAGCTAGCTCGTACTTGCTCTCATTCTAACTTATTCGATCATCTTGTTACTTTGGTTTAATCACGTGATTAATCGCATTCGCATGATTTTTACCTTATTCTTTAGAGCTAAATTGTTAATTACTTTAATAGTGCCTTCATGTTGATGCGAAGATACCTACTGGGCCAGTGTGCTCATTACTTATTTCCAATCTTTTCAGGAGATGTAAGCGATTCGAATTCAGATTCGGGTTATACAAGTAGCGGGTCCGAGAGCGAATGAAAGTATTGTCAAGATGAGAGTGAAGACTTAGGAAGTCTAAATTGTTTAGATTGAGTCTATGTAATTTTCATATTTCTTGAGTCTAGTATATAATGGAAGTACTTGATTATTTTGAAATAAAGTTGGAGTTTGAGTAATATTGTGAAATTACATTTATGTGTGTGATTATCTTACGCTCTGATCGTTCTTACTTACAAGAGGCTTACCATGCCTGCTGTTTGTGCTTCCCGAGTTAGTCTTCCGCTGTAATAAAGGATCGGGGCGTGACAGTTAAGTTAGTATCAAAGCCTAAGTCTCAGAACTTAGGAAGAAGAGTCATGTCATAGGAAAAGTCCAAGGTTTAAAGACCCCTACCTATGAACTAAGGAAGAATTTTCATACCCATGTGAGAATTGGGTAGAGTCCGGGATAAGATAATTAATTAGCTTTAAGATTACTCCTTCCAATTTCATGAGAAATAACAAGTTGTTATTTTTCTCTCAGGTACCTTATCTTACGAATGGCTCATTGTGTAGATTGAGATGGCATGCAACAAATAGTTGCCGGCCTTACTCAGGCATTGCAAACTATAGCGCAAGGTGGCGCAGGGGCAAGGGCTGGTGACCTACATCGTAATTTCCAAAGTTTGAATCCTCCGCGATTCTATGGTTCTTCTAATCCCGACGAGGCAGAGAACTGGATAGATGAAATGAACCATATCTTTGATGTGATCCAATGCACCGATCAGGAAAAGGTGCGTCTCGCAACCTTTCAACTCAACAAAGATGCTCGCACATGGTGGAAGTCGGTTCCGGCACCTCCGGCCAATGCACCTCATACATGGGACGGTTTTCTCACCCTGTTCCGTGCCAAGTACTTTTCTGAGCACGTAAAGGAACGAAAGGCTATGGAATTCGCCGCTCTTCGGCAAGGAATGATGACGGTTGCCGAATATGAACTGCAATTATCAAGGCCTGCACCTTACGCACTGCATCTTATCAGCACCGATCTATTGAAGGCAAATCAGTTTATGGACGGGTTACGACTCAGTTTCATTCAACAGCTCGGGACCCAAAACATCCGTACTTATGCAGAAATGGTACAGCGAGCGTATTTATGTGAAAGGACCTTAGAGAAGGTCAAAAAATTGAAAAGGAAAGGAGAAGAATCAAGTCGACATTCTGATCGGCGTTATAAGAAAGAGAAATTTAGTATCACGGAACCCTACAAAAGCCATGATAGTAAGAAGAAATCCAGGAATGGGAATGGTGGAAGTTTCCATAAGCAAAAGAAAGTCAAGGAGGAGAAGGAGCAGGTCGCCACGGCTTGCACATTTTGTGAAAAATTCGGCCATTCGGCTGAGGAGTGTTGGAAGAGTCTCGGCGCTTGTTTACGTTGTGGAAGCAGGGAGCATCGCATGCCGGAATGCCCCCTTATGAAAGACCAGTCATCTGGTAATGGACGCAGGAGGCATGCTCGCCTCAATGCTGTTCTGGAAGAAGAGGAAGCGCCCAGGGATGATGGGCTTATGGAAGGTACTCTTCAAATTTGTTCTCATCCCGCATTTGTGCTATTTGATACGGGTGCCTCTCATTCTTTTATCTCCACTACTTTTGCTAAAATATTACCAATCACATCAGTTCCCTTACCTTCAGATCTTACTATTTCCACACCCTTAGGTTCTGGAACAAAACTTACCGACTATTATCCTGATAGCGAAGTGATAGTAGAAGGTCATAATCTCCCCGCAAACTTAGTATGCCTTGACATGAAAGGTTATGATGCCATTTTAGGGGTAGATTGGCTTGTAGATCATGATGCTTATATCAATTGCCGAAATAGGATTATATCCTTTCGAAAGCCCGGTCTTCCAAGATTCTCTTTTCTTGGCATCAAGTACAAGAAGCATCCTACTATCATATCTTCTCTTCATGCTTGCAAACTTATCTTGCAAGGATGTGAAGCTTTTCTTGCTTCTGTCATTGTTACAGAATCCAAGGAGATTAACATAGCAGACATCCCTATTGTAAATGAGTTCCCCAATGTATTTCCGTCCGAATTACCCAGTTTACCGCCCGAGAGGGAAGTGAACTTCACCATTGAACTCATTCCAAGAGCAGCACATGTTTCTATAGCCCCTTATAAGATGTCCCACACGTAGCTTAAGGAATTGAAAAGACAGTTGCAGGAACTACTAGACAAGGGCTTCATCAGACCTAGCACATCCCCTTGGGGTGCGCCGGTTCTATTTGTCAAGAAGAAGGATGGTTCTCTCAGGCTATGCATCGATTACCGGCGACTGAATCAACTCACAATTAAAAACAAGTATCCGTTGCCGCGTATTGATGAACTCTTCGATCAGCTTTCGGGAGTATAATATTTCTCTAAGATAGACCTCAGATCAGGTTATCATCAACTTAGAATTAAAGAAGAGAACATTTATAAATCGGCTTTTCGAAGTCATTATGGCCACTATGAATTCGTAGTGATGCCGTTTGGGTTAACTAATGCCCCAGCAGTATTCATGCAACTTATGAACAATGTCTTCCAGCCATATCTGGACCAGTTCATCGTCGTCTTCATTGACGATATCTTGATCTATTCCAAGACAAAAGAGGAACATGAACAACATTTGAAAATAGCTTTACAAACATTTAGAGAGCACAAGCTTTATGCCAAACTCAATAAATGTAAATTCTGGCTAGAGGAAGTCTCATTCTTATGCCACATTATTTCAAAAGAAGGTATTACTGTGGATCCTTCTAAGGTAGAAGCTGTCAAGAATTGGAGTCAGCCAACGACTGTATCTGAAGTAATAAATTTTCTGGGTCTAGCTGGTTATTATAGGAGATTCATTAAGGACTTCTCAAAAATTGCGGTTCCTTTAACCAGACTCACAAGAAAAGAAAACCCTTTTGTCTGGTCCGAGGAATGTGAGAAGAGTTTCCAAACTCTTAAGAATCATCTTGCAACAGCTCCTATTCTATCACTACCGATGGAAGGTGGTGGATTCGAAGTGTATACGGATGCATCTGACATTGGCTTAGGATGCGTTCTCATGCAGAATGGAAAAGTAATCTGTTATTCTTCAAGACAATTGAAACATCACGAGGAATACTATCCTGTACATGATTTAGAATTAGCAGCGGTTATTTTCACCTTGAAAATAGGCGTCATTATCTCTATGGAGAAAAGTTTACGGTATACTCGGACAACAAAAGTTTGAAATATTTATTCTCTCAAAAAGAGCTTAACATGAGGCAGAGGAGGTGGTTAGAATATCTCAAAGACTTTGATTTTGCTATTCAATATCATCCTGGCAAGGTTAATGCTGTAGCTGATGCACTCAGCAGAAAACCAATGGGTATGCTATCAAGTCTTATGATTGGTGTAACTAACCTTGTTCCTCAATTATGGAACAAAGGCCAATATGGAACAAAATGATGATCCTATATTACTGAAAATTAAAGCCAATATGAAACAAAGGCCGGATTTTTCTATTTCCAATGACGAAAGATTATTATTTAAGGGCCGAATATGTATACCAGATCACGAGGCTACGAAGAAACTAATCCTAGATGAAGCGCATAATTCTAAATACACAATTCATCCTGGAGGAACAAAGATGTATCAAGATCTCAAAAGAAATTTCTGGTGGCCCAATATGAAGAGAGAAATAGCTGATTTCGTGTCTCGCTGTCTCACCTGCCAACAAGTAAAGGCAGAGCATTTTAGACTCACAAGTAAATTACACCCCTTGAGTATCCCCGAATGGAAATGGGAGAGTATAGGGATGGACTTTATTATGGGTTGCCCAAGACTAGAGGTGGACATGATGGAATATGGGTAATCATAGACCGATTGACTAAATCCACACACTTCATACCAATAAAGAGTCGATGGTCTGTGGATATCCTGGCAGCATTATACATAAAGGAAATTGTCAAACTACATTGTGTCCCAGTCACTATTATATCTGATAGAGATCCTCGATTCACATCACAGTTCTGGAAGGGTTTACAACATTCACTAGGGACTAGATTGAATTTCAGCACAGCTTTTCATCCACAAACAGATGGTCAAACGGAAAGAACGAATCAGGTAGTAGAAGATATGTTCAGGGCTTGTGCTATCGACTTTGGAGGTAGTTGGCATGATCACTTGCCTCTAGTAGAGTTTGCATATAACAATAGCATCAGGCTAGCATACGAATGACACCTTTTGAAGCCTTATATGGAAAAAGCTGTCGATCACCAATATGTTGGAATGAAATAGGGGAAAAGTAATTTCTAGACCCCGACCTTATCAGGGATTCTACAGAGAAGATCAAGCTCATTCAAGAAAGAAAGAAAATGGCACAAGATAGATAAAAGTCTTATGCTGACAATCGAAGACGTGACTTGGAGTTTAAGGTAGGAGATCATGTATATTTAAAGGTGAAGAGGCGAGATCTCACGCTGGATCCTGAGCGGGCTAAGGATCACCAGAAGATGAATATGCAAGATAGGGAAACGTATCAGAGGGCCCAGGGGATCTCCCTGGGGCAAAACCCTCCGATGGCTAAGTCAGTAGAGCTATGGTGGAAGCAATAATGGGGGGAGGAGAGAGCTGATGCGCGAGAATCCTCTCCACCAAAGGTTGAAGCGAATCGTGCTCAGGAGCTTAGGGTGTGTGAATGCTTAGTTCATCTTACCATCTTTCGGAGGGTATCCCTTGCTTAAATAGTGCGCCGCCTTCAGGAGTCCTGTAAGCTGAGGGGTTCCCGGTGGGAGTTACGTCTTTAACGGGGGCTTTCATGGCCTGATCGTGGGAACGTTATCCCCTTGGAGTCCGGCGGCTCCCTTGACTCTCCCGCTGGCGGAGGACTCTGAACGGCTGCACCTGCAGATAATCAACTGGCCTTACCGAGCCTCGGGGATGCTAGCTCATGTCCGAGCGATAGGCATGGCCCGGCGAGGGTGGGGTCGGATAGGTCGGCTAGAGCCTATCTCTCTCGGACGGGGAGAGGGCTTTAGGCCGGACCTTCCTTGGGACCTGACCGTTGTCTCCGGCCCTCCGAGCCTAGAAGGCCGCCGGGGAGAGTTAGTTCCTCGAGTCTTATTTATTGGGCTTTTCTCCCTAAGTGGGCCCTGTGGGCTATCACTCGGGTGGGCTCGCCTGGTTGGACCTTGTGGGTCTTGTTGGGCTACCTTTGTGGTGGGCTGCGGAAATCCCCCTCTCCAAAAGGTTTCTCCAGGTCGTGGTATTCGAAGATTTGGCATTAAAAGAAAGCTAACTCTAAGATTCATTGGCCCATTTAAAATTCTCGAACGAATTGGTGAAGTAGCTTACAAACTGGCTTTACCTCCACAATTAGCCGGAGTTCATGACGTATTTCACGTCTCCATGCTGAAGAAGTATGTATATGATCCTGACCATATTATCACTTATGACAATCTGGAGATTCAAAAGGATATGACATTCGAGCAAACGCCAATAAAGATTCTGGAATGAGAAGTGCGTCAACTACGAAATAAAGTTATTCCTATGGTCAAGATTCAATGGAAGAAAACATGGCCATATGAAGCAACTTGGGAAACCGAAGCAGCCATGCGGAAAAGATTTTCAGAATTATTTAACTGTAAGTACACTCTCCGAAATCCATATATTAAATTTGGGGATCAAATTCTTCTAAGTGGGGGAGGGTGTAGTGCCCCAGAATTTATATATATATTTTTTGAATTTTAAAATAATTTTTATGAAATTATA
This sequence comes from Amorphophallus konjac, assembly GCA_022559845.1. Classification (NCBI taxonomy): domain Eukaryota; kingdom Viridiplantae; phylum Streptophyta; class Magnoliopsida; order Alismatales; family Araceae; genus Amorphophallus; species Amorphophallus konjac. Next base: position 147,265,405 of record CM040121.1, read on the forward strand.
AAGGCTTAAATAAATTAATGAAGAGGTTATTGGATTAATAAGTCATTATAAGACTCAATTAGGCTAATTAGTTAACCTAGCCTATCTAATTATTATTCAAAAGGTTAATAGACCAAGCCCATCAAGTTTGGCCCATATTCTAGAAGGGTAATTAGCTTATTCACGTATTTTAAGGATAAATACTATTTATATAAGATAATTATGTGGATAAATGAATAAAAGAGTTTTATCAAATTGAAACTCTATATACGTTGAATGTAACGGTCTATTGGGCGACCGTCACAGCCCTGTAACACACCTAGGCTGATGCGTCACACTCTGTTAGTTCCATGAAAGAAAGAACGAGCAAAAAGATTAGAACTTTGGGATCTTATCTATAAGAGATCGACTTAGAGAAGCTTATAACATTACTAAGGACTCTTAGGGATTAGGTTCTGGCAAATTAAGGACTCTAGAATCGATCTAATCTTTAAACCCTAACCAAAACCCTATAAATAGGACCTAGTTCTGAACTGAGCGACCCTTAGTTTGGGCTCGTGAAGAATCAAGGTAAGGAGTCATAATTTCGGGTAAGTTCTTTAGAAGCATTTGTTTAGTATACTTTAGACTAATGGTTCTCCAAATTTCGTGCTAGGAGATCAAGCAATCAAGGAGATAGAAGCTTCCAAAGTTACTGATTCAACCTTAGCACCCAGGAATCTGAACGAAAGTCCTCAGAAGATCAGGACATTAGGACATCTAAATGAGGTAATTAGAACTCAATTTTTTAGAACTTTTTGTTCCCAATAGTTTCATCTTCTTACCCTCAAAATTTCACATCCTTAGGTCAAGAGGCTGAGGAAATAGAGCAGATTGAAGTTGCTGAATTATCACAAGAAGTACAAGGGACTAAGGGTAGTACCTAGCATCAAATTCGAAGTTTAAAGGTTTTAGAAGAGGTAGGTTATCTCATGATTGACAGAAACAACTTGTTAGGAATAAAAACCCTCTGGTTGTGCTTGATTTCATGCATTATAGACTAAGAATTTCATGATCTAATAATTCTATACATTCATGCATCTCTTAGCCCTAAATAGAAATTAAAAGATATTATCCTGTCTATTCACTAAACCCATGCATATAGTTGGCCTATACTTCGTTATCATGACTAGGATAGTGGTAGTATTTTGATTTCCAGGCATGCTATGTTTTCATAAACCTTTACTTAGTTTACTGCCAGCAGATTCTTTGACGCACCAACGTAAGACCGTCACATGACTGTAACGGCCTTACGATAGACCGTCACACAATCTGTTGTGTTCAAACTGTTCTATTGGTTCTGACGCATCTTCATAGGAGCGTTACATTACTGTAACGGCCCCTCGATAAACCGTCACGCACTGTAACGTGCCTATCCTAGACCGTCAGACACCTGTGTTCTGTTAGCCCAAGGCAGAATAATAACGAGTTAAGTTTACATATAAATAACCTTAGATAGCTAAGATGGACATGTTATCATGACTTCAAGTTTAGTTACTGATTTATAATCAAATTGCATGATTAATGTATCTTAGCTTATTTTAAGTTATGCTAATTTCATTGGCTAAAACTCTATAGTTTTGTATTCTAAATCATGATTTTCTAATGTTGTATTGACGGAGTTTTATGTTGGTTTCACATTGTTACACATTCTTTTCTATCTATAGAGTCTTTTCTTTAAGTATATGGCACATATTCCGGTATGTTGTCCATTAGTTCACTTTGCACTATAGGAACATTATTCTTGGATATGAGGACTTCTCTATTGGATATTCCTTCCAATGGACTAGGAAATCTTGTTTCAAGGCCTCCGTAATTCTCCGCGAGCCTGGGATTCCCACTAGGACGCCGAGTTGGTTGTACCATTAAAGCCCATTGATTAGATTACACTATCGATGTTTTTGATTATCAGTAGTGTAACGGCTCTATATTAGATCGTCATGCACATGTAACGGCCCAATATACGACCGTCACATTCCACTGAGTCTGATTTCTTGGTTATGGATTCAGACTAATGTAACGGCCCAATACTGGAGCGTCACATGATGTAACGGCCCAGTACACTACCGTCACACTGCTTGAGTATTTTAACCCAAGGTGAACCAAGGGTTGATATTCCAAGGTTTCTAGATGGACTATTGAGGATCTAGAACTTATCATATTGATCAAGAAACCTAATATAATTAGTGGAAGATTATGCTGTCGATTTATTTCCATAAGCATAACCTTGCTTAAGTCATTCTTGATTTCTCATGATTCTTATTAAAGCATTCATTCATTGAATTATTTTTATCATGAGCTTATTGAACTTATTACATTCTTGGCCATACTTTATTGTTACATGCGTGGAAGTAGCTTGATTTATACTTGAAGATGCGATCGAGCACTGATTGTGTTCAAGGGCTCTATGCTAGTCCCCTCGGCTGATTGTCAGAAACATACTATTTTATAAACCATGGGGTATGATGCTACTGGCGTCACATTGCGCGGGGAGTACTTTCTCTATAAATAAGTGAAAATCCACGACACGACATGACTTTCTTGCTTGATATTCCACATAAATTCACGAAGTACTTGCTCATAAGCAAAAGATACTGGAGTGATGATTATGTGGCTTGCTAGTACATTTTCGATACAATCTTGTTCATGAAAGGCCAATATCATGTTCTTGTTACATTCTTGCTAGCTCGTACTTGCTCTCATTCTAACTTATTTGATCGTCTTGTTACTTTGGTTTAATCACGTGATTGATCGCATTCGTATGATTTTTACCTTATTCTTTAGAGCTAAATTGTTAATTACTTTAATAGTGCGTTCATGTTGATGCGAATATACCTACTGGGCCAGTGTGCTCATTACCTATTTTTAATCTTTTCAGGAGATGGAAGTGATTCAAATTCGGATTCGGGTTATACAAGTAGCGGGTCTGAGAGCGAATGAAAGTATTGTCAAGATGAGAGTGAAGACTTAGGAAGTCTAAATTGTTTAGATTGAGTCTATGTAAGTTTCCTTTTTCTTGAGTCTAGTACATAATGGAAGTACTTGATTATTTTGAAATAAGGTTGGAGTTTGAGTAATATTGTGAAATTGCATTTATGTGTGTGATTGTCTTGCGCACTGATCGTTCTTGCTTGCAAGAGGCTTACCATGCCGATTGTTTACGTTCCTGAGTTAGTCTTCCGCTGTAATAAAGGCTCGGGGCGTGACAAACCCAAAATAAGAGTTTTCTAAACTAAGCCTCATCGTCTTTATGCTTTGGGTGTTGTATTTGTATTCGTCATAAATTGAAGAACTTGTGTGTGTGTGGATCGTTGTTGGATCCGTGGTCGTGTGTGTGTCGTATTTGATTCGTGTGTGCGTAGGTGTTCTTAGATCTACGTGTGTGTGTGATTTTTATGCATATCTTAGTGTTTGTGTGTGTGGAGTGCTGCACTTGTCGCAGTGTGTGTGTGTCTTGTTGATCCACTTGTTGGATCATGTTGGAGACTTCATCTCCATGTGTGTGTGTGTACTGGGGGGCGTCCCCGTGTATGTGTGCAGGCGTCGTCCTACGTGTGTATTTGGAGCATCGTCTCCGTTTGGGGATTTATCATCGAGTGAAGCATCACCGGGTTTGGTGAGGGGTGGACGTAGGATTACCATCGTTGCATCCGAACCACCTTAAAAATCGCTGTGCACTATGGTTTGAATTGTGTGGTTTGGTCCCTTTCTTCTACCTCCATTCTACATGAATGTTAGTGTAAATTGTTGTTCTGGATTTATCTACTTACATCTTGCATAATCTATATCTCATCATATAAAGTTTGATAAATCCAGTTTGTGTTCAAATAGTTTTGAATCTCTTAACTAGTATTCTATCACATTCTTCAAAAAGGCCAAAAGTTTTCTTAAAATTTATAAACACCCAATTGACCCCCCTCTTGGGTGTCATTGATTGCGGGACTTCAGCTGAAGGTTACTGATGAAGGACTCTGTGGGGTGTGCAGTATGGGTAAGCAAACAAGGACATCATTCAAGTGCAAGAATGATGTAACTACATCAAGGCCCCTTGAGTTAATCCACATTGACCTTTTTAGACCAAGCAGAACACATAGCTTGGGTGGTAAATTGTATGGTTTTGTCATTGTGGATGATTATTCAAAATTTTGTTGGGTTTACTTCCTTTCACATAAAAATGATGCCCTAATGGAGCTTGAAGTATTTTGCAGGGTAGTTCAAAATGAAAAGGGGTGTTGCATCAAAGCCGTGTGGAGCGATCAAGGTAAGGAATTTGATAACCATGAGTTCAGCAACTTTTGCAGGGCTCAAGGCTATATGCCTGACTTCTCTGCACCAAGAACCCCCGAACAGAATGGTGTTGTTGAAAGGAAGAACATGACGCTAATTGAGATGGCAAGAACCATGCTAAACGAGAACAACTTATCGAGGTACTTTTGGGCTGAAGCAGTGAACACTGCTTGCTACATTGTCAATCGTGCCATGGTAGGACCACTGTTAAAGAAAACCCCTTATGAGCTGTACCGAGGTAAGAAACCAAACATTTACTATCTTAGACCGTTCGGCTCAGTTTGCTACATTCACAACAATGGTAAGGTGGACCTGGCTAAATTTGACCCCAATAGTGACAAATGTATATTTCTTGGATATTCTCTTAGCTCAAGAGCTTATCGAGTGTATAACTTGAGAACTCTTGTAGTTGAGGAAAGCCCCCATGTCATCATTGATGAATCATCTTCTAAAAGCACGAATGAAAAATCTATTTTGCTGGACGATGAATTGAATGACGGTAATATCAAGATGATGGAAGGAAAAACTGAAAAACCAAGAAGTAAAAGAATAACAAGAAGATGATGCAAATCCGGAAGATCAGTTGGAACAGCAGCTTCCAAGACAATGGACTTTCGAAAAGGACCATCCGCTGGAGAATGTGATCGGCAATGTTGAAGACGAAACAAGAACACGAGCCTCCTTCAGGGAAGTTGAAAATCAGGACTATATTGCCTTACTTTCCCAGTTTGAACCTCACTCTATTGAAGAGGCCTTGAAGGATGAGTCTTGGATCATGGCTATGCAAGAAGAACTACACAAGTTCCAAAGGAACAAAGTGTGGTTCTTCGTGCCATGTCCTAGAAATCACTCAGTGATCAGAACAAAGTGGGTTTTTTGAAACAAAACAAACAATCAAGGAGTGGTAACTAAGAACAAGGCCAGGCTAGTAGCTAAAGGCTATAGCCAAGAGCTTGGTATTGATTTTGATGAGTCTTTTGCTCCAATAGCAAGACTTAAGGCAGTGAGAGTTCTACTAGCATTTGCATGCTGTAATAACATTAGATTGTTTCAAATGGATGTTAAAAGTGCATTTTTGAATGGTTACATACAGGAGGACGTGTACGTGGAGCAACCACCGGGGTTTGAGGACACGAAACATCCAGACCATGTGTACAAGCTAGACAAGGCACTCTACGGTCTGAAACAAGCACCCCGGGCATGGTATGAACGATTAAGTGAATTCCTCATTCAAAATGGATTCAAATGAGGTAATGTTGATCAAACTCTTTTCACGAAGTTGAATGGTAAGGAAATCTTAATTGTTCAAGTTTACGTAGATGATATTATTTTTGACTCTACCAAAGATGCTCTTAGCAAAGACTTTGCCAAATTGATGCAAAGTGAGTTTGAAATGAGTCTTATGGGAGAATTGACATTCTTTTTAGGATTGCAGGTCACACAGACGGCTGACGGTATGTTCATACATCAGAAGAAGTATGCAATGGAGCTACTAAAAAAGTTCAATGTGACCTCTACTAAACCACAACCAACTCCCATGTCCACCTCAATAAAAATTGATCAAGATGAATCTAGTAAATGCGTGGATCAGAAACTCTTTAGAAGCATGATAGGCTCATGGCTATATTTAACTACCAGTAGACCCGGCATCCAATTTGCTGTGTGCTTGTGTGCTCGATTTCAATCAAATAGAAAGGAATCACACATGTCGGCTGTTAAACGTATTTTCAGATATATTGTTGGTTCAGTTAATTTGGGATTATGGTTTCCGCGTAATTTGAGCATTGATTTAATTGCTTATTCTGACGCCGATTATACGGGTTGTAAGGTGGATCGGAAAAGCACCAGTGGGTACTGCCAGTTTCTTGGGGGATGCGTGGTCTCATGGGCCTCCAAGAAACAAAACTCAGTAGCACTATCAACCGCCGAAGCCAAGTATGTGGCTGTCGGTAGCTGTGTTGCCCATGTGCTGTGGATCCAACAACAATTGATTGACTATGGCATTTCCTTCAAAAACACCTCAATCCTTTGTGATAACACATTAGCCATAAACCTGTCAAAGAACCCTGTTCATCACTCTCACACCAAGCATATTGAAATTAGACATCATTTCATTAGGGATCATGTAAGCAAGGGTGATGTAGAAATCAGCTTTATTGAAACAGATAGTCAAATTACCGACATTTTCACCAAACCTCTTAGTGAAGAGAAATTCACAACATTTAGAAGGGAACTAGGGGTCTGTAGGATAGATGAGTCTGCATCATGATCATATGCATTAATGCGTGTATAGGTCGCTGCATAACTTGCATTTGCATTAGTGTAATGCATAACTGAATTTTCCTTTGTCATACATGTGCATTATGTCGTGTGAAAAACAAAAGAAAAATCAAAGTTTTTGAACAATCATGTTGATGTGTTTCTGCATTTCTTCTATGTATATTGTATACACACATGTTTATTGCTATTTCTATGGCCGAAATCACCTTGGATACATTTTTATGCCAACAAAGGAGAACAAACTGTTCAAAATCTGAAATACAGAGACGTTAGATAATGAACGTTTACTACGATCCTAGATTCTCTTGAAACAAGTTCCCCAATGCATTAACCCATAAAACAACTCCAATTCCTTGATTCCAACATTATATTATCATTAGGGATTAGAGCCACATCATTCTTGACCTTCCCTTTCACTTAAACTATTTTTTGAAGAAAATCAGAGGAAGGGTCGACCCCAAGGGTCGACCCACGTAGAAGGGACGACCCCAAGGGTCGACCCTTGTGATAGCGGATCTAGTCTGGGGCCGGGGTGAAAGGGGTCGACCCATTGGGTCGACCTGTTACGGTCGGGCGGCTCTAGCCGCATCCGAACCGCCTTTCAAGTGGGTGGAAACCCTATGTTTCCCCCTTCCCATCTCTTAAAACCCCTCAAGCCCCCTTCTAACCCTAGCCACCACCTCTTGCAAGCTCGCAAATCATCTCTTGGCAACCACAAACGCTCCAAGCCCTAGCCGCGGTTTCTCCGGTGGTCACCCGTACACATCTCCTTCTTGCGGCTCCAAGGGTCGTTCTTTGCTCTTCAATCCACCTGAGGTAAACTCTTGTGAGTGTAGAGGATCTCTAATCTATGTTTTAGTCTTCCAAGTTGAACCATCTCATTCTATACCCCATCAAGTGATTCTTTCGATTTGTGTTCAAGATGGCCCCAAGGAGAGGCCCCTCTCACAGAGGAGTTGCATCGAGCTCTACTAGTGAAGCTCGTTCTAAACAGGCCGCTCAAGCTGAAGTAGTTAGAGGCCACCCTTCGGCCAGCAAGGTCTTGGATCGGAAAGTTCTCCGTCCCCGGGCGGTCGATTTCGGTAATCTAAGCCGCTATATGCCAAGCCTTGTTGATATTCTTTGCAGTCAACCCAATCTGGATTTGTTCATGTCTGCACATCACTGTATTTATCCCAATTTGGTGCATCAATTTTATAGTAATTTGTTTATGGCCGGTGACATACCAATTACAAAAGTGAATGGGATTCAAGCTATTCTCTCACCGGAGCTTCTAAGTGCTGCTTTTAGTTTATCAAATGAGGGGTATGCCTTTGGCGATATTTTGGTTCCAGATGAAACAGTCTATAATTTCATGACATCCGAAGACAAGGGTGGTAAGTCACTTGCTGGATTAAGTGCTAATCATTTTTCTCCCCTACAACACATATTGCATCGGATGATTACAACCATCCTACTGCCGCGAGGGGGAGGACATGACAAAGTCACTGAAATTCATATGTTCCTATTCTAATGTTTCTTGGGTGGTATCCCAATCTATTTTCCCGCACTTATTTTGGAACACATGTGTTCAAGCGTGAAGCACAAGAACAGAACTTTACCATATGCCGCTGCATTGATTGTCATTTTTGTATACATGGAGCTGGATCTGTCCAAGGAATCCTCCCAAACTATTTAAGAGGTTGATATTTTTACCATGCACTCCATTTGTCACAACATGGGCTATGAACTCAGAAATGGTGAGCTTGTTCGCCAACTGAAAAGTGCCATTCCAGCCGACAGTTCTGATGAGGAAGACGAGGATGATGGAGAGCCGACCGGTGAGGAACAACCCCATGCTCCTGCTGCAGGCGGTTCAGCTGCTCATGGATCGCTTAGATTCTATTGATGATCAGTTAGACACGTATGGGGAGACTTTTGATGCTATAACAAAGGACCTTCATGATCTAAAGCTTTCTCACGATGAGTACACTCAGTCTTTCACCGACACCTTGGCCGATCAAACCCACATGTTATAGGAAATTCTGGATTATATTCGGCGTCCATCACGTCCATCCACTCCGGCTGATGATTGAAGCGGTTATGCTCCCGCAGCTTGGCACCCTACTTATCCTTATTCACCCCCTCCTTTTTGATGATGCCAAATGGGGAGAACTTTTAGGCTTATATGTGTGCCGTCCCGGATCTTCGGCTACTTATATGATATCGTGTGTTGTATGCTTGCATGCATGTGTGCCTTTATCATGCATTAGTAGTGTTGCATTTAAGTTGTGTTGCATCTCAGTTGTGTCTCATGCATTGCATATTGTCATTTTCCTTTGAACTCAGACCTTGTTCACCTTTAAATTATGTTGTCGGCAGAAATCTTACCTTTTATGGTCAATCTTATATGTTTGGATCGGTATGGTTCATGCAATGATGTTTCTTGAATGATTCATGTGAAGTATTAATGTTTTATTCTTGTTATGGAGGTTGATGGTTGAATTCCATAAATGCTACATTTTTTAAGTCATATGTTTATGCAAGGCATATAGTATTTTGTCATCATCAAAAATGGGGAGATTGTTGAACCCCCTCCTTGTGGTTTTACTAAATAGATTTTGATGATGACCAAACACTATATATTTGTGTGAATTGAAATTGAGTTGTTCCAACAAGAAAAGATTTGGAATTGCACATCCTTGATGTAGACTTGGAGCTTTTGGAGGTACAAGAGTAACTTCGTCTGGTAAGGCTTTTGAACTTAAATTGCAATGCTAAATCTAATTCAGAATGTATATCTTTACAGGGCAAGGAACGTGCTTAAGGAACTCGAGGACGGTTGGTGAGATCGACTTCACGATATTGGCTTTTGACTGTGTGGTTTGAAGCTTATTATTTTCATCTCAAGGGTTAAATTGGTTTAGGACTTATCTAAGCTCAAATGGTTTGGGTTTCATTCCCTCTCATGTTTTAAACCATCTTGAAACCCCCTGACTTGTTCTTGGACTTAGTGGGTTTTTTAATCTACCATTTTGGCTGTTCTAGAACAAGGGTTGACCCATTGGGTCGACCCCTAAGTCCCCGGGAGCAAAACAAATGGGCTTTTGAACTCTAGCTGAAAGGGTCGACCCCTTGGGTCGACCCCCATCCCATTTTGAACTCTAGCTGAAAGGGTCGACCCCCAGATGCAAGGGTCGACCCCAAGGGTCGACCCCTAGTAGGTTGAATTAAAATCCGTCGGATCCTTTTCTCTCAACTGAAAGGGTCGACCCCAAGGGTCGACCCTTGAGAATTTATTTCAAAACCCACACGGACAATCCCCGAGGGTCGACCCATTGGCCCAAAAACCTTTAAAACTTCTAAAACCCTCACGAGGGTCGACCCCAAGGGTCAACCCTTTCAGTCTCGAACCCGAGCCGTGATTTTTGACTTGCGTGCACATACACCAAAAGTCATACCAATCGAACCTAACATCCCTAAATCGTTCCAGGAATTGTGGATCTAGTCTCTAGGGTGTCTTTGAACGTTCCAAACTCTTTATATACATCTTATTGGAGTATGAAACCCTATGTAGTGAGAGGCACCTAAAGTGTGTTATTTTTCTAACCCTTGTGAGTGCAGGTTCGCAGCAGCAGCTCCAGGGGCTTCTTCCATCTTGTTCTGAACCTGAAAGTGAAGGGAAGAAGCTTGAATCAAGCCTCCACATCATCCCTAACAGCAAGCTGCGTGGGATATCAAAGCTGCAACCTTGCTTGTGCGACATAGCTTCATTCTTCCTCAAGGATCGATCTTCCTCCTGTAGAAGCATTCAATTACCTTCAAAGAAGTGAAAGGGGGAGCCTCAACCATGATAAACAATTCTTCACTCTCCATTTTCTGAATCCTTTGCTTGAGCTGGTGCATCTGTTGTATATCTTAAATCAGATTCTTGTGTGTAGTGTTCGTGATCGGAAACATGAATGTGTGTGTGTGTATGTATGTATGTTTGGCAGCCCAGATCGGGTGCTGTGTGTGTGTGTGTGTGTGTGTGTGTGTGTGTGTGTGTGTTTGCTATTCTACACAACGTGTGTGTGTGGCTCACTTCATAGTGGAGTCTTAATCCTCACGTGTGAGGGGTGGACGTAGGGGACACGGCAGTGTACCCGAATCACCTAAAAACTTCGTGTGTCACTTGTGGTTTGTTTTTCCAGATTCATTATCTAGTGGGCTTCACGGTGAGTTGAGCGTACACCATTCCTTAATCAAACACCTACCTTTATCTACAAGCATTCACATATGAGATCATGATCGAGTGAGGTCTAGTGCTTATATGTTTACTTATCATTGTTTTCCTTGGAAGAAATTTTAATTGGCCAATCAATTCACCCCTCCCCTCTTGATTGCCACCGTTTGGGACTCAACAAAGGCAATGTTTAAATAATTAACATTTTAGCTCTAGAGTATAGGAATACGATGAAACACGTGAATAAACTAAAATAACGCAATAATCAAGATACGATTAAGGTGAGATATGAGCATTCTTATAGACTAGAAATATGATCAAGCAAGAATATAACGTGAATGTAATTTGGCCTTTCATGAACAAGAATGTACTTTTCATAACCATAAAGGCTATACACTAGAAAGTCATGTAATGAGAATGTACTAGCAAGCATGTAATTTCACAAGATTACCTCGTGAGAATTTGTGAATTTCACCCGTTTGTAAAAAAAAGTACTCTGATGCGCTCGAACACTCGTCGTTAAAAATGCCGTGCCATAATTTCAAAAATTAACCGGACTCACTCACTAAAAAGATATAAAATCTAAGTAGAGTGGTAAGCATGGATCGATCTCACGGGGAAGAAAGATTTCATTTTAAGTAAGTTGGAAAAATCTTGTATTTTTGAAAGTGAATTTTTGAGTGAGTTAAAACTAATGGAAAATAAATTGTATGAAATAAAGACTAGAAATAAATCTAACTAAAGAATATGAGAGGGTTAAAAAAGAGAATTTAGAAAGAGAGAGAAAATAACATAATTTTGTCAAAAATAAATTTTATTGTTATGGAAATAAAAAATACAACTATGAAAATTAAAAGTACAACGTGAAATTAATAGAATAAGGGAAGAAATATAGCCGAGGATTGGAAGATTGACGCCGCCACGCCGTGTTGAGCCTTCGATTGCCGCCCCGCTTTGGAGTTAAACGCCGCCATGAGAGGACCGAAAGAAAGAAACTCCGCCTTAGGGAGATTTAGATGAAAATAGAGGGGAGAGACAGATAGAAAAGAAGGGGAGATTATGCTAAATAAAATTGAAAATAACAACACCAATAAAATTAAACATGAATTAAAACTAACTTACAATTGTATAAAAATTACAACAAAAGAAATACATTACACCAAAATTAGAACAATAACAAAAAGATAGAAAGGGAAAGCCTATTCCTAACACTGAGGAAACAGAGATGAAGGAGAAGAATGCTACATAAGAGGGGGAAAGGAGCTATGTACGTAACACTAATGAAAGTGAAGGGATACATAATGGAGTCTATCTACGTGAGAGAGGAAGAGGGGAACAAGAGGAGCCCATGCCCTCCTTTATATAGGGCCCAAAAGCTAACCCCATCACATGTGAACACTTCTTTTATTTTTCTTCCCTCTTTTATTGAAAATCATAGCCCACCATCCTTTTTCTCCTCTTTTCTCCACGTTGCCTACCATTCACCCGCAATCCTGCCTCCTTTGCTGACCAGCTGCAAGCCATATCCTCTTTCTTCCCTCTGCCGCATGAGCCTACCGAAGATAGCTGGCCATTCGAAGCTGGCAGCCCGCATGCTTTGACGCCCGCGAGAATCGCCACTGCTGACCCGTGTGCCCTTTACCGACCTGTCAACGCCTGCGTGCATTGGCCTGCTGCCACATGAAGCCGCCACCGAAGCCCGTGACGTTGCCGACCTCGTGCGCCCAAAGCCAAAGCGGCTTGGCCTGCATGAAGAGCCCCCTGTGCCTGCGTGGAAACGCCACCCACATGAAGCTCCTGCCGACAGCGCATGCATCGAGTATTTATATATATATAGCCTCCCTGGCCATTCGCCTTCAAGCAACCAAAGCCGCATATGTTGACCTCGATCGAACCCTGTTGGCCACTTGGATGAATGCATGCATGAAACCACTGAAGTCCCGCGATCAATGACACCCAAGAGGGGGGTGAATTGGGTGATAACAAATTTTAAGAAAAATTTTGGCTTTTTACAGAATATGTGATAAACAATAATTAGCAATTGAAAACTAATTAACCAATTCTCTCAATCTTTCCGTTCCCACATGACCATACACCGAAAACAATCAAACCACACAAATAACACACAATGCACAACAGTTTTTAAGGTGGTTCGGATGCAACGACGGCAATCCTACGTCCACCCCTCACCAAACCCGGTAAGGCTTCACTCGGGGATAAATCCCCAAACGGAGACAACACTCCAAACACACACGTAGGATGATGCCTGCCCACACGCACGGGGACGCGCCCCAATACACACACACACACGGAGATGAAGTCTCCAACACGATCCAACAAGTGGATCAACAAAACAAGCACCCGCTGCCACAAGTGAAGCACTCCACACACACAAACACAAGATCTGGATAAATCCACACACACACGTAGATCTAAGAAGACCTACGCACACACGAATAGAACACCACGACCACGCACGACCACGGATCTAACTTGATCCACACACACACATATATGTTCAGATTACAAAGAACAAGACTTGAAATTCAAAACACCAAGATGAATAGAGCAGAGTTTAGAAATCTCCTAGTTTGGTTTTCCCCTGAATGTATGATGTAGAACTTGGAACAATGTTTCCTGCTTCACTTAAATGGCTTGGTTGATCTTCCTTGAATGCTTGCTTGCTTCTTCACTTCCTTGAAGGTTGCTAGCTTCAGATCTAACCTTGAGTCACCTTGAATCACCTTGGGTTGATGGAGAGATTTAAGGATGCAGATTTGATCTCCCTTAAGGGCTTGCTTGCTTCTAAACTTACTTGGAGATTGATGGCTTCAGATCTAACATTGAATCCCGTGGAATGGATGAAGAACTCCAGCCCGAAGCACTGTTCACGAAGGTGCTACAGTACCCGTGAATCACCTCCTCTAGCCTCCCTTGATCTCTCTTGTTCCAATTGAAGCATTAGGGTTTCCAACCCTTCTTGTGTAGGTTTTATAACCTTTGAATGGTCCTTGCACATCCTCCAGACCAGATCCACGTTTTGTGGATGATTGGGTGTCATTAGGATTAAAGAAATACAAGGAGAATGGCTCTTCTCGAAGTGGACAACAAAGTCAACTTTTGTTGGCTCGGGGCTGGCGGTCGACCTGTGGAAGCTGGCGGTCGACCGCTGCTGAGAAACCCTGTAGAAATTTGATCCCTGGAATTTTTAGTCAACCTTGGGCGGTCGACCGCTGCTGCCGATCGACCTGGGGCGGTTGACCGCCAGTTCTGCAGTATGAGACTTTTCATGTTTGGCGATTCTTGTTGACCGGAATGACCTAGTCCTGTAAAGTTGAAGTGTTAGCCCAATGAAATACATCCAAATAACAATGACTTTAAGTAGATGTTTATTTCATACATTTGGGGGTTGGATTTCACTTGGTTTATGCATTAGAAACATCAAGACCATTTGAGCATGTTACCATGATTGGAATGAGAAACTAATGCATTTGAAGAGTGAGCTTGTAAGTTATCAAACCAACTTATCATTGTGAACCTCAAATATCATGAATGAAGTTTAGAAATGAGAGGTATATGCAATACCCATGGTGAGATTGATGACTATGACAAGGTAAGAATCTTACCAATGGTGCTTGACAGTAAATGACATATACCACCTGTAATGAATTGTAGAGGCGCAGGGGGTGCTTATCCACACGTTTGGTTCACCAGGTGACTGCCATGAGTTTAATCCTGCAAGCAAGATAGTCAGGGTTAATACCATGCTTGCTCACATTAAAGAGGTTATGAAACCTCTTGCCTCTTGTAAAACCAACATATGCAAACTAAGGATCAAGACCATGTAACCATTGCCATTTGCCATCTCAACCATACATAGATAACAAGAGCATGAGCAATCAACCACAAGTTTAGTTATCATCGCTTAATCACACATTAAGTTTAGTTATCATCAAAACCATAACTTAACAATCACAACCATCATCAAAACCATAACTCAACAATCTCCCCCTTTTTGATGATGACAAACTTAGTAATGATGACAAACTTAATGATGATACAACAGATATTCTTCTCCCCCTGTCACACACAATCATCAATTTTTCCCCCTTTGACATAATCAAAAAGCGGGATAATATAGACCTTTCTCCCCCTGTGACATGATCAACAACATCAACAAGCTGGAAGAAGTTAAAGAAGGAAGAACAAGCTTAACTCCCTTTGAAACACCAATAGCCCATCTTATCAAATCAGAAGAAGCCAGGGCAAATCATGGACGAACAAATCAATATGATTCCAATCAGACGAAACTAATTGGTGATTATTCTCACAAATCAATATGATACCATCCAAAGCCAAACAGTCAAGCATGTATTGATACCAATTGAAGGTGGTGATTGGCCTCAAGGATATGAACCAGTGGAGGAAGATGTTCATAGGATGAGGTGTTCAGTATGATAGCATACAAGATCTAGATCCCATCTCAGATTTTCACAACAAACAAGAGCAGGAGGGCATATCAAAAGGATTTTTTTCGATTTTCAAATTTTTTGATTTTTGTATTTTGGTTTGAAATGCATGAAACTCAAAGCAAGCGTATAATTACATGAAAATCAACTAGGGAAAAAGATGAGTTCAAAGACCATGTTGATTATTCCTATGTGGGGGTCACAAGGTTTGGTTGTCATGATACAAAATGAAGGCAAATATCCCATAGGAAGAGTAAAGAAATTGAAGTCCAAAATTTTGGAATTTTGTTGATTTTTTGATTTTTACATTTTCTGTTTAAATGCATGAAGTTATGTATATGCAGATGATGACTCATGAAGTGCACACAATGCAACCAAACAGTTACATATAAACATACATGCAATCTCCCCCGTACATATATAAGAAGGGAATGGGTATAAGAAAGAAGTAAGAGAGTCATGCTAACCGGAATACACATGTGTAGCATATGGGAGATTGTACAATCATATAGGAGATTCATGCAATTGCTAAAGCAGTCAATCAATTTTCTGAATACATAATGAATCAAATTTCCGGATGTGTAAGTGAGTAACATGAAAAATGATAGTTGTAATATGGATATTCAAATTTTCAGATTAACATAAGAAGATATTTTGCAGACTGCACTTCAATTTTGAGAACATCGTATTAGAGGCTACGCTCTACCACAATGAGTTTTTACTAATATTTTTCAACTCAACCAATATCACATGATAGTCAGAATTTTTCAAGAGTGATCAGGTTCAAATAATTCCTTTTTACACGAGTAGACGCATGGAGCTCATGCCAAAATCTCCGATTACTCAGAATACTGAACCATTTCACCTCATTTTGAATAGAGATACTAGTCAACACTTTTCAGATATGAACCACATCACGTCTCAGGTGACATGTGCCCAGTTTACTCAGTGAGACCGAGCATTACTCTATCTTTCTTTTTCATTTCAGATTTTTCAACAAGGATGGGTAGGCAGCTTTTTCCTCAACTGTCTCTTCAACATACATGCAGTAAGTTTAACATCTTGAGAGTGTTGAAAAGAAATTCATTTATCCTTATCATTAACACTCATTTTCACATTTTGTGCAAGAAGTATGCGAATTTAATTCAGTATGTATACCGAAAATATCATGAATACATAACAGTGCAGCTCCCCCTAAATAGATGCACTTATAAAATATAAACTCCCCTAGAGTGTACGACATGAAGCACTCCAATAATGACTCAAATGCAGCATTAATTAGCAAGAAGGGATAAGACTATAGAAGTGCCAAAGGATGGGGTTGAATAGCATATAATAGCACACAAGCACACATTGGGAGTTTATGCAAATGCACTATGACATGCATGCGAGCAATGTGATGTCAATTTGATACCAATGGAATGGACAATTTGATACCAATTGAATGGATGCCAACTAAATGAACTAAGTGCGACTAATGCATGAGTTCCAATGTAATACAACGTATGAGCATATAGGAATACGATGCAATGTGCAAAGTGATTAAGACTTTTGATTTTCATTTGCATGATCCAAAAGCACCTTATGCATTGAATTATGATGCATGCAACCTATAGCTATGTGAGAGTGGAATGCAAGTTGTTTTGGCAAGATGAGAGCTTTATTTCCAATCCAATGTGACAACTTCCACATGAGACTATTCGCATTCAATTAATGGATCAAACAAGCATTTTTTTGACATGATCTTTATGAATGAGGCTGCATACATGATCAAAATTAAGAAATGCAACCCAATTTTCAGAATTGTTCAAAATCAGATTTTCAAGAGCATTTCACAAGTTTCGAAATTAGAAATCATTCACAAGCCAAATGTTTGAATCATGAGCAAAAATATATTTTTAATTGAAAACTCATTTCAAAGATTCATTCACAAATCGACCATTCGCAAGCCAGTCACAATCGTCAAGATCTGGTACGAGGCGAAGATTTTAGTTCGAAGACCCAACTCAACGCATAGGGAATGCTTTCAAGTGGACATAATCTACTCTTTCACAGACGCTATTTGATATACCAGATGTGCAGTTCAATTCAGGTCTGATCATGCAATTCAAGTTGAGAGATATTCAATAGCCAAACACTTCACACATATTTTTCAAGATCTTCAATTTGATTCAACCAATTCATCACAACATGCTAGTAAATGACAATTCAAATTTTTAGAATAAATACCTTGTCACTTGAGTGTGTCACCAAGTGATAAAGACGGCCATTGCATGCATTGACAAGGTTAAATTACCTTAGTTCAGACGACAAGATTGGAAGCCTTCATGCACTAAGATCTCTAACCCCACGAAGGTTAGTACTTCATATTTTGCTTTCTTACCTTTGTCTTGAGAATTCATTTTGTTCCAAGCCTTCCACCTACAATACAGAGAAGAATGAAATTCAATTTACTCATGAGAGTATTTTAAAGTCTTCTTGCACAATCCCTGTAAAATCTTCACAAAAGGCATTATTAGTAGCTCAGAAATGATAACATCCACATGTAGTTGAACCACTAAGAAGTCTTTTACCTGATTTGTCTTGTGAGAGGTGGTTGATCAACCTTACCTATTGAGCCCATTCTTGGTTAAAAGAGATGCGCGCTTTTCATACCATGTCTTGGGTACTTGCTTCAACACGTACAAGACTTTCACTACATTTTACTTGAGTCGATCCTGGAGATTGTTCTACAGAGCGTATCCCATCTTCTTGTAACAACTTGAGAGGGTTCTCATCATTTTCATCCTTGCAAGGTATTCCTTTCATTGACTCAAGCTTGGCCATGACTAGTCCATCATCATTTAGATTTTGAGAGTATAATCTGCATCCAAGGACAAGAAGACTTGAGTGGTCAATTTTGATTCAAATTTATTGACAATGGCATGACAAATTATTTTAACAGCCAACATCCCCTAGACAGCTCTAGATGCAATGCATGACTCATGTGTGAACCTAAACGTTAAGCCCAAATGACGAATGTGGTTGCTCTCCCTTAGTGTGTGCATGAATGTGATATGCTCAATAAAAATTCAATGTCATATACAGCCTTTTAAGTAAATGACTCATAGTACCAGGCAGAGAACTTAGATCCGAAGATCACCTCACGCGTAGTGATAGTTTTCAGACAGGCTTAACCTGCCCTTCCACATGTCACCATTTGATATACTATGTAATCATGGATGAGGAAGGCAGGGGGATTGCAATGCATTATGGCATGAATACACAATGTTCAACTTTTGCATGACAGAGTATGAAAGTGTATGCAAACTCAAGGTATGCAGTGAAATCATGATCTGAATAATCTTCAAGCTCTCCTACAACAAGATGCTATAAGACAAGTGATATACACACAGATATGCAAACAACTATGGATGGAGTACATGTATAGACATGTGCATTATCACAAGACAATTCAACATAATATGAATCAAACCATGACACAATTACTGAAGGGAGTGAGAGGGATATCACCTGAGTTTCCAAATTTCAGTTTTGATTTTTCTTTTAACCTAATTTATGCCACTTGACTCGATTGCCTTACCTTCTTGATGAAGACAGATTTCATACTTTACATTCACATGGCACACCTGCAAAATAGATTTCTCATTTGACATTCTTAGGTACCCAAACCATCTTGGGCCCTTGTGGGTTAGTAGCAACATGGGCATGTGATTTCTAATTTTTTACAACATTCAAATCATCATTTTTTTTAGAGAAGGATCATGCTTAACATTCTCAGATTTGTCAAAGTGATGGTAGAAGGCGCGTGGCATCATATTCTTTCTTCTCATGGGTTCTACTGATTTGGGTGTGTGAGCATGATGTGTCACGCCCCGATGCGGAATATCGGGACTGGCAGTAGAAATGAGTAATTATAATAATAATATGTTTATTTCTAGACATGACATGTTAAAGCTAAAAGATCGCACATCACCATAAATAGAAACTACTCATTCAATTAAAGGGCACATAACCAAACCATGTCCCAAACCACAATGATCTTACTTAACACAATCTTTGACAACATCCACTCAACACTATTACATTGGCTAATATCAAATTACAACTCTTCCAAAATACTCTTAAATACAAATAAACTCCACAACTAGAACTAGTTTCACAGGCTTCTATCAGGTTCACTCCACGGTCGTCACTCTTGCCCGTTCCCATCAGATTGCGAGTCCTCACCTGAGCTACCTGAAAAGGGGGGAAAAACTAGGTGAGCGAACGCTCAGTAGGTAATAACAGGCAAGTTTAAGTAATTAACCAATTGAATTGCATGTTTGAGCGCGTAAATGAAGAACGAAAGGAAATAACTATGTAACGAAATAATGAAAAGAAGGCAAGCACATGGTATAACCGAGAATTTGGCCAACAAGCAAGATTTAACCAAGTCAAGAGAAATTCAAGTGAGAGATTATTGTCATAGACATCATGCTAGTCATGCACTCGGTGCAATGCCTCACCCTGTCATTCAAACTCCCCGGGGCACAAGTACTTTTTGGGCGCTCCTCCCAGAACCAGACCGGGCCCTTATGATGCGTTGGCATTGATTTGTTGGATCTAAGATCCCAAGTTATGTCTAGACATTAATCAAGTTAAATGGACAATACTCCAAGATATGGAACTTACCAAAGCTTCAAGGGTAAGTTGAAGGAGACATCATGTCTGGAAAGTTCAAGTTATCAAGAACCAATCAGGTCCTTGGATTCAACATGAAAAATCACGGAAATCACTTCTGGATGATAAGCGGTCATAACAGGGCCGCTCAAGCAATGCACGGTCTAAATTGGACCGTTCAGGATAGAGATGGCTTAGGGCTAGCCATACAAAAGTCAAGGATACACGGTCCATGTAGGGCCGCTCAAGCAATTGAACTGTTGAAAATGGGCCGCTCAAGACTAGTAGAGCCGGAAGCCCAAGAACAAGATAAATGGTCCATATAGGGCCGTCCAACAGACAAACGGTCCAATAAGATCCGCGCTATAACATGGGCGGTTCCAGTAGGTCCGTTCAGCTTAATCAACTAGAAGTCTACCCAAACGGGCACCGGGCTGCCATAAGTGGGGCAGAACTGAACTAGGGTCCAACCCACTCTCCACTGGTCAACCTAGGGCTTATTGGGTTGATCCAAACATAATTTGGTCGAAGATAGATCAAGGTTAATCGACCAATGTAAGTGGCACTTGGCCAGGGATGCACGGTTCGTTTTGAGCTGCCCAATAATGAATGGTCCCTTTCGGGCCGCGTAATTCTCAGAGGGTCCAAGTCGAGCCGTGACTTACAATACGATAGTTCAATCGATTCGATCACGTACACAGGTTCAGGTGTTGATGGTACAACCTGCCCGGCGTCCTAGTGGGAATCCCAGGCTCGCGGGGGCTTACGGAGGTCCCGTAATGAAGGTCCTAGTCCGACGGAAGGAATATCCGGCGGAGAGTCCCAAACATTACAAAGAAATAGGATTAACAAAACAACGTAAACCAGTGATGACGGTCAGTCAATCCTACCGGGGTAGAACGACTGTCATACAACCCTAATAAAAATTTCAATTTAATAATGAATCATGACTAATATTAATATTGAAAAAGATGATCCAAGGTCAAGATGAGTAAATCAGCAAGATTTATAATCATTACTGTTATAATTTTCTAGAGTTTTTATGCATGTTGCTAACTTACATTTAACCATTATTTTACTATCATAAATCATGCAAAAAAGATAACCTTATAAATTCTGTAAAGATGGACGGTCCAGTATGGACCTTTCATCCTCCTCGGCGGTCGCACAACAGGCCGTTTATCCTCCTCAGGTCAGAAGACCTTCTGGAGATGAGCGGTCT
The DNA here is from genome assembly GCA_022559845.1 of Amorphophallus konjac. NCBI lineage: Eukaryota > Viridiplantae > Streptophyta > Magnoliopsida > Alismatales > Araceae > Amorphophallus > Amorphophallus konjac. The sequence continues at coordinate 147,286,547 of CM040121.1, forward strand.
GTAATGAGCCGCTGGAGAGGACAAACGGTCAATAACTGGCCGCCTGTCAGAAGGGCGGTCTAGGTAAAGCCGCTCTTCCCAGAAACATAATACGAACCAGAGAACATAAACGGTCAGTAACATGCCGCCTAACTAGGTTGGGCGGTCTATCGGGAGACCGTACAAGTCAAAAATGCTCAAATCCCCCTTTCGCCCTGCCCGCCTTCGGCGAGTTGGCTAGGGTTACAAAGAATTGCTAAATACGCATAGCACAGAGCATAATAATTAGGGCTTTTGGATTCAAAAGAAAGAGCACGAAAAGTTTTACAATAAAACATGCTCAATTTAATCTTTAGTGCCTGCAATCCCTACTTAAACGTATCTTAAAACTGAGAATGATATACTAAAGAAAACTTGTGCTGAATCTGATAACATGAAAATTGCCTTGACTGATGCTAGAGAAGAAAATGAAATGCTGAAAAATGACATTGATGAATTGAAACTTAAATTGCAAAAATATGAGAATGAAATTAAAATTGTAAATGAGAAATATGATGATGTGTTGTGTGTTAATGATGAATTGAAGAAAACAATAGAAATATCTGAAAAAGATAATAAGGACAAACAGAAAATCATTGAAAGCATGACCCAAGGAACAAAAAATCTGAATGCTCTATTGGGGTCTAAAGTTAATTTCAGAAAAGAGGGTCTCGACTTTAATCTCATAGCCAAGAAAAGCTTTGAACTGAAAACAATCTCATTTGTGGCTGAGAAGGAGAAGAGACCTCTTATTAAGATGAACTGTGGAAATTCTATTGTTAAAAATGCTAATTCCAAAATACCCAGTGCCAAAGACAAGGGCAAGCAGAAAGTTGGCGAGTCTAGCCATGCTAGTACACACTGTCCCACTCCTCAGGGAAGGGCTCAAATTAAAGGACAATCGAGTCAGTTCTCCCAACCCAGAGTCCAGACTCATCACACCCACTATCATTCACAGCCACATCCACTACAAGAAAAATCGCGGATAGCGACCGACCTAGCGGTCGCTATTCAGTCGTAGATCGGTCGCAAATCTTCATTGCGACCGAACAGATACTATATAGCGACCGAATGTGTCGGTCGCTATATAATAGTCGCTATATAGCGACCGACATAATTCGGTCGCAGTATCAGTCGTTACCAGAGACCGATTATTATCGGTCGCCTGATCGGTCGCCATTCAGTCTCTATTCGGTCGCTACATTTGTTGTATTTTAAAAAATAAAATTAACCTATCGGATTTATTCGGTCTCAATTCGGTCGCCAATCGGTCGCTAAATTTGTTGTATTTTTAAAAATAAAATTAACCTATCGGATTGATTCGGTGGCTAATCGGTCGCCAGTCGGTCGCCAAGTATAATTATTTAATAAAAGAAATATAACGTATAGTCGCTATTCGGTCGCAATTCAGTCTCCATGCGGTCGCTAATTTTGCATTATTTTTTTTTAAAAATTTATTTAAACTGATAAATAAATTACCTGATAAATAACAAATTCATAACATAAATATAAAATCAACTACACAGACAACAATATCGACAAATCTCAAATTCATCACATACAAACACCTGATAAATAACAATTTCATAAAACAATAATAAATCAACTACACGGATCACAATCTCCACGAACCTCAAATTACACACAATTAAAATAAAATCACAAATTAATCATACATCCATAATAATAAAATGACAACATACACAACTAAAATAAAATCACAAATCCTCCACATATGTCTCATCCTGGTCGTCGTCTCGTCCAACATCATCCTGGTCGTCGTCTCGTCCAACATCTCGCGACGGATGATCCTGTATATCATTTAAAAAAATTATAATCAAATCCTTAATAAAGAAATCAAGCATTAACAAGACTTAATAAAGAAATCAAGCATTAACAAGAGTATGCCAATAGTTTAAGCCAGCTCATTTTCATATATATAAATACACACACACAATATAAGTTCAAATTTCATCTTGTATTTTAAAAATGAAGTTTGAGCGCCGAGCTCAAACCGGGCATCCGATTTGGATTCCGTCAGTTCTGACAAGTCACTTTCATCTCCCCGGTCGTATTGGAATGATCGGCACGGCCATCCGACCGGTATTTCGAATTTTAGACCCCCGGACCCGTCCTAACAGTTCATTTGAACTAAGTGTATTTTAAAAATGAAGTTTGAGCGCCGAGCTCAAACCGGGCATCCGATTTGGATTCCGTCAGTTCTGACAAGTCACTTTCATCTCCCCGGTCGTATTGGAATGATCGGCACGGCCATCCGACCGGTATTTCAGATTTTAGAACCAAATGCCCCGTCCTAACAGTTCATTTGAACTAAGTGTATTTTAAAAATGAAGTTTGAGCGCCGAGCTCAAACCGGGCATCCGATTTGGATTCCGTCAGTTCTGACAAGTCACTTTCATCTCCCCGGTCGTATTGGAATGATCGGCACGGCCATCCGACCGGTATTTCGAATTTTAGACCCCCGGACCCGTCCTAACAGTTCATTTGAACTAAGTGTATTTTAAAAATGAAGTTTGAGCGCCGAGCTCAAACCGGGCATCCGATTTGGATTCCGTCAGTTCTGACAAGTCACTTTCATCTCCCCGGTCGTATTGGAATGATCGGCACGGCCATCCGACCGGTATTTCAGATTTTAGAACCAAATGCCCCGTCCTAACAGTTCATTTGAACTAAGTGTATTTTAAAAATGAAGTTTGAGCGCCGAGCTCAAACCGGGCATCCGATTTGGATTCCGTCAGTTCTGACAAGTCACTTTCATCTCCCCGGTCGTATTGGAATGACCGGCACGGCCATCCGACCGGTATTTCAGATTTTAGACCCCCGGACCCGTCCTAACAGTTCATTTGAAATAAGTGTATTTTAAAAATGAAGTTTGAGCGCCGAGCTCAAACCGGGCATCCGATTTGGATTCCGTCAGTTCTGACAAGTCGATTTGGATTCCACTTCAGAATTCTACTTCAAGATCAATGAGCACTACAAAATAATGTGCCGAGTATTTTCTTTCTTCTTTCAAATAGCACTCGATTATCACTAAGTAACCCTCTTGTGATAACCAAGAGAAAAATGCATCAAGCCGTTCAGACAAAATATAGAAGTGTCATCTGCCGTTTACATTCAGACAAAATTCAGATGGAAATTGTGAGCCATGTCAAAATGGCACCTACGACTCGATCAAACTCCATAATTGAAGTAGCAATCTCCCAATCACCTAGTAACTTTGTACGACTGCGATCAGAATTAAAAAAAAAAGAGGGGGGGGGAGGCTGTCAGTAGTACTAGAGTTATGAGGACCAACTTTGTAATGCTACTTTGCCCTTCTTTAGCAAAATGGTCAAAATTAACATCAGAATCATAAGATGCATTAGACTGTAGTAATATCAGAGTATAGGGTTCAGATGAATGCATACCTTGACAGTTTTCAGCAGTTCCCTTGCGTCACTGTTGTTTTTAAAATGGTCACGTACGGGCTGCCGACCAGAAAAAAGACTCAGAGATTCGGACCAGGGAGAAATGGGGAAGAGATCTCTACTATTGGTTAATGTGGATTTTTATTTTCAACCAACTGATTGGTTGACTGCAATGCAGTAACAGCTGATAAGTTATCCAAAATGCTACTTGTGCTTGTCCATGTTCATTATGGAATGAAAACAATGTCGACAGAAAAATGATAATATAACTACACAATCTATAACTGATCAATGTAGCATCACTTTAATTGCAATGTGAAGAGTCACCAAACATACCACACTTTTGAATTCGAAATCAGGAAAGAGACTATTAAGATTCACCTTGACAGCAGCTCAAATAAACTCCAACAAACTTACCAAGAGACAGGCAAGTACATGCCACTTGCAACCTTGTGCAGACCAAGGTTCATTTGCTCCACTCATTAGATAACTAATTCCCTTTTTTCCTTGGCACGCAGAAATGTTAGCATTACCTGCAGAATCTGGTTCAATGACTTTGAGAGTGCAGGTTTCAGGTCTCCTGGATGCAATGCTCCACTTTCATAATCAACAATTAACTCTTCCATGCTGTTGAAGGTCCTGGTTGGAGTAGCAATTAAAAATGTTATACAGGCTTAAAAGATCTCAAGAGAATAAACAATAGGGTGAATTTGATTGTGAAAAAATATAAGAAATCCAGAAGTATGACAAAACAAGATTTGCAGGGTCTCCAGAAAAATAAAAGTAAGAATGCAAACTTCAAATCAAAGTCAAAGTTACATGATGGATGCAGTCTAGCATGGCAACGAGTCAACCATTACATGATTGGAGGCAATATCTGACTACAAGCCTAGAACACAAGGGAGCACAACCATATTAGTCCTTAAAAGCATTTAATGTGTATGCATTAGCCATATAGCAAAGTCAGCAGGTCGATGTAATGCTTAAATATCAAACTTCAATTGAATCCTCAAAGGGACCTGGTTTGCTGTCGGAGGCATCATTGCTCATAATTTTCATGAACTGTGAACATTATCTTCCACATGGAAAAGAGCAGAGCATGTAGCTACGATACATAAAGATGGCCTGATAATATGGCAAGTATCATACTCAAAAATAAACATTGAAGTTGATTACCTCCGTAGTCCCCTGCAGGATAGGTTTTCCCAGAAGCAGTTCTGCAAATACGCAGCCAACACTCCACAGATCAACTGATGCTCCATAATCTGTTGATCCAAGAGAAGCTCGGGTGGACGGTACCACAGAGTCACTACACGGCTTGTCAATGGGTGCTTCCCACCAAGATTAGAGAAGTTTGCCAGACCAAAGTCAGCTAATTTCAAAATGCCATCATTGTTGACCAGAAGATTTGCACCCTTAATGTCACGATGCATGATACCACGTGAATGGCAATGTTGAAGTCCAGATAATAACTGGTGCATGTAGCATTTTACCTGCAAAAGTGACAAATAAACATGTGAAATTCTTCGAAGAGCAGCTTGAGGGGAACCATTTTTGACATGATAGCCAAAAAAAAGAAACTTTAAATGCTACATAAAAAAACTGGCTGAAAGTGAATATTTGGCATAGACAAACCAGTGACTCCGAAAATTGGATGTCAGGACAGGATGTTAATCCTGCAAGGTCATGTTTCATATATTCAAAAACAAGATATATGATGCATGACAATCGGGAAGTTATCAAGGCCTCCAGCTTCACAATATTTGGGTGATCAAATCTGCGAAGAATTATATTAACAAAAAGGATGATCATTTGAAGAAACTGGGTAATAATTTCTGCCTCACAATCAGTGAAGAAGCCAAGTTAAAACATCATCTTTAACACCAACATAGTTAGCAGAAAGCAGAAAACTGATAAAAAAAGTCCATGTAGATTATGGAATGCCTTATGTGTTATTTTGTAGAGATGCTTGCAAATTGCAATTAAATTGAACAAATGAAATTGCTGACATGGGATGACCATTAGAATTAGACTAAAATAAATGCAGCTGGTCATCCTGTGGAGTGCATTTAGACCAGCCAACAATTCTAAGCGGAGGAGCATGTTTCATATGGAGTCGGGTTGAAAATTAACTTGAGTGTAGCATTACTCTAAAAGATAACATAGTCACATAACCTAGTCACAAGTTTTATTTTGTACCTTGTTTGCTACATAAGGTTTAAAATGCATGCTACAGTGCCAAGTGTCAACGGCATATCACATTTTATCCTTGTTATCCAATCTTTATATCAAATGATGGAGAGCATCATACTTAAATTTAATATAGCACTTAAGTTGGGCACTCTGTTCATAAGTTCATTTCATTTGAAGGTTGAACAGTCAAAGTTAATTAGATGTGATATCTCATATCCTTTCTAGTTAATATTATTCACAACTTGTTTGATAAACATGTTAATATTCGTTCCTAAATCCTTGGAATCATGAGACATATGACCACACTCTGTATGACATTCATGCCCAACTCTGAACTTAATGAAAGTTCTACCTGATAATATTTAACTTCACCAAGAAAAGTTCATGAATAGTTTATGTACTCTAATAATAAAAAAGGACAAGAGATACTTATAATGAAAGTTCAAAAAATTTATTCGACTGTGCATCACATTATTCTAATACACAAAGGAAGAAGGAGAAAACAAAATAATCATAGCAAGAAAGGTGAAAAAGGCATACCCCCACAAAGAAACTTGCAAAATGCAGTAGGATAACAGATAATACGACAACCCCCAAAATCTCCAGACAACATGTCTTTGAATCCAAGATGAGAACCATTTGATGCAGAGACCATTGATTGTTTTAGACGAACAAGATTTTCTGAAAATACACTGAAAGAATAACAAACATTATAGAAGAATTCCGATTAAATGCTAGCTTGTCAAGTTGGTCAAGAGTCAAAGTTATGAAGATTGAACCTGCTTGCAAGCAATGAAGAAGCTAAGACAGCAAGAAGTGGAGCAAATGGTAGAACTACTTTCATGAAGGCAGGGAATACTTTTTGCAAGTAAGAGCCAAGTAGAATAGGCGCAACCACCACCTGCAACAAAATATATATTTAACAGCCTAGAATGGAAACAGATTGCCAAATGTCAATGTATACCTCAAATGGGCGTCAATTCACCTGTAAAGTACTGATGGAAAGCTTGACAGCATCCACGGGGACATATGCTCCAGCCAGAATTTTGGTTAATAAGGGAGCCTCAAACAATTCATTCTAGCACATACTGTAGATTTTCCAGCCTCCTGAATCTGCACTATATAACTTTTTTCTTCAACCCTGGCCGTGGTATTTCTCAACTCCATCAAAACCATAGAGTATAAGTTTTATTTGATCAAACGAATCTTAAGCTTGTCTACACAGAAGAGGAAGCACAATTCTGGAGGAAAGTGAGAGCTTACACAAGGCTTTTGGAACTACGAAATATGTGCAATAGTTAAGCAAGGAATAGACTAATTATATGATTCCTCTGTATAGTAACATTGTATATGACACTGTATATCAGATTTTTGTTGTTGTTGCACTTATTAAAAGAAATGTGCATCAGATAGCTTACGACATTCGATGCTGTTCCCGCTGGACAACATCCAAGCAAAATCAAACCAACGGCAAGAGCTGGTGAGAGGCCCAGGGCTTTGCTAATTATTGCTCCCAAGGCTGGCATGATGGTGTATTGAGCAACACATCCAAACAGTATCTGGAAAAGTGAAATGAAGTACAAAGGCCATCAGAATAGATAAAAGAGATAAGTTAGCATCTGTGGAGAAATTTATTGAAATACCAATTGCATCCATCTGAAGAGGGTCATGCTTTGCTACTACCAGTCAATCACATGTTTGTCTCGTACAATCATGACATGCTAAATGACAGTCCTAAAGTGAGCAACATCAAGTGGAATTCGCAGGCTTAGGGATAACTTCCTTTCTACCACGGGCTAAAATAATTCACTAAAACAAATGAAACAGAAAATGAAAACAGTAAAAGTGATTAACTAAAATAATATCTAGTTCAATAACAAATTTAGCTAAGAACAAGAAACTTGTAATAGAAGACATGTCAGAGGTATAAAACATATCGTACATAGGCTATATATATGCAACTGTCCCAGACTACCACAAAAACATAAGGCCAAGTTTAGCTGCTTTACATTATGTAATAGAACTTCTCACTTTCTCAGCATTTTATGCATCAATTAGTGCAAACTATGATTAAAAAATGCTGTGTGACAAAATGAGATATTAGCATTAGACACGCAAAAACCTCAAGAATCTGATATGGTCATATGGGTGGACATGGCCGATGCCTTCGCCAAGCACCTCTCCTCTGGCGAGGACGCCGCCTCCTACGTCGACCGCATCTGGCGACATCGGCCCGCGTTCGCTTGGGAACCCCTTCTCCCCCGTGGACCTCCACTTTGTGTGCCGCCTGGGGAGCGAAGACATCGGCAATGTCCACCTCGCCGAGATCAAATGTTGCTCCGCGGAGGGGAAGAGGATCGTCATCGAGCAAAGCCCCGTATCGGAGGAGAAGGAGGTGATAGGTTTCAAGAGGGAAATGATCTTGGCAGAAGAAGAACGAGAAGGGTGAGTTATTAAATCGAACCAGACAAACGAACCGACCCAAATAATGTAAAGGAGAATCGGCGGAAAAAAATAGTCATTTTCTTTTAGTGACCCTTTGATAACCGAACTGTCGATGGCATTGGGAGGGTGAGACGATTCCGGTGGTGCAGCACAAAGGGGAGTTGGTGGGGGGTTTCCAGAGGTGGAGGGGGACGGGAAGGGGAGGGGGAGGCAGAGGGGGACACGGGAAGGGGAGGAAGGGAGGAGACCGTCGGAGGCAGAGGGGGAGGCGGAGTGGGACGGGAAGGGGAGGGGGATCAGAGGGGTCAGGCCGGAGGGGGAGGGGCATGGGGATGGGAAGGAGATCTGAGGGGGACGGGGGCGCAGGCCGCAGGGGGGAGGGGAGGGGAGCAAGCCGGCGACGGGGCCGCAGGGGGGAGGGGAGTAGGCCGGCGGGGGAGGGGAGCAGGCCGGTGACGGAGGGGGAAGGGAGAGAGAGAGAGAGAGAGAGAGAGAGAGAGAGGTACCTGCGGAGGGCGACGACGGCAGGGCGAGCGGCGACGGCGACTCGACGCGAGCGGCGCGGCGACGGGCTCCGGCGGAGGGGGGCTCGGGCGGGAGGCAGCACGGGGAGGGGGGCTCCGGCGGAGGAGGGGGGCTCGGGCGGGAGGGCTCGGGCGGAGGGGGGGCTCCGGCGGAGGGGGCTCGGGCGGGAGCGGGGAGGGGGGCTAGGGCGGAGAGGGGGCCGCAGGGGAAGGGGGCTCGGGAGGGGGGGCTCGGGCGGGAGGGGGGGGGCTCGGGCGGGAGGGCTCGGGCGGGCGGGGGTCGTAGTAGGAAGTATAACGGCATCAGCGACCGACTGGAGACCGAAGTTAATTCGGTCGCAATAATAGCGACCGATTAGCGACCGATATACATGCGGTCGCTGAAACGGTCTCGATTATGCGACCGATTATTTCGGTCTCCGAATTGGTCTCTATTTGGGACCGACTAGCGACCGATTAAATCGGTCGCTAATTCGGTCGCTATAGCCACTTTTTCTTGTAGTGATCTTATCAATAAGTCTGGGTGGAATAGAATTCAAGGGAGGTCTGAATTTCATCTATATCATACTCAGAGTTACAGACCTCAAACCATGAACTGGGTTAGGAAGTCTAGGACATGGTCTCCTAGTAGACAAACTCCTTTCGGTCAGCCTAGAACCAACACTGGCCACAATTTTCTGAATACTCATTGGCCTAGGCACTGGCACAAACAAACCCACACTGCTAATAACCATGGTGCTATGACACAAAATAAGAAAGGAAGACTCAATTTGTCAATGCTGAAAGGAAGAGAAACAATAAAAGGAATGTTAAAAATTCCATTAAACAAACAACGTTTAAACAAATGTGGATTCCAAGGAATTTTTTGTCTTGTTTGAATAGCTATGCATCTGCTCTGGAGCCCAAACAGTGTTGGGTTCCAAACTTTTCTCCGTGATTGTGATTGCAGGTATGCCTGGCAGCCAAGCACAACATGTGGTACCTGGATAGTGCATATGATAGGAGACAAGGCTAAATTTTGTATGCTGAGTGAGAAGAATGTAGGCCTTGTCACCTTCGGAGGAAATACAAAGGGTAAAATCATCGGGTCAGGTAAGGTAGGTAAGTGTACTACCTGCTGCATTGAGGAGGTGTTGTTGGTTGATGGTCTTGCATACAATTTACTTAGTATTAGCCAGCTATGTGATAAAGGATATAAGGTAGTCTTTGACTCTCATAATTGCAAAATTTTTGAACCTGATTCCGATATAGTTAAGTTTTATGGAAAAAGAGTAAATAACATCTACTTGGTAGATTTAGACGACATTGCTCACTCTAATCTTTGCCTCACTGCAAATAAAGATGACTTAGCATTTTTGTGGCATCGTAGATTAGACCATGCTAGCTACACTGTTTTGCATAAATTGAATAAACATAGTATGGTTAGAGGACTCCTTGAAATTTCATTAAAAAAAATAAAGTTTGTGATGCATGCACACAGTCCAAGCAAACAAGGAAGTCATTTAAATCTAGAACTGAAAACATGTCTTCCAAACCTTATGAGCTTATTCATATGGACCTTTTTGGACCCACAAGATATGTCAGCTTGTCAGGTAAGAGATATGGATATGTATTAGTTGATGACTTCTCTAGGTTTACTTGGGTATTTTTCCTTACTCATAAAAATGATGCATTCGCAGAATTTCAGGAGTTTTATTTGAAAATCAAAAAGAAAAATGTAAATTCAATTGAAAATATCTTATCTGATCATGGTGGTGAGTTTAAAAACTCACAGTTTGATGATTTTTTCAAGGCTAATGGCATAACTCATCAGTTCTCCTCACCTAGAACATCAGAGCAAAATGGAGTAGTGGAGAGGAGGAACTAGACTCTTGTGGAGATGGCCCGTACACTGCTAGTGGAAGGTAGCATACCAAGGAAGTTTTGGGCAGAGGCAGTCAATACTGCATGCCATGTATTTAACAGAGCCATGGTAAGGCCGTTTACCCAGAAAACTCCATATGAAATTCTCAAGGGTAAGAAACCTTCACTTGCTTACTTCAAGGTCTTTGGCAGTAAGTGTTTTATTCATGTCAATGATAAAAGAGACCTTGATTTTGAACCTAAAAGTGATTCAGGGATTTTCATAGGATATTCTGAAACTACTAGAGCATATAGGTGTTGGGACGCTAAAGGGTGATCTAGAGGGGGGTGAATAGATCAAACACCCGATAAAATATTACTGCAGTAGAAACAAATGCGGACGGAAAACTTCTACTGAACAGATAGTGGGCACAATGCGAATACCAGCTAGAACAGATAAAGAACAGTCCTAAGCAAACATCCACTGCGCAAGGACAGAAATATAGAAGCTATGCAAACCACAAAACAATCACACAGTAGACAAAGGTTTTTAGGTGGTTCGGTCCTCCAGACCTACATCCACCCCACACTCAACCCAAGTGTGGATTACTGCTGACTCACAGCTTGAACCGCTGGGCCTCACAGCTTGCCTACAATCCGCTGAGCCTCACAGTTTACTGTCCAGTGGAATCCTCCACTGCAACCGCTGGGGATTACAGCTTGACCCGTCCAGAGGCAGCACCTCTGCAAACGCTGACCAACAGCTTGAACACAAGAGTTTCGAAAACAAAACAAAAAGGCAAACAAACGAAAAGGAAATGTATCCCTGCAGGGAATGTAGCTCAAACAAGTGAGCAAACTCAGATCGGGTTTTGAACCAACGATCTGAGGAACAAATCTCTCAACTCTTCACTCTCTCAACTCTCTTTCTTTTCTCTCTTTCTTTTTCTCTTCTGCTAGATCGAAGGGCTCTCTGCTCTCTGCTTTTCCTTCAAGGCTTCTGCATTCGATCAGTCTTCATCTGTGGACGAAGGCTTCCTTTTATAAGCAGTCACAGCAGGAGCAGCACTGGGCGCGTGTCTTCCACAGTTCCCGCCCAAGTGTTTTGGCCACGTGTCATCCTGTCAGCCCTTCTAGCCTCGGATCACGTGCCCTTCATTAGCTTCACGAATAGCACCTGTCAGACAGAGAATTATCAGTTTAATGTCGACACCTTGTATAGACTTCGTTCGATGCATCAAGCAGTGTATAGACTTTGTAATGCGAAGACAATGTATAGACTTTGCAGTGTGTAGAAGACTAAGGCATTGTACAGACTTTGTGAAAGCAACGCTGAAGCAATGTATAGACTTCACGTTTATGTGCATGACAAAGCAATGTACAGACTTGACCGCTGCGAACACATGCTGTACATACTTTGATTGCATGCATGAGAAAGCAGTGTACACACTTGCTTTGAAGAACAATGCCCAAATGCAGTGTATGGACTTAGCGTGAATGCAATGCAGACACAAGAGTGTATAGACTTGATGAATGCGATGCAGACACACAGAGTGTATAGACTTGATGAACAATGCATTCTAGGCAGACCCTGTACAGACTTGAGAGACGATGCATGCATGATGTATAGACTTGTCCAATGTACAGACTTAGCATGAGACGCTAAGTGAGACGGAGGATGATGTACAGACTTGAAGGGTAATGCATGCAGACGGTTGTACAGACTTCATGTTATGCATGAGACTCTAAGGAAGACGGACTATGTATAGACTTAGCCAGCCTTCAGCTCGATGTACAGACTTGCTCGTTGTACATACTTCATGAACGATGTAGAGACTTGCCAAAGACAACTGGACGATGTACAGACTTGAGCAAGGCAAAGTCTGTACAGACTTGAAAGTTCACAATGTATAGACCTTGGCAAAACAATGATGTACAGACTTGCACAGTTCTAGGATGTATAGACTTTATGTGAAAGCCCAATGTACAGACTTGCAGAACTGAACGTAGGTAAAGATCCCAATGTATAGACTTCGAAGTTCACTGATGGATGTACAGACTTCACCTCGAGCAAGCTACAGTGCAATGTATGGACTTGGAAGCATATGAACATGGCGCTGTACAGACTTAGATGAATGAACAAGCCAATGTATAGACTTCAAGCTCATGCAAGCAAAGCCAATGTATAGACTTGGCGTTTGTGTGAGCATGCGATGAACAGACTTTGTGTTGTGAACACAGGCTGCACAGACTTGCTAACATGCATGAACAAATGGCATTGTATAGACTTTATGAGCGCTAGGCCAATGTACAAGGCAACCGATATATAGACTTTGCCATACGGATGCACTAATGCAGTATATGCACAGAAGAAGTAATGCACCGATGCAATGTATGCACAAAGTAGATATTGAACTGAAGCAATGGATGTATAGACTATATGGCATACAACGCAGCAAGGCAGCAATGCAATGTATAGACTTCAGAACAAACGTTGCACAAATGCCATGAATGTATAGACATGCGAGTCTGGGGGGGTCAACCCATCTAAGAGGGGGGTCGACCCATCTAAGTGCACTGATGCAATGTATGCACATAGCAGATATTGAACTGAAGCTATCTGACAGAATGCAGTGCATCTATACAGAGAACAAATGCAATGTATGCTAAACACAATGACTGACTCACTGTAATGAATGCACCTGTGATACTCTCACTGTGTTGCTATCATCAAAACAACATAGCATATGCTTGTGCCTAAGGGGCACAACATTCTCCCCCTTTTTGATGATGGCAACAAAGTGACAGTGAGTCACCAACCAAATATTCTCCCCCTTTGACATGATCAAAAAGAAAGAAAACAAATGAGTGCAACATGCAGAATACATTGCATAACAGCTCAAACTCCCCCTGAATGAATAACTCCCCCTGAATTATTGCTCCCCCTTTGAGAAGGAATATGGACAGATGAAACAGATGATCAAAGGTAGGGAAGGAACATGAATAGAGTAAGTGGTTCAGAAAATGAGCATGATTATAAACAACCGTTAAAGTATAAGTATCAGCAATATACAATCTTGACAAAAATTCAGGTTTAACAGTGATAAAGATAGAGTAAAGCAGCTGACCACCGAAAAAAAAAGAGTTATAGACTCCATTTATAGCAATGAATCTAGGGCACATGATTTTAATAGATAAGTCAGAAATAATATCCTTTGTGATCAAACATGGAAATTCAAGAAAGGAAACTTGAATATGTATTGAGAAAAATAATTTACACTCAATGACTTTTATTTTTCAAAGGGTTACAACAGTTTGTTTTTCACTTTTGATTTTTCAGAAACTGAGCTAAGTGAATAGACCAGTGGCATTTATGCTGTTGACATTAGGTGTACACCTTGATCAGAGGCAGGTACCCCCAGTTACTAGGCATAAACTACTAGATCTATTTAGATCAAGGCCTACAAGGAACAATCTTCACTTTTGACATTAAGGGTACACCTTGATCAAAGGCCAGTACCCCCAGTTACTTGGTGAGGACTCCCCCTATAGATTTGACCCTATGAACAGAGGTAGTCTGAAGCACTTCATGACATATGAATTCTCCTACTTCTTTGGATGAGATCACAGTTTCTCAGTGCAATTCAGCCATTGCTCTGTCACTGTGTTCAGCTCTTTGCATTGTTGATCTTATTTACTGCTGCCCTTATTTGTTTTAGAGTGATTGTTTAAAAAAATAGTACACACTCTATTTACCTTTTCTAGGCATTTCCAGATTAACCCATTCAGGTAAAAAAAACCTTTTCTATTCTAACCATGAGACAAAGATTAAGAGCTATAAAAGTTTTCTTTTATCTCAAATTCTGAAGTGCAGACACTTAACTCTTCAGTTTATAAAGGTTAAACCTTTAGTTCCTTTCAATTTGTAAGTGTAATTCTTATAAATGAACAATTGCAATAACCACAGCTTAATGCACTAAACCAGAAGCAATGCTGTTGTTCAGTGAAGGTTAGGGAAAAGATGGCAATTGTTAAACAGTGATAGCAATAGGCAATAAGGTCCAAGAGCATCTGATGTCAAAGATTATGAGTGAATTGAAAGGGGACAATGGGAAGTGAAGAGGATTCAAAGAATTGAACAGAACTCTCAGCTCCCCCTGACACCAAGATGCAAAAAATGTGCTATGCAACACACTGTTCTACATGCAGACTTGACCCTTGGTACTTGGCGGAGAACCTGGTCTCAAGGACCATCTCACACATAGTAAGAACCTCCAGGCAGATTTCCCTGCCTTTTAGTAGCTTACCATTAATTATACCAAAGTGGTCATGCAAAGAAATGCAGTACTAAGTAGTCCAAAATGCATTAAACAATTTTCTTGATGCAAATGATAAATGCAGACATTAGACACATGCATCAACTATATGCACTAAATGAACCATACAAGCTCAGTGCAATAGATGGCAGAAGAAGAGCATCAAATTTATGCAGAATTAAATTCAGTAGCTGAGTCTGGAATGCAGACTGATCAGCTAGACAAGAAGAGAAAATCAGAGATTAAGCAATCAAATCAACATGACTTTCTCAATTCAATTCTGAATGTAAATCACTTACCTGCTTTACCTGACTGATTTATTTTTACCCTTAGTGTTGCATCAGATTGTTGACAAGGCCTCCAATCTCTTTCAGCTTTTAGAATTTTTGGCCCTGCCTCTTGTCATATGCCTGGAGTAGCTATCCTGTTTCACCCTTTTGTTCCCGGCTACTAGGCATACCTGCAAGCACACTTAGGGAGCAGAATTTGGAACCCAAGATAGTTTGGGCCCCAAGACAGATCCAGACATTTGAGAGTGAAAACATGACAACAGCTGTTTAGGGATCCACATTTGTGTGAAAATGGATGGTTTGGTGGATTCTACAGCTTGGGAGTTCTTTTTGTTGTTTTTCTTTTTCTCAGCACCAACAGGTTTAGCTTTCTTCTTCTGGTGCTGTGATGGTTTTTGTGTAGTCCTGGCATTCACTTTATTTAAAACATTGTTGTTTTTCTGCCAGTGCCTTGGCCAATGAGTGTACTGGAAGTTGTGGCCCAAATTGGTCCTAGGCTGACCATAGAACCCCTGGTGACTAGGACTCCATGTCCTAAAGTGACTATCCCATCTCCTAGCTGGCTGAGGTCTATAGGGCTGATACCAAGTGGAGAAATTCTGATACCTAGACCTCATGTATGCAGGGTTCCACTCAAACCTATGAAATGGTTGTGAATGATTGTGATGATAGACTTGGGCTCTAGGGAAATAGGGATGAGCAAACTGGTTCCTAGCTACACTAGGTCTCCCTCCCACCTTTGACCCACTAGGTTTCTTTACTGACTTATACTGGGTCTTTTTCTGAGCAGTTGATGGTGATGGAGACTTAGCAGCCTTGGGCTGGGGTTTTGATGTGCTAGCTGGCTGACCCCTAGCCTTGGACTTATCCTTGGGTGAAGAGCATGCAGCTCTAGGCTCAACAACTTTCTGCTTTCCCTTGTCCTTAGCACTGGACACTTTTGATTTTACATTTTTGAAAGCAGATTTTTCATTGACCATTTTTATGAGTGGTCCTTTATTCTCTTCTCCCATTAATGAAACAGTTTTCAATTCAAAGCTCTTTTTAGCTGAGGGATTAAAACCGAGACCCTCCTTTCTGAAATTAACTTTTGACCCTAGCAAGGCATTTAGATTTTCTGTTCCTTGGGTCATGCTTTCAATGATTTTCATTTTGTCAGAATTTTCATTTTCCAGATTTTCAATAGTTTTCTTTAATTCAGCATTCACTGACAAAACAGCTTCATATTTTTCATTTGAAATCTTTATTTCATTTTCAGACTTCTGAATTTTCAATTTCAATTCATCAACAACATTTTTCAGCAAATTATTTTCTTTCCTACAATCAATCACAACATGCTTTAATTCATCAAAATCAGAACATGCATTTTTCAATTTTTCATTCTCTGATTGTAAACATGCAACTTTATCAGTAAGTGTTTTATCATTAACCAGAGAATTCATTTTCTTCTTCAAGTGTCTGTTTTCCTTCTTAATATCATTAGCTTTATCTAACAGATCTCCATAAGCATCTTCCCAATCAGAAATAGTGTATTGTTCGAAAAGGGATGATACCTGATCAGACTCTTCTTCTTCTTCTCCATTTCTGGCCATCAAGCAGATGTCCTTTTCTGATTTTCCACTATCTGAGGAAGTGCTCAGCGTGCCTTCTTCCTCATCACTCCATGTACTGACCATGGCCTTTCCCTTTGGCGCTTTCTTCCATGGTCTTCCTTTGATTTTCTGTAACTCTTGACAATCAGCCTTCATGTGGCCAGTCTTCCTGCAATGATAACAAGTATTATCGTCAGATTTTTCAGCAGGGTTAAATTTATACCTGTTTTGCTTCCTGCTGTGGTATTTTCTGTAGACATTTTTCCCTTCAGTTCTAAGAAATCTTCTGAACTCTCTTGTAATCATAGCTAGTTCATCCTTTTCAAAATCTGATCCAGATTGGCTCTGATCACTGGATGATCCATTGCATCTGGACTGTTTTGAACAGCTATGTTTAGCCTTCAGAGCAATAGGCTTCTTGTATTCGAGCTCTTCAGCTTGAAGAAGATTCATCTCGTACGCCATCAAAGAGCCTATCAGCTCATTTGGTTTCATCTTCTGTAGATCTTTTGACTCCTCAATCACAGTTGCTTTGGTATGCCATATCGGAGTCAGCGATCGAAGAATCTTCCTCACA
This sequence comes from Amorphophallus konjac, assembly GCA_022559845.1. NCBI lineage: Eukaryota > Viridiplantae > Streptophyta > Magnoliopsida > Alismatales > Araceae > Amorphophallus > Amorphophallus konjac. The sequence goes on from CM040121.1 coordinate 147,303,772, forward strand.
ACATCATGATCGGTATAGCCTTTTCCCAGATTTCTTAGACCATTTGTTATGATGGTCAGACGAGCATACATATCGGTCACTGTCTCACCGGGCTTCATCCGAAATGCTTCATACTTTGTCACTAGCATATTAGCCCGTGTCTCTCTCACTTGAGACGTTCCCTCATAAATGACCTCAAGAGTATCCCACATCTCCTTTGCCGTCTTGCAGGCTGACACTCTATCAAATTCAGTGGGATGGAGTGCACATTGAATGGCGTTGATGGCGCTCCAATTCAGAGTAGATTTCCTGATTTCTTCTCTGGTCCACAATTCCTCATTCTCATGTAGCTCGTAGGGACCTTTGCTTATAATCTTCCAGATCTCGTAGTCTTTGGCTCTGAGGAAGACCTGCATCCGGTTCTTCCAATATGGGAAGTTGGATCCGTCGAAGAATGGTGGCTTCGTAGTAGACCGTCCCTCTACTGTTAGCCCTCTAGCATCCATGGCCGTTCCTCTTTAGGATGTTAGTCCTGCACAAAGAGTTAGGCTCTGATACCAATTGTTGGGACGCTAAAGGGTGATCTAGAGGGGGGTGAATAGATCAAACACCCGATAAAAAATTACTACAGCAGAAACAAATGCGGAATGAAAACTTCTACTGAACAGATAGTGGGCACAATGCGAATACCAGCTAGAACAGATAAAGAACAGTCCTAAGCAAACATCTACTGCGCAAGGACAGAAATATAGAAGCTATGCAAACCACAAAACAATCACACAGTAGACAAAGGTTTTTAGGTGGTTCGGTCCTCCAGACCTACATCCACCCCACACTCAACCCGAGTGTGGATTACTGCTGACTCACAGCTTGAACCGCTGGGCCTCACAGCTTGCCTACAATCCGCTGAGCCTCACAGCTTGCTGTCCAGTGGAATCCTCCACTGCAACCGCTGGGGATTACAGCTTGACCCGTCCAGAGGCAGCACCTCTGCAAACGCTGACCAACAGCTTGAACACAAGAGTTTCGAAAACAAAACAAAAAGGCAAACAAACGAAAAGGAAATGTATCCCTGCAGGGAATGTAGCTCAAACAAGTGAGCAAACTCAGATCGGGTTTTGAACCAACGATCTGAGGAACAAATCTCTCAACTCTTCACTCTCTCAACTCTCTTTCTTTTCTCTCTTTCTTTTTCTCTTCTGCTGGATCGAAGGGCTCTCTGCTCTCTGCTTTTCCTTCAAGGCTTCTGCATTCGATCAGTCTTCATCTGTGGACGAAGGCTTCCTTTTATAAGCAGTCACAGCAGGAGCAGCACTGGGCGCGTGTCTTCCACAGTTCCCGCCCAAGTGTTTTGGCCACGTGTCATCCTGTCAGCCCTTCCAGCCTCGGATCACGTGCCCTTCATTAGCTTCACGAACAGCACCTGTCAGACAGAGAATTATCAGTTTAATGTCGACACCTTGTATAGACTTCGTTCGATGCATCAAGCAGTGTATAGACTTTGTAATGCGAAGACAATGTATAGACTTTGCAGTGTGTAGAAGACTAAGGCATTGTACAGACTTTGTGAAAGCAACGCTGAAGCAATGTATAGACTTCACGTTTATGTGCATGACAAAGCAATGTACAGACTTGACCGCTGCGAACACATGCTGTACATACTTTGATTGCATGCATGAGAAAGCAGTGTACACACTTGCTTTGAAGAACAATGCCCAAATGCAGTGTATGGACTTAGCGTGAATGCAATGCAGACACAAGAGTGTATAGACTTGATGAATGCGATGCAGACACACAGAGTGTATAGACTTGATGAACAATGCATTCTAGGCAGACCCTGTACAGACTTGAGAGACGATGCATGCATGATGTATAGACTTGTCCAATGTACAGACTTAGCATGAGACGCTAAGTGAGACGGAGGACGATGTACAGACTTGAAGGGTAATGCATGCAGACGGTTGTACAGACTTCATGTTATGCATGAGACTCTAAGGAAGACGGACGATGTATAGACTTAGCCAGCCTTCAGCTCGATGTACAGACTTGCTCGTTGTACATACTTCATGAACGATGTAGAGACTTGCCAAAGACAACTGGATGATGTACATACTTGAGCAAGGCAAAGTCTGTACAGACTTGAAAGTTCACAATGTATAGACCTTGGCAAAACAATGATGTACAGACTTGCACAGTTCTAGGATGTATAGACTTTATGTGAAAGCCCAATGTACAGACTTGCAGAACTGAACGTAGGTAAAGATCCCAATGTATAGACTTCGAAGTTCACTGATGGATGTACAGACTTCACCTCGAGCAAGCTACAGTGCAATGTATGGACTTGGAAGCATATGAACATGGCGCTGTACAGACTTAGATGAATGAACAAGCCAATGTATAGACTTCAAGCTCATGCAAGCAAAGCCAATGTATAGACTTGGCGTTTGTGTGAGCATGCGATGTACAGACTTTGTGTTGTGAACACAGGCTGTACAGACTTGCTAACATGCATGAACAAATGGCATTGTATAGACTTTATGAGCGCTAGGCCAATGTACAAGGCAACCGATGTATAGACTTTGCCAGACGGATGCACTGATGCAGTATATGCACAGAAGAAGCAATGCACCGATGCAATGTATGCACAAAGCAGATATTGAACTGAAGCAATGGATGTATAGACTATATGGCATGCAACGCAGCAAGGCAGTAATGCAATGTATAGACTTCAGAACAAACGTTGCACAAATGCCATGAATGTATAGACATGCGAGTCTGGGGGGGTCGACCCATCTAAGAGGGGGGTCGACCCATCTAAGTGCACTGATGCAATGTATGCACATAGCAGATATTGAACTGAAGCTATCTGACAGAATGCAGTGCATCTATACAGAGAGCAAATGCAATGTATGCTAAACACAATGACTGACTCACTATAATGAATGCACCTGTGATACTCTCACTGTGTTGCTATCATCAAAACAACATAGCATATGCTTGTGCCTAAGGGGCACAACAATAGGGTGTACAATCTAAATTCCAAAATTGTCAAAGAATCTCCACATGTAGTCTTCGATGAATCCCTGACTAAATCTGATAATGGTTTGTGCAGGAAAGAAGATGATGGAGAAATTATGAAGGAAGGAAAGTCTGCAGACCAATCAGATAAGGAAGATGAACCTGATGATAACAATGCAGAGGAGCCTGCTATTCAGGGGGAGGTAAATGAAGGTCAAGGTAACCAAATTATCAATGTTAGATTTCTTAGAGACCATCATGTAGATAATGTCATTGGCAACTTGCATGAACCCCCTAGGACCAGAGGTTATTTTCGTGCTCAAAATGAATTGAATGTCTTTGCATTAGTTTCTCATATAGAACCCAAGACTATTGACAGTGCCCTAAATGATGTGCATTGGATCAATGTCATGCACGAGGTGCTTAATCAGTTTGACAGGAACAAAGTGTGGCACCTAGTCCCACCTCCTGATCATGGGATTGTCATTGGGACTAAATGGGTTTTTAGAAATAAAACTGATGAGCAGGGAAATATGGTTAAGAATAAAGCCAGACTTGTAGCTCAAGGGTACAATCAAGAATTTGGCATTGACTTCGAAGAGTCTTTTGCCCCTGTAGCTAGGTTAGAGGCAATCAGAATTTTACTTGCTTATGCATGCTCACTAGGAATAACTCTCCAGCAGATGGATGTGAAATCTGCTTTCTTAAATGGGGAAATAAAAGAGGATGTCTTTGTAAGACAACCTCATGGTTTTGAATGCTTAGATTTTTCTAGTCATGTTTATAAATTGAATAAAGCTCTCTATGGTTTAAAGCAAGCTAAATTCCTTACTGAAAAGAAATTCTCAAGAGGTGAGATTGACCAAACGTTGTTTACCAAGGTATGTCATCCAGACATTCTCATAGTTTAAATATATGTGGATGATATTGTTTTCGGTTCAACTAACCAGAAGATGTGTAAGGAGTATTCTGATTTGATGACACAAGAATTTGAGATGAGCTCAATGGGTGAGCTAAAATTGTTTCTTGGACTGCAGGTGACACAAACCAAAGATGGAACATTCATCACCCAGTCTAAGTACATAAGGGACCTGCTGAAGAAGTTCAAATTTGAAAACCTCAAGGAAATTGCAGCACCAATGGGTACTTCAACTAGTCTTGATGAAGACTCCAAAGGTAAAATAGTTGAGAACAAGCTATATAGAGGTATGATCGGATCCCTTCTTTACCTTACTGCATCTAGGCCTGATATACAGTTTGCAGTGTGTTTATGTGCAAGATTTCAGGCTAGTCCTAACGAGTCTCACTTTAGTGCAGTGAAAAGGATTGTTAGGCATCTATCAGGTACCCAAGAGCTTGGGCTGTGGTACCCTGCTAGATGTGAGCTAGAGCTTCTAGCATACACTGATGCAGACTATGCTAGGTGTCGGGTAGATAGGAAAAGCACTAGTGGCTACTGCCAATTCCTAGGTGGTTGCTTAGTATCTTAGGCTTCAAAGAAGCAACACACTGTTGCTTTGTCCACTGTAGAGGCAGAATATGTTGCTACAGGGAGCTTTGAAGCTCAGGTACTATGGATTAAGCACCAACTTTCATATTATCAGATAAACTTGGGATGTATTCCAATTTTATGTGATAATACTAGTGCTATTTGCCTAACTAAGAATCCTATTCATCACTCTAGGACTAAGCATATTGAAATAAAGCACCATTTTCTTAGAGATACTGTAAGTAAAAATGAAATTGAGTTAAATTTTGTTGAAACTGAAAGACAGATTGCTGATATCTTTACTAAGCCTCTTGGAAATGAAAGATTTAAATATTTAAGAAGAGAATTGGGGCTATGTAAATTTCAGCATGAAGATGTTTCTTGATTTCATTCTTGACTTGACTTGCTTAGGGAATAATTCTGTGTCAACTTGTTTCTGAATTTTGAACAAACAGTTCCTGATGTCTGAACAATTGCTTTGCATAGTTGAAATGCAATATACATGCCTTGCACTATTGAGTTTTAAAGTCGATGCATATTATTGCACAGAGTATAAGTCGTTGCATATCTCGCATATAGTTGGTGCATTGTGTGAGTATTTAAGTTCAATGCATGTTCTGCACCGAGTCTCTGTCAATACAATTGTGCACATAGTTGATGCATAATATGAGTTTTCTGCATACGAGGCTGGTGCATGTTATGGTTTACTCATAGTAGGTAGGTGCATTTGCATATCATTCGTATACATAGTCGGTGCATTGTCTACGTCCTGCATGTCAAGGTCTACTTTTTGCGAATAAAAGTCGATGCATCATGATGTCAGGGGGCGTTAAGTAGAGTCTGATCTGAATACAACCCTTTCTGTTTTCTCCTCGTTCTCAGAAGCTATTATCACATGGCATCATGTACATTTGGTATCAATGGGCCTTGCATGGAACTTCTCTCTTTGAAATTCCCTTGAGCTATTTCTGCACTTCATCGTCTACTTCTTTCACTTAGAATGGATAACAGTCTAGAAATTGGTTCATTGTCATGAGCATGAATTATTTTAAGTCTTCTTTTATACGAATCTCACTTGCTCCTTGAATGAATGAAAGGTTTAATTTTAATAGACTATAGAGTCAAAAGACTGTTCTTCAGAAAATAAGGTGATAGAAAACTTTTATAGCTCTGAACCTTTCTTTCATGATTTTAATAGGAAAGATCGTTACAGTATCTGAACATTCCAATTTTTGTGAAGTCTAGACTGGGAAGACTAGAATGGGTATTGTTTTTAAACAAGTCACCTTGAAAAGAAAAATGGCAGCAAAAATGAAATCTGTAATGCAAGAAATGAACAAAGTGGCAGAGCAATGACTGAATTGCACTAAGAAACTGAACCCTCCATCAAAGAAGTGGAGAGGACATCATGTCATGAAGTGCCTCATGTTATCTCTGATCAAATGGTCAAATCTATAGGGCTGGTTTCACTGAGTAACTAGGGGTACTGGCATCTGATAAACGTATACCCTTAATGTCAAAGGTGCAAATCATTTTAGTAGTTTTTGATCAGAGGCAGATATAGTAACTTATGCTTAGTAACTGAGGGTACTTGCGTCTAACCCACGTGTACCCTTAATGTCAACGGCATAAAAATGACACTTGTCTGTTCACCGAGTTCAGATTCAAAATCAAAAGTGAAAAAGTATGATGTAACTCTTCAAGTTCAAAGTATTATGGAGTGTCAACTGTTTAACCTCAATACAAATTCAGGTCACTCTCCTTGACATTCATTGATTCTGAAATCAGTAAGATATTATCTTGAACTAGTCTATTACGGTTATGTGACTTAGGTTCACTGCTATAAACGGAGACTATAACCCTATTTCAGTGAGTCAGTGAATTCACTCTACTTTCTATAACTGTTAAACCTGAATGATATCAAAAATGCACATTGCTTGATTCGTACACCTGAAGAACTGTTTCATAATTTTCTCATATTCTGAACCTTAACATAGAATGTTGTTCAGTCTCCTCTATCCTCCTTGGTTTCTGTATTATCCCTTGTTATCCTCCTCTATCTCCTCTATCCTCCTTATTTGCTAATGGCAAAGGGGGAGAGTTTATTGTCTGATTCTTTAATAAAGGGGGAGAGGATTGAGTTTTGTTGGCAAAGGGGGAGAGACTATTCATTTAGGGGAGAGTTACTAATAGAGTTCAGGTTATTTTGTTTAAGGAGTCTAGTCATAAGTTCAGGGGGAGCATCTTAATAGAGTCTGCATTCAGGGGGAGCATCTTAATAGAGTCTACAGTTACATGCATAATCATTGGACTATGCTTCATGTCTCATCAAAATACATCATCAAAAAGGGAGAGAATGTTGGGTCTCCTCTGAGATGATATGATGGGGGAGAATGTTGAATCTCCTCTGGATTGATAAGCATTATGTGTATTGCTCTGAGCTGAATTGTTTTAAATGATTGGCAACATGATGAATAGTTTTGAGTGATGGCATCAGTCTAGTTTGACCTAGTTGACTGAAGTGCTGACTTTGTCAACTTTATTTTGACATGATGATGTGTGTATTTTAATATGTATTTTGATGACTTTTTTATGTCAGTTGATCATAAATGTTGTTGGCATTCTATACTTAAGTCTTTGCATAAGAACAAAGTCAGTGCAACACTTAGTTCATTCTGTATTGAGTCTGTGCATATGCTACATTTCAACTGAATAAAGTCTGTGCATACTTACATCAAGTCGGTGCAACCTTCGTTGCTGCACGCGACTAGGCTCGTGCATATGTGCATCTCATGCAAACACAGTCTGTGCATGCTTGCATCCAAGGGAAATCAAGTCTGTGCAATCTTCGTTGCTGCACGCGACCAACTCGGTCCATGCGAGATCTAGGCTCACGTAGTTAGTGCAACAGTTGCGGTCGTAGGCCATCAAGTCGGTGCAACTCTTGCACTGATGTGAAACATTGACGGGAATGCAGCAAGTGACAATGATCCCTTGGACTTAATTCACAAACGCATTCACAAAAGTCGAGAAAGCTTGGAAGACGCCGTCTCACCGTGCGCACCCGTCACCCGTGGTGACTCGATGATGCCGAGTCGAGGTGGGGGAGAGGGACCCTTGCTGGTAGAGGGCCAGCACAACTAAGGTTTTCCCTCCAGAAGGTAGGATGCCCACGATCAAGGGCAGCCGGGTGCCTTGGGGGCACAAGGTCACTCACTCACTATTATCCACGATGACCACTCAGGATGGTGGCTTCGGGAACGGGCACTCTCTCACCGACCAGCGGACAAGTTTTATGGATATGAAATGAACAGAAGTAAATGGAGCAAGGGCAGGAGCTCACCTGGTTGGTTTGAAGAAACCAACCCCGGTCGGAGACGATGGGCGAGCGGGGAAGTGTGGGTTCCCCGCACACTGCGCCGGTGAAGCTTGAATCCTGTTTAATTAGTTACACTCACTACACCTCTCGCAGGAGGGTGGACTTGGGATGGGGATGATTGAATTACATGCAAACACTACCTCCACGCAGGGAGGGGCGATGAGCCGGCCAGGCGGGGAGGGGAGATTCGCCGGAAACGTGAAAGGAGAAGCCGATGTCAAATCTGCCTGCACTCTGCGACGAATGACTGACAGTCACTGTTGAGGTCGTAACTTCTAGTCCGGAATTCTGCTGATGATGAGACCAGAGGGGAACTCTTCGTAACTAGGGCTGGGATGCCTCAGAATTATGTTGAATTCTTCTGATGTCGTTGCTGGCTGTGGTGGAGGTTCGAACAGCGCGACAGAATCTGGGACTGGCAGCTTCTGATCTCACACAGCAGGTTGTAGAGAGTGTCCCGATCACTTCTGGACTCCGAATCATGAACCGCCAGAGTTTCTGGAACCGTGGACGAGCCCTCTTCGCAGAAAAACTGACGGGGAAGCCGTCTGATGTCGGAGAGGACTGGGGGACTCAGAATAGTGGAGGTAGGTCGTTGCAGACTGTGGGAGGCAGACCCGCGCAGCCGAGGGAGAAAAATGGTAACTTCGGCCCACGGACGTGGAATGAAGCTCGCTTCTTGATTCTGAATGTAGATTGGACGAGGGAGAACTTTGTAGAAGAGTTCGAGGCCGAATTCTTCCGTGGTCCGTCGTGGTACAGGCTCTAACCTGGTTCAGGTACTCTGCAGGGGTGACTCTGCGCCGTCGGGGGAGATCGGTCCTCCCGGACAACCCCGGACTCAGAATGGGGCGGGATTGCCTCTCCTGCGAAGCTGATTGGACGACCTTTCCAGAAATGTATGATACTACTTCATATGTTGCCGTATGACTCCGTGGTTGCTTCTGCAAGTCGACCCTTTCTGCTACACTCGAACTGAGAGCTGTAATTTGAAGAAGATGGGGGGGAAATGGGGGTTTATGGGAGGGGAAGTGAGGTGGATGGGTATGGGAATGACCCTTGGCTGTGATGGGGTCTGGGAGGGGGTGTTCCAAGAAGTGGGAGGGGGAGAATGAGGCCTGGAAGGAGGTGTTTGCAGTGGCTGAGAGGGGAGTTGCGAAATTGGGCTTGGAGGGAAAGGGGGAAGGTGAGGGGGCACAAGTGGGTGGGGGGGGAATGGTTTCCCTCCTTTGGATTTGGAATGGGTTTAATGGAAGGGGATTAATGGTAGCCTAGAGAATGGGAAGGGTTGCCTTGGGGAGGGGAAGAGGTGTTTGGGAGAATGGATTCCCCCTTGGGAAGGTGAAAGGGTGAATGGGGAAGGGGAAAGGTGTCTAGGAGAATGGTATTCCACCTAGAAGGTTGGGGGGGAGTAAATGGGAGGTATAGGGAAGGGAGAGGGGTTTAATGAGGAGTGAATGAGGAGGAGAGAGAGAGAATTTCGAAATTTTGGGGGGAAGAGAGAGAAAGTGGTGCCCTAGAGAGAGAGAGAGAGAGAAGAAGAGAGAGAGAGAGCTAGAGAGAAAGAGAGAGGTGCACTAATGCTTGGCAAATTCTATCAAATCTTCATTAGCTTCAACTGGTGGGATTGGGGTCCTATTTATAGGAATCCCACAATTCAACATAAGTCCCTGACTTTTGGACTAATGACAACTAACCAAGGGGGAAAGGGGCGCCCCTGGGCCAAGCCCATATAACTGGGCCCATTAACCAATCTAACTGACATAATGATAATAAACTTAGGGGTTCCCTGTTTCTTAATTTTCTGAGTCTGGCTATGTAATTTTCATATCTTTCTTGAGTCACTTTGATGTATTTCCCCCTTACATAACTGACAAGTCCTAGGTGCTCATGCTTGTTACCTAAGTTGATCTTCATATTGGGCTTATTTGGCTTTGTGGTCCATTTAGAGGAGCCAGGCCCATGGGCGCCCCTTTTTGCACTTTTTGGTTATCTGTTATTGGCTCTTTCCTCAGGGGCTTTTGTACAAAGTTGGGATCCCTATATATAGGACCCCAACCCCCTCTTGTGGGAGCTAATGAAGTATTAAAGAATTTGCCACAGTATTTGTGCACCTCTCCTTCTCTCTCTAGCTATCTCTCTCTCTCTCCTCTTCTCTCTCTCTCTAAAGGGGGCGGCCCCCTCTCTCTCTCCTCCCCCTCTCTCTCCCAAATTCGCACCATCCTCTCTCTCTTCACCTTGCCACCTCACCTTGCCACATCACCCACCCTTTCACCTCCCAAGGCCACATTAACTCTCCCATTTAATCTCTCCCTCTTCCAAGGCACCCCTTGGCATTCCCCATACACCCCCTCACTTCCCCAAGCACCCCCTTCACCCCTCCCAAGCTAAAATTTGAATTCTCCTCCCTTTAGGGACTGTACCCATTCATTCCCAGCCCCTTCACCTCCCTAGGTCGCAGCCCCCCAACCCCCCTTCCCTTTGTTCTTCCTTTGGCCAACCAAGTTCTTCCACCCCTCTCCCCCCTTTGATCAGTCTGCAGGTGGCAGAGGAAGGGTCATCTTGCAAAAGCTGTCACGGAGTCATACGGAGACCTCTGAAGACGTACCATACATTTCTGGAAAGGTCGACCAGTTGGCTTCGCAGGAGAGGTGATCTCATCTCATTCCGAGTTCGGGGCTGCCTGGGAGAACCGTTCTCCCCCGACTGCGCTAGACTTCCCCTGCCAAGTTCCTGAACCTGATTTGAAGCTGTACCACGACAAACGGCGGAGGATTAAGACCGAGAGTTCTTCAACAAAGTTCTTCCACGTCCTATCCTCTTTTGGGATCAATAAGCGGAAGTGCGTTCAACATCCGGAGGTCAGAGCTTTCGTTTTTCTTCCTCGACTGGACGGGTCTGCCTCCCACAACCTGCAGCGACCAGCTGCCACTCATCGGCGTCCCCCAGTCCACCCCGACATCGAACGGCTGCCTCGTCAGTTTTGCTGCAGAGAGGACTCGCTCACGGTTCCATAAACTCCAGTAGCTCGTGATTTGGAGTTCAGAAGCCATCGGGGCGATCTCTGCATCCTGCTGTCAAAAACAGGGAGCTGCCGCGCCCAGATTCTGCCTCCCCGATCAAACCCCACCCCGGACCAGCAACTGCAGCAGAAGAAATCAAGGAAATTCAGGGACATCCGCGTGCCAGATACGAGGAATTCCACTCTGGTCTCGCCTCCGGCGAAATTCAGGAACGCGATCTACAGTCCAGGAATCATCGGGCAGTCAGCCGTCGCTGGTTGCAAGTGGGAACATCCCCGGCGTCCAACCTACCTTTCCCCGACGGTTCTCCCCTCCCCGCCTGGCCGGCTTACCGCCCCTCCCTGCGGGAGGTAGTGTTTGATTGTACTTGAATATTTCCCACCCCCGAGATCACCCTCCTGCGCGAGGTGTAGTGATTGTACCTTTAAACAGGATTGAAGCTTCATCGGCGCAGTGTGCGGGGGAACCCACACTTCCCCGCTCTGTCTCCGACCGGGGTTGGTTTCCTCAAACTAACCAGGTGAGCTCTGCCCTTGCCCCTTTATTCCTGTTCATTTCATATTTGAGAGACTTATCCGCTGGTTGGAGAGCGAGTGCCCGATCCCGGAGCCACCATCTTAGTATGGTCACCGTGGCTAAAGTGAGCGAGTGACCTAGTGCCCTCAAGGCACCCGGCCGCCCTTGTTTGTGGGCTTCATACCTTTGGGAGGGACAACCTTAGCGGTGCTGGTCCTCTAGCCAGCCAGGGGCTAACTCCACCACCTCGACTCGGCATCACCGAGTCACCACGGGAATCGCGAGCGTGCGGTGTGTTGGCGACTCTCTAGTAGCTCTCAAGTCTTGTTGTTGCTATTGCGAATTAAGTCCTAGGGATCAAATTCTATTGCTGCATTTTGGTGTCACATCAGTTGGTATCAGAGCAAGTTATAGACTTGTCTCTACAAGCCTAGGTCCTAGGGTATTTGCATTTTCATCATCCGTGTGTATGTCCACCCGTAGTGGTACCTTGTACCGAGCCGACCCTTCTACCTCTGTTCCACCATGAATCCCATTCCCCAAGGTTACCCAAACATCCCTAGGGAGGCTCCCCAAGCTCCCATGGATCGACTTGAGGCTGCCATTCAAGCCCTCTCGGAGAAAATGAGTGGGATTTTCACCCGCCTAGAGAGACTCGATGAAACTAGGGCCCCGCCTAGGAACCATGCCCAACGGGCACCCCCTCCACGAGTTGAACTTGATAGGGAGGACCTTGAGGATGACTTCCACCGTGAGTATGAGAGGCCCCGCCAACCTAGACATTTTGAAAGGCGACCACGGGAGGATCCGGATGATTACCTCTTGAGGATGATTAAGGTTGAGGCTCCTAACTTTGATGGGTCACATAATCCACATGTCTACCTAAAATGGGAGAAGGCTATGGACCAATACTTTGGTTGGTACCCTATGACGGAAGATAGGAAAGTTAGGCTCGCGAATATGCACCTTACCAAACTTGCCAAGACCTATTGGATGAGTGTAGAAACTAGGAAGAGGATTAGGAGGGAAGAACCAATCCATACCTGGAAGGACATGAAGACCCAACTTAGGCTCCAATACCTCCCCAACTCCTACCATGAAGACCATAACCCGAAGAGCACTCCCACTCCCCCGTTTCCTCCCAGTCAACCCAAGACTTCCCTTAGGGCCCCCACTCCACCTAGGCCCATGACGGCCATCACCCAGCCTAAAACTCTCCATCAAACCCTTCCCCTTCCCCATACAACTTCCCACCTCCAAGGCAACCTTCCCCCTCCCCTAAGCAACCACTCCCCTTCCCCACACTCCATTCAAAGCCCTAGTGCGATCCAAGCCCTCTCCCCTCCTCCACTTGGTGCGCACCCCTCCATCTAGCACAACCCCACCCCCCCCTCTTGACCAAATCGCAGCCAGTACTCCCACCTCCTTTCCCTGCTAGCTCCGCCCTCCCCTCCACCTCCATTACCCCTCATCCCATCTCCCCACAAGATCCCCCATCATCACCAAGGCACCCTTGTACCCTATTCCTCCACCAAGGAGCCATCCTGCCCACCACTCAATCTCCAACCCGTGTGCAGAGAAGACCTGTAGACCAGCACCAAGTTGCAGCACTGTCCACGACTCCATCCTGGTCCTGCTGGGGGCGTGGCCTACACCTACGGAAAGGTCCACGAGTCTACTTTGCAAGCGAGGTGGAATCGTCCAGTTCCAAGTTCGTGGCCGACCGGGAGAGCTGTTCTCCCCCAACTGCGCCAGACGTCCTCTGCAGAGAGCCTGAGCCCGGTTGGAAGCAACTTCACGACCAACGGCAAAGGAATCCGACCGAAGGTTATTTATAAAAGTTCTTCCTCCCCCTGTCCCCGATCAGGAGCAAGAAACGGGACCTCTTTCGGCAAACGGGAGCCAGAGTTCCGAATTTTCTCCCTCAGTCGCGCGGGTCTGCCTCCTGCAGTCTGCAGCGACCAGTTCCCACTCGTCGGCGTTCCCCTGTCCACCCTGACCTCAGAAGATGTTGCTGTCCATTTTTATGTGTAGAGGCTTTGTCCACGGTTCCAACGACTCCGACGGTTCGTGATTCGGCGTCCAGGAGTGGCCGGGGCAACTTCTGCAAGTTGCAGACAGAAACAGGGAGCCACCCGCCCCAGAATCTGTTGCTCTACTCAGACCTCCACTGCAGCCATCGACGATGTCAGAATAAATTGATATAAATCAGAGGCGTTTGGGTTCCTGTTACGAGAAGATCCCCCCTGGGCTCGTCATCGGCAGAATTCCTGACCGAGATCTACAGGGACTACACCGACTGCCTATCAACGTCCACAGCCAGCGGTCCAATTCGGAAGCGGTCCCTCCTCGTGGGCTACTAAGCTTATCTGCCCCTCTCGCCTGGCCGGCTTACCGCCCCTCCCTATGGGAGGTAGTGTTTGTTGTAACCCATCAATTCCCACCCCCGAGATCACCCTCCTGCGTGAGGTGTAGTGAGTGTACACTTAAACAGGTTCGAAGCTTCATCGGCGCAGTGTGCGGGGAACCTACACTTCCCCGCCCGCCCTCGTCTCCGACCGGGGTTGGTTTCCTCAAACCAACCAGGTGAGGCTCCTGCCCTTGCCTCCTTTTACCTGTTTATTTAATATCCGCGAAACATATCGGCCGGTAGGAGAGCGAGTGCCCGATCCCGGCGCCACCTTTCAGTGTGGTCACCGTGGCCATAAGTGAGCGAGTGACCCCGTGCCCTTAAGGCATCCGGCCGCCCTTGTTTGTGGGCTTTCAAACCTTCGGGAGGGCTAACTAAAGTGGTGCTGGTCCTCTAATCAGTCAGGGGCTATCTCCATCACCTCGACTCGGCATCATCGGGTCACCACGGGAATCGTGTGGGCACGGTGCGTTGGTAGCTTTAACATATTCTCGGGGCCTTGTAATTGTGATTGCGAATTAGGTCCAAGGAATCAAAGTCTCTGCTGCATTTTGTGTCACATCCGCAGTCGGGGAGAATGGCTCTCCCGGACGGCGCCGAACTGGGAACAGGACGATTCCACCTCGCCTGTGAAGCTAGCCTGAGGCCGATTTGAAGCTGCACCACGACCAACGGCGGAGGATTCAGACCGAAGGCCCTTCATCAAAGTTCTTCCTCCATCTGTCCCCAACTAGGAGCAAGAAACAGAACCTCATTCGGCATCCGGGGGCCAGAGTTCCGAATTTTCTCCCTCAGTCGCGCGGGTCTGCCTTCTGCAGTCTGTAGCGACCAGTTCCCACTCGTCGGCGTCCCCCTGTCCACCCTGACCTCAGAAGGTGTTGCCGTCAATTTTTCTGTGTAGAGGCTTTGTCCACGGTTCCATCGACTCTGACGGTTCGTGATTCGGCATCCAAGAGCGACCGGGGCAACTTCTGCAAGTTGCAGACAGAAACAGGGAGCCACCCGCCCCAGAATCTGTTGCTCTACTCAGACCTCCACTGCAGCCATCGATGACGTCAGAATAAATTGACATAAATCAGAAGCGTTTGGGTTCCTGTTATGAAAAGATCCCCCCTGGGCTCGTCATCGGCAAAATTCCTGGCTGAGATCTACAGCAACTACACCGCCTGTCTATCGCCAACCACCGCAAGCAGTCTGGTTCGGTAGCGGCTCCTCCTCGTGGGTTTCTCGATCAATCTACCCTTCTCGCCTGGCCGGCTTACCGCCCCTCCCTGCGGGAGGTAGTGTTTGTTTGTAATCAATTAATTCCCACCCCCGAGATCACCCTCCTGCGTGAGGTGTAGTGAGTGTACACTTAAACAGGTTCGAAGCTTCATCGGCGCAGTGTGCGGGGAACCCACACTTCCCCGCCCGCCCTCGTCTCCGACCGGGGTTGGTTTCCTCAAACCAACCAGGTGAGCCTCCTGCCCTTGCCTCCTTATACCTGTTTATTTAATATCCGTGAAACATATCGGCCGGTAGGAGAGCGAGTGCCCGATCCCGGCGCCACCTTTCAGTGTGGTCACCGTGGCCATAAGTGAGCGAGTGACCCCGTGCCCTTAAGGCATCCGGCCGCCCTTGTTTGTGGGCTTTCAAACCTTTGGGAGGGCTAACTAAAGTGGTGCTGGTCCTCTAACCAGTCAGGGGCTATCTCCATCACCTCGACTCGGCATCACCGGGTCACCACGGGAATCGTGTGCGCACGGAGTGTTGGTAGCTTTAACATATTCTCGGCGCCTTGTAATTGTGATTGCGAATTAGGTCCAAGGAATCAAAGTCTCCGCTGCATTTTGTGTCACATCATGCACCATGCACATAAAGTCTGTACACACTTTAGTGGCTTGTCTGTGCATGAGTAGTCTGTAAGTCGTGAGTCTGTGCAAGTCACGGCATGCTGCATATATAACGTCTGTGCATGTCATGCTTTATGTTTAGTTGAGTCTATGCATAACAATATCTCACAGCGTAGAAGGTCTGTGCAATCCATTTCCGTGCACGCATTAAGTCTGTGCAAGGTTGTTCACGGGACATTGGGTCAGTGCAACGTTCGCTCTTTGATCATATATATATATTCAGTGCACCATTTGCATTTCGCATATATAACATCTGTGCACCTGCTAGTCATATAGACAGATCATGTCTATGCATATGTTTGCTGCGTGTACATTAAGTCCGTGCACACACAATTAAATGTTGTGTTGAGTGTGTGCATTTCATTTTTGACTATATTTTAACTCTGTGCACTCTCTTTATCTCTTATATAACTGTCATATGCTGACATTGAGTCTGATACTTTGACATGATATCTGTTCGAGGAAGTTGAGAAGGGCACGTGATCCAAGAATGGAAGATGTGCCAAGATCATGACACGTGGAAAGTGGTCGAGATGGGATACTGCCACGTGGCCAAGGAACGTCAGATCTGGATAAGTCAATTGGGCAGGAAACGTGGTGAACACACGCCCTACCTATCTGATGCTGCCTACTAATAAGGAAATGCTCGTTCAAGAGAAGAGAGATCGAGGCAGAAGAGTCAAGTGCGATATTGAAGAAGCTGAGTGAGAAAAAGGGGAAGCCCGATCCAGATTGATAGAGAGCAGATCTGAGAAGAGAAAGTGAGAGAGTTTTGAGAGAACTGTTTTGAGAGAATTCTAGTATCAGTCTCCTGATTCAGAACCAGAACTGATCTGCTCATTGTTGAGCTACATTTCGTGTACTTTTTGAGTCTCTATTTTCTTTGTTTGTTTTGAAACTTCTGTTACTCAAGCTATGTGTCAGCGTTGCAGAGAAGGGTTTCTCTGGTCAGGTAAAGCTGTAATCCTTAGCGGGCAGAGGTGGATTCCTCTGGATAGCGAAGCTGTATTGCTCAGCGGGTTGTAGGGATTTGTCCCCGAAGCTGTGGATCAGCGGCAAGCTGTGAGTCAGCAGTGAAGCCACACTCTGGTTTGAGTGTGGGGTGGATGTAGAACTCTGAATTGAGGTTTTAACCACCTAAAATCCCTTGTCTACTATGTGATTGCTTTGTGACTTGTGTTCATCTTTGCATTTTGTTCATCGTTCAGTAGATGGCTGTTTAGAATCGCATAAGGGCTGATCTACTTGATTATTTATATTTTGATTGTGATTGAGTGCTTTCAGACCGTCCTACAGTAGCTTGTTTTAATTCTGCACTAGTAGCTACTGTAGTAAGTTTTTATTGGGTGATTGATCTATTCACCCGCCCTAGATCACTCTTCATTCGGCATGCTAGGTGTGAGATGGTCCTTGGCGTGGAGCCGACGGATTTGTGGCGGTCAGCTAGTAGAGAGGCTGACGTTTTATTGGTCCGCCGACCATGGGATGGATCGGAGGCCGTTTCTTGTAACGAGGACTGTGTCTCCTCGGTGAGCGAGATTGTGGAAGTGGTGCCGAGGTTGGATTTTGTTGTGACTGAGGTGATGCCAGACTTGTGTCCTTTTGTGTTATGCCTGCTCCAATGATCGATGGGTGTGGTGTGCAAAGGGAGGTGTTGCTCGTGATTATGGTCTGGCCGTATCCCTCAGGATCGGTGCTTTCATGAGAATCGAGGTTTTCTGTGTTGGGGCTCTAACAGCGTTGTCAGTTGGTTAAGGTGTTCTCCCCCTATGACTTGATGCTAGTCCTGAATTTCGAGGATGAAATTTGTTTAAGGGGGGAGGGCTGTAATGCCCCAGGTTTTTCAGATATTTTTCGGATCAGGATCCATGGGTTTCGGATCGCTTTTGTGGGTCCTGGATTGAGTTTTACGATTTACGCGTGTTTTTATCTGTCGAACCTTCGGAACCCCGTGTAGGGTGAATCGTTGCGCTCTCCAACTCTGGGACATTACCAGCGCGTTGTGCATTTTTCGAGGATCGGGGAGATGATGTTTTCCCTATTTTCTATATTTTCTAAAAATTCTAGATTTTCTATTTAAACCAACCCCTTTTTCTCTCTCCCCATCTCTCATTTCTCACTCTCTCCCTCTCTCTTCTCTCACGCTCTCTCTTTCTCCCCTCTCTTCTTCGGCGGTCGACGGAGCGAGGCAGGGGTAAGGCGGAGGCGACGTGGGCGAGGAGCGGGTGAGGATCGAGGCGGTGGAGGCACAGTGAAGCTTGACTGCGAGTTCGGGGTGCCGCGGTGGTTAGTGCGGTGTTTCCTTGGCGGATCGGCATCCTCGGTGCACGGAATCTTCGGTGGAGGTAGGGGGACGGTTCCCTAGCTCGTGTGATTCCTTTCCCGCGAGTTTGGTAGCCCGTGGTGAGCCAAGAGGGTTTATATTCCCGTCGGGATTAAAATGTGTGATTTTGGGGTGTGAGCCGAATTTTGCATTTTGATCACATTTTTGAGGTTTAAATGGGTCCTCTCAATGCTAGAGAGGTTGGGGACTGGTTTCCCCTTACTTTTCCCTTCACATGGGTGTGAATGGGGTGTGGAATGGGGTTTTCTATTGCGTTTGCCATTTTCACGCTCGGGACGAAGTAGCGATCCTACCAGAGGACCGCCTCATCACACTTGATGAGGCTGTCCTCTGGAGACCGCCATATGTCCCTTTAAGTCGGTTCGTGGGTTGCGGTCTCGCGATAGACCGTCACTGAAAGTAGCGATCTCGTGGAGACCGCCAAACAGTGAGTAGCTGTCATGGCACGACCATTTTTATGGTGCTAGCGGCCAGGGGCTGGTCGCTACTTTTTCTTCTGAGTCCCGTGTAGTAGCGGCCTCGTGACTGACCGCTACTTGCTGATAGCGGTCAGGCCAGGGCCGCAACTTGGGGGGTTGCGGTCTAGGAGGTGGCCGCCTCTTGTTCAAGTGTCCCTGGAAGGTTGCGATCCAAGGTGGACCGCTACTTTGGGGCTTGCGGTCCAGAGTGGACCGCCACTTGAGGTGACGGTCCAGGGAGGATCGCCACTTGATTTTTCATGCTAGTCGTGTTCCGTTCTCGTTGTCTTGGCTCCCGGTTGACCCGGTTGTGACCCAGTGGTCGACCTTCGGTCTCGTGAATGTCCCGGACACCCGGTGGGTTCCGTGTTCTTATTTTAAGGGGGTGTCTGGAAGTACCATGTTTTCTCGATTAGCGTGTCCATAGATTTTGGGGGTTCGGGTGACCCCATGTGTTCCGGACTTTCATGCTTTCGCTAGATCGAGTCACCGTGTGCCGGTATGAGTGTGGAGGGCTATCGGGTTATTCCCGATATCCAGATCTTGAGTCGTTACAGTTCTTGACTTAACATGCTGGAAAACCAAATAGGCAATTGAGCCTAGAGGGTCACACACAATAGAGTATTGGAAAGAACAGGATGGGTGAAATTTATGGACAGTTACTGGGTTTTTGTAAAAATTGCCAAAGGTCTTTAAATATACGTTGACTGGAAAAAACCTAGCCCAAGCTCTAGTGAAACCCTAGCCATCCCCTATCTCCTCTCTCTTTCTCTCCCCTGGGAGCACCCCTCTTCTTCTCTCTCCCCCCTCCGAGGGTGGATGGTGGTGTTGCGTTCGGGACGGTGCATGGAGATTGTGGAGGAGATCCCGTCTGCACCAACTAATCATGTGGATACTTCTAGAGGCCGAACGCTTGGATGGCTTGTGACTACGGGTTTCTCCATTCGTTTGTCTTCGAGCTTTTGGGAGTTTCTCGACCCCCCAATGGTATAGAATCATTCTTCTCACCGCGGGTTTTACTGTTATCGTTCGATTTTAAAAAACTAGCAATGATATGCATTTTGGGTTTCGATATTTTCTGCTACATTTCTGGTCAAAACCTTATAGTAAGCTGCTACTCACCGAGTGTCAGGGAGTCAGGGGTGGTCCCCGTCTTTAATAGAGTCGCCGCATAGCGCGGCAAGTGACCCCGAGCCACGGGTTGACCATGGATCGTTGTAGAATGGCTGGAAAAATGCGTGCCCTCAAGGTGTTCAGGATGATTTCTCACGTTTGATTGGGGGTCGTATGGGCTGGCTAATGGTAAGAGACATCTTGGGGGTGATTCCCGTCCCCGTTGGCGAATGCCACACGACATGACACGTTGTTGCGGCCTGGGAGACTAAGTGTTGGCGGGGCAATGCCACCTACTGGGTGGTCAAGGGTGGTCCCCGCTTTGTGCTGGAATTGTCATGATTCACGGCAAGTTGATTCGGGCCCAAGGTCGTGCCCTTGCTAGTGTAGAGAGGCTAAATAAATAGCGCCCACAAGGTGTTCGGGAGCGGTCCCACACCTTTAAATATGAGTTTTTCCTTGAAAAAATAGTTATGTACACCAATATGCAAATAATCATTTAACAATAGTTTATTTATAAAAAACTCTTAAATTAATAAGGATTGCCACCAAACTAAAGTGGCCTTCCATTGCTGCTATTCTTGAAATATATGGCCCCTCCCCACTCCCCCAAAACTTTCGAACTGCAGCATGTTACTTTAGAAACACCTGCCAATGGGGAGCCAACACGACGTATAATTAAGACCATCTAGAAGCCTTACACAAACCTGCCTTTGTATCCATTACCTATTTGACTTGTACGCAAAAGTCCCTTGAAGAACCCCTCAACCTAAAGCAAAAGGAAAGAGTCATAACATGGACTAAATATAACATCCAAACCTCGAAAATTTCACAAATGATGTATGCAAGCAGCATTCTTATCATTGTGAAAATTCCCTTCTTGAATTTGATGATAACAAAGTAAATTTTATAATTGGCTAATGGATTGTAATTATGTTGCTTGAGAGGTATACTCATATGAAGAGATATGCTTAAACCCATGTATGGAAGAGCCGAATTAGATCCACATTCAAATAGGCCAAAGGCGGGAAACCATGACAGCTCGGGGTAGCCATGAGGTTGCTCTAAAAAAATGCTGTGTTCAACTGCTTCACTATGCCTCAGTCGACTGAAATATTCAAAATGCAAAAAAAGGACTCAGCGTAATGGGACAGTCGACCACCTCGTCAAAATAGTGGACCGTTCACAGTCCTGAAAAGTTTCTGAAACATTCGCGATTCTGAAATTTGGTTTTCGTTCTTTGCCCAATACTTCATGGGTTGCTTTCTTATGGTTTATCCATTTAGGGTATAAATATAATATGTTCTTTAGAGTTCTAACCCTAAGAGAGACAAAAATATTATGGCAACTCTTGTGGTTTTCGTGACTTTGTCCCAGGTGCTTTGTTCTTCTTTCTCTTAAGGCTCCGAGGGTGATCTACACCAAGAGGAGGGCTCAAAGATGATCCAACATCCTTGAGAGCGTGCTCTCAAAGTGTTAGACATGGCATCTACTAAGGAGGAGCTTATGACACTATCCAAATCCATTCTCCATTCATCTCTTCTTTACTTTTGTTTATAAGTGCTTTATTGTATCAAGAGTACATAGAAGAAATTGATGCACTTATGTTGATCATGTGTGTGTGTCGATGATGGCCACAACATTGTGATTGGGTGCTCATTTACCCGTGTATGTGCTTATCAATTTCATAGTGTGTGAAAAAACCTCAGCCATTACACGAAAAAATGACATCAGCGACCAATAATATTCATCGGAAATCTATTGCTAATCCGTCTCAAAAGGAGTCAAAGATAGATTACCAAAGAATTTGTGATGAATATTGTCTGTCACTAAAATTTATTCGTTAACTGCTGGTGACACAAGATCCGTTGCTAATACGTCGCTAAGTCATGATAGACCAGAGAATTTTATTCCGTTTAAAGTATGTCGCTAACACTATTTTATTAACAGAAAAAAATCTGCTGCTAATCCGTCACTAATTCACGATGGATTAGCAAACAAAAAAATCATCTCTAGTCTGTTGCTAATTCTTCTGTCACTATACCACCGTTAATCTGTCCCTATACATTTTCTATAAAGGATAATATCCATCGCTAATCACATGCTAATCCATTGCTAAATTTTCTTAATTCAAAAATATTAATTTCATTAGCGACGATAGGAATATGTCGCTCTAATTGTCACTAAAATCTGTCTCTAATCTTATGCTAATCCTTCACTACTTCTATTTTAATTTAAAAATATTAATTTAATTAGCAACAGATTCGCGACAAAATGAATCAGTCACGGTAAATCGTCACTATTTTCATGTTAATCTGTGGCTAAATATTTTCTATTTTTTTAAAAAATATTTATTTAGTTTAAAAATCATAAAACCTATTTTTATAATATCAACAAACATAAATATACATCAAGCACATCACGCACACAATAAGAAATGAAATATACATGAGTTTATTATTACAATCAAATATAAAATTTTTGAAATAAAATATTTAAAAGTATAATTTCTATACAATATTTATATAAAAATCAGGAAAAGTCCTGTGTGTCGTCAACCTCGTCGTCTCCACCATCATCGTCACATGGATGTGTAGTAGGTTCCTACATTAAAAAAGAAAAATAAATGAATATTAGATGTACATGTATATAAAAATAATTTCTTAATAAAAAATTCTTTGAAATTGTAAATTGAAAAATAAGAAATCCGGTTGGGAGTCCGTCAGTTCCCACATGTAACTCTCACCTCCCCCGATCGTCTTGGAATAATTAGCACATTAGTCGGACCGATATTTCAGATTTTGAACCCCCCGAATCAGACTTTTTCGATTTTTAACTAACTTAATTCCAAAATTGGTGGTTTGAGCACTGAGCCCAAATCAGAAATCTGATTTGGATTCTAACGAGGGAAATTTTTACCTGGCCCAATGCGGCCCACTAGCGTCAGGCTCGCGTTGGCCCAGGACCTGTTGGGTGCAAAGTAGGCCGTTCGACAGCCAGCGGCCCACACTAGGCAGCCCAATAGAGATGTGCAGGAGATTCACTAGCCCATAAAAAACATCAACACAAGCATCTTGGGGGCCGGACGATTCTCCAGCGATCGAACATTACTCCGCCATTGCTGGACTCTACTCCAGTAGGGGCAAGCTCGCGCCTAGAGCACCATGAGACTCGCCACAAGGTCGCACCGCCCGGATAAATAGGGGCACAATGGGAAAGTCCCCACGATCGCGGAGGCGTTACTCCACGACTCATACGTTTCCCTGCTAAGGGATGGACCTCCACCGCCAAGGCAACCCGTATAAATGGACATCTGATGAGATGGCAAGGACAGAAGAACACACATGCTCACATAGAGAGAGACACATGCAAAAAAGTAGACAGACACACACAGCGAGACGTCTAGACACGCAGAGGAGGAGGGAGAGATACTAGAAGGAGCTAGTCTTCGAGCATGTTTTAACCATGGCGAGCACTCTCCAAGCACTCATCGGACATAGCGAGCACCTCTAGAGACTCCACACCGGCCCCAAGATTGATTATTCCACTCTCACGCTCTCTCATTTTCTCTGTCTCCTACTGTGCTTCGCCTCGCCATGGTCCTAACTTAAGCATCGGAGGCTTGTGCCCTGGGATAATGCCCAGGGCTCCTTCTGACACCATCTTCCAAGTGTTTGTAGGCTTTCACGAATGGCCAGGCGTCCTTCCCCAATTAAACAAATCTTAAAAGTGTGTTACTAGGTCTGGGAGACCATTTTTCTACCTCTACACTTTTTAGCATCGTCTGTGGGAACAACACGAAAAGCTATGGCACCCGGCGGAAGCTACTGCAACACTAGCAACTACGGCCGAGGATCCCACCAGGCCCCAAGTTCCCAACGGGGGTCCCAGGAGGCGTCTCATCCACACGGCCACTACGTGGTGCTGCCGTGGATGAGCTGGCGGAGGTGTGCCATCAACTCTAGGCTCTGACAGAGCTCTATCAAGGCCTCCTCATGCGATGAAAGATAGAAAAAATAGATTCGTGATAGCCACCGAAACCTATAACGTGCCAAATAGAAGGGCTAATAAAAGGGGGGCATGCTACTTACCTCAGAAAGACAAGGGAGGCCGGAGGAGGGCCTGATGATGAACGCGGTTACCATGATGGTTGTGTTCTTAAGAACATGGTTTGTTTGTATACCACATTCACAGAACAGAAGCAGGATGTGCAGATCCATTCCTTCCATGCTCCAAGGCCATCCAAGGTGCTAGGATCTCACGTCTTCTTCTTCCTTTGACTTGGAAAGGGAAGGGAGGCCGGAGGAGGGCCTGATGATGAACGCAGTTACCATGATGGCCACATTCTTAAGAACGTGGTCTGTTTGTATACCGTGTTCACAGAACAGAAGTAGGATGTGCAGATCCATTTCTTCCTTGTTCCAAGGCTGGCCAAGGTGTAAGGGTCTCACATCTTCTTCTTCCTATGCCTACAAAATAATGAAACCAATGAAGGGAAAGCCCATTAGAACGTGATTAAGTGTAGAATCTATCCCTATTTTCAATAAGAACATTCAAAAGGAGGGCAAGATCACCTGGAGGTTTTGGTGGTTTTAAACCACTATGGAAGATCAAAAATTTAGTTTGGTGTGTGTGTATGTATGTGTAGTTGATAAAAGAAACTATTTGAAGATATTATATGATGTTATGCGAAGATTAAAATGAAATAAGAGACATTAAGGAGGAGGTAGAAGAACAAAGAAGTACAAGAACATGAACGCCCTAGAATAATCCCTGAATGACAGAGGGACGAGGGATTAAGAGTCCTCAACGAAGCGTAGCCTCGCCCTCCCCTCGTGGTCAAATTCCCCTTGGGTTGCATCCTATGGAATCGATGGCCAAGGGTCCAATTTATAGGAGAAAGGGAACCTAGAAAACCTTGGTCGGAGTCCAAAAGATTCATAGATTTGGAAGCCCAAAATTAGTTAATCCTATCGAATATTGGGGGAGAAAGATTCCAAGAAGGATTAAGAACCTTTCTCGACTGATTCGAGCTCTGAAACGTACCCAAAATGGGTTCTAGAGGGATCAGAAATCGGAAAGAACGAGTTTCGGTCGGACATGGTTTCCGATTGATAACGCGGTCACATAGCTGACTGCGATGATAGAAGAACGCGATCACGCGATTGACCGTGAACCTAGCTGACCGGTCGAAGATAGATCGGTCAAAAGTAAAAAGGTTTCATGAACGCGGTCTGGGTTGTGACCACGATCTATGAACGCAGTCATGATCCAGGCCACATTAAACTGGGCTCACTCAAACTTCCGGTTTGACGTCCAGGGAACGAGGATTGAGCTAGGGACTAAAGATGAGTTGAAAAAGCTCACAAGAGATCAGAGAATCAACCAATTCATGATCAATTGGGGCATTAGCATGGAGAATAAGAAAATGTCTCAACTTGTGAGCCAAAAATAGGTGTCTACACTGATCGGAGAATAATCACCAGAAGGAACGTCGGTGCTCTGTGAGTCTGGTTGTCTACCTCGGGCAAATCCGTATTGATTGGAGGAGTTCGAGTATACCTAAACGGCCGACGGGGCAAAGTGATACCTGTGGGATTGAGAATTTATTTTGTTATTTATTTATTTATTTTGTTTTATTTTTTATTTATTAGTGGTTTTATTTAAGCATAGGGCGTGTCAGTCACGGAGTGACGAGTTTATTATGCGCACCGTCTGACTGATCAGACCATAGTGGGTGATCGTGTTGGGACCCGAAGTCCGCCATACCGTAAAGGCTATGGCATTAATTACGTCCTTCCGAAAGAATGACAACCCTTGATTAATCATCAAAGTAGAAAAAACCCTTGGGGCTGAAAGAATACATGCAAACAATGCTCGTTTTATGAAATGGAAATAGGGTTTAATTGTGCATGCAAGCAAGTAATACAATGATATTTATTCTATTTAGCCGATTCTTGGTACGAGACGGAGAATTTAGATCTGAAGATCGCCTCATGTTTAGTGATGGTTTCTGGCCGGACTTAATTCGACCTTCTACTAATCACCATTTTATATACCAGAGAATCAGGAGATGTAAGCATTCATACACGTGCATATATAATCAGATATGAGCAAATATACATATGCGGGTTGATTTCGTTATTTGTAATCATATGCAGAAGTTGGGATTAGTTGAATCACGAGTAGAAGTTGGTTCCGACTAAATGCAGGTTGGTTACAAATACATTATCATCACTTTATTTAATCATTCACTTATATGTTTATTTGACATATTCAGGAAAAATTTCGGCAGCACCTCCCCTGTCCCGAGGAGTATTGGGGAGGGTATAAGAGGCACGTCCATGAAATATCGAGACGATCTCCTAAAAGACGGTCATGCCTAAATGGCAATCCTATACACTATGATGAGTGGGAAACTCGAGGGCTATCCCTCTAAGTAGTCGCGATCACTCGTAGGGCTATCGAGATGTGGATGCCTTTTATTTTGAGACTGCGTTTATCATAGCGGTGCATGCATATGGGCCCATGAGTATGGATCTGGCATGACCGCATTCAGGCGGACTCATATGTTGCCAGGACAATGTGTGCCGAGAATGGCATTTATTAATAATTTATTCCCTTTTATTGGGTACCTGGTCATCATATTTCAGCATGAGTAGCTGTGAGACCGTTAACACCATAGGGTACAGAAATCGAGCGAAAAACCCTGAGAAACACGATACAAAATTAAATCACAGATTCCTAGCGGAATTTCGACAGTATCTCCCCCTGCCTCAGAATATGTTGGGGAAGATGTATAGGAAATCCATCCACAGCAAGTTGAGACAGGCTCCGTGAATGATAGGCATGTCGGAACGACAGCCCGTGAACTGAGGGGCCGAGAGGCGACGGGGCACTATTCGCCATTAAGGCGGATTATTTGCTATCCCCCTAATGATGTCACCAGAGATCACGCCGTAGTAGATAGCAAATCCCTATGACTCGATGGGGTGATCGAGAAACCTAGAGAAGTGTAAAAGAGATAATGTCGGGGTAGACCGCTGTGACTGTATCTCTTGGAGGTAGTTCGGAGCCCGGCGGCCAATGGGATGGTAGAAAGGGTAATACGGCGGCCAGCAAAAGGGATATCAACCTATACGATGGCCAGAAAGCATAAATGCCTAGGGGTAAGGTGGCGGCCAAGTGAGAAGAGGCCACCAGATGGCTGACTCAAGACCTTCCGATCCGGCGCGCTAAGAGGAATATGGGGACAACATGATCCGACGACTAGCTTGAGGGGGGGATCCGACGGCCAAGTGAGAAACTTGCGATCCGGTGCGTGTAGCGCGCCGGATCAGGGCCAAAGGAGCTCGCCACCGTACGAGGTGTTCCTAATCTAGAGAAGGTGGAATGGAAGGCGTACTGGATAGGGAAGAGTCTTCGCTGTTCAAGGGGAATGCTACGTAGAGCCAGGATATTTCATTGAGTCAGAAGGTGGACTAAATCCGGGTTCAGACTGGATACAGATCAGTGATACGGCGGCCGGGGCATATCTTGTTTCAGACCATAAAACAAGAGAAATCTCAGAGATGCATATCCCTCACTCATTCAGGGAAGGCTAGAGACCATGCTGGGGAACTCGCAAGCCTCTGGTTTCTAGTTGAGGAGATAAGTAATGGTCAGAATTCGATGAATTCGAAAATACAAGGGGGGAATTCATACGATATCAAACCATCGGTGCAGAGTAGGGAGAACAAAGCCAGAATCTGCCCCTCTCCAGGGATGTCCAAGGATCACATGTAGATGCTGATGAATCCTTGGCGGCCAATGGGGTTTAAACACGGGGGGAAGTCACCAAGCTAGGAAGAAGGTGAAGAAAAATGATGCGATCATATGTAGGCCCGTAAGGGCACTTTGTGGGACTCAAACGATGCCCTAGCACTCGGAAGGTCACAGGGACTCATCGAAGAGATGACAATCGGAACATATAGCCCCGAACGGGGTGATTTATTCAGTTCAAGGAATGCCCCGACTGCTATTCAATCACAGAGAAAGAGATAGAAACAAAGACGGGCCAATCTACTAGCAAATAACTTCAATTCATTTATTAATATCTGGAATAACATACATGACAACAAAATTCAAAGGAAAATTATAGAGGGAAGACAACGGGGGGAAGGGAACTGTAGCCCGTAACAGGCATTATCAGACGATGAAACCCACCTTGCAGCAGTTTCGAACTCCCCTTCTCTGCTGGCTCTCTCTTCTCTTTTTTGTTCACTCAATTTCTTTCCTCCCTCTCCATCTGTGGATGGGCTTGTATCACTCTCTCTCTATTCTCCTCTACTGTCTACTATTTTCTCTCTGTATCTATTGTATATCCTCTATCGTCTCCTCTTAAGTGTTCAAATTGCAAGGCTTTTATGGGCAGGGGGTTCCATGGTAGTACAAGGTAGAGAGTCAACCCGACGGCGCCAGGTGGGAGATCTCCTGGCCGCCGGATCGGGGCTGGCCACCGGTTCCCCAAGGCATTGGCCCATTTGTGCCTCATCTGGCCCATTCAGGCACTTCTTTGGCCCGTTTATTCATCTAGGCTTTGCTTTTATGCTTTTGACCCATTTATGTTTCTCCTTGTGATATTCGGCCATTTCAATGGTCGGTTTCCAGCATTTGCTCTCCCCGGGAAACTATTTCTTCGGTGATGAACCCGGATATATCTCAGCTGCTTCACACGCTCAGACGGTCATTGCGAAGGTTTAATCAGGCGGATGGTCGCCCGAGAGTTCTTTCGTCCTTAAAGGACTATCTCGGTGATTTGTTCGAGTTGATCGCTTCCATGACAGACGACGATTTTGTAGGTATCGACTTTGCCTGAGAGGCGTGGCCGGGTGGGATGATGTAGTGCAGCGAGCTCCTCCTGTTGTAAAGCGAGGCTGAGACTGGCCGGAACTCCTTCTTGATACCCCGACTTGGCTGTTAATGTATCTTCAGGTCATTCAACGTTTTATTCACCATATCTGGCTGCTTTAATGAAATTCCCGGGAGTGTTCCAGGCTTGGCTTGCAGGGATCTGACTTGACATGCTGTCAGTTACACCTGTGTAATATTTCAGGTGTCAACAAATGCCCCCCACTCACAGGTGGCGCAAATGAGGGACGAGTGACGCGGGGCCTGCGGGTGTGATATTTGATGTTGTTTGCTTGTAATACATCTGTATTTTCTTCAGTTTCAACCCCCGGGGCTGACTTGGGGCAAACTGGACGAGTTGGGCTCCCTGAATGGGCTTTTTCTATTGATATGGCAGCCATAGGGGCTAGAGGCATTGATACGGCGGCCAATCAGGGTGTGAGGGCCTGCTATCCAGTGGCTGGCTCGGCTAACACGGCGACGGGGAGCGGGCAGGGCGATCCGGTGGCCAGGGGGCGTGGCCCTTGATCCAGTGCCATCAATCCCGGTTTTCCCCCCTTTTAAAATCACATAATGAGGGCAAAACCCTCATTTTTGCCCATTCACGGCGGTGGCTACCCCCTTTCCACCTCCCTTATCCTTCGTTGTCACGACGGCAAAACCACTGTGCTTCCCTTTTTCCTTTTCTTCTTCATTTGCTCCAATGGTGCAGTGACCACGGGCATAGCAGGTGGAGGTCTTCCTCCTCATGTATTCCTTTTAGAATTTCATCTATTGGCCTGGGCATCACCCCATGGCCTCGTTTCAGGGGCCGTCTCACCCTATGGGTGTGGATGGGCTTCCTATTTCTCCTTGGCACGTCCTCGGATAAGGGGAAACTCTGCCGAAATTTTCTTTGAATTTATCTTGTTGATCTTCTATACTAACTCATTTTCTTGCATATATTCAACAGGACAAATGGCTTCCAACACCGCTCCTTCGGGCTCTGCACCATGCATCCTCGTAGCTGATTTTTTTAGCCTGATTGTGACTTGGGCGAATATCCACAAGCTGGACCAGGGCCATGAGAAAGTAGTGATTGTCGGTGATTCTTCAGATTTTGAAACCGACACCGTGTCCATGATGTAGCTCTTGATCGTAGAAGGCACTTTTCGTTACCATCGTAGCGGGAATTATCGCCAAGACTATCCGAATGACAAGCACCTCCTCCCCTTTGTTTGCAACTTCAATCTTGCTGGGAAGAGGGACGTGTTGCAGGCCTGGCGGGCTGAACAAGCTATTCTTGTAGAGCAGGATAGCCTGAAGGGAGTAGTTCAGCGTGGTGAAGCTATCTATCTCCCTAGGGAGCCACACCAATGGAAAGCAGTCTTGGGGGTAACTGAGTTGATGCCTCTGTAGAATATGTTGACCCGAGCCCCCGAATTTACCCCTGCAAGGTGGGATAATGCCGCATGGCGTGTAAATAAAGAGAAATTGTGCTTTGGGCTTTTCCTGGCACCGCTCAAATGGGGATACTGAGAAGAACCTTTGGTCTTGAATTGTTTGGCAGTCCAATTCAAGTATCAGCTGGCCACATGCTGGTTTGCAGACTTGAAGGTGATTGATGCACATTCTTTTCATGCAAGGGCCGTGGAATTTAGTAACTATGTACTGAAAGAGTATGCCCTTATTTTGATCAGAGCGGGAGTGTTTCACAGCGTCTACACTTCCCGATTCCGGTATCCCATTTCCAAGGGACTGTGCTGCGGCATGATCGAGATCTTTAATGCCAAATTCAACACATTCTACACGACTGAAGGCAAAACCTCGTTGGACTTGTGGAGCCTTTCACAGCTTAGCGACTTACCCATTGACGGGGATCCGTATGAAGAAGTATGCCTGGCCGACTCATTAAAGGATGAATCCAACGGAGAAGGCCGATATTTCATTGGTTTTGCATACCGGTACTTAATGAAGGTGTATAAGACTTTGTGCTTGTCCTTTTATGAAGATTCTTCTAAAGCAACCCCGTCCGAGGCCAGGAAGAAGGGTGACCGGAAGAAGGTGCATGTTGGAATGTGGATTCATTATTTCATTCAGGGCACCTCAAAGTACAAGGATTACCCTTCTGTGGTACCAGCCGCTACCAAGCAGACCAGGCGAGCCCGTTATAAGGCAAGTTTGCCATCTTTAGTTCAGCAAGCGCACTGAGGTGGGCCAAATCCAGCGGGAGTTGATGCCGTCACACATTGTGCGGCTTTTCTGACATACTGGATCTGTTCTTTCTCTCTCCCGCACGAGGATGAGACTGTTATCCGGCCGGAAGCCATCTACCCGGCCTGTCAGATGGCTTGGGGCATGAAGTTGGCAATGTGCCCAGTGGCTCTCTGCCTGATTTATAAGATGCTGGGGGAGCTCCACAAGTCCCGTATTCCTTGTAACCTCAGGACGATGGGGCCTATTCACTTTTTCAATGCATGGGTGTGCACACTATTCCCTGAGTTTGCACTAGCATTATGTCCCCGGATGATCGAGTTTGCTAGCATGAAGCCGGGCCCGGTAACACAGCAGTTATTCTCTATCAAGGGCCGGCTGACTAAAGTTCCTGTGGATTCTTCGGAAACCATTCATTTCTGGAGCTTGGCCGCACACTCCAGCCCTCTAGTAAATCGCCTTCGCGAGTGTAAAAGGGAGGCTACAGGGACATACTCCCATCCAGTTTCAGGAGCACCTGTTAGTCTGTTACTCGCCCAATCTTAGAGCCCGAGCTGGTTAAGTGGGCATTGGCTATTCACCCGAGTGTATTAGTCTTCAGAAAGGGTGGCAGCGTGCACTTAGAACCTTACTATCCTTTCCAATTCGGCCGTAACTTTGGATGTGATCAGCATATCCTGTCGTCGTCTGCTTAATTCCCTCTTGAGAGTCGAACTTAGTAGGGTACGACAATTGCTGCAGAAGGCCGCACTTGGTGGGACTTTTTTCATTGGCAGGAAGCCAGCACGTTTAGAGTTCCAACACCCAGTCACATTCCTCGGGTCACTCCAGAATATATTAAGTGGTGGAATGCCTGGACTGGCTTTTATAGAAATTTGAAGCTGGATTGCTGGGATGCGGTCGAAAGCAAGTTCTTGAGCCGCCAGTCCACCCCGGTGTTCAACATTGATGAGACCCACCTAAAGAGGCTCTTGTCGTAGCGTCGTAAAGAAGTGGATGAGTATATTCGGGCACGGAAGGCCATGAAGGAGGAGGCCCAAAAACCGTTGCCCGCCTTGCCAGCAGTACATGAAGATGACTTTCTAAAGACTTTGAAGGGACTGAGTCAAGTGGGGGGTGCTTGGCTTGAGCTGCAACAATTTCCTTTTCCTGTGGAGGAGTCAATACCCTCTTCTATCCCCAGGCGATCGGAGGTGGACCGCCATTGCCCGTACCAGGCATTTGTGAGAAGGGAAGATTGGACTGACACTTATTATCGTCAGACCTCATGCCTTTTTGTTTTGATGCATATTCATGGTTTGAATATCAGTAGTCTGGTCGAAGCTATCTTGGGCCAGCCATTGTTCGTGGCCTTCAAGTATGCGGATGGGTGGGGTATGGAACACCTGGGCTTATTTCATTGCCTTGTCACTCGGCAGCATCCAGATCTCACTCATTTAGTTGATCGATGCGAGACGATTGGGAATGTATGCTGGTTGATTCATGAAGCAGCCTCTCGAGACAAGGTAGTTGCCTAATATTATTGGCCTCTTTCCCCTTTCTATACAAGGCCAACAGGTATATTTTGCTTGACATCATTTAGTAGGAGCATGTGTTCTCCTGTTGCATCATGTTCTAACACGTGCTTTTCTTTTTTCTACAATAGATAGGCTCTATATTCAGCAATAGGGGAACTATCACAGAGTGATCATGCATGCTCAGAAGGCCTCTTATTTTGATGCCCCTGCACTAGCCCCCACTACAACTCCATTACCGCCAAGGGGTAGGAGGAAAAGGGCGGCTTCCCCGGTTAAGACAGCCGTGACACAGGCTAAGAAAGCCCGTCGAGTGATAATTGAACAAGCATCTTCTCTGACTCCTGCTGCTGAGGTGGTCCCACCCCAGGTGCCATCATTTGAGGAATTTTCCGCCACTCAAGCTTTGCAAGCTACAGACGAAGGTAGATTGCGCACTATTATCTCTGCGGAGATATGCCTCCCAGGAGTTTTTTATGCTTATTTATGATTTTCATCTTGTAGCAGCACCAGTAGATTTGCCAACCCCAACTGTTAGAGGGGGTGTTGGTGTTGCTGGCGAGGCTGTAGCAGGGCATCTGCCGCTAGTCCTCAGAGGGAGATTTTCCCTTCCCCCACTCTAGCTAGTTAGGCAGAAGGTCAATTGAGTCGTGTTACTTCTAGTGTCTTTATAATTTATCATTCTTTTATCTCATTGCCTGCTCTATGACACATTTCAGGACTTCCTGAAACTGCACATACAACTGCGGCCTCATCTCTGGATGCTCCTCTGCTCCCAAGAGGGCGTCGGGCAGCTTTGAAGGAGGTAACGGCCCCTGTGCGACATGTGACCACACGTTCAGCTTCTCGTCGCGCAGCGGAAGTAGCCATGGGGCCGAGCGTCGAAGAAGAAAGCTCCTCCGAGAGTTCATCGTCTCCTTCTAAAGAGCAGGTAGACTACGGCTATTCTGACGATGAGGGGGCTATTGAAGCCGCTAAAGGAAATACTCCACCCTTCCATCCGCTGACAGACGGGCAACCAATGTTCAGCCCTCCACGACTTATGATCAAAGTTCCTGACTCAGAAGAAGTCATGCCAGAGATGACCAGTGAAGTTAGTGCGGAGGAGCATCCTACCGCACCTACTGTCGAGCTGCCAATGAAAACACCCCTTACTGACGAGCCGCTGAACTACAAGTCCCTGAACCGGGAACAGTTAAAGTGAATCTTATGCCTTTTAATCTTTCTATTTTCATTTGGCCAGCAAGGTTGTCTGATGTTCTTTGCTTATTTTGTTCCTTTAGGTGTTGCCTACTCCCATTCAGGCCCCATTTCCAATCGTCAGTAGTGCTCCTCCGGTCACGCCATTAAGCCCTCCACTTGCTACGCCTGCGGCTTCTGTAGATACTGTGCCTGTGCTGCGGACGGTGGCTATCAGAGGTTCGCCAGGGGTAGACATAGTGCCAACTAAATCAGATACACCAGGTGAGGTTTCAGGACTTGGCCATGGTCCCGAGCTGAGGAATGAAGTAGACCCTACCCGAGCATCAGCTTTCACCGCTACAGCAGTGCCAATGTTTATTCCCGCGCTTCCAAGTATTGAAGATCAGGGCACTGCTTTTGAGTCCGAAGCAGCTCCAGAACTTTCTAGTGAGACTGTATAGAAGGAAGCAGCCTAATAGGAAGTAGAGCCAGTGGGACAAGAAATTGTTGTGCCCCTGTGATTTTGATGATAGCAAACACTATAAGTCACCATTTGCATGTGTACATGAAAGATCTTGTTGATTCATTTAAGTACATTCATATGTGTTCATGTTTTGTGAATGTGTGCTTGTGAATGACATTCCATTATATCTGTCTTACATATGGTCGATGCATTCATGTAACAGAGTCAGCACGATTGCATTGAGCATACAGTTAGTGCACTGCATACAGAGTCTGCACACTGCTTGATAGCAGCACGCTGTGGTGCATAACAGAAGTCTATACATCGCATAGCATGTCTCTCCAGCAAGTCTATACACTGCATGCTCACACAACCACTCAAGTCTATACATCGCATTGCATTGTCAAGTCTGGACATTCCTTAGTGGCAAGTCTATACATTCCTCGAATTCAAGTCTGCACATTGGCCAAGTCTGTATATCGCCACTTGTTCATGCATATGTGCAAGTCTATACATTGTCCTGTAGCTTGCACGAAGTCAAGTCCATACATTGCCCTGTAGCTTGCTTAGCTGAAGTCTGTACATCCACCGTTAAACTTTCCAAGTCTTTACATCGGTGAAGTCTGTACAGTCAGTATGTTTCACTCATCTAAAGTCTATACATTCCTTCCCATCTTTACCTACATTCTAAACTGAGCAAGTATATACATTCCTTTCCTTTGCCTACGTTCAGAACGCAAGTCTACACACTGTCCCGTAGCTTGCATGAGTCATTGAAGTCTGTACATCGCTTGGCGCTCACCAAGTCTGTACATCGCCTTGGAGCTTTCCAAAGTCTATACATTAGCCAACAGTGCATCGTCTCATGCATCATCTCTCTCAAAGTCTGTACAGCCAGTTCTGTCTCACTTAGCATCTTGTGCATGCATCGTCTTACAAAGTATGTACATCGTGAGTCTGTCCAAGGCATTTCACTAAAGTCTATACACTCCCCTGTTTCATGTCTGTACAGCGGCTTCCTTCATGCTTTATCTTGGCATCACACAAAGTCTATACATCGCTGTGCATCCCTTGATTTCGAAGTCTGTACATTCTGGTTGCTTCAACGCAAGTCTGTACATTCTGGTTGTCTCATAAGTCTACACATCCCCCCATAGCAAGTCTGCACATCGTTTGAACAGCACAACAAAGTCTATACATTTTGTTGCATACCTTGCACACAAAGTCTACACACTCCTATATGCCTTGTGCATTGTTCATCAAGTCTATACACTCTGTGTCTGCATCGCATTCATCAAGTCTATACACTCCTTAACTCAGTTCGCAGCTGAGTCTGAAGTCTGTACTGCCTTTACATTGTGCATACTTTGAAGTCTATACATTACTTGTGTAACTCCAGCCTTTACTTCAAAGTCTATACATTGGATATGCTTGTGCATCACAAAGTCTGTACACTGCTATCTCGTGCATTCTAAGTCCATACACTGCTTTGGGCATTGTTCTTCACAGCATGTCTGTACACTGCATTTGGGCATTGTTCTTCACATCATGTCTGTACACGCTTCAATCTTGCATGTATGAAGTCTGTACATGGGTCTAGCTCTGCAATGTCTATACATCACTGGCAGCCAGCACTGCAATGTCTATACATTGCATCCCACAGCCTACACAGCATGTCTATACAACGTCCAGCTGCTTGCCGTAAAGTCTGTACATTGCGTCCCACAGCATGCAGCAAAGTCTATACATTTGCTATCACTTGTTCTTAAGATTGTTTGTTTTGCCTTGAAAGTGTTCTAGTCTTTTATTGAGCGAAAAGTATTGAAGGGTGGGATTCATTCACCCCCCCCCTCTGAATCCATCGCACCGATCCTATCAATTGGTATCAGAGCGGTGTCTGCATAGTAGGTCCAGCAACCTGCAGATCCGACCCTGCTGTCTTCGGTGCATTTTTGTTTGATTTGGTTTATCGGTTTGAATCCACTGCTTTGAATTAGTTTTGATATGCTTCAATGGCTCATCCACCCGTCTTTAGTGGTTCTGATTTCAACCAGTGGCACATTGCTTTCCGTGCTCATGTTAAATCTGTTGATCCAGACCTGTGGAAAGTGATTTCACATGGTCCACATAGACTACCAAAAGATCAGTCCAAATGGACTAACAAGCATCGATCTATGTGTGCAGAAAATTAGAAAGCACTGGAGTTAATGAAGGCCGCGACTAATTGAGCTCTTCATTCATGTTTCCTTGGTTGCAGATCTGCAAGGGATATATTGAAGATGATGAAGAGAGCCGAGAAAGGAAATCAAACAAGCTGCATGATGGCTAATAGAAGTAATCAAAGTGGTAGCCAAAATGAAGCAGAGGATGATGATGAGGTAAACCCTTTTGAGAACTATACTTTAGATGATTGGGAGAATTCGTATGCTGAATTATTAGAGTCTCATGAACAGTTAAGAAAATAATACAAAAAATTGAAGAAGAGTAGTAGGTCAGACAGTTTGAACTCTGATTGTAAAAATTGTGCTGAACTGAAAAATGTTCATGATGCTTGTATGTCTGATATTCAAATGTTGAAAAAATAAATTTCGTTGCTGAAGATTGAGAATCAAGATCATGTAAAAAAAATCTCTGAACTTGAAAATAAGTTTAGCCTAACTTGTCATAAGTCTGTTCAGAATAAGGATTTACTGAAAGATTTTGAATGTGTTAAATCTAATCTAAACAAGCTGAAAAGTGAGAATGACTCTCTTGGAAAATCTACTAAAGAAAATGAAGAAAGATTTGGGAAACTTGTGCTAGAGAAGAACTTGTTTGCCGAAAAATTTAATGCCATAAAATCTGTAAATATAGAATTACAGAAAGATTTTGAAAAAATAGCAAAAAGAATTGAAGGAGTTTGAAGCTGGGAGAGAAAGCAAGGTTAACTCAGAAGATCAGACTCTAATAAATGAGTTAATTCAAAATGATAAGCTTAAGGAAAAAAATGAGAAGTTAAAACAGCTGAACTCCACTATGTCTGAGAGACTTCTAGCTTTAGAAAGAGGAAAGTCTGTTTACATAGAAGAGCCTGATAAACTGAGCAATCTGGAACATGAAGTTGAGAAATATAAAACTACTAATAAGGTGCTAAGTGAATGCGTGAATTGCAGTGAGCAAGAGATTGCCAGTTACGAGTAACGCATTACCTCTCTCGAAAATGAAATTCAAGATTTGAAGAGTTCTCTGTCTAAGTTTGTGAGTGGGCAAGAAAACCTAAACAAGCTACTAGGTGTAAAAGTCAATGTCAAAAAGGAAGGGTTGGGCTACAATAATCTAAATAAAAAGGCTTTTCAGAATAAAGTAATGACATAATTTGTAAATGCTTCAATTGTAGCCACAACATCAAAAGGTAAACATCCCATTGTTCAGAAAATGCTGGGAACAAAGGTTAATTGTAAGAAAGAGGGACTGGGTTACAATCCAGTCATGAGGAAGGTTGATGGATCCAACCTGAAAACTATTTTTGTTAAATCTTCAGAACAAGAAAAGCCTTCTACCTCATCTCCACCTCAGTACAAGGCTAAGAAAATAGAAAAACATGATAAAAATTAGAAAAAGACTGGAAAACAGAAAATAAATAAAAAAGGTTCATCAGTGCATGTTGATCACAGTCCTCACACACACTCACATGCATCTAAAAAGAAAATGATCTGTCATTACTGTCATAGATTTGGACATCTGATGCATGAGTGTAAATTGATGGAGAAGGATGATATGAATGCTAAGAAATTTCATGATGAAAATCCTTCACCTCAGAAAAAGAAAACTGAATGTCTGCACTGTGGCAAACTAGGACACAGCATTACAGAATGCTGGTTTGTAAATGGTAAGAAAATATCTTTTTCACATCATGCTAAATTCCCTGCAAGCCAACATGGTCTAAATAAGAATAAGGTTGTTGAAAATAAAAAATATTCTGCATGTTTCAATTGTGGAAAGCCAGGTCACAGGGCTGCAACCTGTTGGCTGGCAGGATACCAAAGCAAGACTAGTTTTGGTAAACAGAATTTTAATTCTGTTAACAAAAATTTTCATACATATGCTCATAGAAATCATGCTCAGGGAATGAAGTCTAACTATAAATATGGGAGATTCCCTGCAAATAGAAAGTTTTTTGATAAACCTGAATTTGTCTTTAACAGAAAGTCTGTTGCATGCTCTAACTGTTGGAAGCCAGGCCATTTGGCTAGAGAATGCTGGTCACCTATTAAGAGAAGAAATCACTCTTCTCACTTTGAATATGAAAAGTCTGGCTACAAGGCTGTACATTGCTGGCCGAATGATAACAAAGGACAGAACCTTCATGCAAACAATAGAAACTTTAATTCTCATACACATAGATTTCATGATCATGCTAATGTGTACAATGAGAACAAAGATTCAGTTTCATGTCGTTATTGTGGTGGCTTTGGTCATTCAATAAATAATTACTATTTGATGAAATCTGATGACCTTCATGCACAAACATTGTTGAGAAAACACGCTAGGAATGTCACTTTTAATTCAGGACCCAAGACCTCTTGGGTACCTGTTTGTGCAAAATGAACATTGTTTTACAGGTGTGCCTTGGGAGTGAGAAAATAAACAGGGGTTAATAAACCAAGGCACTCAAGTATGAAAAACCCCAGGTCTACACTTTTCAGGTCAGTTACGTGAACTCTCTTTAAACCTTGTCATCTGAAATTTTTGGTTTAGATGTTTGCATAATCTGTTAAGCATACATAGTTGCATGTGTTATCTGCACTACTCTGTTTGAATCTTCTTCTTGCATATTGAAATTCATTGCATATCTTGTTTGATGTGTTCATGCATATTTGTCATTTTTTGGACACTATGAGTATTCATGTCTCTCAATGCTCATATGAATTGGCTGTTTAGATATTGAAATGAGAATAAACTTGCAATTTGTGAAAATCTGAACCGCATATGAATGTTGTTTGAAACCTGTCTGTTGCATAGCTCTCTGAAAATCTGGATTGCTTATAGGACTGCATGTTGAATTATCATGATTGACCACTATGGTATATCAAATAGTAAGCTACTAAAAGGCAAGGAAATCTGTCTGGAGGTTCTTACTGTGTGTGAGATGGTCTTTTAGACCAGGTTCTCCGCCTAGTATCATGGGTCATATTGCTTGATAGGGCAGTCTGAATGTGCATGAGTCTCAAAGACATATGTTCAGTTCTCATGGCAAACATTGCATGTTTTCAGGGGTAGTTAATTGCATGTCTTTGCATAGCATTCAATGTTGAGCCTTTGCATGACTTTGCATACATATAGTTAATTGCATTTCATTATATTGAAATTGCCAAAAAGATTGACTGAATGCATATTGTCAGGGAGAGTCAATGCATTGCATGCAGGTTGTCAAATGCATACACTTGTCAGAATTCATTGCATTTGTTGACAAACCTTGATCATATTTTGAAAACATTGGGCTTCAAAATCTCTTCTATTATTTGGTATCAGAATTCTATCGGTCTTTCATGAAGATTTCAATGGGGCTATCTCGATCATAAATCTGAAAAACACTTGAACTAAGAATCTTCTATTATACGTTGTTATGAATGTCTGAAATAACTCAGGTGGTTTAAGTTTAATGTAATCATTGAGTTTGACTTTAAAATCTCTTAAAAATATCTGAATCATATTTAATAAACTTTAACCATCTGTTTCATACTGTGTCTTGTAAAATCTTCTGAAATTTGCATTATTGAATACATGGCTTTATTTGGTTAAGTACATGAAGTTAGTATTGTTTTGAAGCAAATGAGTTTTTCTGAAATATCTAAAAGGTAAATTGTCAGAGCAATGACTTTGGTCACTGAGAAACCATGTCCAAAGGACTGTGCCATGAGGTGCCATAGTTAACTCTGCTTAAGAATGATTGATTATCAGGTAGAGAAATGGCATGCACACTGAGAAATACAACTCACTCATCAAAGAAATGATTTGTAGTGTGTCATGATGTGTAAATGCTATCTCTGTTAATATAAAGCATGACTGTTAGTTACACTAAGTGCTTAGGGATATTAGCGTCTGATCAACGTATATCCTCTAGTTACAAGGTGTACACTGAACTAGAGTGCTCGTAAAATGTGTAGCATAAAAATTTGTTGAACAAATTGCAATATTTGATTATTGATGCAAAAATCAAATTGCTTCAACTCTAGACAAAATCATATGACTTCATAATTGCTTGATCTCAATACTAGTGCATGTAATTCCGAAAGAAGTCAATAAATTTGATTGTGTAAGAGAAAGGGAGACTAATCAAGATATAACTATGAGGGCTTGGTTCATTTTTATTAAACTGTGATTTTAGATATAAATACAGAATTTTATTGATAAACTTTGCATACATCATGTTTAAACCCTGCTGATCAATAAAGTTCATTCATAAGCCCTTATAATGGAAGACTTTGAAAACTTATGTTTTTGATTTATGAGATTGATATCTCCTTGAAAATCTTATTGATGTTCTTATGATTGGAGCCTATTGGAAATTCTTTACTCACTGTCCTTGATTCATCATGACCTGAACTTGTCCTTGATTGCCCCTGTGGTCTCCTTCTCATTCATTTCATAAGGTTCCATTTATTGAGGGGGAGCTTCCTTGTCATATGAATCATGCTGCACAAGAATTCTTAAAGGGGGAGAATTGTCTTGCATTCATACATTTAGGGGGAGCTCTTGCATTTGTTGTTGCATCTGCATCTCTGCATTCATACCTCTTCCATGATTTTTTTTTAAACAAAGGGAGAGAAAGTGGTATGAGTCATATTGCTCTTTGGGGAAGAATGTGTGATGGGGGCATCTCTCGCCCTTCATATTTTTTTACACTTCGATTGCTTGCTAGCATAGCTCCATTGTGTCCGTCATATTTCTCTAAGTCGAGTCATGTAATTTTCATATTTTCTTTGAGTCATAATCATGTAATTTTCCTTTTTATTTGAGTCTTGTACCTAGGTTAATGAGTCATTTCCCTAAGTTTGAGTCTCATTAGGCTAATGAGTTTGCTATTGGGCATATTTCTTTGGGCTAGGCCCATGGGCGCCCCCCTTCCTTCGGTTATTTGTTAGTGTGTTAAATGTCAAGGTCTTTTATGAAAATGTGGGTTGCCTATATATAGGACCCCATTTCCCCCATTTGTAATCAATCAATGAGTCAATCAATCAATGAAATTTGAGTTTTCTAGTGTCCCCATTTTCCTTTTGGTGAGAAACCATTATTGGGTGAGAAGCCCTCTCTTTTTCCCCCCCTCTCTCTTCTCTCTCTCTCTCTCCCTCCAAGGGGAATTCGCCCCCCTCCTCTCTCTCCTCCCTTCCCAACCAACTCCACTCCCCACCTAACCCAATAAAGTCTCTTCCCTTCCCCACAACCCTCATCAATACCCCACCCCTTCCCAATACCCCCTCCACCAATCCTCACCTCACCTTCCAACCCCCAACTACCCCTCCCACTTTCCCAAGCACCCTTCCCACTACCCCAAGCACCACTCCACCTCCCTAGGCCATTTGAATTCAAGTTTCTCCTTCCCTCCACAGCCCTAGGTCGCCTAAGCCCCTTCCCCTTTGGTTAGGGTCGCCCCCCCTCTCTCTCTCATCTCCACCATTCTTCCTTGCTCCTCTCCATCACCTCTCAGCCCTAGTTCGCAGTTGAAGACCTGCAGAAGACCAGAAACTTGTAGCAGCGACTCCGACCACATCCCAACGAGTTTGAAGACCCAAGAGCTATCCACGGAAGCATCTTCATATCTTATTCGCAACGGAAGTGGTTTCATCTTCATCTGAGCTGTGTGCTGCCCGGGAGCTCCGTTCTCCCACAACTGCGCAAAGTTGCCCCTCCTGAGTACCAGAACCGGAGTAGAAGCTTCACCACGACGAACCTTGGAAGAATCAGTTCAAGAGCTCTTCTGTAAAGTTCTTCCTCGCCCTGTCTACTTTCAGAATCAAGTAGCAGAACTTCGATCGGCATTCGTGATCCAGAGTTATCAATTTTCTCCCTCAGCTATGCGGGTCTGCTACCCACAGTCTGCACTGACCTGTCATCATTGTTCAGAGTCCCCTGGTCTCCTCTGCCTTTGTTTGGCTTCCCCGTCAATTTTTCTGTGAAGAGGACTCATCCACGGTTCCAACGAATTTGACGGTGCTTGATTCCAAGTTTGGGAGCTATCGGGGCATCCTCTGCAACCTGTTGTTGGAAACTAGGAGCTGCCAGTCCGAGACTCTGCCTCCCTGTTCGGGCCTCCACCCAGACCAGCATCGGGGACAGAAGAAATTAAAAAAATTTGGACAACTTTCCCGGCCTCCTACGAAGCTTTTCCAGGTGGTTTTGTCCCCAAAAAAATTCGGTAGCAGTTGCAGCAGTCAATTCTTCAGTCCCCTGTCAGCACTCACAGAACTGGACAGATTCGGCATCGGCTTCTTCTCTTGTGTTTTCATCGCTTTCTCCCCTCCCCGCTTGGCCGGCTGAAGGCCCCTCCCTGTGTGGAGGTAGTAATTGGGTGTATTATTTGGTTTCCCTTCCCCAAGATCTCCCCCCCTTGCATGGGGTGTAGTGCATGTCATTTAAAATTTCAGGTCGAAGCTTCTCCGGCGCGGCGTGCGGGTAAGCCCACGCTTCCTCGCTCGCCCTCGTCTCCGGCCGGGATCGGTGTCTTCACACTGATCAGGTGAGCCACTGCACACTCCTCTTTGCTTAAATTCCCTTGCTTAATTAGTATCGCATCTTAGTGCCGTCGGTGGTAAGTGGAGCGCCCGAACCCGAATTTTGCTTATGATTGAGTGACTACCGCGGGTGAGTTACGAGAGAGCCATTAACACCCACGCCCTCGGCGTGCTGGCCGCCTACGAGAGTGGGCATCCCAAGACCTTTGAGAGGTCCAATCCAAAGCTAGCCAACCCCGGAGCAGCTAGGGCCCGTCCCGGACCCTCACCACTATCACCGGTTTGCCTACGGGCACGAGAGTGCGCTTAGCGGGTGAGTCCACCCGAGTGAAGTCACCGGTTCGCGCGTTGGTTGCTTGCTAGGTCCAAGGGTCATTTGATTGTGTGACTATCACCCCAAGGTGGTGTCACATCAAGTGGTATCAGAGCAAGTTCACAACTTGTCTCTATCAAGTTGGTCCTAGGCCATGTTTATGCATTCAGAGTCCTCGGTTGCATCTCCCATGTCCACTAGAATGGCCGCTTCATACCCGTCATATCCATCCCCATCAACTTTCCCAAGAAGCCCAAATCCTCATGGAAGTTCCATTGCCAACAAAATGGGTAGCAACACCTCTATCATAGAAGCCCTACATAATGTCCTTAATCGGCTTGAAGATATCATGTCTCGACTCGACCGACTTGAAGGAAATAGCCGTGCACCAAGAGTGAATGAGAGTGACCTTTGGGGAAATCTAGAAACCATATTTTTAGAACACTTGAAAATCAAAACCCCCGCCTTTGATGGATCCAACAGCCCAAGCCTTTACCTAGATTGGGAGATTTCCCTAGACCAATTCTTTAAAAGTTGCCCCTTGAACGAAGGAAGGAGAATGAGGCTAGCCAAGGTACACCTCTCCAAACAAGCTAAAACTCATTGGGTAGTTGTGGAAGGTTTAAGAAGGATCCGTAGGAAGGCCCCCATTAGCACTTGGGATGAGATGAAGGTCGAGCTTAGGAAAACCTACACTCTCCAACCCTCTCCCTCCTACTCAAATCACAAAAGCCCAAGGAGCACTTCAACACCTTCATCCCCACCCAGTCAATCCAAGACCCCAATCACCCATTTCCCACCACTTCCCATCTCTCCTACCCCAACCACTACATTTACACCCCACCTCCAAGTCCACACCACAACCATAGGTCCCCCTACCTAATTGAGCCCCATGGCCAACTCTCCACCTAGGCCCATGGTAACCCCCACCACTACCTCTCCATCACCCCCAAAAAGGGACACCCCTCCCAAAACCCATCAACCCAAATCCCTTCAACCCACCCATCTTCCTCTCCCTACCCCAATCCAACCCCCACCGAAGCCTCCACTACTACCATTACCTATCCTAACCCAAGTTTCTCACTACCTACCACCCCGGATACACCATGCCCCAATCATCACCACACCCTTAAAAGCCCCTCTCACCTCCTTGGAAGAAGAACCCATACCCCACCCCATAATGGTGAACACTCCAAACACACTCTCCACCTTGGAGGAAACCCAAGTCCAAGTTGAAGAAGAAACGACACACGAGAGTCTTCGCCTTATATCACCATCTCTAGTTGGAGTCAATCTCATCTTAGGGGAACCCCTTGTTAGTTGGCTAAAGGAGAGCGCAATAAGAGAGATCACGGCCCACGATTTCCCACCCATGAAGGAAAACCATCCCATAGTGCCCATCTCCTCTTATCACACCACGATCCAAGCATCTTATCAAGTATAGACCTTAGAGGATTTTCTTAGAGGCTTAGCTTGGCAAATTGAGTTCACTAGCATG
The DNA here is from genome assembly GCA_022559845.1 of Amorphophallus konjac. Classification (NCBI taxonomy): domain Eukaryota; kingdom Viridiplantae; phylum Streptophyta; class Magnoliopsida; order Alismatales; family Araceae; genus Amorphophallus; species Amorphophallus konjac. Next base: position 147,348,156 of record CM040121.1, read on the forward strand.
TTGAACCCTATGACCGAACAACCTAGGAGCCTTGGCCTCCTACACCATTGCATCGGGTCAATCACCTCGGTCTATATCATTGGTTGCTACACTAGCGACCTCCTTTTCCTTCTCCCTATGGTAGAAGAACCCATCTCGATCCACTCCCCTACCATTGAGATCCCAAATACTTTGATCGGCCAACCCACTAGAAACCTTGGCCCAATTACATTGGAGGAGGATGACTCACAATTTGGGAACCTTGAAGACATAGAGTTCCTCCCTCTAGGAAGACCTTTCCACGACCCCTTTGATCCCTTCCTATGGGAGTCTAGTTCCCTATGTGACCCACCCACCCTACTCACCACCCACCTTTCCCTATCCCAACCCACCATGTTTGACCCAATCCACCCCATCCTAGACCCGGGTGACACCTTGGGAGTCATGACCTTGGGCCACATATCCCTAGGTAATAAGGTTTTGCCACACCCCATGATGACCACCTTCTTAGATCCATTCGATCCTATGGGAGTTCAAGGGTTGTCTCACACCTATACACATGGAAGTCACCTTTGGGAAAAGCATGTATGTGTCTAGGCTTACTACACCAATTGGCATGAACATTATGTTGGGTCCATTCATTCATATCACCCACATGCCAAGTAGAAAGCATGAGTGGTCCAAATTCGGATGTAGTGGTCCACCTTCACTCATCATGGGTCAAAGACATGATAGGAGCATTCAAAGATGTCCAGGTCTCCCGACATTTGTCACCACCATTCATGACCGGATCACCTACGGATGCCCCGGCCCTCCGACCTTTGCTAGGATGTCCATGCATGATAGAGCCACATATGGTTGCCCCGGCCCACCAAGGCCCATCAAGGTCCATATGGCGTCATGGCATTATAGGTCCATCTATGGGTGTCCTGGTCCACCTTTGCACACCATACTTTTCACACCAACATCGCATCATAGTGCATGGCATGTGCATCCCAGCAAGCATTCAGCAACGAGCGGTGAGGTTCATAATGAGCGGGCAAAAACTCGTAAGTGCCACTTTGAATTCCAAGTAAGCAACCTTATGATGGTGGGTTTGGAATGGCTCTACCTTAGGGCCACCTCCAAATCAAGGGCACGAGGACTTGGACCTTTCATGTTCCAAGTGGCTTTGGCAACTTGGCTTACGGGTTGGATTTACTCATGGGATTTTAGGATATACCTCACTTTTCACGTAACGGATCTAGCACCCTCTAAGGGCACCGCGGTAGATCCTAGTGAGCACCTTGAACCTACCCCCATCTTTGTGAGCGACACCCTCGGAGAGCTTCCACATAACAGCTTGAGAGTCCGACGTGCGCACACGGAGGCAATACTGGGCAAGCAAGGTACTATCATCGGCAAGAGGGTGTGTCCAAGCCACCTTGAGAAGTTGAAGCGCCGTCCCCTGGTTGCGAACGCGAGGTTGAGTTGGAGGTTGTAGCTTGCTCGGAGTTGCGTTGGAGGACTTCTTCCCCGGCAGGACTCATACTCGACGGAGTCGAGTTCTTCGCACCCCGGGGGTATGATGGGGGCATCTCTCGCCCTTCATATTTTTTTACACTTCGATTGCTTGCTAGCATAGCTCCATTGTGTCCGTCATATTTCTCTAAGTCGAGTCATGTAATTTTCATATTTTCTTTGAGTCATAATCATGTAATTTTCCTTTTTATTTGAGTCGTGTACCTAGGTTAATGAGTCATTTCCCTAAGTTTGAGTCTCATTAGGCTATTTCTTTGGGCTAGGCCCATGGGCGCCCCCCTTCCTTCGGTTATTTGTTAGTGTGTTAAATGTCAGGGTCTTTTGTGAAAATGTGGGTTGCCTATATATAGGATCCCATTTCCCCCATTTGTAATCAATCAATGAGTCAATCAATCAATGAAATTTGAGTTTTCTAGTGTCCCCATTTTCCTTTTGGTGAGAAACCATTATTGGGTGAGAAGCCCTCTCTTTTTCCCCCCCTCTCTCTTCTCTCTCTCTCCCTCCAAGGGGAATTCGCCCCCCTCCTCTCTCTCCTCCCTTCCCAACCACCTCCACTCCCCAGCTAACCCAATAAAGTCTCTTCCCTTCCCCACAACCCTCATCAATACCCCACCCTTTCCCAATACCCCCTCCACCAATCCTCACCTCACCTCCCAACCCCCAACTACTCCTCCCACTTTCCCAAGCACCCTTCCCACTACCCCAAGCACCACTCCACCTCCCTAGGCCATTTGAATTCAAGTTTCTCCTTCCCTCCACAGCCCTAGGTCGCCCAAGCCCCTCCCCCTTTGGTTAGGGTCGCCCCCCCTCTCTCTCATCTCCACCATTCTTCCTTGCTCCTCTCTATCACCTCTCAGCCCTAGTTCACAGTTGAAGACCTCCAGAAGACCAGCAACTTGTAGCAGCGACTCCGACCACATCCCAGCGATTGTGAAGACCCAAGAGCTATCCACGGAAGCATCTTCCTGTCTTCTTCGCAACGTAAGTGGTTTCTGTTGTGTAGTGGACAGCGGATCTAGAGGGGAGGGGTGAATAGATCAGCCCCACTTTTCGCAATGCGGCCCTCTAAACAGCTAGTTAAAATGAATTGCAGCGGAATATAAACTAGCTTCCAAGAATGCTATGATTCACTTAGCAAGATAAGCAAGATATATAATAATTCGATCCTAAGCATGCATCTAGAACGAATCAATCACACAAGCAAACCACACTAGATAGGATTTTTAAGGTGGTTCGGACTGAATCCTCAGCCCTACGTCCACCCCTCACCAAAACCCGGTGAGGCTTCACTTGTGCAGTGCACCAACCCGCAAATCGGAAACCACCGATTGCCTTCCTACTAACCAACGGTAGGGACGTCAACACCACAGATCGGAAACACCTCCGATTGCCTTCCTACTAACCAACGGTAGGGACGAATCACAACTTCAATGTTTAATCAATATTGAAAGGAAAACAAATGTGAATGAACTAAGACAAGAAATTGAGTTATGAGTAGAAATGAATTGGCCCTTGTATGAAATGTTGATCAGCAACAAGGATCCTCTTGGCTTCAACTCAATCTTCTTGATTCACCCTTGATTGGATGAATGTTCTTCACGGAGTACTGTTCACGTGAACAATACCTCTTCCTTCAATTCTTCTCTCTTGATCTTCTCTTTGAACTTGAATGAAGTTGAAAGAACTTGAATGGATGAAGATGATCTCCCTTGAGAGTGAGCTTCAATGGATCCCCTTGAGATGATGAAGAGGATGGATGAAGATTTGATGAAGAGCTTCTTCCCGGAGTATCTTGATTTCCTTCTTGAAGTATACTCCTTCTAGCTTTCTTTGATCACCCTTCTTGCCCTTGATTGCTTCTTGCTTTGTAGGAGGTTGCTTGGCTTCATATCTGAGCTTGAATCACCTTGGATGGATGAAGAACTTCCTCCCGAAACACTGTTCACGGAGGTGCTACAGTAGCTCGAAAATGAGCTCCCTTGAAGGCTTGAAGCATTAGGGTTTTCATCCCCTCATGTGTTGGTTTTATAGACCTTGAATGGTCTATAGACAAGCCTCAGACCAGATCCACAATTTGTGGGTGATTAGGTGACATTTGGATTAAAGAAATCAAGGTTGAATGGCCCTTTTCGAAGTTGGAAACAAAGTCAAAAATGAAGGCTCGGGGCTGGCGGTCGACCGGAATTCATGGGCCGGTCGACCGGAACCTGCTGCAGCCAGAACGTTTCGGCTCTGGCAAAACCGGTCGACCGAACGCCTGGGGGCGGTCGACCGAAACCTGTAACAATGTCAACATTTCAGTTCTGGGAAAACCGGTCGACCGGAAAAGTAGGGGCGGTCGACCGAAATCTGTAATTCCTGGAGTGTTTCGTTTCTGGAAGAACCGGTCGACCGGAAAGGCAGGGGCGGTCGACCGAAATCTGTAAAACGTGAAATTCTTAGGCTCTGGCAATTCTGGTCGACCGGCCAAGGTGTGTAGGTCGACCGGAAATACGTATACCTGCAAAAATGAAGTGTTAGACCAATGGAACATGTTCATAAGTCAAGATATTCATGTCCTCATCAATTTCATGTATTTTGGGATTGAAATCAACATAGAATATGCTTTGAGCATTTCTAAATTTTGTTCTGGGGGCTCCGCGACCTGATCCCCGCGACCTGACCGCGCAGGTCGATCCGCGTGCGAGGGCGCAACATTGAGCTTTCATGTGCATATCTGTCATAAACACAACAGAACATATGTCAGTCATATAAGAGTGAAAAGCAACAATGACGAATAGTGTTTAGCCATTATCAAAACCAAGAATATCACAGAACACATATGACCATAGAATGATGTCGAATGACCCAAGTGACCATATGAAACTCAAATAACCACAGGGGCACAACAGTTTCATCTTCATCCGAGCTGTGTGCTGCCCGGGAGCTCCGTTCTCCCACAACTGCGCAGAGCTGCCCCTGCTGAGTATCAGAACCGGCGTAGAAGCTTCACCAGGAACGAACCTTGGAAGAATCAGTTCAAGAGCTCTTCTGAAAAGTTCTTCCTCGCCATGTCTACTTTCAGAATCAAGAAGCGGAACTTCGATCGGCGTTTGTGATCCAGAGTTATCAATTTTCTCCCTCAGCTATGCAGGTCTGCTACCCACAGTCGGAACCGACCTGTCATCATTGTTCAGAGTCCCTTGGTCTCCTCTGGCATATTTTGGCTTCCCCGTCAGTTTTTCTGCGAAGAGGACTCATCCACGGTTCCAACGACTCTGACGGTGCTTGATTCCATGTTCAGGAGCTGTCGGGGAATCCTCTGCAACCTGCTATTGGAAACCAAGAGCTGCCAGTCCGAGACTCTGCCTCCCTGTTCGGGCCTCCACCCAGACCAGCATCGATGACATAAGAAATTAAAAAAATTTGGATGACTTCCCCGGCCTCCTACAAAGATTTTCCAGGTGATTTCGTCCCCAACAAAATTTGATAGCAGTTGTAGCCGTCAATTCTTCAGTCCCCTGTCAGCACTCACAGAACTGGACAGATTCGGCATCGGCTTCTTCTCTTGTGTTTTCATCGCTTTCTCCCCTCCCCGCTTGGCAGGCTGAAGGCCCCTCCTGTGTGGAGGTAGTAATTGGGTGTATTCTTTGGTTTCCCTTCCTCAAGATCCCCCCCTTGCATGGGGTGTAGTGAATGTCATTTAAAATTTTAGGTCGAAGCTTCTCCGGCACGGCGTGCGGGTAAGCCCACGCTTCCTCGCTCGCCCACATCTCCGGCCGGGATCGGTGTCTTCACACCGATCAGGTGAGCCACTGCACACTCCTCTTTGCTTAAATTCCCTTGATTAATTAGTATCGCATCTTAGTGCCGTCGGTGGTAAGTGGAGCGCCCGAACCCGAATTTTGCTTATGATTGAGTGACTACCGCGGGTGAGTTGCGAGAGAGCCATTAACACCCACGCCCTCGGCATGCTGGCCGCCTACGAGAGTGGGCATCCCAAGACCTTTGAGAGGTCCAATCCAAAACTAGCCAACTTCGGAGCAGCTAGGGCCCTTCCCGGACCCTCACCACTATCACCGATTTGCCTACGGGCACGAGAGTGCGCTTAGCGGGTGAGTCCGCCTGAGTGAAGTCACCGGTTCACGCGTTGGTTGCTTGCTAGGTCCAAGGGTCATTTGATTGTGTGACTATCACCCCAAGGTGGTGTCACATCAATGTGCTTTCATGTAGTTAAAGTGAGAAATGTTATATCAATCGTTTCATACCTGCTTAATTTTCCTCCCTCTAACTAATGTCTTTTTGCTGAAGTCAAAGGGGGAGAATGTTTTTATCTTGAGTCAGTGTGACTCATAGTGTTGCCATCATCAAAAAGGGGGATATTGTTGTGCCCCTGTAGTTTTGATGATAGCAAACACTATAAGTCACCATTTGCATGTGTGCATGAAAGATCTTGTTGATTCATTTAAGTGCATTCATATGTGTTCATGTTTTGTGAATGTGTGCTTGTGAATGACATTCCATTATATCTGTCTGACATCTGGTCGATGCATTCATGTAACAGAGTCAGCACGATTGCATTGAGCATACAGTTAGTGCACTGCATACAGAGTCTGCACACTGGTTGATAGCAGCACATTGTGGTGCATAACAGAAGTCTATACATTGCATAGCATGTCTCTCCAGCAAGTCTATACACTGCATGCTCACACAACCACTCAAGTCTATACATCGCATTGCATTGTCAAGTCTGGACATTCCTTAGTGGCAAGTCTATACATTCCTCGAATTCAAGTCTGCACATTGGCCAAGTCTGTACATCGCCACTTGTTCATACATATGTGCATGTCTATACATTGTCCTGTAGCTTGCACGAAGTCAAGTCCATACATTGCCCTGTAGCTTGCTTAGCTGAAGTCTGTACATCCACCGTTGAACTTTCCAAGTCTTTACATCGGTGAAGTCTGTACAGTCAGTGTGTTGCACTCATCTAAAGTCTATACATTCCTTCCCATATTTACCTATGTTCTGAACTGAGCAAGTCTATACATTCCTTTCCTTTGCCTACGTTCAGAACACAAGTCTACACACTGTCCTGTAGCTTGCATGAGTCATTGAAGTCTGTACATCGCTTGGTGCTCACCAAGTCTGTACATCGCCTTGGAGCTTTCCAAAGTCTATACATTAGCCAACAGTGCATCGTCTCATGCATCATCTCTCTCAAAGTCTGTACAGCCAGTTCTGTCTCACTTAGCGTCTTGTGCATGCATCGTCTTACAAAGTCTGTACATCGTGAGTCTGTCCAAGGCATTTCACTAAAGTCTATACACTCTCCTATTTCGTGTATGTACAGCGGCTTCCTTCATGCTTTAGCTTGGCATCACACAAAGTCTATACATCGCTGTGCATCCCTTGATTTCGAAGTCTGTACATTCTGGTTGCTTCAACGCAAGTCTGTACATTCTGGTTGTCTCATAAGTCTACACATCCCCCCCATAGCAAGTCTGAACATCGTTTGAACATCACAACAAAGTCTATACATTCTGTTGCATACCTTGCACACAAAGTCTACACACTCCTATATGCCTTGTACATTGTTCATCAAGTCTATACACTTTGTGTGTCTGCATCGCATTCATCAAGTCTATACACTCCTTAACTCAGTTCGCAGCTGAGTCTCAAGTCTGTATAGCCTTTGCATTGTGCATACTTTGAAGTCTATACATTGCTTGTGTAACTCTAGCCTTTACTTCAAAGTCTATACATTGGATATGCTTGTGCATTACAAAGTCTGTACACTGCTATCTCGTGCATTCTAAGTCCATACACTGCTTTGGGCATTGTTCTTCACAGCATGTATGTACACTGCATTTGGGCATTGTTCTTCACATCATGTCTATACACGCTTCAGTCTTGCATGTATGAAGTCTGTACATGGGTCTAGCTCTGCAATGTCTATACATCGCTGGCAGCCAGCACTGCAATATCTATACATTGCGTCCCACAGCCTGCACAGCATGTCTATACAACGTCCAGCTGCCTGCCGCAAAGTCTGTACATTGCGTCCCATAGCATGCAGCAAAGTCTATACATTTGCTATCACTTGTTCTTAAGATTGTTTGTTTTGCCTTGAAAGTGTTCTAGTCTTTTATTGAGCAAAAAGTATTGAAGGGTGGGATTCATTCACCCCCCCCTCTGAATCCATCACACCGATCCTATCAGAAATAGCTACCGAGGCACATGGCACATAAATTGTCCTAGCTTTGCCATCTTTTTCTTTGGCTGCTGATACCGTTCTGTGGGCTAATGTCGATGGTGAAGTGAAGTTTCACCTTCCACCGACAACGTCTTTTGGTGTTATTTCTTCAGACGAGCTAGTCTGGCAGAATTTGCAGATGTTGTGACAGGTGGTCACGTCCCAATCGACCCTATCTTATCCTGAGCTGCGGGAGATTACAAAGTGGCTATCAGTTGGTCTTTAGGCACTAGGATGCCCTCTAGAGATATGGACTCAGCGGGTGATTCTCTTGTTGAAATTTATGAACCGCCGAGACTTTTTGGGCCGCATCAGGAGTGACCGATTGGCCACCCTGAAAATGTAGAGAGCTGAATGCCAGGCGGCTTTAGAACCTCTAGAGTCAACCCTTTAAGAGCACCACGCCCTTCTTGCATCTTCATCTGAGTGCGCTACATTTCTGCGGGGCCGGGTGGAAGAACTGCGAGCCGAGCTTGCCTCTACTCAGAAAGAGCTATAGCTTATAAAAGAGGTGAATGTGCAAAATGCTGAGGAGGTTGCTATGATGAAAGGTCAAACAGTTTCATTGCACATTGAACTGGCTCGGCTTCAAGAAGAGGAGATCCGACTCCAAGAGCAGGCGGCAGCCCCATATGTTGGGCTTCTAGATTTTGATGGTATCATTCGCCGACCATAGCCGCTCTTGTATGATTTTGCTCTATTAAGGGAGTTTCCGTGTACCTCTTTTAACATAGTAGAAATCAAAATTCTTTTCATTGCAGCATTCGTGCTTCCCTTGTGTGCTTTTATTGTTGTTTTTCCACCTCTTGTTACTGTGTGCCTTCGTGTATGTGCCTGAAGGTAACCACCTTGACAATGAGAGTGACAAAAACTTTGTCATTTTTTGAGGGACACCACGCGTAAAATGCAGGAGAGCACTCACTTCTTCAGAGAAGGAGTGAGGGAACCGCTCCACCGCACCGCGAGTGCCTCGTAGTCCCAAGATGTGGGTCTGATAGAAGGGATTTATTTAAATGGCTGAGAATGCCGAAGCAAGGGAAATATAGGCACAAAGCCTAGACTTAGTTGTTCAAGCTTTGATATTGGTATCTCAAGATCGATGGGGGTTTAGTCGTCAGTGTTAGGTAAATGTCGAAGCAAAGGAAGTGATTTCAGCGGGACGGGCGTAAGGCCTATACCGAAGGATTTAAGCATCGATCTCAACAATAATGTTAAAAGATCGATGGTCACTTATTCATCGGCATTGGGTAGATGCCGAAGCAAGAGGGAGGACTTATTTTAGCAGTATAGGCGTAAGGCCAAACTAGAGGGTTTAAGCATCGACCTTGACGATGATGCCAAACGATCGATGAAGGTTTATTCATCGGCATGGGGTAAATGCCGAAGCAAAGGAATGTTTGTTTTAGCAATATTGGCGTAAGGACTATACCGGAGGGTTTAAGCATCAACCCTGACGATGATGTCAAAGGGTCGACGGAGGTTTGTTCATCGGAATGGGGTAAATGCCGAAGCAAAGGAATGTTTGTTTTAGCAATATAGGCGTAAGGCCTATACCGGAGGGTTTAAGCATCAACCCTGACGATGATGTCAAAGGGTCGACAGAGGTTTGTTCATCAGCATGGGGTAAATGCCGAAGCAAAGGTATATTTATTTTAGCAATATAGGTGTAGACCTACACTGGAGGGTTTAAACATCAACCCTGACGATGATGTCAAAGGGTTGATAGAGGTTTATTCATCGGCAGGGGGTAAATGCCGAAGTAAAGGAATGTTTGTTTTAGCAATATAGGCATAAGGCCTATACCGAAGGGTTTAAGCATCGACCCTGACGATGATGTCAAAGGGTCGACGAGGGTTTGTTCATCGGCATAGGGTAAATGCCGAAGCAAAGGAATGTTTGTTTTAGCAGTATAGGCGTAAGGCCTGTACTTGAGGGTTTAAGCATCGACCTTGACGATGATGCCAAAGGATCGACGAAGGTTTGTTCATCGGCATGGGGTAAATGCTAAAGCAAAGGAATGTTTGTTTTAGCAATTTAGGCATAAGGACTATACCGAAGGGTTTAAGCATCAACCCTGACGATGATGTCAAAGGGTCGACGGAGGTTTGTTCATCGGAATGGGGTAAATGCCGAATCAAAGGAATGTTTGTTTTAGCAATATAGGCATCAGGCCTATATCGGAGGGTTTAAGCATCAACCATGACGATGATGTCAAAGGGTTGACGGAGGTTTGTTCATCAGCATGGGATAAATGTCGAAGCAAAGGAATATTTATTTTAGCAATATAGGTGTAAGGCCTACACTGGAGGGTTTAAGCATCAACCTTGACGATGATGTCAAAGGGTCGACGAATGTTTATTCATCGGCATGGGGTAAATGCCGAAGCAAAGGAATGTTTGTTTTTGCAATATAGTCATAAGGCCTATACCGAAGGGTTCAAGCATCGACCCTGACGATGATGTCAAAGGGTCGACGGAGGTTTGTTCATCGGCATGGGGTAAATGTCGAAGCAAAGGAATGTTTGTTTTAGCAATTTAGGTGTAAGGCCTCTACCAGAGGGTTTAAGGATTGACCCTGACGATGATGTAAAAGGGTTAACGGAGGTTTGTTCATTGGCATGGGGTAAATGCCGAAGCAAAGGAATACTTATTTTTGCAATATAGGCGTAAGGCCTATACCGGAGGGTTTAAGCATCAACCCTGACGATGATGTCAAAAGGTTGATGGAGGTTTGTTCATCAGCATGGGGTAAATGTCGAAGCAAAAGAATGTTTATTTTAGGAATATTGGCGTAAGGCCTATACTGGAGGGTTTAAGCATCAGCCCTGACGATGATGTCAAAGGGTTGACGGAGGTTTGTTCATCGGCATGGGGTAAATGTCAAAGCACAGGAATGTTTGTTTTAGCAATATAGGTGTAAGGCCTATATCGGAGGGTTTAAGCATCAACACTGACGATGATGTCAAAGGTTTGACGGAGGTTTCGGATTTCCCAGTGGGACATATGATGGATGTCTTGCCAGAATTTTCGTGACCATGGGTAGAAAACATAAGTTCGAGGAAAGTGAATGATGATTTTTTTTATTACCACATTACTGACCCAAGAGCCCTTTCAGATTTTCACCTGAGCCAATCCCTTCTTGCTTTTTCCCATGCGCCCTTTCAGATTTTCACGTGATAGGGTACCCAATTTTACTGCAGCGCCCTTTCGGGTGTTCGCCACAGTCAGGTTATAGTCATTTTTGCCCTTGCTCGGCAGAATACTCGAGCAAACCCGGCGGGGCACCTATATTTTAAGCCCCATTTTTTTTTGAAGGAATATGTACGGGTCAAAGTGTAGTGTTCGAGCCCGAGGAGGAGATTAATTCATGCTTGGATTTAAACGGAATGTCTAGATCAACGAGATTCTAGATATAGCGGCTTAGGCACGAGACCGTTCGCCGGAAGATGGGTGTCAGTTGACACGGGGTTAACGTCAATGCAAAGAATGAAAAGGTTTAAGCGTTGTTTTACACGGAAGGTCTAAATCAATGGAGATGTAGATGTAGCGGCTTAGACACGGAGTTGTTTGCTAGAGGATGTGTTTTCATTGACATGAGGTTAACATCAATGCAAGGAAAGAGAAGGTTTAAGCATCAATTAGACGGAAGGTTTGAATCGATGGAGCCGCGTTATAGCGGCTTAGGCCCGAAGCCATTCGCCGAAAATGTATTTTCGTTGATGCGGGGTTAATGTCAACGCAAGGAGAGAAAAGGTTTAAATATCGATCCAGACGGAAGGTTCGAATCAATGAAGGTGTATATAGCGCTTAGGCCCGAAGCCGTTTGTTGGACATGTGTTTTCGTTGATGTGGGGTTAACGCCAGCGCAAGGAGAGAAAAGGTTTAAGCATCAATTCAGACGAAAGGTCCGAATCGATGAAGGTGTATACATTGGCTTAATTAGGCCCAAAGCCGTTCATCGAAAATGTATTTTCATTGATGCGGGGTTAACGTCAACACAAGGAGAGAAAACGGTTTAAGCATCGATTCAGACGGAAGGTCCAAATCGATGAACGTGTATATAGCGGCTTAGGCCCGAAGCCGTTTGCCAGAAATGTGTTTTTGTTGACGTGGGGTTAACGTCAGCGCAAGGAGATGAAAGGTTTAAGCATCGATTCAGATGGAAGGTTCGAATCAATGAAGGTGTATATAGCAGCTTAGGCCCGAAGCTGTTTGCCAAAAATGTGTTTTCGTTGACGTGGGGTTAACGTCGGCGTAAGGAGAGAAAAGGTTTAAGCATCGATTCAGATGGAAGGTCTGAATCGATGAAGGTGTATACATCGGCTTAGGCTCGAAGCCGTTCACCAAAAATGTATTTTCATTGACAAGGGGTTAACGTCAACGCAAGGAGAGAAAAAGGTTTAAGCATCGATTCAGACGGAAGGTCCGAATCGATGAAGGTGTATATAGCGGCTTAGGCCCGAAGTCGTTTGCCAGAAATGTGTTTTGTTGACGTGGGGTTAACGTCAGCGCAAGGAGAGAAAAGGTTTAAGCATCGATTCAGATGGAAGGTTCGAATTAATGAAGGTGTATATAGAGGCTTAGGCCGAAAGCCGTTTGTCGAAATGTGTTTTCGTTGACCACGTTAACGTCAACGCAAGGAGAGAAAAGGTTTAACCATCGATTCAGACGGAAGGTCTGATTCGATGAAGGTGTATATAGAGGTTTAGGCCTGAAGCCGTTCGCCGAAAATGTGTCTACCCCCAAAAGGGGTAGTCAGTGTGGGGCAGGGGCACAGGCCCAGGTTCAGCCAGAAGGTTCCTTTAACTATTCGCCATTCTTCCTAACGGGGGTGGTGGCACATGATATAGCTTCATCTATCTTTTGTTGAGCGGTGGGAACTGCACCTCTCCTCAGTGGTTGACCACGACATAGGCTCCTCCTTCATATACCCGCTGGACCACATATGGACCCAACTAGTTTTTGATGAATTTGCCCTTAGGATTGGAGGCCATGACTTCTTTTTTCTTCACTATAACCAGGTCTCCCTTTTTGAATTCTCGTCCCTTGATGAGCTTGTTGAAGGCACATGCCATGCAGGTTTGATATATTTGTATATTCTACTGTGCTTGGAGACGCCTCCCTTCTATGTTAGCTAACTCTTCCTACCTTCTTTCGATGTTTGTTTGTTCATCACGGACCAGACCATACTAAATGGATACCCTTAGCGACGGCACTTCGAGCTCGATGGGAACCATAGCCTCCGAACCGTATACGAGAGAGAAAGGCGAATAGCCTGTAGGAGTCTTGTAAACGGTCCAGTATGCCCATAAAGCTTCGTACATCTTCTCCCCCCAGTCTTTCTTGTGGGAGCTGACTATTTTGGACAAGAGGGTGCACAAGGTCTTGTTGAAAGCTTCTGCTAACCTGTTTACTTGCAGGTTATACAAGGTGGAGGTTCTCCAATCAATCTTGTACTTTTCCGACAGCCGGTAAATCTTCTGATTCTTGAAATGACTACCGTTGTCAGATATGATTCGATTGGGAACACCAAACTGGAATATGATATTTTGTTTAATAAATATTGCAACCAACTCTCCAGTCACTTCCCTGAGTGCTATGGCTTCCGCCCATCCGGAGAAATAATCTGTCGCCACCAAGATGTACTTGCACCCAGTAGAGGATGCCGGGAGAGGGCTAACTACATCAGTTCCCCGCTGTGCAAAGGACCAACTGGGAATTGTTGGATGAAGCGGCACTGGAGGCCTTCTGGGCACGATGGCGTGCTCTTGACCTTTTTGGCATGACTTTGCAAACTTGCAACAATCATCGAACATAGTGGGCCAATAATAGCCCAGGTTCTTGATTTCAATTTTCATCTTCGGCCCTGCCGGATGTGCCCCGACCGCTCAAGCATGTACTTCTTGCATTACTTGCCAAGCCTCTGTTGTATATCCCTGTGGTTTTGATGATGACAAACACTTTTGTTGATGACAAACGCTATGACTCATCTTGAGTCTGCATGAGAATGGAATGACTATGTCATATGTGTTAATGGTGCATTGATTTTGATGTTATGGAAATTAATGCAATTGACTCTATCATGTTCTACTTATGTGTTGATGCATGTGCTTGAATGCTGATTAGAACAGGTCTCAAGGCTCATAAAGCAAAGTTAAGTCAGTAGCAATCAAGCTTGAAGTGAAGCCATGGCAGTGATATAGTCAGCGGATAAAAAGAAGGGTAAAGGCTGTTCAGCAAAAGTCAGCAGAAGCTATTGAAGTTCTTTCATGAAGAGGAAGTCAACTTAAGAAACAGGAGAAGTCGACTTGTGGACTGACAGAACACCCATTAACTGAAGAAGGAAGTCGATGCATCCAGTTTGGCAAAGTCAACAGGTCGATGCAACTAAGCATCTGCATCTTGATCAGATCGATGCACTCATCAGCTGCATCGACGCAGCAGAAAGAATTTAATAGGCCACAATTCTGCATCGACGTAACTGAGAAGCTACATCAATGCAGCGATGCTAAATCAGCTGGCCATAATTCTGCATCGACGTATCAGAGAGGATGCATCGACGCAGCGATGGTCACTGAAACAACTTCAAAAGACTTGCTTCAACGCAGCCGCTACACTGTCTCGATGCATCGGTCTACATCCCCTCTGGAAGAATTCTGCATCGACGCAACCCAAGAGCTGCACCGACGCAACAGGTCTAAAACCAACTCATAACATCAGTGAGCTGCATCAGCGCAGCAGACCAATTGGAAGCTTACACAGTAAGGATAGGTCGACGCTACAGGAGATCTGCACTATAGAAGATCTGCCTCGACGCAGTCAAGCCTACAGTAGTGATTCCCAAAATTCTGCACCGACGCATCTATGCACATGCCTCGACGCAATCAAGGGATATCAAGATGAAAGTATCTAGATTGAGTTTGCAATTAGCTTGAACATTTAGAGTGCAGAGTTTAGGAAATGTTCAAATAGAGACAATGTCAATCGAAAGCAAACTCCTAAGTATGGAACAGATCTTCTGCTACAGGTTATGTATGATAAGCAGTTGGTCCTTTGAAGAATTAAAATGGTCACGTGGGTTCGTAACTAAGTCCGCTTGGCACGTGATCCAAGGCAGATAGTCCATTAGAAGAATCTGCCACGTGGCTGCTACCTAGAAAAGCCTGCTCATTTCATCAGACACGTGGACTCTCGATTGCACATTCCAGAAGCACTCTTTTGGCGGGAGTGTTCCCTCCACACGTCAAGGGAATCTTGTGGGGACCACAAGATTCATTCTCACTGGATAAAAGGCATCTTGCACGTAGACTTAAAATAAGGTGAGAAGAAGAATAAAAAAGGGAGAGCTGGAGAGCAGTGAGCTAAAGGAGAAAAGAAAGAGAAGTGAGAGAGGAGTGAACCAGAGAGCCGTCGAGCTAAGAGGAGAAGAGTTAGAGAGGAGAGAGCAGAGAAGAGAGGAGAAGTTGAGAGTGTAAGGGTCGTCGTAGAAGTATGAGAGAGATCTACTGAATATAGAGTACTGGAGAGAAGTGCTAGTAAGCAGTGAGAGAATAGAGGAGAAGGTCGGAGTGGGTGATTGTGAGAAGAGAAAGAAGGAAAAGGAAAATAGGGTACCAGCAATCTGAAGATTTCTTGAAGAGTTGTCGAGGTTCTGACTTCTAGATCTGATCTAGAGTCTTCTGCTCATCCGAGCTACATTATCTTGAAGTTCTATCGCTGTTTTGTTTTATTCTTTTCATTTTCTCTTTGAATCTTTATTCAAGCTGTTAGGCAGTGGAGCAAGCTGTGTTGCTCAGCGGGCGAGGATTTGTTCCTTGGACAGCAAGCTATAAGGCTCAGCGGTCTGGGATTGGTTCCCTAAAGCTGTGGATCAGCGGTTTATAGGGATTCTTCCCCAAAGCTGTGGATCAATGGTTGTGTTGGAGTGTTCTCCACGTTCTTGCTTGAGCAAGGGAAGCCTCACTCAGGTTCAGTGAGGGGTGGACGTAGATCTCAAGGTTGAGATCGAACCACCTTAAAAACCTCTTTGCACTGTGGCTTGAATTGTGCGCCTGATTTTCCATATTCTCTACCTCCTTTACAGAGTCAGTCATATGATTGGTTGAGTGCATTGTGTTTGAGTTCAGTTCTACTTGAAGCATCCATTCTGAGAGAGTGTTCTGCGGTCTATTATTCATTCTCATTTAACTTGGGATATGCTAAGTGTTTGATATCTGTTCTGCATGATCCAATGCATGCCAAGGTCAACTTCTGTTTAATTCTAGCATATCATCATATGTTTGATTGTGGTTCGGTATGAACCTTTGGATGTTGTTCTCTTCAGTGTGAGGTCGATTCATGCGCATACACTCGCTGTGCAGCGCGTTCACTGATATACTCTCTTGCTATACTTACTAAGTGTTTGAGTGTTTGTCCTAGTATATCACCAGTTCAATTCGAGCCATCATAAGTGTTTAATTCTGCACGAATTTTAATAGTGAGATCTATTAACCCCCCCTCTAGATCTTGCTTCTGCACCCTAACAGCCTCTTCTATAGACAGGCAGCCTAGCAGGATCTTCTTGCGAGCATCTGCCATGATTTGGAATAAGGTTCCACTTCTGAACTCATAGGAGTCTTTAATTCTAAGAAGCTTCATTCTTTGTTCCTTTTCCTTCGGCAATTACTGATGCCTGAACCACTACAGGAGACGATCCTTCCAGTCCGGCATTTGAGTTTCTTCGGCCGTGATGACCTCGTATTCGTCCGGTTGTGTACCCAACATACTGGGGACTTGACATCGGTTGATCACCATGATATTTAGGGTTTTATCTAGAGGGATTGCCAGAGAGCTGGCCAGCTTTGCTAGGGCGTTAGCTTGGGCATTTTGTCCTCGGCCCACATGATTGAGCTCAATGAAATAGAAATTTGCCATGAGGCACATCGCCTTTTGGTGATAAGGGGTAAGATCCGGCTTCCAGACATCAAACCCCCCTTGTACTTGCTTGACAATCAGCATAGAGTCGCCAAATACTTACAGCATCTGAATCTCCATGTTGAGGGCGATCTGGAGACCGATTATCAGTGCTTCATATTCAGCTTCATTGTTGGTGCATGACTTATTTATTGAGCAGGAGGTATATAGATGCTCACACAGCATGGGCCACTTGGCCACGCTCTTCCTTCCCTTTGGTCACTTTGGCTCTTAAAATTAAGCATATGAAAAGCTTCTTTAGAGTATGGAATCATGATGTTTTTCACTATGTATTTGCCAATGTTCAGGACGCAGAAGTGTCATTTTCCATGGCTCAAGAGGCCTATGACTACAGCCCTTCTGAAAGCCATCTTCAGACTTTCATGACTACCAAGGACTCGCTAGAATGTGCTCACCTCCAGGAGGAAATGTTCTGGAGGCAAAGGTCCAGAATCAAATGGCTTAAGGAAGGGGATCGTAACACCAAATTCTTCCACGCGTATGCCACCTCGTATCGCAGGCGGGCTTCCATATTGGGCCTGCAACGTCATGATGGCTCTGTTACAGACCAGCCTGAGGAGATAGCAGATCTGATGGTCACCCTCTTCTCCAAAGGATTCACCTCTACCCCGCATTTCTTGCACTAGGATATCTTATCTGCCATACCCAAGGTCTTGGATGAGCAGTACAACGCCCAACTGCGTGTTGTCCCATCCCCCGAGGAGATTAAAAAGATCATTTTTAGCTTGTCCCCCGATAGTGCACCGGGGCCAGATGGCTTTACAGGACACTTCTTCCAGGCCGGCTGGGATTTCATTGGGCCGGATCTTATTGCTGCAGTTCAAGCTTTTTTCTGTGGCCATCCCTTGCCTCATAGCTTCACTGCCACCCTTGTGGCTCTCATACCCAAGGTGGAGAATCCATCAACATGTGCTGAGTACCGGCCAATCAGCCTTTGCAATTTCAGCTACAAGGTAATATCTCGGGTCCTTAGTGACCGACTGGTGGGTGTGCTTCCTATCTTGATCTCGGAGGAGCAAGGAGCTTTTGTCAAGGGCCGCTCCATCATTGAAAATATATCACTAGCTAGATAGATGATACAGCATCTTGGAAACAAATGCCGTGGCCGAAACGTCATCTTCAAACTCGACATGGCCAAAGCATATGACCGCCTGGAATGGGATTTTCTCTTTACCGTCCTTCGTCAGTTTGGGTTTGATTTATTAGTCATTTCTCTCACTGAACAGCTTATTAGAAACTGTTGGTTTTCTATCTCATTAACGACAAATCACATGGCTTCTTCATGTCCTCTAGGGGTCTCTGACAAGAAGACCCAATCGCCCCCGCTCTCTTTATTTTGGCTGAGGAAGCTCTTAGCCGTGGTTTGACAGCTCTTTTTCAAGGCAATCGAGGGGGATGGTATCATACTATAGATCGATGCCCTAAGGTGTCCCACCTTCTCTTTGCAGATGATACTCTTCTATTTTCTAATGGCTCTATCCGCCATCTAAGGGCCCTTTTATCTTTCCTTAAAAAATATGAAGTAGCTTCGGGACAACTCATTAACATGTCCAAGAGCTCATTCCTTGTTGGACAGGATGCTCCTCCATCTCTCAGTAGGTCTATTGCCAATGTCTCGGGTTTTAGATTGGGTGCCTTTCCTCTCACTTATTTGGGGATTCCCTTATCCTATGGACGTAACAAATCATGCCACTTCTCCTACCTACTTACAAATGCTGCGGTGAAGCTTCAAGGTTGGAAATCCAGATTCTTATCTTCAGGTGGTCGTCTCATTCTTATCCGACATGTGCTTTCAAGTCTGCCCATTTATACTCTATCGTCCACTGCTCTTCCTAAGTCTGTATTCAAAGCATTCCACATGATATTAGCTAATTTCTTTTGGGGTTCCTATGAAGGATCGTCTAAAAAGCACTGGAAATCTTGGGAGATTGTCTCTCGGCCCATGGACGCTGGTGGTCTTGGAGTTCTTAACCTATTTTCCCTGTAAATTGCATTGAAAACTAAGCTACTTTGGAGAGCTATCTTGGGCAGCACTCTTTGGGCAACGTTCTTCCGAGCTAAGCACCTCCACAATGAACACTTCTCTCTGGCTTCATTTAGGCTTGCTCTCGCAGCCGATCGGGACCTTTGGCAGCTAGCGGCGGGCATCATCCAAGCCAACCATCGTGTGCTTATCTCCATGAATAACTCACGTGCATTGTTCTGGCTAGATGCCTGGGCAGGTGGCACCCCACTAAAGGATTTCTTGCCCCCTCAGGTTTGGAGTGAGCTTCCGGATAAGCTGTGCCTAGTCTCTAATGCCCTCTCTGACCAGTCGCATGCTAGCCTTGAAATGGCTCGGCGGTATTGCCCAATGGAAATGCTGGAGCAGGTTGTGGCCTCTGCTTGTTTACAAGACAACTGGATATGGACTCATACCCCTGATGGCCTCCTATCCACCAACTCCATCCGCAAACTACTATCCCCAGTTGGTTCTCCCATTTGGCCACAGCTTTGGAATCACCTAATTCCACTAAAATGGTCCATACTTACCTGGCGGATATTGCATGGCTGCCTCCCTGTGGACGTGACCATTATGACATGTGGGGTCCCCATCTGCTCTAAATGTAATTGCTGCTCCACCCCATCTATGGAGACCGACCATCACTTGTTTTTTCAAGGCTCTGTGACGCTGGGGGTTTGGTCCTCCCTATCGGTCTTCCTACCCGTCAACACTACCTTCGCACAGTCTGCCGCTGCAATTATTACAGATTTACTTAGTGGTTTGCATCTCACCACTATGGCTGGGAGCATTGCACGTTGCCTTTTCTTAGCTGGTATTTGAGAGCTTTGGCATAGTAGGAACAACGCATGCTTTGAGGGGCAAACGATGAGCCCCAGCCATATTTTATGCAGGGTCATGCAATCAGTTCGATCTATTGTCCAAGGCACTCAACTCAAAGGAAGAGATCTTCTTCCACAACAAAGGGAATTCCTTGCGGTTTGGGGTATCTCTCTTAAGACCTCTCATCCCTGCATCCCTAGGTTGATCAAATGGTATGCCCCCCACCCCTAATGGGAAGATTAAAGCTCAACGTCGATGGCGCTCTTAAGCGCAGCGCGGGTGTGGTAGGTGGTGGAGTCGTCCTTCAGGATTCCTCTGGCTCATTTCTATGGGTTGCTACAGCTGCTTTTCCTCACGCATCCTCCAGCCTTGAAGCCGAGGCTCTTGCCCTCCGAGATGGTCTTATGCTATGTTGTGAACACGGGGTCCAGTCCGTGGTTGTGGAAACTGATTCGCTTGTGTTGGCGCAAATTGTCACTGGCCGATTCTCTTGCCCGTGGAAACTTCTCCTCATTATGTTTGATGTAGCCACTGCCATTAGGTCTATGGATTTCTCCATTCATCATGTTTTTAGGGAGGCTAACCAAATGGCAGATATGTTGGCTACTGTGGGGTGCTTCTTGGTGTCTCTTGCCTGTTGGAGTTCTTGGGCTGATCTTCCTACCTCTGTAAAGGGCCCCTACCGCCTTGATAAGGTGGGGTGCCCTACCCTTCGGCCCTAGTTAACTATTGTAATTTTTGCTATATATAATCAGCCCTATCTTGTTGGGTGGCTGGGGTTGAGCGCCTCTCCCCTTTCCCAGAGATGATCGCTCTCCCTCTCCCCGCCTCACAGGTATTTATCGGATTGAAAAAAAAGGTATATAGAACTTCCCCTTCTGGTGATTTCAGCACAATGCCTGCCCCAACTCTAACCTTGACCTGGCTAGCTAGGGAAACTTCAGTTCTTGAGGCTCCATCAAAGTAGAGTTGCCATGTAATTTGTTGGGCTTCACATGCCTATAGGGTCTCATCATCAGGAAGCTCCGTTGACAGGGGAGAATCTTCTGAGACCGGGTGCACAACAAAGAAATCTATGATAGCTTGCCCCTTAACGGCTTTCTGTGGCACCTAAGAGATATCAAACTCCATGAGGATTATTGCCCATTTGCCTAAATGGCATTTGAGTGCCGATTGGGAAAATATATATTTGAGCGGGTCTACCTTGGATATTAGCTTTATTTCATGGGACAACATGTAGTGCCGGAGGTTCTTGACGGCGAAGACCAGGGCTAAGCAGACCTTCTAAATGGGAGTATACTTTTCCTCTGAAGTCTCGTGATCAATGACACCCAAGAGGGGGGGTGAATTGGATGATTACGAATTTTAAGAAAACCTTAGCTGATTTAAACAAAAGTAATGAATAGCAACAAGGAAGTTTAGATCTATTATAGAAAGTATTAGACCTA
The DNA here is from genome assembly GCA_022559845.1 of Amorphophallus konjac. Classification (NCBI taxonomy): domain Eukaryota; kingdom Viridiplantae; phylum Streptophyta; class Magnoliopsida; order Alismatales; family Araceae; genus Amorphophallus; species Amorphophallus konjac. The sequence continues at coordinate 147,369,135 of CM040121.1, forward strand.
ACAAAGTCTATCATACACAGCGGATCCTCGGTACTGTGGCGGAGGCATGAATCTGAGGATTCTACTCACGGAAGGTGTTATCTTCCTGACAAGATTGGCCTTGTTAATTCAAACTCACCTTTTGATATACCAAGGATCTATCACAGAAATGATCGATTATGCTAGATCTAAAAGATCAAACGCGGAAGAGATAATATGCAATATCAATCACACAGAATGGGGGTAGATGAAAAGGACCAAACCACATGATAGACAGCGATTTTAAGGTGGTTCGGATGCAATGACGGCAATCTACATCCACCCCTCACAAATTGTGAGGATTCACACACTATCTTGCAAAGAATTACAAGATCAGAACACACACACACTCGTAAGGAGATAGGAACTCCCACGAAGGTGCAAGCGCACCGAAGCACACATGAATCTGAAGGAAACAAGACACACACACATGGATCTAGGTAAATCCACACAGACACGAATGTTTAAAGATTACAAATAGCACACACTTGAAGCTCGAGAAATTTGGAAGAAGAAACACAAATGAAAAACTTCTGATTTAGGCTCCCCATCGGTAGATGATGCAGATTTTTGATGAAGCTTGCTTCTCCAATTGATTTGAGGTTGATTGGCTTCAGATTGATCTTGAAAGGCTTGGAGATGGATGAATAATCTATGGATGAAACACTATTCATGGAGGTGTTATAGCATCCCTCTTCCTCCCTTGGTAGCCCCCTTTGATTTCCCTTGAGTGATTAGGGTTTCTTGTCCCAAAGAGATGTTTTTATATAACTTGGGTGGTCAAGGAGCATGCCAAAACACAGATCCACAAATTATGGCATGTCTGGTGGCTTTGGGATTAAAGAAACTAAAGGAAAGGGCTTCCCACCTTGAAGAATTAAAAAGTCAATAATTGCTGCCTCGAGGGGTTCGGTCGATCGAATTCTCCGGTCGATCGACCGAACTCTGAGAACCTTGTAAATTTTCATCCCTGGCATTTTCGGTCGACCGAAATCCTCAATCGGTCGACCGAACTCTATAACTTTTATAGAGTTATGATCCCTGGAAAAATTGGTCGACCGAACCATGCCCATTGGTTGACCGAACTCTGGAAAACCTACAAAAATAGAATGTTAGCCCAATGAAACATATCCATATGACAAGAGCTTTATGTCATCATTCGATCCATTCATTTTTGGGTTTGATTTAGCTTAGTTTATTCATTTGGAAGCATTAAAACACTTCAACTTTTACCATTACACAAAATGGCCTTAAACACATTCAAAGCTTGCTCTTGATCACTTCGACACGACACGAGACGGAAACTAAGTCCAGGGTTTTGTTATCATCAAAATCACCTGGAGAGACTCAACAATCTCCCCCTTTTTGATGATGACAAAACTCTAGAAAGGAATTACATTAACGTGCCGTTAGAATGAATTAAGGATAGTAACCAAAAAATAATCCGTCAAGCAAATTATATTCATTTCATTCATCCAAATCCATTTCATTCATTCATATGCGCCCAATTTATTTGAAAGGAAATAAGACCAATATGTGTGCTAATACCAAGTGCATTTCATTCATTGAAGTTTATAGAACATATTACATTGACATTGACACAGACTGACACGAAGTGACTAGACTAACTAGATGCAAGACTCACATATGGAATGCAAATGCCAAATCGCAAACACACATGCAAACATACATCATGCATAACATATATAAACCTAACTAGCTACTTCTCCCTCTTTGGCATCATCAAAAGAGGGAGGGGGATACAAGAGTAGTGGATGAAAAAGGGACACTGGGGGATGTAAGAAGAGCTACGGAGTAGGGTGATCCAGAGTCCCGTCGTCATCATCATCATCAGAAGCATCATCCTCAGCCTCGGAGGCAGCAGCAGGAGGATGTGGAGGTGGAGGAAGACGGCTTTCAAAGGAGTGCAAAAGATGATCAATGTGAAGAAGTGAGAGGTTGGTAGTTCGAAAAGCCTGGTGAGTATCCTCGTAGCTTATGGTGAGAGAGGCCACGTGGGTAGTAAGGGTGTCCAAGGCGTGGGAGAAGGTATCCATCTGACCAGTCATTGTGTCCATGAAAGTGTCAAGCCATCCAAAAGATGTGTCGAGCCGGCCAAAGGATGTATCAAATCGACTCCCAAGGTCAGAAAGTTTCCCCCCAAAGGTATCCATATGTGTTTCTAAGCCTGAAAGATGCCTATCAAAAGCCTCATAGCCCGCCCAAGATGGCTGTCTAGCTCCCTAAGCAGAGGATTCCCCATGATAAAATTATGGAGGTGGTGGCATGTCTGGATCTACATGTGGAGGAGAAGGTGGCTGCTCCTCAGGCTGAGCTGGAGGTGGGAGTGGTGCTTGATCCTCTTGTTGTTGTTTCTCCTCGGCTTCCTCATTTTCAGAGTCTTCTCCATACATTCTTACATCTCTTTTCAGCTCTCAATCTGGACCCCAATAATACCCGAAATCTGTGAACACCTTGTGTTTGTTATAGACATCACTCTGTCGCACTTTAATGAATACCTCATCATCCAATTGGATTCCAGCATAAATGAATACACTTGTCTGTTGGGATGCATAAGGTAGACATCTTCTCCATTGTGTACGGCATGAGCCAATCAAATCTATCATAAGACAACCCATATAGATAGTCACTCCAGTTATCACATGATAAAATAAAAGTCTATGTACTTCTGTTACCTCATTACGGCTTCCTGCTTTTGGGTAGATAATAGTAGTAAACATGTGATGCAAAATATGCTGTAGTGGAGGGAAGTAGTTGGAATTCGGCGTGATTAGATTGTTGACTACATGCACGTATTCGCTACACATCATGAGGATAAAAGTGTCCTCAATAAGGCCATGACCAAAAACCATGTCGGCACCCCTAGCCGAAACTCCTAGAGCCCGTGCAAATAAATCTGAATCAATTTGAATCTGAACTCCTTTGACCACTGTAGACCGAAGCTCATTTCTCATAGTGAGATTGCCATAGAACTGTTGAACAAGGTTGGGATAGTATTTGGTGTACCTTGTCATAAAATCTATCCAACCATTCTGAACTTCAAAAATAGCACTCAAATCCGGAAAGAACTCATGCATCTCGTCGAAGTCGACCAGACGAGGGTCGAGAATGGGCCGAGGCCGCATCGGCGGTGCCTGTGGAGGTGGGGCTGCCCACTGTGGTGGAGGGGCTTGGCCCTCATTTCTCCTGGTGCTAGACTCCCCTTGGGTGAGACGCCGAGAGCTTCTTCTAGACGCTATCTAGACAAGAAATCCATTGTAGAAACCCTTTAATGGACCGATCTCTTCCCTTGGGAGTAGAGAGACACAGAGGGACACACCAATAGTGGTGGATAGAATTTTCCCACAACCTGGAAGCTGAAGAAGGAGAGTTGGAACCACACAAGCCACTCCGGAGATTTCTTCTGAAATGTTGATGAACTGACCGGATCTTGTGCGGATGTAAGAAAGAGGAGTTTTTTGGGTGTGAAATGGAGAGGTGGAGTGTTCTAGGGTTTGAGGAGATGTTAGGAGGAAGTTGGGAGAAGAAATAATGAGAGAATGAAGGTGAGAACCCTCTTAAAAGAGGGTTCGGAAGGGGGTCGGCCGACCCGGTTCACCTGTTTCGGTCGACCGGCGGAGGTCGGTCGGTCGACTAAACTGCTTGACCCCCCCTTTTTTTGTTTTAAACTCCATCATGCCTCCCCCATTTTTTATTTTTGAACTCCATCATGCCCCCTTTTTTTGTTCCATTTCCATTTTCTTGCTTGCTTTTTCTTTTTCATCTCTTTCCTTTTTTTTTTTTACTTTGGGAGGAAATGGAGTGAGATTGACCTCTGACACGAATAGACTTAAGGAATTTTTCTGAACCTCCCCCTCTGTGACCGCCTAGAATCCCCAAGTCACTAGTCCACATTTATTTATCAAGGAGTATTTGGTCTTTGAAATTTTTCAAGGAAGGATGTATATATATATACAATCACACATACAAGGTGATATCATGCACAAAAATAAAAATACACACAACGCATGCATGCACTTCACACAATCTACCCTTCATGCTTCTGACTTTTTATGTACATGCAACACTCATCCTAGTACAGATCTAGGTATGTATTCTCTCACCCTTGCACATGCCAAGTTCTCTTCTGATTTTATTGAATTGTTCCTAGTTCAAGGGTTTTGTGAAGATGTTAGGCAGTTGATTGTGTGTGTCAACAAATTTTAACTCAAAATCCCCCTTGCCTACATGATCTCTCAAAAAATGATGGCGAATGTCAATGTGTTTGGTCCTAGAGTGTTGAACTAGATTTTTAGATAAATTGATGGCACTTGTATTACTACACAAGATTGGAACTGAATGCACATCAACATTCAAATCAAGCAATTGATTTTTGATCCAAAGTATTTGGGCTCCACAACTTCCGACGGCTACATATTCAGCCTCGGCCGTTGAGAGAGCTACTGAATGTTATTTCTTGGAGGCCCATGAAACTAGACACCCACCAAGAAACTGACAGTACATTTACGATCAACAATACATCCAGCATAATCCACATCAGTATATGCAATCAAATCAAATGAGCTACCGATCGGAAACCACAAGCCGAAGTCTACTGTGCCAATTCAATATCAAAAAATCCGTTTAACAACCAACAAATGAGATCCTTTAGGACATGACTGAAAATGAGCACATAGACATACGCTGTATTGAATGTCAGGACGACATGCTGGTAAGTACAGTAGTGATCCGATCATACCTCGAAATAGTGTGGGATCTATTGTTTTACCATTTTCATCTTTGTCTAACTTCGTGATTGTGGCCATCGGAGTTGACATGGGTTTTACTTCTGCCATCCCGTATTTCTTTAACAGCTCCAAAGTGTACTTGGCTTGATTTATGAAAATGCCTTCAGACGTTTGCTTCACTTGCAAGCCAAGAAAAAATGTAAGTTCACCCATGAAACTCATTTCAAATTCGCCCTGCATTATCTGTGCAAACTCATCACATAAGGCATTATTAGTATCTCCAAAGATTATATCATCAACATAAACTTGAACTACTAATATGTCTTTACCTAATTTTCTCGGGAAGAGTGTTTGGTCAATCTTACATCTTTTGAACCCATTTTCAATCAGGAATGAGGTGAGCCTTTCATACCATGCCCTTGGAGCTTGTTTCAAACCGTACAAGGCCTTCTGTAACTTGTACACATGCTTTGGATGTTTTGAGTCTTCAAAACCTGGAGGTTGTTCTATAAAAATATCATCTTTGATGTACCCATTTAAAAAAGTAGATTTAACATCCATTTGAAATAATTTAAAGTTCGAGGAGCAAGCATAGGACAGAAGAATCCAGACTGCTTCTAATCTAGCAACCAGGGTAAATGACTCATCAAAATCAATACCCATTTCCTGGTTATACCCTTTGGCTACAAGCCGGGCCTTGTTCCTCACAACCACCCCCGTGTCATTCAACTTATTTCTGAAAACCCAATGTGTTCCTATTACGGGTTGATTCTTAGGACGCGGCACAAGAGTCCACACCTCATTTCTTTTGAACTGGTGTAGCTCTTCATGTATAGCCTAGATCCATGATTCATTTTGCAGAGCTTCCAGTACATCCTTAGGCTCCTCTTGAGAGATTAAGGCCATCAAATCCTCATCTTTCACTTGCCTTAATGATGATCTAGTTCTTACCCAATCTTCAGGATTATCGATAATATTTTTAGTGGGGTGATCTTTCAAGAACGTGGAGGAACTGGGCAAGTCGGGGTGTTGCACTTGCTGTTCTTGAAGTGTTTCAATTGACGGATCTTCATCCTTTTCATTCTTGTAGGAAGTTCCTTCCGTCGGTTCATCCTTAGCTTTAGATGATCCAGCATCAGTTGGATTTTTAGGAGCTTCATCTGCATCCAGGATTGGGATAGGTTGATTCGTTAGTTTTGATTCAGATCCATCAAAAATAATATGAGGACTTTCTTTAACAACCGAAGCCCTTTTATTAAATAATCCGTAAGCTATGAAATTCAATGCATAACATAGGAAGATTCATTTATCACTCTTTTCATCAAACTTACCTAGGTTTGACTTACCATTATTCATAATATAGCAAGGGCATCCAAAAGGTTTGAGATAGGAAATGTTTGGTTTCTTACCCTTATAGAGCTCATATGGTGTTTTCTTGAAAATAGACCTTACCATTGCCCTATTGATGATGCAGCATGCTGTACTTACCGCCTCAGCCCAGAAATATTTTGGTAGGGAGTTCTCACTTAACATGGTCCGTGCCATGTCAATCAAGGTCATGTTTTTCCACTCCACTACTCCATTTTGTTGAGGCGTCCTTGGTGATGAGAAGTTATGTGTGTATCCCTACTCCTTGCAAAAACTGCTGAAGTCATGGTTTACAAACTCACCACCATGATCACTTTGAATTGTGGTGATGAGGTAACCTCTATCATTTTAGATTTCCTGCAAAATACTTGAAACTCCATCAGGGCATCATTTTTATTTGCTAGAAATAATACCCATGTGAATCTGGAGTAATCATCAACAATTACAAATCCATAAGATTTTCCTCCTAGGCTGGATGTCCTAGTCGGACCAAAGAGATCAAGGTGTAGCTGTTCTAGAGGCCTAGCGGTAGAAATAATATTCTTATTTTTGAAAGAGATGCGTGTTTACTTGCCTTTTATGCAAGTCTCACAGATTTTATCACTTTCAAATTTTAACTTTGGCAGTCCATTCACCAAGTCATGTCTAGAGAATTTGGAGATTACTCCAAAACTAGCATGACCTAGTCTTCGGTGCCATAGCCATGCATTATCATGGTTGTTTGCTATCAAGCACACATCATCACCGGAAACATCATCAAGATCAATAGTATATACATTGTTATTTCTTTTACCGATGAACCTGATTTCATTAGTGCTTGTATTCATGACGAGGTAGTGTGATTCATCAAAGACAATCTTAAAACCTTTGTCGCACATGTTGGGTCCTGTAGTGGAGGAACAAGGATCTAGAGGGGGGGTGAATAGATCATACTGCTAAAAACTATGACCAATTAAAAACACAAACTAGCACACAACGGAATTTACCAGATTGATAGGATTGAGGAAATTAATCTAAACAAGTTTAAACTTGATTCACTCAATCTCGCCGAGCTCACATGATAGCACAAATAGATATGATAGTGAACACACAATCACAAGAATCAAACCACATGTCTCGGGGATTTTTAAGGTGGTTCGGGACCACGACGGGCTCCCTACGTCCACCCCTCACCAAACCGGTGAGGCTTCACTACACGCTACAAAATGTAGCAACACGGGGATGAACCCCAACACACACATGCTACTTTCACAGCAAAACACACACACGAGGCCTTGCCTCAACCTGCTGCCACAGTAGCACACACACACATACACACACACAGGGGAACACACCCCGAACAATATACCTTACACGGAGATACAGCTCCGTCCACACACACGTAGGGCAATGCCTACACAACCACACGGGAGAAAACTCCCAACAACACACACGAATATACTCCGCACAAATCAACACACATAAGACCACACACACACTCGGAGACCCCTTTCTCCGAACAACCACACAAAATATTCTGTCAAATGTATATGTAACAATCACAAATATATGCTATGACCTTCCACACATATTCTATAGATGTAAACTAGAAGAATGCATCAAGTATAAGGCTCGCCCTTCTTCATCAAAATCTGATTCTCCTTGCTCGTTGATGGATGATCATAATCTTGACATCATCTTCTTCCTCTCCTCTAGCTGCTTCTCTTTTCCTTATTCCAATCTCCTCTCTTCACCTGAAAGAGTAGATAGACATAATGAGTTCAATCTTTAAGCTAATCTCAAACAAGAATATAGACTTGAATGGTTTAGAGATTCCCCTCTTCTTCACCTATACAAAAGAATACATGAGCATTAGAGATGTTGTATCACAAAGAATGTAGCTCATATATATATGCAAGAGAGAGTGAACAAAGAACATGTAAATGATTATTACACATCTTAGATGCGCATTCAAAACCTTGAACAATCTCAAACAAAAGATATAGAAGTGAAAGATCAAGATTACTCCCTCATGAAATGCCTCTACAGGATGAAGAACGTTCTTGAAGCAATTTTGAAGAGATGGAACACGAACAGAGGTTGGATCTTGATTTCAGATGCTGCCTTCAGTTGTATATGATCTTGGGCCTTGATTCAACCTTCTTCCCTTCAATTTCAGCTTCAGAGCAAGGTGGAAGAGGGCTTGGGAGCTTCAACTCCGAACCTGCACACACAAGGGTTAGAAGAAAACAATTTTTAGATCTAGCATCCTCTCCCTTAGGGTTTACAACCCAAGAGTTGTATATAAGTGTTTAGAAGGGTCAAGGAACAGCCTAGGGACCAGATCCATGAATTAGGGAGATGTATAGGGCATTTGGAATTGATTGGTTGGACTTTCGGAGCAAGAAAACGGCGGTCAAAAAGTGTGGCTCGAGGTCCGACCGAAATGGGTCGACCCTTGGGGTCGACCCTCGGACAATCAGAAGCCAAACAGAACACTTTTTGTGTTATGTTTTACAGGGGTCGACCCCAGGGGTCGACCCTCGCACTGCCAGAAATCAAACAGAACTAAAAACAAGTTTTGGGTTAAAGGGGTCGACCCAAGGGGTCGACCCTTGCATGGGTCGACCCCAGGGGTCGACCCTTTCAGGCAAACTACACCAAAATGGGTCTGTTTTGATTCTGTTTGAACAGAACCTGAGAGGGTCGACCCCATGGGTCGACCCCTACTAGATTGGGCCTGAAAAACAACTAAAAACACCATCAATTCAATGGGAAATAATTGATTAAATGTTAGCATCATCTCATGAAGATCAACCATGATTTTTCATCCTGAAAGACAAGATAAAGCAAGGTGTTAATTGACAATCAAGATCTTTACATCAAGCATTAACACTATGACCATGTTCACAATAAATTACTTCGTTGAACCTATTCCAAGAGTGAAAGGTGGAACTTACAACATTATTTTATCTGAGTTTCACATTGTCCTTAAATGCTTGTTTTTTTGTTGAATCGTTCATGTAAGAATCATGGAGTTCCAATATTGAGTTACCATTGCATGATCAACAAATTTGGAATCAAGGTACGCATAACAATGTTGAGTCACATTCCATGTGATCAATCCACAAGCTCATCAAACCACATATCATTCCCTTTATTCATTTAGCATTACCAAAGTACACATTCATGATATGTGGCTCAATATGACATGATGCTCAATATAAGAGGCTCAATATGACATGATGCTCAAAATGACATTTATCCAAGTACGTTTTTCACAGAGGCTTCTCATTAAATACAAATCAATCTCACCAGGTGTAGAGACAATGTGTATGTAATGTTTGTGCTAACTTCAAATCACATATGCATCCACATGATGATAAGCCTTGTAGAATTATAATTCATCCACATGATGATAAGCCTCATAGAATTACAATGCATCCACATGATGATATCCCAAAAGAAATAGTTTATGATCATTTCCACAACCAGTTCAAGTGAAGAGCATTCACGCACAAGACTAAGCAACAAAGGCATTTTGTAATCATCAAAATCACATACACAACAATCTCCCCCATTTTGATGATGACAAAATATTATGCTATAATGCTCTCTCCCCCTTTGACAGAATCAGAAATGGGGATCATGATGGGAAATCCAGAATGGCAAGAACCTATGGACAACCGGATTATGAAGAGAACCAATGAGCATAATATGCATGAACGAATTACAAAACTGTGGGATATCAATTGTCTGATACCAATTTGTTGAAATTGGAAATGCAAACGTGGACAATATGGTCATGTAGAATGCATGATGACAAAACGATATGCAAATGCTCACGAGTTGCAGCAATTGGAAATGGTGGATGGTATGACAATAATGAGCAAGTAAACAAGCACTCAAACACTCATAGAAAGGTATTGACTCATGTAAGTCCTGATGAGTTAGGCAGATAAGATCACATGCAAAGCTCCCCCTGTGACATTGACACATTAGATGACTGACTTTGATTTTCAAATTTTTGATTTTTAGTTTTCTTGTGAAATGCATGAAATAGGATGTATGAAAATGATGAGACATGAAATGCATGCAATGTAGTCAAGCAGATATCTATAGATACATGTAACATAACTCCTTCACAAGAAGTGATACCAATTGATTTACAGTGAGGGGATAGGTGTAGGAGAAGTGCAAGTGAGTCATTAAGTTCAGAATGCTCATGATTACACCTAGAGGATTGTGTAGATAAATAGGAGAAGACGTACAATAGGTCAAGCAATTGATCAAATTTTTAAAATACATTTCAAATCAACTTATCATGTGCAAGTGAGTAACATGAGAATGAAGTTTAGCCATATGGATAACCAGATTTTCAAGTAAACACAATACTAAGTGTACAAACTGCATTTCAATCTAGAGAACAGCGTATTGGAGGCTTCGCTCTATCTCAATCAAATATATCATCAGAAATTTTCATACTGACAATCTGAATTTTTCTAAGAAGGATCAGGTTCAAAATAATTCCTTTTTACGCGAGGACACACATGGAGCTCATGCCAGAATCTCTGGTTACTCAGAGTATTGAACCTTGTCACCTCATTTGAATAGAGATACTTTAGTCAACACTTTTCAAAATTGAACCACATCACGTCTCAGGTGACATGTGCCCAGTTTACTCAGTGAGACTTAGCATTGCTCTGTCATTCATTTCATCCATCTTTTGTATGTGGAGGCAGGTAACTTTTTCCTCAACTGTCTCTTATCATCCATGCAGCAAGTTGAATTACTTTAAAGTGTTGAAATGAAATTCCTATATCCTTATGAATAACACTCAATTTCACATTAAAGTGCATGAAGTGTACGAATTTGATTTAACATGTATGGAGACAATTTAACTTAAAATAAGATAGTGTAGCTCCCCCTATGTAAATGCAATTAGCATGAAATGCTCCCCCTAAGAGTTTGACATGAAGCACACTTGTTAAGACTCAGATGCAACATTATTTAACAATGGAGTATTTGGTCTTAGTAGTTTCAAAGGAAGGGGTTGAATAGCATATAATAACATGCAAGCATACAATGGAGATATGCATATACAATGCAAAATGAAAAGGTATGCAATTTCAATGCTTGAAATGTTGGCTCCACAGATATGATGACCAATGTTGGAAGTATTCTTTTTGACATTTATGCAACATGAAATGTTCAAGATGATGCATTTCAAAATATGCACTATATGCATGCTAGAAATGCCAACTATGCAACAAGACACATGATGAGCTTTATCTTCCAAAAGCACTATGTGAATGATATGTAGAGAGTGATTTGCAAATATGCAATGTGATGCACGATTCCAGATTTCACATGACACTCTATATGCACCTAATGCAACTAATGCATGACACGCATTACCAAATGTTAAAATGTGAGGACACCACTTTATTCTGAAAAGAGAATTCAGAAAATTTATTCAGAGCCTCAAAATCATCACATGTGAACTTTTCTTGAAAACAGTTGTGCTTTTAACCAAAAAGATGAGTGGCACATTGGTAAAGAACATGGAACATTGATCAACTTCAGTCCTCAAAAGGTTCAGCCACAGAACAACATCATCATGCTGAAAGAATGGAAAACATCAATCTCAAAATTTTCATCATGCAAAACTCCCCCATAATCAATGCATGATTTCAGAAAATTCATTTAAGTTGGATGCCATATGCATAAATGATTCATAGTACCGGGTGGAGGCATATTCTCACGCTTGTTGATAGCTTTCAGACAGGCTTGACATGTCCTTCCACATGTCACCATTTTATATACCATGTAATCATTGAAATGATGATCAGAAATAAATGTATGCACATTTGACATCCGGAGTTTAGCAAAAGGCATTCAATGGCTACACTCTCATATATACTGCTCAGATATTCCAATACCATTCATCCAAGCATTCATCATCCACATTGTCAGGAGCAACCAAGGGGTATTCAAAACTTTAAAATCACTGTCTGTCAAGATATGGCATTAACATCAAGATCAAAGAGCTTCAAACAAACACTTTATTTTCTCACATTTGTCTTGAGTTACCTTTATTGACATTTTCAGATTCTTTGCTTTATTTCACTTGTTGTCATCTTCATCAACAAGCTCCTTTCTTTCTCTCCTAATGGAATTAGAATGATATCAGCCAGAAGAAATGGAAGCAGATCTAATCTTGCATTGAAGTCCTCTTGAGCTCCTTTCTTTCTCTCCTGCAAGAAATATAACGATATTAGCCAAAGGAGTTCCATTGAGATCCCAAATTTACATATTATAGATAGCAGCATGTAAGGATATAAAAAGACGAAGAACCCCATGCCAAAACCCTTCCAAAACTCCTTAGGATAAGAAGAGAAACTCTAAGGGTAATGGGGTAAAAGTTCAAACCAATCGATCCTCAAGATGGGCATTTCGACACCAACTGAGGAACAAGCAAAACTGCCTAAGACAGTTAATCTGAGCCCAGAAATGCCAAACATGAATTAAACTCCATCTAGGCAGATGGTGATACATTCAAACATTTGAATTCTTACCATGATTTCAGGGGTTGATGGTCATTATGAAACCTGCACTGTAAAGAGCTCAATTCATGTTAATATCAATTCAATACAAATGAGAAGGCCAATATCAATGCTTTTCTTTCACAAGATAATCTCCTATGAGCTGCAAGTATGTATGATGAATTGCAGCTATCAATTACAAGTGACTCACTCAAGCTGACATGAGTTCAAAATTAATTTCAGAAATTTCAGGTTTAGTCCAACTTGTGTAAAGAGTCAAGTCTATGCATATGAGGCACATGAAACACATAAGATTGCCTCTACAATCAAATTAGTATCAATTCAAGGACAAACCTATGTTTACCAAAGCATTACACCAAAGACTGGCCAAGTCGACTTAGGCCTCAACAAATGTCGACTTGAAGCACCCATGACCACGGATTGGCCTTAAGGCATTCCTCTATCAAAGTTCTCATATTGCAGACTTGAGTATCCAAGCTTCCTTAGATCTTTGGAGTTTAGCAACACTTGAAGAAGAACATTCCATGGCAATTCATTTTCTGTACTTGTGTCTTGAACATCCATCAGCTTCCAAGCTTTCCACTTGGCCTCAAGACAATCATGTAACAAAGTTCTCATTTGGTTGCTTTGGGTACCCAAACCTTCTTGGGTCCCGGATGATTAGTTGCACCTCTAGTGGGTGTCTTCCACAGTTTTTGGGCATGCATATCATCAAAATACATTAAGGATCAAACCTTCATGGTATGCCCAAACTTACCACAATAATGACAACAACCAAGAGACTTCACAGGATTCTCATAAACATGATAATCGAATTTCTGTGATTTAGCATGAATGTTATCATTATAAGTATGGAAATTTTTCTTCTTCACAACAGGATGAGCATGAAATTTCTGTGGGTCTGTAGAGATGTTATCATTTTTCAAACTAAAGCAATTGTTCATCCTGTGATCGAACCTTCCACAATGAAAACAGTTCAAAGGTGCAAATCTTTCAAATGGTCTTCTTGCATGAATATAAGAGTTATCAAGAGTTCTTTTTATGTTCAGAAACTTTCTTGACTTTGTGAAGCCATTCATTTTCTTGCATGCTTCTAGATCTTCAGATTTCATCAAAAAGTAATCATGCATCATATGGCCAAGTTCACCACAATAAAAACATGAGATTTTCTTTGTGGATGCATGTGTATGTGAAACAAGATTTTTCATGGCATTCATCGTGACACCAACAACATTTTTAGTCTTTTGATGCAAGTTTTGTTTCTTTTTCAGACTTTCATTTGATTGCTTTGTTGTTTGAGGAACAGATTGATTTGAAGACCCATTTGATGTGCTGGCTATATTAGAACTATGGACAAATGATGTGTAGACTTTATTTTCAAAGTTCTTTTTGTTCACAGGATTATAGCTCAGCCCCTCTTTTTGGAAATTCACCTTAGTCCCCAATATCTTGTTCAAATTTTCTTTCCCATTCACAAACTTACACAAAGAAGCATTCAGATCAAGAATTTCTTTTTCAAGTGATGAAATATGCAATTCATAGGAAATGATCTCATTTTCACAAGAAATGACTTTTTCATTCAATTGAGCATTGATGGTTTGGTAGCTTTCCATCTTTTGTTCTAACACAAGCATCTTGTCAGATTCATCAACAATCACAGATTTCCCTTTTTCAAGTTTTTCAAGATTTTTCAATCTACTTTCAAGCAGGGAGATCTGAATTAGCATTGCACTATTCTCCCTTTTGAGTTCTTCATTTTCATTTGTAAGTTTATCATTCATAATCAATTCATTGCAAATATCCTGATCAATTGAGTTTGATTCCATTTTGTGTCTTAGATCTTTTTCAGTTTTTTCTAATTGATTGATTTTATTTTTGAGGGCAACATTCTCATTTCTCAAACATGCAATGGTTTCTTTGTGACATTCAACATCATGCTCTAAAAGTTCATTCAACTTATCAAGCTCAGATCACTTATCATAAGAACCATTTTCATCGAGCATGTTTTCATATTTCTTTTTCAGTTTTCTATTTTCTGACTTGACTTTCTTATATTGTTTTGCCAACTCATCATAAGCATCAACAAGATCTTCAAGAGTAAATTCTTCAGAATCTGAATTTACCTCTTCTGCATTTTTGTCACTTTGTTGATCTGTATCATCGGCCATGAGACATTTTTATCTTTCCTTCTCTTGAGCTTTGATCAGCCGGTCCATTAGCTCCTTCGCCGTCCTACAAGAAGATGCAAATGGATACTTGTTACTACTTACAGAAGCTTTCAATAAACTTAAAGTAGTAACATTATCATGATACATCATTTTATCCTGATTAGACCACTTGGTCTCATCTAGAGGTAATATGTGTGGACCATGATAAGTCAATTTCCAAAGACTAGGATTAATAGAATTGATCACCATACATAGTTTGCCTATCCATGAATCAAAATTCAAACCAGTGAAGATTGACAAACAGTTCATTGATATATGTTCAGTAGAAAAATTTATGATTGTGGAATGCACTGGGATCACTCTGTAGATCGCAAGATCTAGGGACAACAGAGCCTCGCTCTGATACCAATTGTTGGGTCCCGTAGTGCAGGAACACGGATCTAGAGGGGGGGTGAATAGATCCTTCTGCTAAAAACTATGGCCAATTTAAAACACAAACTAGCACACAACGGAATTTACCAGATTGATAGGATTGAGGAAATTAATCTAAACAAGTTTAAACTTGATTCACTCAATCTCGCCGAGCTCACACGATAGCACAAACAAATATGATAGTGAACACACAATCACAAGAATCAAACCACAGGACACGGGGATTTTTAAGGTGGTTCAGGACCACGACGGGCTCCCTACGTCCACCCCTCACCAAACCGGTGAGGCTTCACTACACGCTACAAAATGTAGCAACACGGGGACGAACCCCAACACACACACGCTGCTTTCATAGCAAAACACACACACGAGGCCTTGCCTCAACCTGCTGCCACAGCAGCACACACACACATACACACACACAGGGGAATACACCCCGAACAGTATACCTTACATGGAGATACATCTCCATCCACACACACGTAGGGCAATGCCTACACAACCACACGGGAGAAAACTCCCAAAAACACACACGGATATACTCCGCACAAATCGACACACATAAGACCACACACACACTCGGAGACCCCTTTCTCCGAACACCCACACAAAATATTCTGTCAAATGTATATGTAACAATCACAAATATATGTCATGACCTTCCACACAAATTTTATAGATGTAAACTAGAAGAATGCATCAAGTATAAGGCTCCCCCTTCTTCATCAAAATCTGATTCTCCTTGCTCGTTTATGGATGATCATAATCTTGACATCATCTTCTTCCTCTCCTCTAGCCGCTTCTCTTTTCCTTATTCCAATCTCCTCTCTTCACCTGAAAGAGTAGATAGACATAATGAGTTCAATCTTTAAGCTAATCTCAAACAAGAATATAGACTTGAATGGTTTAGAGATTCCCCTCTTCTTCACCTATACAAAAGAATACATGAGCATTAGAGATGTTGTATCACAAAGATTGTAGCTCATATATATATGCAAGAGAGAGTGAACAAAGAACATGTAAATGATTATTACACATCTTAGATGCCCATTCAAAACCTTGAACAATCTCAAACAAAAGATATAGAAGTGAAAGATCAAGATTACTCCCTCATGAAATGCCTCTACAGGATGAAGAACGTTCTTGAAGCAATTTTGAAGAGATGGAACACGAACAGAGGTTGGATCTTGATTTCAGATGCTGCCTTTAGTTGTATATGATCTTGGGTCTTGATTCAAGCTTCTTCCGTTCAATTTCAGCTTAAGAGCAATGTGGAAGAGGGCTTGGGAGCTTCAACTCCGAACCTGCACACACAAGGGTTAGAAGAAAATAATTTTCAGATCTAGCATCCTCTCTCTTAGGGTTTACAACCCAAGAGTTGTATATAAGTGTTTAGAATGGTCAAGAAATAGCCTAGGGACAAGATCCATAAATTAGAGAGATGTATAGGGCATTTGGAATTTATTGGTTGGACTTTCGGAGCAAGAAAAAGGAGGTCAAAAAGTGCGGCTCGAGGTCCGACTGGAATGCGTCGACCCTTGGGGTCGACCCTCGGGCAATCAGAAGCCAAACAGAACACTTTTTGTGTTCTGTTTTACAGGGGTCGACCCTCGCACTGCCAGAAACCAAACAGAACTAAAAACAAGTTCTGGGTTAAAGGGGTCGACCCCAGGGGTCGACCCTTTCAGGCAGACTACACCAAAATTGGTCTGTTTTGATTCTGTTTGAACAGAACCTGAGAGGGTCGACCCCATGGGTCGACCCCTACTAGATTGGGCCTGAAAAACAATTAAAAACACCATCAATTCAATGGGAAACAATTGATTAAATGTTACCATCATCCCATGAAGATCAACTATGATTTTTCATCCTGAAAGACAAGATAAAGCAAGGTGTTAGTTGACAATCAAGATCTTTACATCAAGCATTAACACTATGACAATGTTCACAATAAATTACTTCGTTGAACCTATTCCAAGAGTGAAAGATGGAACATACAACATTGTTTTACCTGAGTTTCACATTGTCCTTAAATGCTTGTTCTTTTGTTGAATCGTTCATGTAAGAATCATGGAGTTCCAATATTTAATTACCATTGCATGATCAACAAATTTGGAATCAAGGTACGCATAACAATGTTGAGTCACATTCCATGTGATCAATCCACAAGCTCATCAAACCACATATCATTCTCTCCATTCATTTAGCATTACCAAAGTACACATTCATGATATGTGGCTCAATATGACATGATGCTCAATATGAGAGGCTCAATATGACATGATGCTCAAAATGACATTTATCCAATTATGTTTTTCACAGAGGCTTCTCATTAAATACAAATCAATCTCACCAAGTGTAGAGACAATGTGTATGCAATGTTTGTGCTAACTTCAAAGCACGTATGCATCCACATGATGATAAGCCTTGTAGAATTACAATTCATCCACATGATGATAAGCCTTATAGAATTACAATGCATCCACATGATGATATCCCAAAAGAAATAGTTTATGATCATTTTCACAACCAGTTCAAGTGAAGAGCATTCACGCACAAGGCTAAGCAACAAAGGCATTTTGTAATCATCAAAATCACATACACAACATCACAATTGGCTTATGCTCAGAAGATTATGATTCAAACCCTTCACCAAAAGTACATTTTCAATCCGGATTTCAAAATTCTTACTTATGTTTCCAATTCCAATTATTTTACCTTTGTCATTTTCTCCAAAGGCAACCAAGCCTCCGCCCTTATCTTGCAGAGTAGAAAACACTTTCTTGTCCCCTGTAATATGCCTTAAGCAACCGCTATGCAAGTACCATTTGTTCCCCTTGGTTTCAAGACATATATGCAAGAAACAACATTCTCATCCAATTGTCTTTGGTACCCAAACTAATTTGGGTCCATAGGAGTTAGTCCAATTTTGCACATATCTTTTTCTGGTCCAAGCAGCATGATTTCTTTGAGTGTTTTATTTGAACCAACAATTGGCAATAACATGACCAAATCTACCACAGTAAAAGCAATTAACATTTGAAAACCTTCTTTAAAATTTGCGTGGTTTAGGTTGGACATTTTTAGGCATTGTGTATGAGCATGAAGCACAGTTATTGTCCTTTTCATGAACAAAGGAAGTTGTAATCTTATTCTCAAAAGATTTTTTATTTTGGGGAATGTACCCCGAACCTTCTTTTTGGAAGTTAACCTTAACTCCCAACAAGTTATCTAAGTTTTGTTTGCCTTTGACAAACCTAGATAAGGTGGACTGTAATTCAGCCACCTCTTCAGTGAAGCTCACATTCTTCTTTTCAAGATTTGAAATTGTGGATTCCAAAACTTCTTCTTCATTTTTAAAATTTTCAAAACTCTTTTCCATTTTAGACATTTTACACATCAATTCTTCTCGATTTTTCTCACTGTCTGAAATTATTTGTAACAAGCTTTCTTTTTCTTCTATTAATTTGAACCATTCCTGTTCCAATTTCATAAACTTAACAGAAGTACCCTCATGTGTTAAATCTTCAAAATTTTTTGAGTGTTTTATTTTTAGATCTGATTTTCCTGTATTTCATATACAACTTTTCATATTCTAACTCCCATTGTTCATTTGAAATAAAATCAGGATCAGAATTTACCTCAGTTGAATCATCTTCATGTGCCATGAGGCACAAACTTTCCGCGAGCTCTTGTAGCTCCTCTTCGGACTATGCGTCCTCTTCGTCACTCCATGTGGCAACCATGGCTTTTGACTTTCTGAATTTTTCTTTCTTGAACTTTCTTTTCAAATCTGGGCACTCTCCTCTCAAGTGCCTGGGCTTCTTGCATTCGTAGCAAATAACATTGTTAGGCTTGCTCGGCTCACCCTTGGTTTGAACGGGCTTCCTTTGCCCCTTTCTAAAATTTCCTTGGAAATTCTTCTTTCTTCTCAAAAATTTCTTTACTTGGTGGTTCTACATAGCCAAGTCTTCTTCTTCATTACTCCTTTCGCGGGACTCCTCTTCTTGGGAATGATCATCAGATTGGTGGGCTTTTAGGGCCATCATTTTCTTCTTCTTGGTTTCCTCTTCCACAGCACTTTCGATGTTTATTTCATAGGTCATGAGTGACCCTATGAGCTCATCCAAGGAGAGTATGGACAAATTCTTTGAATCCTCAATGACTGTGGCTTTTGTGTGCCAGGTAGGTGAAAGAGATCTTAACACCTTCCTCATGAGCTCGGAGTTGGTGTATTCCTTTCCAAGACTCTTGAGACCATTAGTGATCTCAGTCAGTCTTGCGAACATCTCAGAGATGGTTTCTTCGGGTTTCATTTTGAATAGCTCGTAATCTCTGACGAGTAGGTTGGCTTTGGTCTCCTTGACCTCGGAGGTTCCTTCTTAGATAAGCCACAGCTTGTCCCACATCTCCTTTGCTGAACTGCACATGGATACACGAGAAAACTCATTAGGATGAATAGCACATTGCATAATGTTCATAGCATTAAAATTCACTATGGATTTTGTAATATCCTCATGAGTCCATTCATCTTCATCCTTGGAAAGCTCATGTGGGCCCTTGTCCACCACCCTCCAGATCTTGTACTCTTGGGCTCTCAGAAAAATATGCATTCTATTTTTTCAATAGGAGTAATTCGAGCCATCGAAGTATGGAGGACGGTGGATGGAGTGACCCTCAGGCATCATCCCCTTGTTGGCCATTGATCTGGATCTGACTCTAGATCATTAGATCTAAAAAATGTAGAGCCTTAGCTCTGATACTAATTGAAATCCCGCAATCAATGACACCCAAGAGGGGAAGTGAATTGGGTGATTATGAATTTTAAGAAAACTTAGCCAATTTAAACAAATGTAATGAATAGCAACAAGGAAGTTCAGATCTATTATAGAAACTATTAGATCTAACAAAGTCTATCGCACACAACAGATCCTTGGTACTGTGGCGGAGGTATGAATCCAAGGATTATACTCACGCAAGGTGTTATCTTCCTGACAAGATTGGCCTTCTCAATTCAAACCCACCTTTTGATACACCAAGGATCTATCACTGAAATAATCGATTATGCTAGATCTAAAAGATCAAACGCGGAAGAGATAATATGCAATATCAATCACACAGAATGGGGATAGATGAAAAGGACCAAACCACACGATTGATAGCGATTTTAAGATGGTTCGGATGCAACGACGGCAACCTACGTCCACCCCTCACAAACTATGAGGATTCACACACTGTTTTGTAAAGAATTATAAGATCAGAACACACACACACTCGTGAGGAGATAGGAACTCCCACGAAGGTGCAACGTACCGAAGCACGCACGAATATGAAGGAAACAAGATACACACACACGGATCTGGGTAGATCCACACACACACAAATGTTTAAAGATTACAAATAGCATACACTTGAAGCTCAAGAAATTTGGAAGAAGAAACACAAATGAAAAACTTCTGATTTAGGCTCCCCCTGAGTAGATGATGCAAATTTTTGATGAAGCTTGCTTCTCCAATTGATTTGAGGTTGATTGGCTTCAGATTGATCTTGAAAGGCTTGGAGATGGATGAAGAATCCCTGGATGAAACACTATTCACAGAGGTGTCGTAGCAGCCCTCTTCCTCCCTTGGTAGCCCCCTTTGATTTCCCTTGAGTGATTAGGATTTCTTGCCCCAAAGAGATGTTTTTATATAACTTAGGTGGTCAAGGGACATGCCAAAACATAGATCCACAAATTATGGCATGTCTGGTGGCTTTGAGATTAAATAAACTAAAGGAAAGGGTTTCCCATATTGAAGAATTAAAAAGTCAACAATTGCTACCTCGAGGGGTTCGGTCGACCGAATTCTCCGGTCGGTCGACCGAACTCTGAGAACCTTGTAAATTTTCATCCCTGGCAATTTCGATCGACCGAAATCCTCAATCAGTCGACCGAACTCTATAACTTTTACAGAGTTATGATCCCTGAAAAAATTGGTCGACCGAACCATGCCCATTGGTCGACCGAACTCTGGAAAACCTGTAAAAATGGATTGTTAGCCCAATGAAACATATCCATATGACAAGAGCTTTATGTCATCATTCGATTCATTCATTTTTGGGTTTGATTTAGCTTAGTTTATTCATTTGGTAGCATTAAAACACTTGAGATTTTACCATTACACAAAATGGCCTTAAACACATTCAAAGCTTGCTCTTGATTACTTTGACACGGCACGAGACGGAAACTAAGTCCTGGGTTTTGTTATCATCAAAATCACCTGGAGAGACTCAACATCCTCGGACCTTACCAACCTTCTATTGAGGTAATATAAAGCTTGCTCCTTTCCTTCTTCATTGTTCTGGGCTATCATTGCCCCCAGGGAATAGTCTGTAGCAGCTATATATAAGATTAACGGCTTTCCTTTTATTGGAGCTCCGAGTACAGGAGGGGTCTTCAGATAATCCTTAAAATTTTCAAAGACTACTTGGCATTCTTTGTCCCAAAAGAAGGGCACATCTTTCATCATCAATATATGAAAAGGGTGGCACTGACTCGACAAATTGGAGATGAACCAGCGGATGTAAGCTAACCGGCCTTGTAGTGATCGGAGCTCTGTGAGGCTCCTTGGTGGAGGTAGTTCTTGTACTACTCTTATTTTGTCTGGATGTATTTCAATTCCTCTGTATCTGACGATGAACACGAGGAATTTTCTGTTGGACTCCCCGAAGACGCACTTCATTGGATTCATCTTCAGCTCAAATTACTTAAGTCTTTGAAATATCACCAGCAAGTCTTGCAGGTGGTCTTCTCTCTTCCTGGTCTTGATCACCAGATCATCAATGTAGCACTCCACCTTTCCATACAGCAGATCATCAAAAAAATTTGTCACGGCTCTTTGATATGTGGCGGCATTCTTTTATAGTGGAAGATGCCTTTAGGTGTTCAGAAGGCTGTTTGGACCCTGTCCTGCTCTGCGATCCATATCTAGTTGTAGCCGGATGACCCATCCATAAATGTCAGAGCTTCATGGCCAATAGTGGCATCTGTCATCACTTCGGTGATTGGCACCGGGAAGTCATCTTTCGGGCATGCTTTATTGAGGTCCCGAAAATCAACACATATTCTTATCTGCGCATTTTTCTTCTTCACATGCACTAGGTTAGCCAGCCATGTGGTGTATTGATTTTCTTCTACGAAGTTGATGTCAATAAGGTTATCGACTTCTTTCTTTATTTGGGTAATCAGCTTCGGCCGCATGCATCGGGGAGACTGTTTCACTAGCTCTACCCTCGGGTCGATTGCCAGCAGATGTTGTGCCAGACCGGGACTTAACCCAGGCATCTCTCTATATGTCCAGGCAAAGCAATCCTTAAACTCTTTTAACAGCTGCAAATATTGCCCCCGCTCCTCATGGGAGAGTAGAGCGCTGTGAAAAGTGGGCCTCGGGTCTTCCTTGCTCCCCAAGTTCACCCCTATTAGCTCATCAATGGTGGCTTGACCTCCGTCTTCAATTTCGGGTGGTGTTGGTTGTGGGTCAACAAGATCTTCATTGTCCTCTTCGACCACTAGAACCTTCATATTTTCTTTCGACGACGCCCCACTCAGTGCTGGAGCCTCAGCTTTATCTAGTAGTAGAGCTTCATCTTGAACCGTGGAGCCTGATGGGGAAAATGGCTGGCGCCAGCCGACTTTAGTTCTGGGAACAAAAGGGACCTGGTCCTGGTTTTGCGGGCTGTCGTAGGTGACTTCACCATCTTTAACTCTGCCTTGGAGAGATAGGCACTTTGCCAAAATGCTGCCATCCTTGCACTCTGCTTCCATTGCCTGGGCTAGCAAGCCCAAGATTTGAGTTTCGAATTCCTGAGAGTATATTGGCGCCTGCTCTTCTGTAGACCACTCTGCCTGCAGTAGTGCTCGACATTCTTCGAGTATGCGCTCGAATTGAAGATGCTCCCTCTCAGCTTCGGGGTCCTCACTCTCTTCGCTTGTAGCTTTATCAAACCTAATTTCGGCTTGAAAAAGTGTTTCTTCGGAGGTGACTTCTTCCCAACATCTGCATATAGCAACACCCTCTTGCCCTCTAAGGCCTAAGTCTTTGTTGAAGAAAATTTCACCCACTGTTGTGCGGTGCTCTATTTCTTCATTGTTGATCTGGTAATCATCATAAACTACTCCCGACAGGCCTTCAGCTGTAAAGACGACGGAAATGACATCCACCTCTGCCTCATAGTACTCTCGAAGAGTATAACCCAAGCCTGGGCTTCGAGTGA
This sequence comes from Amorphophallus konjac, assembly GCA_022559845.1. Lineage (NCBI taxonomy): Eukaryota > Viridiplantae > Streptophyta > Magnoliopsida > Alismatales > Araceae > Amorphophallus > Amorphophallus konjac. Next base: position 147,392,667 of record CM040121.1, read on the forward strand.
TCCTCAGGATCTCTTTGTCTGTGTTGGGCGGATACCACAACCTTTTGAAAGCTTCCCTTTGGCCGACTGGCTGGAAGGAAGGGACTTGCAATTTGTCTAATAGACGGGAGACCCTATCAGCTGTATAGGCCAAGCCCGATATTGGCACCATACGGTTTGTTGATTCTCTATGGATAACATAATCTTCATCCTCTTTGTTAGCTGGTTCTCCTGCATAAAATATCGTGGGCGGCCCACAGAAATAGGGAACCTCCATGGTCTTCCAGGGCTCCACCATTTGATATTCAAAGTCCAGCACGGGCTTGAAAAGTCCAGGTGGCACCTTGATGTACTCAAATAATTCTTCCAGATTAGCCTCATCCGACTTGGGATAAGCGGCTGGTGGTACAGCTCTGGATACATCTCCTATCTCCAAAATATGAGAGAACTTCTGACATGTGACATAGCTAGGTGGTGGTGGCGGGAACCAGTCACCTGACAGAGCTATTTCTTCTTTCTTCTTTGCATGTGCCTCCCTCTTTGCTGGCTATCAAGATGCTTCCATATAGAGAGGTGCATCAAGTAGATGACACTCGAAGACCTCGAAGGGGTGCAAATTAGTGAACACTCTTTCTTCCTTTCCATCTCAGCAATACTTGATGCATTGGTGTAGAGTGGAAGGCACTATTAAGTGCTCATGCAGCCACGGCCAGCCGAGGAGAGCTTTATAGGAGGTGCTGGAATTGATCACGTGAAACTACACCTTTATGGTGAGATCCCCCAGTGTAAGGTTGAATTCTGGCACTTCAAGTGGAACTTCGAACTTCTGATTGAAGCTCACGATTCTCATATCCCTGACCTTTGTAAGATGCACATTAAAGTAATACTTTTGATATATTTGGTAGGGGAGAATGTTAACTACGGCCCCCGGGTCTACCAGGATCCGGCTTAGCGGTTGGCAAATCAGCTGCCCCCTCATGTACAGTGGCCTATTATGGTTAGGGTCGGGAATCAGCATGTCATCTTCCGTGAAAGTGATAGCCGGCCCGAGCTGGGTTTCTGCCAAGTATGCTTCATATTAAGCTGGCGTCTACAAAGCTTCAATCATCGCTTGTCGCGCTTCCTCGCTCAAGGATAAAATCTCCCATATAGTGAATCTGGTCGGAAGTTTCTTTAGCAACTTCATTATTTGACTGCCCACCCTGACATTGGACAGTCGCTTCTCTTCTATCCATCTTGGCTTCGGAGGCTCCTGAGGTGCTGCTGGTGAGGACTGCTCTCCTTCGGCTTCATTCTACTGAGAGGGCTGCTGAGAGGGTCCCTCCTATTGGGAAGCTTTTTTAGTTAAAGAGGGGTTGCCACCCACCTATTTTTTATCAACGATGTAGGAGGAGGTGGAAAGCAGGGGCTTTCAGCTCTTGGGTTAATCCCTTGATTGGGTTGCTTTCCCTTCATTGTAGATAGGAATTCAACGAAAAAGGGAGTGCCGTCATCGCCTTTTTCTTGTGTGTAGAGGCCTAGTGGAGGCGAAATTATGTTTCCCTTGACCTCGGGCTCAGGTATTTGGTAGGGCGGTTCGCCCCTGAAAATAATATTGTGGTTTGCCGGAGGGAGACACCCCCATCTTTTCCTAGAACGGGTGGCGTGGGCCGTAGTTGAAGCCTCTGCATGGTTCGCTTCAGACTGTGTGATGCATGATTCCCCTGTCTCATTGTCCCCTGGCAAGCTGAATAAGGTGGATAGGATGTTGCAATGTAGGGTAGTCACCTTTTTCTTGCTCTTTGTTTTCCTCTTTCATTGATCCTGCCTGACCGGTATTTGCCCCCAGAAGAGGTCATCATTGGTTTCTTCTGTCTTCTTTTCATTTTGTTCTTCAAGGTTCAGGTTTTCCACCTGCTCCCATGATACATGATCTTTCACCAGCAAGGGCGTCAACTATGGATGTTCATACTCATCAAGCCCATTGATGTAAGCTTGTAGGTGCCGCACTTCAGGGCTTATTTCCTTGTGAACAGGTAGCGGAGTCTGCCTCCTTCGGTTGTGAGTTGGAATTCAGATGATCACCGATGGCTCTGTATCATCTTGGATGAGAGCTACTGTAGATGGAGTGTGCCGTGTGGTGACACCCCGGACATGAGCGCATGTAGCTTTACAAGATGTCGGCCTCCTTTTTGCTTTTACAGGCACAGATTGCCATCCCGCTTGTTCCTTAATTGGTGTGAGGAAACATGCCTCATAGGTGTGCTGAGTGCTAGCCTCAGACACTTCTTCTGGCAACTACTGATATATTGAGATCATATTAATGGCTTGCGTCAGAGTGGGGGGTTCATGGGGGCATGGCGGGTCCACCTGGTACTCGCCCATCTGTAACTCCCCTTTCCTTATTAGACTTTCTATTACGTCTTTGAATACGTAACAGTCTTCTATAGTATGCCCGGGCATTCGGTGATACGGGCAAAATAGAGGGTCATCCTGTCTCTTTGCATCAATAGGTCTCTTCGGCTCGGGTAGTGTTATTTTGTTGTATTTGTATGCTCATTCAAATAAGACCCAGGTTTTATCCTTCGGGATTGAATAGAGCTTCTTCATCTTATCCCTTAGTGAAGGACCTTCCTTTTTATTAGCAGGCTTGGCCGATGGAGGAGTAGCTGCTACATTAGCTTTATCCCTTTGTTGCTCAAAAGTTTTCAAATCAATAGTATTGGCCTCTTTTGACGCTGGTCGCCGTTCAACAGCCTTGCCTTTCTGAGTTTCAGGAATGTTGGTTGTAGAGTGCTTTGCTAAAAAAGATTTAATCTCAGCTACTACACTGTTAAAATGGTCAAAGGACCGAATGTCGATGCTGATCATCTTTTCCAGTGTAATACCCAGGATCCTTCGGATCAGAATCTGAGAGCTTTCAGAGCGCTTTTGTGTGTCCCGAGTGGAGTTTGGCCTTTGAATTGGTTTTTCGGGCTATTCTATCTTCGGAACCCCGTAGAGGGTGAACCGTTGATATTTCAGACTCCGGGATGCTGCAGTTGCGTTATGTTCTTCCTAAGGATGATAGAGGTTATTTTTGTGTATTTTTTTGATTTTATGGAATTTCAAACCCAAAATCAGATTTCAGAAATATTTGTAATTTCTTTTTTTCTTTTACGTTTAACCCTCTCCACCCTCTCCCCCTCCTCTCACCGTGCTCGCTCTCTCCCCCTCTGTTCTCTCTCCTCTTTCCCCCTCTGCTCTGATGATAGACGGAGAAGGCTCGGGGATGATGTGGAGACGGCGTAGAGGTGTCGTGGAATGTGATGGCGCGAGGATTGAGGCATGGCGTTGGCGCGATCCCGTTTCACAGATTCGAAGCTTAGGCAGGGTTTGTGTGATATTTTCGGCGTGAATTTGACCTTTTCGATGCGCGAGATCATCGGTGGAGGTAGGGGGATAGATACTCTACCTTCATTCTGCATTCCCTCGCGATTTCGTGCCGATTAGCGCGAGTATGAGCGGGTTTTCCTATTTTAAGGGCAAAAGCATGTTATGGGCTATGTGAGATGAATCTACCATTCTAGGAAGTATTTCTTGGTTTAAATGTTATATTCCTGCTCTACGACATGTCGGGATTCGATTCCTATCAATTTTGATGCATTTGCATGCAATTTGGGGCCAGTATGAGGCCGGACGTCCATGTGAGTCATTTTAGGGCTTTTCAATGAAATCACCCGTTTCTTTGCCATTTTGTGATTTTCTGGATCCCTTCCGGCTTGTGGAAGGTTGGTAATGGGTTTATGAATGTTTCCTCATTGTTTGGGAATGATTGTGGCGTGGAATCATCAAGTTTTGTGAGGTTTTACGGATTTCGGACCGGAAGCAAGACGCGGTCGACCCAGGAACTGCGTTCTTCTCTCGGTCATGAAAGCGGTTTGGATCGAATCGCATTCTCTTTTTATGCACTATAGGTAAGGCAGTTGAAGTCACGGTCGGCGATCAACCGTGACCTTCTAGTAGTGGTTGGGGTGAAGCCACGTCTTGGGAAACCCCCATTGACTGTGGTTTGATGTTATCCGCTTTCAGCCTACTTCTGTAAGTCCATTAAAAGGCGGTCTATTGGAAACTGCTACTTGATGGCAGTGGTTATCCGTCAACTGCGTTCTGGTCGGCGTCAACTCCGCTTCATGCAGCATCGACGCCATCCCTCAAATTTCATGTTTTCCATTCATGGGCAGGAGGCGGTCTGCACATAACCGTGTCTTGGAATAAGCGGTCATCTAGCAACCATGTTATTCTTTCCCCTGCAAGAAGTGGATTGGGCTTAGCCGCATCTTGGCTCTACTTGTAAGAAGCGGTTTGTTGACAACCACGTCTTACCTATTTCATCTATTTTGCCCTTAGATCGACCCGGTTGTGATCCTTTGGTCGACCTTTGACCTTATGAATGTCTTGGATGGTTCGTGAGGGCCAAGACTGTGTTTTCTGGTATTCGGATCAATCGTTGTTTCTCGATTAGCATGCCCAAGTGAACTAGAGGGTTAGGATGATCCTACTTGCTTGGACTTTCTGTTATGCTAGATCGAGTCATCATGTCTTTGCGTGGGTGTAGAGGATTGTCCTCGCACAGCGCAAGGTTCTTCGAATAATGATCTTGACCCAGGGACTAGGCTGATTTGTCGGCTTGTTCCCACTTTGTGCGACTATCTTGACCCGAGTCATGTGACTCAAGGATCATTGTGTTAGCAAGTCTAGTTGTCTATCTTGAGTCTGGTGGCACGGTGCTACCGTATGTTTCATGGTACTTGTTATAGGTACGTGCTTAACCTGTCCGTACTTCGGTATTTTGCTTTAGAGAGTCTCTGTGTCTAGTGAGCCTCCACTAGTCATAGCCGGACAACACTTCGTGTCGGCCCACCAGGGAGTGGTGGCGGGGCAGTTCTCGGTAGAGGTGATTTTTAGGCTAGTTGCCGAGGGCCCCTTTGCCTTGCCGTTAGAGTCCTACGGGAGGGAAAAACTAGCTAGAGGCCTGGCTCAAGGCATTGAGCCAGTGTGTGCACACGTGGTCAGGGACGTTGGACCAGCGCTGACGAGCGTGACCCTGACTAGTTCTTGTTATTTGGTTCTTGGTTACTTGTTACAATGTCTCAGTTACTGCATTCGAGGCGAGTGGGAGACACCCGAGGCGTAATGTAAGATGTTAGTGGACGTATGTGGCCTTACTTCTAGTGAGGAGGTACTTCTATCACATGATACATAATTCCCGTGGCTCATGTGTTTCTCGTGCAGCGTGAGCCCCTGCAACTTGTGAGTCTCTTGACTTGCGATTTTGACTCGTGGTTTGGGTTACGTCTGTGATGACGTAGTTCATCAAGTGGTTATTGTGTCCTTTCGACACTAAGGTCTAGGGTGCCAGTAGAGAGTTATCGTGGTTCTACCCGTAGACAGTGTAGGAGGCATGATAGCAGAGTCATGACCGTACCTTTGGGCCGTGTAGGACTTAGTGGGCCCTTTGTCTATTTCCATAAGCCTTCACGATAGAGTTTCATGATTTATCAATGGTTCGGCAATTCCTGACAATGTGAGATCGGAATTGTACTTCTATTGCCGTTAGGAGTAGTTTAGAGGGCCGAGGTTCTATCGGTTGCTGTGTTTCCATTTAGTATGGCTTTCCCCTCTTTACTTTTACCATTCCTACTCCTGTTACTGTTGTTGTTATTGTTGTTTAGCACTGTTGTTACCGTTGTTGTTTCGTAGTAGGGATCTGCGGGACCCCTGCTAAGCCAATGAGATAAGGTTCACCCCCTGTCTTTTCAGGTGTAGCAGTTCCTCCTCGTGGTTCGGAGGCATAGTGTGATAGTTCTTAGTGCCAGCTTTGCTAGTGTCGAGCTTCCCCCGACTTCAGAGTACGTTTTTCTTTCCTTTAGACTGTACTTTAATTTGGACTGGACTCTGTAATACTCTATAGTACTTTGTTGTAGCTCTGTTAGCTGCTATAGTTAACTTATTTAATTGAAAATGTAATTTTATTCTTATTATTTTAACAGTCTTAATCATAGTAATATAATTGTTTCCGGCTTTATTTGAAATTTCAATGTACTCCCCACACACCTTTCTAACCCTTCGGAGCCTTACTGCTCTTGGGTGGTGTCTCAGGATCCAAATGGTATCGGGTTTACCCGGTATCCGGATACTGGGTAGTTACATATAGCACCTCTCTTCTCAGGTTTTGTTTGCAAATTTGAACGACATCCTCCTGATGCGGGGTCCGTTTACACCTCATACTGAGGTTCCTCCACCATTTCATGTACTCCAAGGCGGTTTCAGCATGCTTCTGACACGCACAGCGGAAAGTGAGATAGAAGGGGGGGGTGAATAGCTCACTCCCAAAATTTGATAAACTCAGACACGATTTCTCAACCCCTCTGATTGCAGTGGAGAAGGCTTCGAAGACAGGCAACGATGAAGACTAGAATAAGGAATGAGATCGAGAAGGCAACCCACAATGAAGCAATATGTCAAGTAGATGAAGAGCAGCACAACAAAAACAAGCAAAACCACAGTAGAGACAGGGAATTTTTAGGTTGTTCGATTGCTACCCGCAATGTACGTCCACCCCTTACTCAAAAGAGTAAGGTTTCCTTGCAATGTTAAATCACACACAACAGACTCAGTCTGCGACAACCGCTGCCAAACAGCTTGCCCTGAGGAACACCCTCCTCAGTCTTCTGATCAACCAGAAGAAAAGACTGGAGAACAAATCTCCCTTCCTTTGCACGCAGCAAAGGGAACCCTGTGCAGTTACTCCCAAGCAACTCACACAACCAGAGGATCGAACCTCTCTTCCTCCAAGACAATGGAGGGAACTGAAGAATCTCTCCCTTCCTCCGAAGAGTGGAGGGTAATAGAACGAAATGACAATAAAGGAAACTCGAAAACAAAAACAATCGATGAACCAAAATTTTCTCTAAAAACAAAAGCAATATAGCTTCCTTAGAAGCAGAACTTCACATTCACAATCACTTCTCTCTTTCTCAGAAGTTTTTTTCTCTCAGCTCTGGATGGAGTGGGCTTTTTCTGATCTTCTCCCTTTTTTCCATTGCTCTCAAGCTGCTCTTCTTTTCTCACTATTCCATCCTCCTTCTCTTTCGAACCCTTTTTCCTCAGCAGATATATATACATGTCTGCTCCAGAAACTTAGGCGTGTGGATACCACGTTTTTCACTGAAATGTTGGGGCACGTGTTGGAATGTTCTGGACCTTCATCTTCCTCGGATCACGTGACATCCTGGTGAATGCACAGACAAATTGTCAGAGAAGTAGTAGTCATTTTTGTCACACGCTTAGCACAATTCAAATCAATGTAATGAGTAAGAAGGCAGAAACTGCACTGAGTAGAGGTTCCCAAATCAATAGTTGCACTGACTTGTAACAAGTCGAACAAGAGGTTGCACCGAGTTGAAGTGAGCCAAAGCGAGAGATGCACTGACTTAAGAAGACGCATGACGTCATTAGTACGTACCATAGACTCTGATCGTGCAACAATTATGCACGGACAGGAAGCAACAAAATGCAAGATGTACTGACTTGATTTTGCCAAAGAGAGAAAAATTTGCACCGAGTCAAAGGAATAAGCAACGACTAAGACGGGCAATAAAGGCACCGATGTGAAATGAAGCAAACGTTGCACCAATCTACTTTAGCTGTCTACAGGACTTGCACCGAGTCGAGTTCCAATGCCTTTGACTAACCAAGAGTTGCACCGACTAGGTGCGGATCAAACCTTGCAACAAGAATGGTAATGCAATAGAAGATGCACCGACTTCATGTTATTCAGAAGTTAAAACTATGCACAGAGTCGGGGTATGCATTCCAAGCAGAAGCTGCACCGAGATGGCAAAGAGAGATACAAGACAAAGCTTGCACCGAGATGCATTTGCACTGAGATGACAAATATAGATACAAGTCAAAGCTTACACCGAGATGGATTTGCACTGAGATGTAGGAATGACCAGCCTGACCAAAGCATTCTGGTCAAGAATTGCACCAACCCAAGAGTTGCACCGACCTCACGAGTTGAGATGCAGAGACATGATATGCACAGACCTTAGTGGACATGACCTAGAGTAATTTATAGAAACAACATATGAACATGATCAAGGACTTGCACCGAGGCAAGCACTTTATGTAAGGGATGCAGAACTTGCACTGACTTAATATGCATTAAGCAAAAGGATGAAAATCATGTAATGCACGGACCTAAATCATGCTGGAGAGGGGGATTTCTGCAGCCCATTCAAAGAGCAGCCCAACAAGACCCAAAAGGGTCCCACGAGGCAAGCTCACCTGAGTGACAGCCACAGGGCCCACTTAGGAAAGAAAAGCCCAACGAACAAACACTCGAGGAACCTACTCTCCCCGGCGGCCCCTAGGCTCGGAGGGCCCGAGTAAAGGTCAGGTCACAAGGAGGGTCCGGCCCGAGCCATTTCCCCGCCCGGGAGAGGCAGGCATGCGCTGACCTATCCAAACCTCTCCTCCACCGAGCTATGCTCATCGCCCGGACAGGGCTGGCAGTTCGGAAGCTCGGCCAGACCGGATATTATCCGTTCGTGCTGCTGTTAAGAGTCCCAACGGACAGGGGAATCCAGAAACCGTTGGACTTCGGGGCGATAACGTTCCCACGATAAGGCCATGAAAGCCCACGTTGAGGACGTAACTCCCACCGAAAACCCCTCAGCTTATAGGACTCCTGAAGGCGGCGTACTATTTAAACCAGGGCTACCCTCCGGTGGAAGGTAAGAAGAAAAGAGGGCCACTAAGGCACTCATACACCAGAACTCCTGAGCAATCTGCTTCACCCCTCTGGTGGAGAGGAATCTCGCGCACCAGCTTTCCTCCTCCCCATTATTGCTTCCACCACAGCTCTACTGACTTAATCATCGGAGGGTTTTTCCCCAGGGAAACCCCCTAGGCCCTCTGATACGTTTCCCTGTCTTGCAGTTCATCTTCTGGTGATCCACAGCCCGCTCGGGACACAACGTGAGATTTCGCCTCTTCATCTGGCACCGTCTGTGGGAAACGCACGAAGAGCCAAGATGGTGAGAAAAAGCTCAGGGAGGAGGTCCGCCGGTGAGAAGGGTAAGGCTGTAGTGACGGCAGGAGACGGCCCCTCTAGGGCCTCACAGACCCCTCCCTCCAATGCCAGCGTCCCCACCAACGGGCCGCCGCCCCCTCCGCCGGCGACAGGGGCACCCCCCAACGGTGGCGACGAGGTCTTCCAGGCCCTCAATAAGAAGCTCGACGTCCTCGTGGAGCTCATGAGGGCCCAGGCGGCAAGGGATGCCAGGTCCCGCGCCCCGTCCGGGATCCCCCCCGTCGAAGTGCGTCCCAGCATACCGCTGGGGGCCGCTTCACCCTCCGCGATCAACAGCTCATCCGCAACAACGTGGGAGGACCCTCACAAGCTCCGCCCCCGGAGCAAGAGGCTTCCTCCACGCCCAGAAAAGGGAAACAGGGGGCGAGGCCTCCGCGCCCGGGCGCTGACGTTCCTGAGGATCGCCACGACGCTCCCCCCAGTCCCACGGTACGACCACAGCCGGAACTATCCCTCCGATTGAGGGATTTCGAAAGACGTTTTGCAGAGCAAGAGCGCGCCCTCCGCGCCCTGCAGAAAACCTCTTTCCCAGAGGACGAGGAGAAATCCCCTTTCTCCGAATACATCTTGAAGGCAGAGGTGTCTCCCAGAACCTCCATTCTGACCTTCAAGCTCTATGATGGCCAGGGTGACCCAGCCGATCACTACGACAGCTTCGACGCCCTGGTAACTCTGCATGGAACGTCGGATCCTATCAAATGCCGAGCCTTTGCGGCCACCCTGGTCCAAGGCGCCCAGGCATGGTTCCGGGCCCTCGCCCCTGGGTCCATCCGGGACTTCAGGCAATTCGGGCGAGTCTTCAAAGAGAGCTTCACCGGAAGTGCCCCCCCGAGGTCAGTAGCGGGGCTCCTGGCCCTCAAACAGGCGCAAGGGGAAAGGCTCTGAGCTTATGTCCACCGATTTAAGTCGGAAGCCCTCAGAATTTCCCATCTGGATGTGACCTCGGCCACGACCGCTCTGATCGGGGGCACCCGAGATGAGAATCTCCGCCGTGAACTGGTCCTCCACCCTCCCTCGACCCTTGCCGAGCTAGTGACTCTGGCACTACACCACGCCGAGTGCGAAGAAGTACTCAGCGCTTGCCGAGACACAACCGGCTCGGGTCGGGAGGGGGACAAGAAGCGGGCCTCCGAGCCAAATCCTGGCTCGGGCAAGATCATTGATGCGTTTCTCTCTCCTCTCGGTCTCCCCCCTCCCGTTCCCCTCCCATTTGCCCATCCTCCCCTTTGCGTTCTGATCCGGCTGTGGCTGCCGTCCTCCGGCGATGGCCGGCGGTGGGGGGGGAGGCCCTGCGCCTTCCCCCTCCCCTCCTGATCCTGCCCCCCCGCCGGTTACCCTCGCTGCCGGTGGCCCTACCGCGGCGGCTCCTGTTGCTGGTCTCCTCCGCCCGGGGCCGAATGCTTCCGCCTCGGGTGGTTCTCGTGCCTTCTCGGCCAGCGTAGGTGCTCCGACAGGCTATCTCCCTCCTGCCTTGGCTCCGGTTCCACCTGTGCCTGGCTGCCGTCGCGCGGACGACGGGTCTTCTTCCTCGACTGGTAGCGTCCTCGGTTGTTCCGCTGTGCCCCACCTTGCTTCAACCCCTTCGTCGCCCTCCGCTGGGCTCTCCCCTACCCTAGCACTAGCTCTTCCAACGGTGTCTTCGGCCACGGTTCTTGCATCCCACGACGTCCTCATTACTGTTGCCATCTCGCCGGCCGCTGGCGACGCTCCATTGACACAGGCGCTTGCTCTGTTTCCCTCGCCCGTCGTGCCTGACCCCGTGTCCTCTCACGTCCACATCACCGTGCCCCCACCTCCCATCGGGTGACACGTTGTTCACCGGTTGGGCACGCAAGGGCAGGCTGCTTGCGTTGACCCCTCCCTTTAGTTGACCTGTCCATCTGCCTTGCCTTCTGTCTCCTCGCCGCTGGGCCCCACCCCTTACCCCTTTGATGGGACCTTGGGTGAAAATGATGCTCTGTTTTCGCTCCAAGGCCCCTCTCCCTCCACCGTTGCCTTCGGCGGCTCTCTGCTTCCCCGGCCTCCGACCTGCTTTCCATCCTCGGCCTCCACCGCACCCGGTCGTGGCATCCTAGGCCATGGTGGTGCTCCGCTCGGGACCTCCGCCGCGTCTACCCTTCGTCCAGTGAGCAACCCCCCGCCTTCTGCGGATGTTGGGGTCCCTTCCATGGAGCCCCCATCCCTCGGGTCGTTGCCTCCTGGTGCCGCCCTACGTCCCGCTCCTCCGTCAGGAGCCCTGCCGTCTCCACCTGCTTCTGGCGCCTTCGCGTCCGGAATAGTTCTAGCCAATGCTGGTCGCCACTCCGGAGGCCCTGCCCGCGCCCCTCGCCCTACTCCAGTGCTTCCGTCCAGCGGGGGTGCTCGTCCGGGTGCCTTGGCGTCTCCGGCTGGGCCCCCCCTGCCTGCTAGATCCCCGTGGTCTGGGCCCGCTCTCCCTCCTGTGCCTGGGGGGGTTGCCCCTTCGCTGTCTGCTGCTCAGCAAGTGGGGATGCCTTATGCGGCTTCTTCTGCTCCATCCTTCGCCAACGTGCTGCTTCAGTCCTTAGCCCCTCCGGCTCTGCCTTTGTCTGCTCATGCCCCTGCTTTCACCGATGGTGGGGAGCCTGCAGCTTTCTTTAGCATGGAGGAGATCTCCATGTCCTGCAGCCCACTGGCATTCGCCATCATCGCACGAACGCCGCAGGGGCGACCTCCTTTCCAAGAAATTAGAGCACACCTTGCTCAACGGTTTAATTTCTCTCAAGACTTCCTGATAAGCTCCATGGATCGGCGCCATCTCCTTCTTGGTTTCCACAATAAGGAGGATTTCCTACAGGTGCTCCTCAAAGAGTCCCTCCTCGTTAAAGGCCGGCCATTTTCCTTCTTCAAATGGTCCTTGAGTTTCTCTGCCGACGAAGACTCTCCCTTTGTCCCGGCTTGGATAGAGATGCCTGGGCTTCCGGCCAATTTCTTCAATGAAGCCATGCTGATCTCTATTGCAGGAGCTCTTGGAGCCCCCCTTAAAGTGGACCGCAACACCCTTTGTCGCACCAGGTCGCACGCAGCCAGGGTCTGCGTGCTCTTGGACTCCTCTAAGAAGCCGCCTCCCCGAGCCTTGATCGGCTATGGTGGCAGCGGGTTCTGGCAGGCCCTAGAGTACCCCAACCTCCCTTTGTTCTGCTCCCACTGCAAGCGTCTCGGCCACCTCTCCTCTCATTGCAAGAAGCTCCCTGCGGGGCCGTCCGAGGTGATGCAGCAGCTGCCCTCCCGCCGCCCAGCCAAAGCCTCCGCCGAGCTTCACACGCCTCCTGCTCCACCGCCCGGTGGTTCGTCACCAGATGGCTGCTTCCAGGCAGCCTGTCCGCTTAAAGCATCCAGCCTGGCGGCCTTTCCCGCTGCCGGTCCTCCTCTGCCAGAGGCCCCTCCTCCTTTGGGTGCTGTCTCAGGCCCTTGCCCTGGCCTCAAGGAGGTCCCAGTTGTTCGGGCAAGCCCCGTGGCGTCGCCCCCTGCCAGCTTCCACTCTCTCGCCAGTGCTTCCCAGGCCTCACGGCCTCCGAGCTCGGCGGCTGGCTCCCTCCAGCCGGCCTTCTCTTCCATGCCCGTGACGTTGCCTCTACCACCCGCTGCGGGTCTTGGATTTACTGTCTGTGCGCCTGCATGCCTGCCTCTCGCAGGGGGGGCTCCCCTCCGCTCCCGCTGCGGGTCTTGGAGGCATACCTGGCCCGGGGTTCTTGCATGGTGCGATCGCACCGATGCCGGCGGCGGCCCCGCTGACTTCGCCCCCCCTACTTGCCGTTTCAAGGGTTCGGTCGGCTTTCGTACCTCCGTCAACCATGGGCAAGATTGCTGCATCTCCTTCTCTCGTAGCTGCTGCTATGACTTCGCTTCGGTTGCGGTGTTGTCCGTGCCTCCTGTTGCTGCCGATGGTGCTCCTGTCAGCATGGCGGCTGACCTCCCTCCTCTAGGAGTTGACTCCTCCTCGGCTGATGCTCATCCTGAGCTCCTCTCCTTGGAGCTGCCCCCTTCGATCGGCTCTCCCCGTGGAGTTGAGGGGCCTCCCGCCCCTCCCGTGGAGCACCCGTTATCTCTGCGCCTCCCTATCCAAGTGCTCTCTGTGCCAGGATTGGAGCCCATTTCGCACTTTCCGGACTTGCCCGCAGCTCATGCTAGATTTTTTGGTCTTGCCCCTCCTCCGGACTCAAGCGATCGTGGTGTTTGCCCCCCGTCTCCTCCGACAGTGGGCATCGCGTCCCCTCACCCCTCCGGGAAGGGCGATCCCCTCCCGTGCTCAGATGTGCCCGCAGGAGTCCCTCCTGCGGCCCGAGTGTCCTCCTCTTTGGTTCTCGGCATCCCGGCGCTGGATGCTCATCCTCTTGGGGGACCTTCCTTGCCTCATGCTCGGCTTAACACCGGTGCGGTAGCTTGGTCCCCAGGGGCGCAGCCCACATCCCAGGCGGCTAGTGTTGAAGGGTCTACCTCCTCTTCTCCGACGGCCGCCCCTCGTCTCTCCTTCGCCCAAGCTTTGAAGAAGAAAATCAACCGGGCCCCTCCTGGGCCGATCGTCGACTCCGCCACGCTTCCTGCTCCGGTGCATCCTGTGGGTGCCATGCCCCCCCCCGGATCTTGGCATGCCTCTCAGGTTCCCCTCGCTCGTCCAGACTCTCCATGTCCCCGGGCTTGAGCCTGCTTCGGGGTTTCGTGACCTCACGGCGGCCCACACGGCCTTCGTGGGCACCTCTGGGCTGGCCCGCACTCGGCCTCCCTCGAGGATGGACGGTGGAGCTCCTCGGCGTTCCTTCCGGCGTTCAAACTCCACTTCCTCCTCGCGTGATCGGCTGTGTATGTTTGAGGACGCTGGTCTTCTTCCCCGTCGATCTTTCCGGCTCCAGTCTTCTTCGCTGGCGCCCCCGCCGCCGGTCGACCCTTCCTCCTCGGACGTGTTCGATCCCGACGGTTCGGAGGTTGATGACTGGCCTTCCTCTTCGGGTCTTCAGCGTGGTGTCCGTTCTGTGTTCTCGTCTGACTCTGAGGGGGTCTTCGACGAAGACTCCTACTTGTAGGGGCTGGGTCTCTTCTGTGGGCGCTCGGGCTATTGTTTCTGCCCTAGCTTGGGGTTTTTGGTCCCCTCTATGCTTTCTTGGGCCTTGGGCCTTGTTCGCTTCTTGGCCCTCTTTGGCCGTTTCCCCTTCCCCCCCTCTGTACCCCTTTCTCTTTCTTGCTTTCATATATGAAAATCGCTTGCCTGGTGGCCGGGATAGTGGTTTCATCGCCTTCCGTAATGAAGAGATGGACCCCCTCTCCCGTCTCCCCCCTTGCAAGTATCAACCTTAGTTAAAAAAAAAAGAAGCGCGATCGGGAAGGAGAGCGCAAACGGAAGTATGAGCGATACACCCCGCTGACCGCGCCAGTCTACGAGATCTATGAAGATATCAAAGACTCAGGACTCCTCCGCCAGCCCGAACCAATGAGATCGAAGAACCGCAAGCGCGACAGGCATTGCCTGTTCCACAGCGACCACGGGCACCACACCGGCGACTGTCACCAGCTCCAAGACGAGATCGAGCGTCTCATCCGTCAGGGGCACCTGGCCCGGTTTGCAGCCGGGCACAAAGAAAACCGAGGCACCGCCGAGGAGATCGACAACGCCCCCCGAGGGGTTCACATCAACGTCATCTCCGGAGGAACGGCATCGGGCGGCGACACCAGCCGAGGAAGGAAGCGTCATGCCGAGCGGGCCAGCCGGGCCCTAGAGCCCTCAGGGGGCCCGCCGAGGGAGCCCCAGGTCATAGTCTTCTCCGACCAAGACCTGGAAGGGCTGAGCACCCCGAATGATGATGCCCTCGTTATCTCGGCCACAATAAACCATTGTAACGTAGATAGAATTCTGGTTGACAATGGGAGCGCCCCCGATGTATTATCTTATGACTGTTTCCTCAAGATGGGGGAAGACCCATCCAAACTCCGCCCGATCCGAACACCCCTTTGCGGGTTTAACGGCCTGGCCACCTACCCCGAGGGAGCCCTAAGCCTGCCGGTCACCATCGGCACCCCACCCAAAACCGTTACGGTCATGGTGGACTTCATAGTGATCAAGGGTATGATAGCGTACAACGCCATTTTCGGCCGAAAATTCTCAGCCGAATAAAGGCCGTACCATCTACCTATCACCAGAAAATGAAGTTTCCCACCAAAAACGGGTTGGGGGAAGTCCGAGGTAACCAGGCCATGGCTAGAAGGTGCTACAACATCTCGGTTGAAGCCTCAAGGCCGGACGGGGAGGATAAGGGCCCCAAGGGAATCGAAGGAAAGACCGTAACCACCGAGCCCGGTGGCGAATTGCTAACGGTATTCCTAAACGATAACCCGGCCCTCGGAGTAAGGATCGGAGCCGACCTACCACCCAAGGAACAGCAGCAATACAAGAAATTTCTTTCTGAGTATGTCCAGGTCTTTGCTTGGTCCAACGATCAACTCCCTGGCATACCAGAGGAGACCGTGATGCACAAGCTCAACCTCGACCCCACCGTGAGGCCCATACAGCAACGGAGAAGGAAGCATGCGCTCGAGAAGCAGGCGATCATCAAGGCGCAGGTCACCGAGGGACAAGAGACTGGCCTCTTCAGACCAGTCCGGTACCCAACGTGGCTAGCCAACGTCGTCCTGGTGCCAAAAACCGCAGGCAAATGGCGGATGTGCGTGGACTTCACCGATCTGAATAAGGCTACCCCCAAGGACTGCTATCCGCTACCGAGCATCGACCAACTGGTTGATTCAACCTCGGGCAACGAGATACTCAGCTTCCTAGATGCCTATTCGGGTTATCACCAGATCAGAATGCATCCAGAAGACATCGAAAAGACTGCCTTCATCACCGACTGCGGCGTGTACTGCTATACCCGGATGCCCTTCGGGTTGAAGAACACTGGAGCCACATATCAGCGACTGGTAAATCACATGTTCGAGGGACAGCTAGGTCGGAACGTCGAGGCTTACATCGACGACATGCTCGTCAAGACCCCCAGGGCCCAAGACCACTTCACCGACCTTGCCGAGACCTTCGGCACCCTCCTGAAGTACAACATGAAGCTCAACCCTGCCAAGTGCGCCTTTGGAGAAAAATCCAGGAAGTTCCTGGGTTTCCTGGTCACTCAGCGCGGGATCGAAGCCAACCCCGACAAAGTCCAGGCCATCCTGGACATGCGCCTGCCCACGTGCGTTAAAGACGTCCAACGTTTGACAGGGCGTGTCGCCGCTCTTAGCCGTTTCCTGTCCCGTGCGGCCGAACGATGCTTGCCCTTCTTCAAACTGATGAGGGGACCCAAGCTAGCATCTGCTACATTCGCATGGGATGAGGAGTGCCAGACAGCATTCGCCGAGCTTAAGAAGTTCATAGCTTCGCCACTGGTGCTCTCCAAGCCCGTCCCAGGAGAAGTCTTGCTGCTCTACCTCTCGGCGACGCCGTCCACGGTCAGCTCGGTCCTAGTCAGGAATGACTCGGGGATCGAAAGACCGGTCTACTACACCAGCAAGGTGCTCAATGAGGCCGAACGGAGGTACCCCGCAACCGAGAAACTCGTGCTAGCGTTGGTCACCTCCGCAAGGCGCCTCTGACCCTACTTCCAGGGGCACCCCATCACCGTGCTAACTGGCGAGCCGTTGAAGAAAATTCTGGCCCACCCCGAGGCCTCAGGGTGACTCGTCAAATGGGCCATTATGCTCGAGGCCTACGACATCTCGTACCGGCCGCGATCAACAATCAAAGGCCAAGCGCTCGCCGACTTCATTTCCGAAAGCACCATCCCTGCCGAAGACAATCCTCCGACCACGACCGGGCCAACCTAGGAACTGTTCGTCCATGGATCGTCCAATTCGGCAGGCAGCGGTGCGGGGATCCTCCTAAGGTCCCCCGAAGGGATAGAGCTACAGTACGCCTTGAAGTTCAACTTTCAGGCATCCAACAATGCTTTTGAGTACGAGGCCCTTATCTCGGGAGCGCGCATGGCCCGGCGGCTGGGGGTCGAGCGAGTCAGGATCCACACCGACTCTCAACTAGTCGCAGGTCAGGTCAACGGTGAGTATGAGGCTCGGGAGGCACCCATGATCAAATATCTTCAGTTGGTCCGGAGCCTGGCCCAACAGTTCGAGGAGTTTGGGGTAATCCAGATAGCTCGGGAGCAAAACTCTCGGGCGGACGCCCTCTCTCGATTGGCCTCCTCCCTAGACCCGGAAGGTACACGATCGGTCCTCCTAGAAGAGCTAGAGCGCCCGAGCATAGACACGGAGCTCCTCGCTGTTGACTCGGCCACTCCAAGTGACTGGCGCTCCCCCTACCTGTCCTGGCTATAGGACTCCCAAGAGCCCTCCGACCCTCGGGAAGCCCGCCGAATGAAGTATCAAGCTCGGCGCTTCGTCATCCTTGACAACACTCTCTACCGAAGATCGTTCTCCAGTCCCCTCCTGAAGTGCCTCGGGCCCGACGAAGCAAGCCGAGCCATCCAAGAAGTTCACCAAGGCCTGTGCGGGGCGCATGCAGGAGGTCGGCCGCTAGCCAGGATCCTACTACGGCAGGGGTACTGGTGGCCCACCCTGCAGCGCGACTACACGGCTCACACACGGCAGTGCAACTGTTGCCAGCGGTTCGACCATTTGGTCCATCAGCCGGCTACAGAACTTGTCACCCTAACCGAGCCTTACCCTTTCGCTCGGTGGGGAATTGATATCCTTGGGCCATTCCCGACGGCCCAGTCCCAAAAGAAGTTCATCATTGTCGCCATCGACTACTTCACCAAGTGGATCGAGGCCGAGGCTACATCAAGGATCACCGAGACAGTCGTTTGGGGCTTTGTTTGGAAATCGATCATTTGTTGCTTTGGCATCCCCCGAGTGATAGTAAGCGATAACGGTCGGCAATTCGACTCTCGGTATTTCCGAGACAGATGCGCCGACCTAAATATCCGCAACCATTTCACTTCGGTCGCCCACCCCCAGGCCAACGGGCTGGTTGAAAATACCAACAAGACTATCTTGAAAGGCATAAAAACCAGACTCAGAAAGGCTAAGGGTAGCTGGCTCGAGGAATTGCCTAGCGTACTATGGTCGCACCGAACGACCCCCAGGACGGCAATCGGTGAAAGCCCTTTTCAGTTGGTATATGGCACCGAAGCCGTCGTTCCATTAGAGATCGCCAATCCGTCTCTCCGAGTGATCAGCTTCTCACTCGAGGCAAACGGGCAAAAATTCCTCGAGAACCTCGACCTGGCAGACGAACTCCGAGAGATCGCGAACGTCCGAGCAACGGAGTACCAGCGCCGCCTCACTCGATACTACAACGCCAAGGTCCGAGACAGACGTTTCCAACCGGGGGACTTCGTCCTCAGGAAGGCTGAAGCCTCTCGACCACTAGAGGCGGCGGGCAAGCTGTCCCCTAACTGGGAAGGCCCCTACCGAGTGGTCGAGACGCTCGGAAAAGGTGCGTACAGGTTAGCAACAATGGAAGGGGAACCCATTCCTCGGACATGGAACGCAGCCGCACTACGCAAATTCTATTTTTGAAATTGTACAGCAAGATGGACGGAATAAATCCCTTTTTCTTTTCATTCCAAACCATTGGTACATCAGATAGGCAAATGCCAGTACATCACATAGCAAAAAGCAAAAATCCGTCTAACACCACTTCAGGGGGTCATCGCTCGACTGACTTGGTCTTGATCTCCTCGCGTCCAGCCACTGACTCTGCCTCGTGTGGAAACTGGCTCGGACAAAAGGTGGTCGAGCCAGTTGGCTCGAGTGGCCCGTGACAAAGGTGACAGAGGGACTGCAGAAGGGAGGCCACCTTTAAACGTTGAGGAAAGCTACCTCCCAAGTTGGCAACAACCAGGAAAAAGGAGCTCCGTGAAGGCCTCCCCTCTTCCAATCTGCTAACTCCTTGGAAGGAAGTTGAGAGCAAGCAGCCCCCGAAGAGTGAAAGAAAGGAAGAGCAGAAGAGGGAGAAAGAGGCTGCAGACGGAGGAAGGCTTCGGTGAGGAGGGAGCTTGATGCGCCCCCCCCCCCCCATGAACAGGGGGAGTGGCGGCAGGCTTCCCTGATGCCCCCATCCGTCCCCCGCCCCGGCGTCCACCCAGAAGCCTCGCCGGAGCTAAGAAGAGGCAAACGGCGTGCTTCCACACGCCGAAGCCCTCCCCAGATCCGCGCGGCGACCGTCGGACCCGTCTCGTACACGCGCGGCAACCGTGGGATCCGTTCAGCATTCCAGGATAGCGGGAGCCCGCTGCTCCCCGTCGTCGGCAGCGTCACCTTCCGCGGGACCCTCCATGCTCAGATTGTAGTGGCGCAACGCAGAGTGAAGAAGAAGGAGTAAGGGTAGACCGACGGCAGGATCCTTAGCGTTAAGGAGGAAGGAGCGCCCTTCGGTCTCTCTTATAGGCCAAGGGAGGCCACGCGCCTTAAATGACTCCCCCCTTTAAAACACGTCAAGGGATCCCCCTGAATGGTCACCTCCAACTCCTCGATCCCCGCCCTAGCGGGATTCACGAAGCGGCCTGGCATTCAAAGCGTGAAGGAACGAAAGGACGCCCCGCCAGAAGCCTACCGAATCAGCATGCGAAAACTGTGCAGAACATATCGGCACCTCCCAACTACTCAAGATACGCCAACCAAATCACGGCAAAGATGGTACTCAAACAGAGCAAGTCATTTATTATCACACCAAAAGGAAACTCTCTAAAAAGAGGAAAGAGAGACACAAAGGGAAAGAGGTGAAACAAGGCAAAATACATCAGGCCTCGGGCCCACTTTGACGCTCGAGAACGGCGGAAGGGGAAGCGTCATTCCCGGCACCTTCGGTGACGGCCGGCTCGGACACTGACCTCGCCTGTGCGAGAACTGTCTCGGTCGTGAGCCCTCCCGAAACGTCCGGAGCCGGTGACCCCGATGGAGGCGACCCCTTCGAATCTTCCCCGGCCGACGATGAGGAGCTAGAAACCGACTCATCTGAGTCATAACACTGGCCAATGGGGAACTCGATCGCGGAGTTTTACTTAGTAGCGTAGTCTACCGCCCGGCGATAGCCCTGCTTGAACCCCTTTCAAGCGCCCCGGCGAAGTGCTACCTCGTAATAGGGTAGGGCGGCTTCCACCAGATCGGCCGAGTAAGCATCCGAGCTCCTATAGCGCTCGATCGCCTCCGCCTCGATCTGCGCCACCCTTCCGATGAGCTCGACCCGAGCCCGCTCCGCCTCGGCCGCATGCTCCTCTACCTCGGCCATCCTCCGCTCGGCCTCGCTCGCACGCTCCTCCGCCCGGGCCCGGTCCACCTCAGCCTCAGCTCGGAGACGCTCCGCCACCTCCGCCCGATCTAGCAGCTCGGTGCGTTCGAGCTCCCAGCGATTGTCTAGCTCGAGGCAACGTAGACGCTCTTCCTCCAAGGATCGGCTTGTCCTCTCAAGAGACTCCCAGGTCTTGGCAAGCTGTTCGGTCAGCACCCCGGCTTCCAGTCGACTCGCCCGCGCCACCTCCCAGAACGCGAAAAACTCCTGCCGGAGCCCCTCGTGCTCCCCCTTGAGTCGGGCCAGTTTCCTTTCGCATCCTCCAAGGGTCCAGGCGAGTTTCGACCGCTCCGCCTCCGTCCGGGCGTGCGCCTCCGACATCAAGGCCGCTGACCGAGCTATGACCAGGCCGCCCTCAATCAGAACATCAAGGATCCCGGGGGGGGGGGGGGGGTATTGCGCCTTTCTCCCCCCTTCGTCCTTGCGGCAATCGACCGGCAGACCCGATACAAGTCGCCCGTAATTCCGAGCCTTTCCAAAGGCTCCGGCAGAGGGGACCGCTCCACCCTGGGCACCCCGCCAGAGGGCTCTGCTCAAGCGACGGAGCCGACCGCCTCGCGCGCCACGGTCGGTTGGGGTTGCTACGCCTCCCCAGGTGAACCTCCGACCTCGACCGGTGCCGCGGGACCGACCGCACCGAGAGCTCCAAGCACCTGGGGCTGCAACGCCCTCGCGGGCGAACCCCCAGCCCTGCCTGTCTCGGCCTGCACTTCACCAACCGAGACACCACCGCCTCTGACCGATCCCCCGGTCTCGGCGCCACCTACCTCTACATCGGCCCCCTCTACCCCCGTGGGGGGGAGAGCCGACCCCTCGCCGCCCTCTGAAGCGCCCCCGGTCTCCTCGGCCCCCTCTCGCCTGGCAGGTGGGGGAGCTGGCCCCGAGGGGTCGGCCCCATCTTGCCCCCGAGAGGGGAGCGCCGCCGAGCCGGAGTCACCCCCGGCGGTAGAAGGGAGACCTGCCTTCTTGGCCCGTTTTCTGGCCTTCGCGGCCTCCCGCAACTTTCCCGCCGTGGGATCCTTGCGCTTCGCACCAGTTGATCGTGAAGATCCCTCGGGGGCCACCCCCTTGCCCTTATCTCGGGCTTGGGCGTGACCCGCAGAAGCACCTTGCTCGTCGGCCGCCGAGTCATCTCCCAGATCAATGACCTCGGCAGCTTCCTCCAGAGGTTCCCGCCTCACGTCTGCAACAAAGGAAGAAGACCCAGTCAGGAGAAAGAAAGTAACTACCACCCCAGGAGAAGAACCTCGAGAGTGATACCTGTCGATGTCAACAGCGTAAGAAGACACCGTTCGATGTTCTCCGGCGTCACCAGCTCCTCGGTCGACTGGCGGTTATCCAGCAGACGAGCGGCCTGCCGCTCCATGTGGGGAGGGAACTCCTCCTGGCGAGGGGGAAGATTTGGATAAAAATTGGGCGAAACCAGACATCTCCAAGACTCGTCCGTCACCTTCGCCTTCACCCAGAAGAATTGGGTCTTCCACCCCTTGTGTGAGGAATCCTTCGCTGCGAGTGAAATGCAACTTCTGTTCCTCCTCGCCTGGATGAAGTAGAAGCCTTTCCCCGCCGACGGGTGCGCTTTCAACTCGAAAAAATAATGAAAGAGGTCCAGGGAAGGAAAAATGTCGTGTTGACGACAGAGAATCCGAAGGGCGGAGAGAAGGAGATACGAGTTGGCCACCAACTGAATAGGCGCCAACCGGAAAAACTCGAGAAGCTTTAGTACAAGAGGCTTGAAGGGAAGGCGGAACCCACTCTTCCAAGCCAGGAGGAAAGTGCAAATATGCCCCGTGCGGCTGTCCAGACTCGTCTCATACGGGGCGGCGGCAGCAAAGCTGTACCTGAGAGGCAAGCGAAAATGATGCTCCAGCTTCCTCACCTCAGCTTCCCTCAACTCACTGCAATTGGGGATGGGCTCCCGCCTCACCTGCTCGACTTCCAGAGACAGATCAGCCATCGAGCTGGAAGATGATCCCTCACACGAGTTCGAAGACTCCGGGGGGGAAGGAAGTTGCCGGACCGCCTCCGCGGTTATCCTCGCCAACTCCTCAAACGCCGCCGCAAGGTCTTGCGTCTCCGCTATGCTCTCATGGCGCATCAAGGAGCCCCAGAAGCAAAGAAACTAAAGAAAGCCTAAAACCCTGGAAGCCTAGAACGATGAACAGCGCCCCACGCCTATAAAACCCTGGAGGAAGGCGGCGCGTCGTTCCGTGCTCCGAGAAAAGGGGGGGCCCCTTCATTTCAAATCTGTCAGGATCATCATTACGGGCCCAGGTGACCACTACATGTGGCTCCATAACGCCAACAGAATTCCACCCACCTGAGCCACGCCGGTCCAAAGCCTCGAAAACTACTCAACCGAGCCTCCATGGCTCGGGAGTAGGAGGGGGACAAGTGGAGAGGGGGATTTCTGCAGCCCATTCAAAGAGCAGCCCAACAAGACCCAAAAGGGTCCCACGAGGCAAGCTCACCTGAGTGACAGCCCACAGGGCCCACTTAGGAAAGAAAAGCCCAATGAACAAACACTCGAGGAACCAACTCTCCCCGGCGGCCCCTAGGCTCGGAGGGCCCGAGTAAAGGTCAGGTCACAAGGAGGGTCCGGCCCGAGCCATTTCCCCGCCCGGGAGAGGCAGGCATGCGCCGACCTATCCAAACCTCTCCTCCGCCGAGCTATGCTCATCGCCCGGACAGGGCTGACAGTTCGGAAGCTCAGCCAGACCGGATATTATCCGTTCGTGCTGCTGTTAAGAGTCCCAACGGACAGGGGAATCCAGAAACCGCCGGACTTCGGGGCGATAACGTTCCCACGATAAGGCCATGAAAGCCCACGTTGAGGACGTAACTCCCACCGAAAACCCCTCAGCTTAAAGGACTCCTGAAGGCGGCGTACTATTTAAACCAGGGCTACCCTCCGGTGGAAGGTAAGAAGAAAAGAGGGCCACTAAGGCACTCATACACCAGAACTCCTGAGCAATCTGCTTCACCCCTCTGGTGGAGAGGAATCTCGCGCACCAGCTTTCCTCCTCCCCATTATTGCTTCCACCACAGCTCTACTGACTTAATCATCGGAGGGTTTTTCCCCAGGGAAACCCCCTAGGCCCTCTGATACGTTTCCCTGTCTTGCAGTTCATCTTCTGGTGATCCACAGCCCGCTCGGGACACAGCGCGAGATTTCACCTCTTCACATGCTATAAGCACAGACCTCCTTATGCTTAGAGTTAAAGAAATGCACCATATAAAAAACAAACTGATTTGAAATTGAAACAAATTGATTTATAGTGTGAGACATCATCAAAACCGTAGGGATGCAACAATCTCCCCCTTTTTGATGATGGCAACACTATGAATCAAGCAATGTCAGGGCATTAAGAAGGAGATCAAAAACAATCAAGAGCAAACCAAAAAGAGCATACTGTTAAACCAGGAGACTTCTCCCTGAAACACCATCTTCTGACTCTCTTCTCTCTCCAAATCCGCTTCCCCAGAACTCACTCTCAGATGCCCAGAACCTGAACCTCTCAGATTACCTCACAGCAGTTGCATGACCTTTCTCAGATGTTGCATGACCTCTCTCCCCCTTTGACATCATCAAAAGGAAGTGAAAGATATATGAAATTACTGGAGACATAAGGAAGAAGTACAGTGGCTTCTTAGTGTAGAAAGACTCATGAGCATATCTTAAGAGAATAAGTGAGGTGCTAAACTCAAGAGAAGATTCTTGAACTCTAGTAATCAATAGAGAAGTAGAATGAGAGGGAAGTGTATCCACATACAGGGTATATGATGTAGAGCAGGGATGAACAAGTATGGCAAGACATTGCTGAAAAAATAACAATACTCAATAGACGACAAGAGACAAAGGCAGAGAAGGTGTTCTCATGGTATTGCGGACAAGCAATCCAGTAATTTGCACAAAGACAAGGGATATTATAGAAGTTTTCAATAAGACCAATGAGTAAGTTGTAAATCACACTTTTGACATTAGGGAGACACCTTGATCAGAGGCCTGAATCCCCAGTTACTCAATGTGAATACCTTATTACCTCTCCTTTTTAGAGAACAGAGTTAGTAACTGTGACTTTTTACGTGAGAAAACACCTTGATCAGAGGCCAGAGTCTCCAGTTACTCACCACCTTGTCACCATTGCTCTGTGATGATCAGAAGCACAAATTTATTTTGCAGAGATTGCTCTTCCCCCCCCCCCCTTTTTTTAATTTGACACCTCATGACATGGGAATTACTTCACTTCATTGATGAAGCTCCCAGTTTCTCAGTGATCAATTTGTTTATTTGGTTGATCCCTTATATTGTGAAGATGAAATGATTGAAGACAATACCGGAAGGACTGTTTCTTTGAAATGAATCTTGAAGTCTAGATTTCAATTTGTTCTGGACAGATGTCAAGACATACAAGTTTTAGCCTGAACCGGAATCATTTACAATGTAGGAAGATATACTTTGAACACTTAATCCAGATCTCTGATGGACTACTAGAGGAAAGATTCTAGCAGGACTTTAGTAACACAGACTTATAGACTTAAGAGATGAGTGAGATTCTACTATCTGAGAGAGAACCGCACTCATTCAATCATGAGAACCAGCAATGACACACATTTGGTCAATCTTTTGAATTAGTCAAAATTTCACTAACTGCCCAGCTCCCCCTCAATTGATGCATTAAAGGAATTTAATCAACGGACTCTCAGGACTCCCCCTCAATGTTAGGACAGGCTTCTCATAGAAACTCTTGCCAAGATAAAACAATTCAATATCAGGAGATTAGCAATTAAGATAATTTAAATAAGCCTAATTCTCTCCTTAATGTGGTGAATTTGTCATTGTCCAGTGGCTTGGTGAAGATATCAGCAATTTGATTAGTAGTGCCTACATGAATCAGCTCAAAGGTGTTCTTAGAAAATTCATCTCTTATGAAATGATGCCTTATTTCTATGTGTTTGGTGCGAGAATGCAAGACAGGATTCTTGGCTAGATTGATGGCACTGGTATTATCACAGTAAATGGGTGTGCACCCCAGGTCTACTTGATAGTCCTGAAGCTGGTGTTTAATCCAAATGACTTGTGTACCACAACTCCCTGCAGCCACGTACTCAGCCTCTGCAGTGGAGAGGGCCACATAATGTTGCTTCCTGGAACCCCAAGATACTAAACACCCACCTAGAAATTCACAGTGACCACTAGTGCTTTTTCTATCTAGTTTACACCCGACATAATCTGCATCTGTGTATGCAACTAAATCAAGTGTGTGTGATGCAGGAAACCATAAGCCAAGGGTGGGTGTAGCAGATAGATATCTGAAAATTCTTTTCACTGCAGCTAAATACAATTCAGTGGGTCTAGATTGATACCTTGCGCACATTCCTACACTGAACTGTATATCAGGTCTTGAAGCTGTCAAATAAAGTAGAGATCCAATCATACCTCGATAGAGCTTGGCATCTACTTCTTTACCTATCTCATCTGCATCCAATGAGGTATTGGTACCCATTGGTGTCGTGGTGTGTTTCAAATTGTTCAAGCCAAACCTCTTGAGAATCTCCAATGTGTATTTGGTCTGGTTGATGAAGCATCCATCCTCTAGCTGTTGTACCTGCAAGCCAAGAAAATACTTCAATTCACCTACCAAACTCATTTCAAATTCAGCAGACATCAACTTAGAAAATTCATTACATAGTTCGGAGCTAGTTGACCCAAAGACAATATCATCTACATATACCTTAACTATGATGAGGTCTTTATTTGAACTCTTGGAAAATAAGGTTTGATCCACCTTACCTCTGTGGTAGCCCTTGCTGATCAGAAATTATGTTAGTCTTTCATACCATGCTCGAGGAACCTACTTTAGATCGTACATGGCTTTGTTCAACCTGAAAACTTGGTTAGGTTGTGGGGAGAACTGAAATCTAGGAGGTTGTTCAACAAAAACTTCTTCTTTGATAACTCCATTTAAAAATGCACTCTTCACATCCATTTGTTGGAGTTTTATATTCTTGGAGCATGCAAATGCTAACAATATTCTTATAGCTTCCATCCTAGCAACAGGTGCATAGGACTCATCGAAGTCAACTCCAAATTCCTGACAGTAGCCCTTGGCTATTAGTCTAGCTTTATTTCTAGAAATGATTCCATCTTCATTCATTTTATTCTTAAACACCCACTTAGTTCCTATGACATTAGTATTTTCTGGTCTTGGAACTAGCTCCCAAACATTATTTCTCTCAAACTGACCTAACTCCTCACACATCGCATTAATCCATGATTGATCACTTAAGGCCTCTTCTACTGATTTGGGTTCAATTTGTGAGACCAAAGCAATTAGGTCTTGATTATGAACATTCCTAAAGTGAGACCTAGTTCTAAGAGAATCTTCAAGGTTGCCTAGGATGTTATCTATTGGGTGATCTTTAAGATATCTAACATTTCTTGAAGACTCACCTATTTCAACTGGCCCTACCTGGTTGGGAGCATCTGATGTTTCATTCGGCTGAACCTCCTCTTCTTTTTTGTCTTCTAGGAATTCTCCATCGTGCTTGGAATCCCTGTCAGCATCTTCAATGTTAGTAGCATCTTTAGCTTCACCAAAAATGATATATGTGGAGACTCTTCAACTTTCTGATCAATTATGTTAAAGACCCTATATGCTCTTGACACTTCAGAGTATCCTAAGAATATTCCAGGACAACTTTTAGTATCAAACTTATCTAAGTCTTTCTTATCATTATTATGGATAAAGCATTTAGCACCAAAGGGCGATCCATACCGAGCAAGATGCCCAAGCAGATATCATGAGATCAAGGATTTCCAACTCACTGCGAGAAGGAAAATGCACGGTCTGTGAAGATCAAGAGGAGCAAAGATGTTGTCAAATTCAAGGTTTGAGTGTTCAGGAAATGCGAAGATGGGTTCTTGTGATAATTAACCAGCTATCATAGCTTTGAGGAAATTTCAACTCCATTTTTCTTATGGAAGATCACTTTGGACCCTTTATGCTTTGAGCATTCAGACATGTAAGAAGTTCATTCTCCGGGGAAAATATGCCTATTTTGGCTTTGCTGAATGGTAGATGAATCTTGTCAGGATAATCTTCATTAGCATTGTCATCCTCAACCAGACTACAAGTTGTCATCATTCTGGTGAAGCTCTCACATGGTAGAAGATGAAGATCCATATAGGGATGTGGCAATTGAAAAGGGATGTGAAATCATGCATCTTGAACATAAATTAGATAAAGGTGGAGATACATAAATTATTTCTAAAGATTTTTAGGGTATAGAGATTATTAATCTTTTCTTTATTTTTTACCCATTGCGACTACAGTTCAACGTTGAGATAGCTCGGCATTTTGTACCCCAGAGACCTGATGTAAGTTAATGGTTAGGATTGATACACATTTATTTTCACATGGTTGAGGGGACCGTTAGACTACTGTTGTTTTCAGTATTGGGATGGTTATATATTTTTGTAATCGTGATCAGTTGAAATAGCATTATTTATTAGGGAAATGATACTGCAAAAAAAAAAAGCTCGCATGTTTTGGGCTTGATGTAAAAAAAAAAAGCATTTAGCACCAAAAATCTTGAAATGAGCCAAGTTTGGTTTCTTACCTTTCAATAACTCATAGGGGGTTTTCTTGTGAATTGGTCTTACCATGGCCCTGTTGATTGTATAGGTTACTGTATTGGCTGCCTCTGCCCAAAACTTTCTTGGTAGTTGACTCTCAATCAGCATAGTTCAGGCCATCTCCACAATGGTTCGATTTCTTCTCTCCACAATTCTATTCTGCTCTAGTGTCCTGGGAGAAGAAAACTTGTGTGTTAGTCCTTCACTTTCACAAAGGTCAGAAAACATGGAGTTTTCAAATTCACCTGCATGGTCAGATTGAATTGAACAAATCTTATGTTTTCCTTCTTGTTTGACCTTATTGAAGAATTGTTTGAATTTTTGAAAAGCATCATTTTTGTTGGCTAAGAAAAATATCCATGAAAATCTAGAGTGGTCATCAATGATCACATAACCATACCTACTTCCATTAAGACTCTGACTTCTAGTAGGACCGAAGAGGTCCATATGAAGAAGTTCCATTGGTCTACAAGACAATGGTTCAGATCTTAGTTTGAAGGACTTTCTGGTCTGTTTGCCTAGAGCACCGGCATCACAGATTTTTGAAATTAAATTAAACTTGATTTTATTCATGCCTCTAACTATATCATGCTTGATCAATTTATTCAAAGTAGAAAAACTAGCACGGCCTAAACGTCTATGCCAATCAAAAGCATCACTTTCAGAATTAGCAGACAAGCAGAGATTAGATTCAGACTCAACATCTAAGTCTACCATGTAGACATTATTGGTCCTATTTGATACAAATTTAACAAGATCAGAATTTATTTCAAAGATTTTGCATGAGTTATTGTCAAACACAACCCTGTGACCCTTGTCACATAATTGACTAATGCTAATCAGATTGTGTTGAAGACCTTCCACAAGTAAGACTTTCTCAATTGAGTTAGTGGAGACTGTGCCAACCCCAATGATCTTACCTCTATTCTTTCCTCCGAATTTGACCAGACCCCCTACCTTCATTTCTAACTTACTGAATTTGGATCGGTCTCCTGTCATGTGCCTGGAGTAGCCACTATCAAGGTACCATTTGTTATTCTCAGCTGCCAGGCAAACCAACACAAATGAAATCAAGCAAAGTGGTTTGGAACCCAAGATAAGTTGGGTCCAAAGACATCATTCAAATATTTAAGCAGGTGTTTAGGAATCCAAAATTGTTTCAACTTATTTTTCTCTTGCATCTTAATTTCGGGTCTAGTGAAATTGTGACCAGAATTATGTCTAGCTGGCCTAGAGAAATGAAATATATTCCAGTTATTAGGCTTCTCATCCCTGGGGTATCTTCTGTGTGATTGTTGATTATCAATTTTTTGAGGGTGAGTGTTATTTCTCTAGTAACTGCTATTCGGACCCATTCTTTTATAGTAGTTCCAGCTTTTATTCTGATACATTTGCCCAGTCCAGCTACCACTTCTGTTCTGGTGAGTGGGCTTAGAGAATTTCTTCACAAAGTTCCTTCCTATTTTAGATGGTTGTCCAGCATTGTTTGTTGAATTTTCCTTTGGACGTTGAATGTATTGATTGCTGTTTGAGCTGGATGGTGTGTTCAGCTTTTCTTTTCCCATCTCTAGGCAGAAGGTAGTGGTCTTGAACTGAAAGGGTCTCTTGTTAGTTGGGTCATAGCCTAAACCCTCCTTGTTGAAATTTACCGTTGTTCCTAGTATAGAATCCAGATTTGTTTTCCCTTGAAGGAATTTTTCTAAAACTTTTTGTTTGTCTTCAAGCTCTCTCTGCATAGACTCACAATTTTTTAAGAGTTCAATGTTCACTTTCTTTACAGCTTCATACTTCTCTGTGATCACACTATTTTCATTCAGACTTTCTTCAAATTTAATCTTGAGTTCGTTGAGCTGTGTGTGAACTTCCTGGTTCTCAGATTTGTGCTTTTCATTTTTCTTTTTCAGAGAAGTCATTTCTTCTAATTCTTCCTTTAATTTCTGATTTTCCTCACTGATTTGAGTTTGTTCTTCAATATTAGCATTAAATTTTCTCTTCAGAACCCTATGCTCTTTACTCAGAGAATTGAACTTATCTAACAGTTCAGCATAGGCATCTTCCCAATCATCAATAGAAAAATTCTCGAAGATATTTGTTACCTCCTCTTCGCTGTTTGCCATCAGGCAAATTCCTTCTTCGTCCTCCTCTGAGGAATTGGCTTCCAGATCTTCTTCCTCATCGCTCCACGTGCATACCATTGCTTGTGATTTCTTCTTCTGCACCTTCGAGCTCTTCTTTTGAAAGTCGGGACCCTTCTTCAGAAGTTCAGGGCAGTCCCCTTTCATGTGTCAAGGTTTCTTGCAATGAAAACATGTGAATTTCTTGGCATTTCTATTCTTATCATTGCTGGAATCAAAGTTCTTACCAGAGGGGTGTGATCTCCTCCTTCTGAAGGTCTTTCCCTTAGTCCTTAAGAATTTCCTGAATTGTCGAGTGAGCATTGCTTGCTCCTCCTGGTCGAGGTCTGACAGTCCGTCAGACTCGCAACTACTACTCCCGCTACTGCTACTTCCCTTGCTGTGGGACACCTTGAGGGAAATATTCTTGCCCTTCCTGTCGCTTCCTTCACCATTCCTTTTGAAGTCCATCTCATACGTCATTAGGGATCCCATGAGTTCGTTGACTGTCATTGTCGACAGATCCCTAGACTCCTCTATCACGATGGCCTTAGTGTGCCATGTAGGGGTTAGAGATCTAAGTATCTTCTTGACTATATCTCCCTCAGCTATCTCTTTCCCAAACCCCTTAAGACTATTCGTAATCAGTGACAATCTGGCATACATCTCAGTTATGGTCCCCTCTGATTTCATCTTAAACATCTCATATTCAGAGGTGAGGAGATTTACCTTCGTTGCTTTCACTTGAGGTGTACCTTCGTAGATTAGACCCAACTCATCCCACATTTTCTTGGCCGTCTTGCAAGCTGAGATGCGGGCATATTCGTCTGGGTGTACATCACATTGGATGATGTTCAGGGCCGTCCAGTTGAGTGATGAGAGCTTGACTTGATCATCTGTCCACGCG
This sequence comes from Amorphophallus konjac, assembly GCA_022559845.1. Taxonomy (NCBI): domain Eukaryota; kingdom Viridiplantae; phylum Streptophyta; class Magnoliopsida; order Alismatales; family Araceae; genus Amorphophallus; species Amorphophallus konjac. The sequence goes on from CM040121.1 coordinate 147,423,726, forward strand.
TCCTCGTTCGGTGGTAGATCGTATGGCCCTGTGGTGATCACCCTCCACAGCTTGTGGCTCTGCGCCCTGATGAATACTTCCATCCTGTTCTTCCAGAAAAGATAATTGTTACCATCGAAGAAGAGAGGGCGGTTGATAGATTGTCCCTCAGCCATGAAGCTTCGATGACCATTAGGATTACCCTGGCCGTTGGCCCACATGGTGAAAACCTGCTCTGATACCAATTGATACGCACAACGGAAAGTGAGATAGAAGGGGGGTTGAATAGCTCACTCCCAAAATTCGATAAACTCAGACACGATTTCTCAACCCCTCTGATTACAGTGGAGAAGGCTTTGAAGACAGGCAACAATGAAGACTAGAATAAGGAATGAGATCGAGAAGGCAACCCACAATGAAGCAATATGTCAAGTAGATGAAGAGCAGCATAATGAAAACAAGCAAAACCACAGTAGAGACAGGGAATTTTTAGGTGGTTCGATTGCTACCCGCAATCTACGTCCACCCCTTACTCAAAAGAGTAAGGTTTCCTTGCAATGTTAAATCGCACACAGTAGACTCAGTCTGCGACAACTGCTGCCAAACAGCTTGTCCTAAGGAACACCCTCGTCAATCTTCTGATCAACCAGAAGAAAAGACTGGAGAACAAATCTCTCTTCCTTTGCACACGGCAAAGGGAACCCTGTGCAGTTACTCCCAAGCAACTCACACAACCAGAGGATCGAACCTCTCTTCCTCCAAGACAATGGAGGGAACTGGAGAATCTCTCCCTTCCTCCGAACAGTGGAGGGTAACATAACGGAATGACAATAAAGGAAACTCGAAAACAAAAACAATCGATGAATCGAAACTTTCTCTGAAAACAAAAGCAATATAGCTTCCTTAGAAGTAGAACTTCACATTCACAATCACTTCTCTCTTTCTCAGAAGTTTTTTTTTCTCTCAGATCTGGATGGAGTGGGCTTTTTCTGATCTTCTCTCTTTTTTCCACTGCTCTCAAGCTGCTCTTCTTTTCTCACTGTTCCATCCTCCTTCTCTTTCGAACCCTTTTTCCTCAGCAGATATATATACATGTCTGCTCCAGAAACTTAGGTGTGTGGATACCACATTTCCCGCCTGAAATGTTGGGGCACGTGTTGGAATGTTCTAGACCTTCATCTTCCTCGGATCACGTGCCATCCTGGTGAATGCACAGACAAATTGTCAGAGAAGTTGTAGTCATTTTGTCACATGCTTAGCACAATTCGAATCAGTGTAATGAGTAAGAAGCCAAAAACTGCACTAAGTAGAGGTTCCCAAATCAACAGTTGCACTGACTTGTAACAAGGTGAATAAGAGGTTGCACCGAGTTGAAGTGAGCCAAAGCGAGAGATGCACTGACTTAAGAAGATGCATGACGTCATTAGTACATACCATAGACTCTGATCGTGCAACAATTATGCATGGACAGGAAGCAACAAAATGCAAGATGTACTGACTTGATTTTGCCAGAGAGAGAAAAATTTGCACCGAGTCAAAGGAATAAGCAACGACTAAGATGAGCAAGAAAGGCACCGATGTGAAATGAAGCAAACGTTGCACCAATCTACTTTAGCTGTCTACAGGACTTGCACCGAGTCGAGTTCCAATGCCTTTTACTAACCAAGAGTTGCACTGACTAGGTGCGAATCAAACCTTGCACCGAGAATGGTAATGCAATAGAAGATGCACCGACTTCATGTTATTCAGAAGCTAAAACTATGCACCGAGTCAGGATATGCAGTCCAAGCAGGAGCTGCACCGAGATGGCAAAGAGAGATACAAGACAAAGCTTGCACCGAGATGCATTTGCACTTAGATGATAAAGATAGATACAAGTCAAAGCTTGCATCGAGATGGATTTGCACTGAGATGTAGGAACGACCAGCCTGACCAAAGCATTCTGGTTAAGAATTGCACCAACCCAAGAGTTGCACCGACCTCATGAGGTGAGATGCAGAGACATGATATGCACGGACCTTAGTGGAGACGACCTAGAGTAATGCATAGAAGAAACATATGAACATGATCAAGGACTTGCACCGAGGCAAGCACTTTATATAAGAGATGCAGAACTTGCACTAACTTAATATGCATTAAGCAAAAGGATAAAAATCATATAATGCACGGACCTAAATCATGCTACAAGCATAGACCTCCTTCATGCTTAGAGTTAAAGAAATGCACCATATCAAAAACAAACTGATTTGAAATTAAAGCAAATTGATTTATAGTGTGAGACATCATCAAAACTATAGGGATGCAACAGCTTCTGCCTAGTGGAGTCTAATTTAGCCACCGTTACCTCCCTTTCGGTAACGTGAAATCTTTCGCGAAACTTACGCTGCGTATCTAGCCAGTCCAGAATTGACATAGGTGGTAAGCCTAAATACCATTCAAATGCTAGCCCTGTGAGGGAGGACCCAAAGAATTTCAATAGATAAGCTTCTTCTACTGCAAGATCGCCCATCACCATCATGTAGTAGGCGATATGCTCCTTAGGAGAGCCATACCCATTGAACTTTTCAAACTTGGGCGGTTTATTGATACCAAGCGGAAGCCTCTTCGCAGCATATTACGGTGGGTATGGCACTTTCTATACATCAAAAGTGCTAAAATCTGCGTCAGTCTTCTCTGACAGCTTCATTTCAATCATTCTTTCCACCATTAACTTGTTCACCGTAGCCGGGTCCACCAGCTCCGAGTAGAAGTGTGCAGACTGCTGCATAAAGGGAGTTGTCAGAGCCACATCATGAAGTGCAGGTTTGATGTGAAACCACTACGGGGTATGCAGCAAGCAAATGTAAACTTAGGACCTATTCCGCATTCACAACCACATAGCAATTAAGTTGATAAATCGGGGCCAAATCGCCGTCGCACACACGCGAGCCCGGGGTGACTAAATGATGCTAGGGGGAGGTTATGGATCAAGACCCTTGCTGGTAGAGTGCCAGCTGGGCTAGGGTTGCCCTCCCGAGGGTACGTAGCCCACGCTTATGGCGCTGGCCGGTGCCAATTGGGGCACTAGGTCCCACTCTCTCACTTTAGCCACGGTGACCACACTAAGATGGTGGTTCCGAGATCGGGCACTCGCTCGCATGCACAACAGAGCTACGTCTACGGATATTAAATAAACAGACACTAAATAGTAATGGAGCAAAGTTTAGAGCTCACCTGGTTGGTTTGAAGAAACCAACCCCGTTCGGAGACGTGGGCGAGCGGGGAAGTGTGGATCCCGCACACTGCGCCGATGTAGCTTGAGCTGCTTAATACAAACACTACTCCTCACGCAGGAGGGTTGGACTAAGGGTGGGGAAATCAAGCTTATATCCAAACACTACCTCCATGTAGGGAGGGGCGCTAAGCCGGCCAGGCGGGAGGGGGAAACTCGCCGAGGTTGTAGGAGAGGAAGCCGACGTAGGATCTGCTCGCTTGCTGTGAGAGGGGACAGGCCGCCGCTGTTGCAGTCATAGTTCTTACTCCGGAATTCTGCCGGAAACGAGACCAGGAGGGAATTCTTCGTGACAGAAGCTGGGACGCCTCTGAATTTTACTGAATTCTTCTAACATCGTCGCTGGCCGCGGCAGAGGCTCGAACAGGATGAAGGAATGTGGGGTTGACAGCTTCAGATCTGATACAGTAGGATGCAGAGGTTGTACCATGGGATCCTGAGCTCCGAATCTTGAACCGTCAGAATTTATGGAACCGTGGATGAACCCTCTTTGCAGCAAAACTGGTGGGAAGGCCGTCGGAGGTCGGGGTGGCCTGGGGGACACCGATGAGTGAGTGCTGGTCGCAGAAGACTGGAGAAGGCAGTCCCACGCGACTGGACGGTAAAAATAAGAACTTTGGCTCCCGGATGCCGAATGTAGCTCTGCTTCTTTCTCCTGGTCGGGGACAGGGGGAGGAAGAACTTTGAAGAAGGAACTTCAGTCAGATTCCTTCACTGTGAATCGTGGTTTAGCTTCTGGTTGAACTCTAGTGCTCTGCAGATGGAGCTTGGTGCAGTCGAGGGAGAATGGCTCTCCCGGGCAGCTCCGGACTCGGAATGGTACGATTCTTTCTCGCCTGCGTAGTGGACTGGACGACCTTTCCAGAAAGGTAAGGTACGCTCTCAGATGTCACCGGATAACCTCGGGGGAGCTTCTTCAAGACGGGCCTTCTTCTGCCACCTGCAGATGTGACAGAATGAATGGGATGGTGGTGGGGTTAGGTTAAAAGGGATTGGAGTTTGATAATGGAGGGAAGGGTGGAGGTGATTGCAGATGGGGGAGGGATGTGTGGGGGTGATGAAAGGGGTGGAGCAGGTGGTATGGAGGTGCAGGAGGGTGGAGGGGAGTGGGGGCCGAAGCTAGGAGATGGGGGGAGGGAGTGGTCGGCCAAGGTAAGAGGAGGGGGGTGAGTGGATGGAGGTGGGTTGCGCAAATGATAGTGGGGGTGGGGGTTTGAATGCTTGGGGATATGAATGAGTGTGTGGGGGAGTGGAAGGGCTGCTTGGGGAAGAGGGATGGGTGCCTTGGAGGTGGAGAAGGTGTATGGGGAATGGGAAGAGTTGCTTGGGGAAGTGGAGGTATTGATGGGAGTTAAGGCTCTTGGGGAGGTGAAGGGTTGGAGGGTGAGGTGGCAGGTGAGGTGGCAGGGGAAGGGGAAGGTGAAAGGGCAGGTTCGCCCAAGGGAGAGAGAGAGAGAAGGGGGAAGAGAGAGAGGGGTTCGCCCCCTAGAGAGAGAGAGAGAGAATGAGAGAGCTAGAGAGAGAGAGAGGGGGGGCACTTATGCTCAAATATTCAATACTTCATTAACCATCTCAAGGGGGGTTGGGGTCCTATACATAGGGATCCCAACATTTACAAAAAGTCCCTGGAGAATATGCTAAAAACAAATAAGCAAGGGGGTGTGGGAAGGAAGAGGGCGCCCATGGGCCAGGCCCATCTAATTGGGCCCATATGACCCCCTAGCCTAACAAACATAGATAAATAACGTGATGACCTAGGGACATGACTCAAAATAAGGACAAATACATCAAAATGACTCAAGAAAGGAGAAAATACATCAATATGTCCTCAGTAATAAGCTCCTGTGTCGCCGTGGGCCCATCAAGTCGTGCAGTCACACACTACTTGTCTCCGGAAGGGAGAGAGGTGTCGAGCCAAAGGGAATCCTGGGTGATGTCCCCATCAACTCCCCCGGGCTGCGAAGAGCTCGACTCTGTCGAGAAAGGGTCCACTCGACTGCGGTAATGCTCCAGGAGGTCGGGGTCCAGCTGCTGAAGATCCTCCCTACTCACCCATGAATCATCTGAAGGGGGCCGGCCCTTCCACCTGACCAAGTATCGCTCGTATGCTTTGCTCCGGGTGACAGTGACCTGTTCATCCAATATCCGCTCTATTTGCTCCCGTTGGCCCCTCTGGACTGGTGGAACTCTCTCATGGGTGGTGGCTCTCTCAGAAGGTGGAACAAGCTCAATTCCCTCACTGGGTGTCACCGTGGGACCCCTATATGGCACCAAGTCAGCCACATTGAATGTGGGACTTACTGCGTACTCCTCGGGGAGGTCCAACACGTAATCGTTTGTGCCAATCCTCCTCAGAACCTGGAAGGGGCCTGATCCACGCGACCTCAGTTTGGAGACATTTCTAGGGAAAAGCCTCTCAGTTCTTACCATCACATAATCACCCACGTGAAACTCCTGGTGGCGTCGGTGGGAATCGGCCGTCTTTTTATACACCTCATTGCTTTTGTTAATGTGTTTGCGGATCTCCTCATGCAATTCTTTCATGTGTTGGGCAAACGACTCAGCACTAATAGACACTCTAGCATGCGGAGGTAAAGGAATGAGATCTGTAGGCTTTCTAGGTTTGTACCCATGCACATCTTCAAATGGGCTCATCCCTATCGACCTATTCACTGAATTGTTGTATGCAAACTCTGCTTGGGGTAATATGAGATCCCAATTCCCGGGGCGATCCTCAACAAGACACCGGAGTAGATTCCAAAGACTCCTATTAATGACTTCGGTCTGGCCGTCAGTTTGAGGGTGATAGGCCGTGGAAAATTTGAGAAGGGTCCCCATTAGGTGCCAGAGAGTTTTCCAGAAATAGCTGGTGAATTTGACATCCCTATCAGAAATGATGGTCTTGGGTAGGCCATGGAGGCGGACTACCTCATCGAAGAATAGGCGGGCCACATGGGAGGCATCGGAGGTTTTAGAGCAGGGGATGAAATGGGCCATCTTAGAAAACCTATCCACTACTACAAAGATTGAATCATGCCTTTTTTGAGTTCTAGGTAGGCCTAAGATGAAGTCCATGCTTAAGTCCTGCCAGGGACGATCAGGGACAGGGAGTGGGGTGTATAGGCCCGTGTTCTGTCTTATCTGTTTGGCTGAGGCACATATCCGGCACTGTCCTACAATTTTGGCTACGTCCCTTTTGAGGCTTGGCCAGTAGAACTGACCCTCAACCAAAGCAATGGTTTTATGCACCCCAAAATGCCCAGCAAGGCCTCCTGCATGTAACTCCCAGACCAGGAAATCCCGTAGAGAGGTTCTAGGTATGCAAAGTCTATGGCCTTTGAAGATGAATCCATCCTCTAAGATGAATCCTTGGTGTTCCTTAGGTGATAGGGTGGACAGAGTGGTATGGATTGGACCAAAGTCCGGGCAATTAGAGTACTCCTCCTTGAGTCTTTCAAATCCTATGACTTCCACCCGAATGGTAGCTAGCAAGGAAATTCTCCTACTGAGGGCATCGGCAGCACGATTTTCACTCCCGGCTTTATGTTTGATCACAAATGTGTAGGCCTAGATGTATTCGACCCATCGGGCATGTCGAGCATTCAGTTTCTGCTGGGAGTTGAGGTATTTTAGGGCCTCATGGTCGGAGAATATGACAAATTCTTTAGGCAAGAGATAGTGTCTCCAATGCCGGAGGGATTGTACCACGGCATAAAATTCCTTGTCGTAGGTGGAGTACCTCATCCTGGCATCACACAACTTCTCACTAAAGTAGTCCACTGGGTGTCCTTCCTGGCTAAGGATCCCACCAATTCCTACCCCAGAGGCATCACAAGTCACTTCAAAGACTTTGGAGAAATCAGGGAGGCATAAGACAGGGGCTTGGGTCATTCTCTCTTTGAGCTCTTGGAAGGCCCTAGATGCTGACTTGGTCCACACAAAGGTCCCCTTTTTGAGGTAGTCGGTGATAGGGGCTGTGACTGTGCTGAACCCACGGATGAACCTACGGTAAAAGGTGGCTAACCCATGAAAGCTTCGGACTTCATGGAGAGTGCGGGGCTCTGGCCAATCGAGGATGGCTTGGACCTTTTCAGGGTCCATGGATACCCCGTCGGTGGAGACAACATACCCAAGGAAAGTAATGGACTTTGTCATGAAGTGACATTTTTCCAAATTGGCAAAGAGGCTTTCCTTCCTAAGGGTGGTACAGACTTGCCTAAGATGACTGAGGTGGGCTTCCTTGGTCTGAGATGACTGAGGTGGGCTTCCTTGGTCTGGCTGTAGATGAGGATATCATGAAAATAGACTACCAGGAAGACTCCAATGTAGGGCCTAAGGACCTCGGTCATAAGGCGCATAAATGTGCTTGGGGCGTTAGAGAGCCCAAAAGGCATCACCAGCCATTTATAGAGTCCATCTTTGGTTTTGAAGGCTGTTTTCCATTCATCCCCAAGCCTTATCCCTACTTGGTGGTAGCCACTCTTAAGGTCTATCTTTGAAAAAATTATGGCTCCAGCTAGCATATCTAGCATATCGTCAAGTCTAGGTATGGGGAACCTATATTTGACGGTAATCTTGTTGATGGCCCTGCTATCAATACACATGCGCCATGTCCCATCTTTCTTTGGTGTGAGGAGGGCTGGGACAGCACAAGGACTTTTGCTAAGACGGAGGAAGCCTTTTCTAATGAGTTCCTCCACTTGCCTCCTCAATTCAGCATGCTCAGTGGGATTGAGGCGATAGTGGGGAAGGTTTGGGAGGGTGGCCCCTGGGACAAGGTCAATAGCATGCTGGACATCCCTCATGGGTTGCAGTTGATCGGGGAGCTCCTCGGGGAACACATCCTTGAATTCTTCTAGGAGAGGGTGTATCTCCATAGGATGAGGGTTGGAGGGGGTGGGTTCCCCTAGGCATATGACTACAGCGCATATGGGTGTCCCGAGGGCTACCTCTTCCTCGAGTTCTTGTCTAGTGATGAGGTGAAGGCCTTTGGTGGGACCCTCATGGGTGGACAGTTGACTTGTTGGTTGGGTTGGGGGTGATGTGACCCCTAGGTTTTGAGGTGATGTGGGGAGAATTTCCTTGGAGGGTGGGTCCTTTCGGGGTGAGGAAGGGTTGAGGCGAATGGTCTTCCCCTTGTGTTCAAAGGTGCACGTGTTCGTTTTCCCATGGATGGTAGCATTAACATCATATATCCAAGGTCTCCCTAGCAGGATGCTCCCTACAGCCATAGGTATGATGTCACACCATATTGGCTCTTGGTAGGATGAGAAGGTGATGGGGATAAGACAACATGTGTTGACGGGTAGGGAATGGTTGTTTATCCATGAGACACGATATGGTTTGGGGTGGGGTGTTGGGGTAAGCCTAGGAGCTTGACGGTGTCTGGGGACACGGCATTGACACAACTTCCGTTGTCTAGGATAACCTTCCTAACATGGTCCCCAATTTTGATGAAGGTGTGAAAAATGGAAGTCCTCCTCCAATCATTCTCTTGTGGTTGGGTAAGGGTGCACCTTATTACTCCCAAGTGGGTGGAGTGGGGGTCATCTTCTACACCTTCCTCAAAGAATTGTTCCTCGTATTCCTCTTCCCACTCTAAGGTAGCCTCGTGTTCCTCAATAGTATTCTCATGGGTTTCTTGGGATGTGGTAGGTCCGCTCTCAATAACAAGGCTTGACATCCCCTTGGAAGGGCATTGGGAGGCTATGTGGCCATAACCATGGCACTGAAAACATTTAATCGTACTACTCCCTGGGGTCTTCCCTTTGGAGGCTTCCTCCCTTCGGGGAGGAGGGTTGAGTGGGGTGGTCTTTGTGGGGGTGGGAGTGATTGGTTGGGGATAGGGCCGAGTGGGGGTTCCCCCATTGGGAGGAGGTGTTCTTAACAGAGGAGGTAGGTTGGGACGGGGTCCCGGGCCCTTGGGGGGGGCAAACCTAAGATTCCTAGAAAATCTCTCTACATCCCGGACTATTTGATAGGCAATTTCCAAGCTATGTACTTCCCTCATAAAAAGCTCCCGTTTGACGTGGGGGAGGAGACCATTCCTAAACCGGGATAAAGTGACGGCTGGGTCTTCAACCACACCACACCTTAGGAGATATGAGTCAAATTTTTCAATATACTCTTTCACGGTCTTTCCCTCTTGGGTAAGGCTTTGCCATTCATCAAGAAGAAGTTGGCTATAGGAGATGGGGAGATATTTGTTTCTAAGTTGATCTTTCATGTCTATCGAACTGTCAATGGGTTCCTCACACCGGATCCTCCTTTGGCTTTCTACCTTTAGCCAATAGGTCTTGGCTAGTTTAAGAAGGTGCATTTTGGCCAACCTAACCTTTCTCTCCTCGGACATGGGGTACCATTCAAAGTATTGGTCCATGTCATGCTCCCATTCTTTATAGGCACTAGGGTTATGAGATCCATCAAAATTAGGAGCTTCCACTTTGATCATTCTTAGTAGGAAGTCATCCGGATCCTCTCGTGGTCGCCTCTCATGATATCGAGGTCATGGGGCTCTCTCTTGCTCACGATACCACTCATCATCTAGGTCTTCCCTCTCATGTTCAACCCGCAGAGGAGGAACTCTTTGGGCATGGTTCCTAGGTGGGGCCCTAGCTTCTTCCAATCTCTCTAATCGGGTGGAAATTCCATTCATTTGCTCCGTGAGGACTTGGATGGCAGCCTCAATTTGATCCATAGGAGTTTGGGGAGCTTCCCTAGGGATGTTTTGGTTGCCATGCACATTGGGATCCATAAGTGGGTTGGAATTAGAAGGATCAGCCCGATATATGGTACCCCTACGGGTGGACATGCACAATGATGACAACACGGGATAGAAATGCAATTGCCCTTGGACCTAGGCTTGTAGAGACAAGTCTAAAACTTGCTCTGATACCAACTGATGTGAAACCACTACGGGGTATGCAGCAAGCAAATGTAAACTTAGGACCTATTCCGCATTCACAACCACATAGCAATTAAGTTGATAAATCGGGGCCAAATCACCGTCGCACACACGCGAGCCCGGGGTGACTAAATGATGCTAGGGGGAGATGATGGATCAAGACCCTTGCTGGTAGAGTGCCAGCTGGGCTAGGGTTGCCCTCCCGAGGGTACGTAGCCCATGCTTATGGGGCTGGCTGGTGCCAATTGGGGCACTAGGTCCCACTCTCTCACTTTAGCCACGGTGACCACACTAAGATGGTGGTTCCGAGATCGGGCACTCGCTCGCATGCACAACAGAGCTACGTCTACGGATATTAAATAAACAGACACTAAATAGTAATGGAGTAAAGTTTAGAGCTCACCTGATTGGTTTGAAGAAACCAACCCCGTTCGGAGACGTGGGCGAGCGGGGAAGTGTGGATCCCGCACACTGCGCCGATGTAGCTTGAGCTGCTTAATACAAACACTACTCCTCACGCAGGAGGGTTGGACTAAGGGTGGGGAAATCAAGCTTACATCCAAACACTACCTCCACGTAGGGAGGGGCGCTAAGCCGGCCAGGCGGGAGGGGGAAACTCGCCGAGGTTGTAGGAGAGGAAGCCGACGTAGGATCTGCTCGCTTGCTGTGAGAGGGGACAGGCCGCCGCTGTTGCAGTCATAGTTCTTACTCCGGAATTCTTCCGGAAACGAGACCAGGAGGGAATTCTTCGTGACAGAAGCTGGGACGCCTCTGAATTTTACTGAATTCTTCTAACATCGTCGCTGGCCGCGGCAGAGGCTCGAACAGGATGAAGGAATCTGGGGTTGACAGCTTCAGATCTGATACAGTAGGATGCAGAGGTTGTACCATGGGCTCCTGAGCTCCGAATCTTGAACCGTCAGAATTTATGGAACCTTGGATGAACCCTCTTTGCAGTAAAACTGGTGGGGAGGCCGTCGGAGGTCGGGGTAGCTTGGGGGACACCGATGAGTGAGTGCTGGTCGCAGAAGACTGGAGAAGGCAGTCCCACGTGACTGGAGGGGAAAAATCAGAACTTTGGCTACCGGATGCCGAATGTAGCTCTGCTTCTTTCTCCTGGTCGGGGACAGGGGGAGGAAGAACTTTTAAGAAGGAACTTCAGTCAGATTCCTTCACTGTGAATCGTGGTTCAGCTTCTGGTCGAACTCTGGTGCTCTGCAGATGGAGCTTGGTGCAGTCGAGGGAGAATGGCTCTCCCGGGCAGCTCCGGACTCAGAATGGTACGATTCTTTCTCGCCTGCGTAGTGGACTGGACGACCTTTTCAGAAAGGTAAGATACGCTATCAGATGTCACTGGATGACCTCAAGGGAGCTTCTGCAAGACGGGCCTTCTTCTGCCACCTGCAGATGTGACAGAATGAATGGGATGGTGGTGGGGTTAGGTTAAGGGGGATTGGAGTTTGGTAATGGAGGGAAGGGTGGAGGTGATTGCAGATGGGGGAGGGATGTGTGGGGGTGATGAAAGGGGTGGAGCAGGTGGTATGGAGGTGCAGGAGGGTGGAGGGGAGTGGGGGCCGAAGCTAGGAGATGGGGGGAGGGAGTGGTCGGCCAAGGTAAGAGGAGGGGGGTGAGTGGATGGAGGGGGGTTGCGCAAATGGTAGTGGGGGTGGGGGTTTGAATGCTTGGGGATATGAATGAGTGTGTGGGGGAGTGGAAGGGCTGCTTGGGGAAGAGGGATGGGTGCCTTGGAGGTGGAGAAGGTGTATGGGGAATGGGAAGAGTTGCTTGGGGAAGTGGAGGTATTGATGGGAGTTAAGGCTCTTGGGGAGGTGAAGGGTTGGAGGGTGAGGTGGCAGGGGAAGGGGAAGGTGAAAGGGCAGGTTCGCCCAAGGGAGAGAGAGAGAGAAGGGGGAAGAGAGAGAGGGGTTTGCCCCCTAGAGAGAGAGAGAGAATGAGAGAGCTAGAGAGAGAGAGAGGGGGGGCACTTATGCTCAAATATTCAATACTTCATTAACCATCTCAAGGGGGGTTGGGGTCCTATATATAGGGATCCCAACATTTACAAAAAGTCCCTGGAGAATATGCTAAAAACAAATAAGCAAGGGGGTGTGGGAAGGAAGAGGGCACCCATGGGCCAGGCCCATCTAATTGGGCCCATATGACCCCCTAGCCTAACAAACATAGATAAATAATGTGATGACCTAGGGACATGACTCAAAATAAGGACAAGTACATCAAAATGACTCAAGAAAGGAGAAAATACATCAATATGTCCTCAGTAATAAGCTCCTGTGTCGCCGTGGGCCCATCAAGTCGTGCAGTCACACACTACCTGTCTCCGGAAGGGAGAGAGGTGTCGAGCCAAAGGGAATCCTGGGTGATGTCCCCATCAAGGTTGTGTCATCAGTGGCAATTGTTGCATTTGAGGCATTGCCGGTTGCGCTAGTGGCGTCTGTAGGAAGTACTAAAGAGGGGCCTTGCCATGGCCTATCAACTTAGGAATAGTAGGTGGTGCAGCCTCGACCGGGTTGGGAGCTCCCCAAGATGACTCAACATGTATGTCCTGATGCTTGAATACAGGAGTTTGACTAGCTTTTTCATTCAACTGTCTTTTCAGTAATTCAATATCCTACAGGTGTCTACGTAGTATCATCAGGATGGCTGGATCCAATGTTGTTGCCATGGGCATACCTTCCAATACTTCGCTCGAGATACCTTTGGACGAGACTGATGGAGGAATATCTTCTTCTTCTGACTTCACCATGTTGGCAGTTAACGTGGTGATGTCCTGGTTGGCTTCGACTGCTCTGAGCATTTCTTCCGCAGCCCTGCTCCTTCTCGTTATTGGCCCGGGCCTTCCGACTAGCTTGGCCAATTCTTCTCGTTCTTCGGGTTGGACCCCATATCTGCCGGTCACCCCTGCCATGTTGCAAGTGAAAACCTACATTTTCCTTCCCTTTATTCGGACCTCCCTTTTTTCTTGACCGGGGAAAGTCAATCTCTCATAGACTAAAATTCTTTTTCTTTCTTTCCGCTGCGGGGAAGCTGTGGAGGATTCGGCGTCCAAGCCGTCTTCATAGTCACCGATGTCTATAAATGATGCTCTGCTTCTTCTTTCCTCTTCTTCTCTCTCTTCTTCCTCTTTAGTGCCAATGGCGCGGAGTAATCTCTATTGGCCCAGAGAGGAACTCCCCAAGCTGTGGAAGTAATCTCTGACTACCTTGGTCATATATTCTCGACTGCACCCCGGGGAAAGAGTAGGGGACAGTGACCGATCTTGAGTTGACGGCATGTAGGATAGCCGTGACAACCTGGCAACTTCATTTGACCATCTCGAATGTTGAAAGACATCGGCCTACTTGGCACAGGCCCTGTGAGCAGACAGAGAGGCTATTTGCATGACCTCCTCCTTCTTTGGTGCAGCTTTCTTGCCCCCTCTCTTGGGGCCTTTAGCGGTCCGGTTGGAATCTTGCGGGGCCAGAGCCGGACCTTAGGTTCTCTTGGGAACCCAAACTTGCTTGAATTTTACTGGTTTAGGGGTCTGCTTCCTCCGGTTGTCTTGATCCAAATTCGCCCTCCGGCTTACTAGCACCTAGAAAGCATTGCAGGTAGGCACTGCCGGGATGATGCAGTCTGGAAGTACTTCAGCATCACGGCCGTTCAGGTACACCAGAATGCCACCAATCATGACATATTTCTCGGAAGCCGAGAGTCGGCCTCGGGGAATAGCAGCCCTTCCTCTTCTTTGATTCCCCCTCTTCCCTCCAGTCGCCCTATTGCCGGCGGGAGTGGCTCGATAGTCCACGTGGTGGACAAAACAAGTGATGGTGCTGCGGGGCAAGGTAGCCCTATGAGGAAAGCTTGTCTTTGCAGCAATCATGGCCTTGGATGTGACAGTCTTCTCATCTTCTTCCTTCTCGACCTGCAGTAAGCCGACGAAGGCATCACCAAGGAAGTTCGAGAACCCCACCACGGGTGGCAGAGTTCCAAACATGGTGGGTACCGCCAGGTACCTGTGCTCGGCGTGGGCAGTGACCACTTGTGGGCTGAATTTCATGCCTCAAGATTATGCAGCGGAACCAATCAGAAACGTGAACAGCCAGCTAGTACACCGCAAGCGAGCAATATAATCAGAGCGCTAACACATTCACACATAAGAAATGAATGCACATAATTGGACAAAACCCTTACTTTTATTGGATAATAAACAACAGTACAAAAGGTTGACTCTTGACTCTTTAACTAACTAGACTCAATAAAAAGGGAAAATTACACAGCGACTCTTGACTATCAACTAATGACAATCTAAGGCTTCGCTCCTTCTTTATTCGCTCTCGGATCCATGACTTGAGTAGTCTGAACCCGACCTGCTAGAATTTCAAAAAAAGATTAGAAAAGTAGGGAATGAGCACACTTGTCCAATAGGTATTTTTGTATCAACATGGTGGTAATGTTTAAGTAATTAGCATTTTAACTCTAGAAATTAAGATAAATGCATATAATGAAACATGCAAACAAAACCATAGTAACAATGCAAGTAACAAGATATCACTATGAAGACATGAGATTTCCGATATAGCTTGAGTACAATTATTCAAGAATATATAGTGGCCTTTCATATAACAAGAATGTAGTAGCATGTATCGAGAATGTACTTTTCATAATCATGAAGGTCATGCACTAGAAAGTCATGTAACAAGAATGTATAATTTCATGTAGAGCCTTGTGGTTTTCACTCGTCTATAAAAACAAGTACTCCCAGCGCAATGCGACACCAGTATCATCGTACCCCATAGTTTTTAGCACATTTCTGACAATCAGCTGAGGGGGCTAACATGGAGCCCTTGGACATAATCAGTGCCCGAACTGCATCTTCAAGTTATAAATCAAGCAACTTCCACGAGAAATATCAATAAAGTAGGCCAATAATGTACAAGTTGAAACTATTGTTTCATGATAACAAATATCAAAGTAAGAATGTTCCTAATATGAATATGAGTTCCAAGGTCGAATTAAGAACAAGGTCATGCTATGGAAAGAATTCGGCAGCATAACGGTACATTCCTTAATTTTCATAATTTCTTAATGACTTATAAATCAAGATGTTAGGTTCCAGATAATCAACATACCATCTAAGAACATAGGAGAATCAACTCTTGGGTCAAACCTTGGGTTAAATAACTCAAAGATAGAAAATGGTCTAGTCTAGGCCATTTATTGAATTAGCGGTCACATGCCTGGCCGCAACTTAACAGTAGTTGACGCATGAAGAAAGAAAGTGTCGACGTAGTGATAAATATATGAAAACAATAGTGGTCAGGGGAAAAAGTCGCTACCTGACAGTGGCGGTCTACGGGATGGCTACTAATTAATATTGGCGGTCTCCTGAGGGCCACTAATAGCCAGGGCACAGAAAAACGTGGGTAAAGTACTTTCTAGACAATTGGGCTTTGAGGGTACAATCAGCTCGGCATCCTAGTGAGAATCTCAAGCTCGCGGAGACTTACGGAGCCCTTGAAATAAGATCACCTAGTCCGGTGGAAGAAATATCCAACGGAGAGGGTCACAAGTCCAAGATTGTATGCCTATGAAGTGCAAAAGTGTATCTAATGGCCACGCACCGGGGTACACACCATGTACTTAAGAAAGACTATAGATGAGAAGGGATCGTGGTAAAACATCGATCAAATCAAAACGAGTATTTGAAAATGTGATCATTATTACAAAAGCATATGTTTTGGCATGAAATTAGCATAGCTAAAATAAGCATTTAAACTATGTAAGACATGCAATCTATCATAGATGATACACAATATAACCAATATTACGAATATGAAGTCAAAACTAGGAATAAAACCTATTTACCTAGGTTGATCATATAGTTCTTAGGGTCAATCTGCAATCTGTTTAGAGTTAACAAGCAGTAGAAATCAGAAGATAATGGCGGTCATAAGAGGACTGTATGCTGGCGGTTGCGGTTTATCGCAGGGCCGCTAAATGATTAGGGCGGTCTGGTAGAGACCGTTTCTGTACTGTAACAGATAGAAGTAAAATAGGTCATATAAGGTCTATTTGTGGGCAATAGATAAATGAAATCCATGCTCAATAGAGGGATAAGACAGGATAGAACATAAGAAACGTTTGGAGATGTATGGTTTACATGAATTAAGCCAAAAGTTATCAATTTCTCATTGAAAGGTAGGATTCATGCATGCTGTGATAAGCTAGATGCGTAGTTGAAATAAAACATTAAATACTCCAAGTACAGTGCATGAAATCATGAGATAATAGAGGGCTTTTTTTCCTAACACATAAATTTAGCCTTTTCATGAGATAACCTACCTTTGATTCGATCCCTAGACTTTGAATTTCTGATTGGAAGTCGACCCTAGTTTCTACACGTCTTGTGCTAAACCAGTAACTTCTCATCCCTCGTTCTCCTCAACCACTGGACCTAAAATCATGAAATTTGGAGGGTAGGTAGAAGATACGAAGGGGAACAAAACGTTCTAAAGGATCAACTTCTAAATACCTCGATTACGGCTTCCAATCTCTAGGTATTTGCTGGACGGCCACACTAGTTCTTGTGCGGACTACAGCGAACCAGCAACTTGTAGGGCTTCTAACTCTCCAACGGCGTGTCCTCCTGGCATGAGACTTTGCGAGGAGTTAGAAAAAACTAAAGAGAACAAATTATTATAAAGGTCTAACCTGAGATGATGTCTCCTTACCTTTGAAATACGTGAGCCAACATTAGGTTTTTCATGGGTCGAAGTTAGGGTCTATTTATAGGGTTTTGAGTTAAGGCTGAGGATTTGATCGAGTTGGGAGTCCTAATTAAGGGTAGGAGTGATCCCCAAGAGTCCTAGACCTGTTTACATGTCTACACACTTAGATCCATGAGGATTTGCATGCCAAAGATCCAAGCTTTCCACACTTCTTCCATTTTAGGAATCAGGATGAATTAGTGACCATGTCTGGATCGCTAAAATGAAATGGCGGTCTCGCGATAGACCGCCATTTGGCGTTAAATCTGAAATATTTGGATTTTCTTATTATCTCTTATTTATCTCCTAATTGGTGTATATATCCTATTTTAAATCTGGAAATTAACCAATTTATGTTTCTATTAATGGGCTTGGGTCTAAAGGTCTTGGAATTGGGTCTTTGGGCCTATTTGAGTTGGACTTAACCCTTTGGTTAATATAAGACCTTTAAATGGATTTAATTAATCCTTAATTCTTCTTAATAGTCCATTACGCCTTTTTAATTACTTAATAATTATATTTAATCCCATAAAAATCTTAGAAAAATCTGGGGTACTACACCCTCCCCCACTTAAGGAGAATTTGGTCCCCAAATTCAATGCATGAGTTTTTTGGAAAAGTGTGTTTAACTTGTAATTAATGTGTTGCTCCAATAATTAAGGCTATAATGAATATGTATGGGTCAAGATGGTACCTTCAATCGTTTTACCTTCATCATCTATGATGGCATTTAGTCGGCCTTGTCGCACGCGTCCATTGTTACCTTGTGAAGATTGTTCCTTTTGGAGAGGACACATGGGCAAGCGATGTTCCCGACTTCCACATTTGAGACAAGTGTCGAGACGCTTCCAGCATTCTTCAGTCGTGTGTCCGAACTTCTCACAGAATGAGCAAATCACCATGACCTGCTTTTCTTCCTCCTCCTTGGCTCTTTTACTCTTTCCATTGCCGTTGCCATTGCCATTCCTTTTTCCATTACTATTTCTTTTACCATTACCGTTCCCATTGCGGGACCTCTTGTTATAATGGGGTTCGTCATCCTCCGTGATGCTAAACCTTCTTTTTCCTCTCGCCTATCATGTTTTCGGCTTCACCTCTCTTCTTTCTCCCGGAACTTCTCTACCTTCTCCAGGGTCCTTTCACATAAATGTGCACATTGGACCATTTCTGTATATGTGTGGATATTTTAAGACCCAAGTTGTTGAATAAAGCTAGGCCTTAAACCGTCCATAAAATGATTTGCCTTTAAGAGATCCGTGCCCACCAGATGTGGGGCATAAGGAGCTAGATGAGAGAATTGAAGTTCATACTCCACCACAGACATCATGCCTTGGCGAAGTGCGGCAAATTCTGTGGCCTTTCTCTCCTTAACATGCTCGGAGAAATACTTTGCTCGGAAGAGTGCGAGAAATCTCTCCCAAGTATGTGGTGCATTTGGAGGTGGTGCCGGAATAGCTTTCCACCAAGTACGTGCATCCTTGTTCAAATGGAAGGTGGCGAGACGGACCTTTTCTTGATCAGTGCATTGCATAACGTCAAATATTTTGTTCATTTCGTCAATCCAATTCTCTGCCTCATTGGGGTTAGAGGATCCCGAGAATCTTGGAGGGTTCATGCTCCAAAAATTCCCATGCAGATTACCCGCACCAGCCCGAGCGCAAGCTTGGGCCACCGTCTATAGGGCCTGGGGAAGACCCGCAACTATTTGTTACATTTCTTCCCAGTTAGCACGATTTGCGGCACATTCACCGGCCATTGTAAAAGTGGAGTGCCTGAGAATGTATATAAGTAATTAATTCCGATGGGATTGATAGAAATTAACTTAGAGATAATTTCTAATCAACTATCTCATCCTGGGTTCTACCCCATCTCTCATAGGTGGGAAATTTATTTCCTTAGTTCATAGGTGTGGGTCCCTAATCCGGGGACTTAGCCTATGACATGACATTTTCCTAGGATGTACTTATGCCTAAGCTCTGATACCACTTTAACTGTCACGCCCCGAGATTATGCAGCGAAACCAATCGGGAACGTGAACAGCCAGCTAATACGCCGCAAGCGAGCAATATAATCAGAGCGCTAACACATTCACACATAAGAAATGAATGCACATAATTTGGACAAAACCTTTACTTTTATTGGATAATAATCAAAAGTACAAAAGGTTGACTCTTAGCTCTTTAACTAACTAGACTCAATAAAAAGGGAAAATGACATAGCAACTCTTTACTATCAACTAATGACAATCTAAGGCTTCGCTCCTTCTTTATTCACTCCCAGATCCATCACTTGAGTAGTCTAAACCTGACCCGCTAGAATTTTCTGAAAAAATTAGAAAAGTAGGGAATGAGCACACTTGCCCAGTAGGTATCTTCATATCAACATGAAGGCAATGTTTAAGTAATTAGTATTTTAGCTCTAGAAATTAAGATAAATGCATATAATGAAACATGCGAACAAAACCATAGTAACAACGCAAGTAACAAGATATCACTATAAAGTCATGAGATCTCCGATATAGCTTGAGAGGATAATCATTCAAGAATATATAGTGGCCTTTCATATAACAAGAATGTACTTGCATGTATCGAGAATGTAATTTTCATAACCATGAAGGTCATGCACTAGAAAGTCATATAACAAGAATGTATAATTTCATGTAGAGCCTCGTGATTTTCACTCGTCTATAAAGACAAGTACTCCCAGCGCAATGTGACACCGGTATCATCGTACCCCATAGTTTTCACCACGTTTCTGACAATCAGTCGAGGGGGCTAGCATGGAGCCCTTGGACACAATCAGTGCCCAAACTGCATCTTTAAGTTGTAAATCAAGCTACTTCCATGAGAAATATCAATAAAGTAGGCCAATAATGTACATTTTCAAACTATAGTTTCATGATAACAAATATCAAGGTAAGAACGTTCCAAATATGAATATGAGTTCCAAGGTCGAATTAAGAACAAGGTCATGCTATGGAAAGAATTCGGTAGCATAATGGTACATTCCTTAATTTCCATAATTCCTTAATGTTTTATAAATCAAGATGCTAGGTTCCAAATAATCAAGAGACCATCTAAGAACATAATAGAATCAACCCTTGGGTAAAATAACTCAAAGATAGAAAACAGTCTAGTTTGGCCGCAACTTAACAGTGGCGGTCATGGTATGGCCACAACTTGGACAGAGTTGATGCATGAAGAAAGAAAGTGTCGACGCATTGATAAATCTCTGAAAACAATAGCGGTCAGGGGAAAAAGTCGCTACCTGATAGTAGCGATCTGCAGGATGGTCGCTAATTAACATTGGCAGTCTCTTGAGGGTCGCTAATAGCCAGGACATAGAAAAATGCCAGTAAAGTGCTTTCTAGACAATTGGGCTTTGAGGGTACAACCAGCTCGGCGTCCTAGTGAGAATCCCAGGCTCGTGAAGACTTACAAAGGCCTTGAAACAAGATCACCTAGTCCGGTGGAAGGAATATCAAACGGAGAGGGTCACAAGTCCAAGATTGTGTGCCTATGAAGTGCAAAAGTGTATCTAATAGCCACACATCGGAGTACACAACATGTACTTAAGAAAGACTATAGATGAGAAGGGATCATGGTAAAATAGTGATCAAATCAAAACGAGTATGTGAAAATGTGATCATTACTACAAAAGTATATGTTTTGGCATGAAAGTTGCATAGCTAAAATAAGCATGTAAACCTTGTAAGATATGCAATCTATCAAGGATGATGCACAATATAACCAATATTACGAATATGAAGTAAAACTAGGAATAAAACCTATTTACCTAAGTTTAACATATAGTTCTTAAGGTCAATCTGCAATCTGTTTAGAGTTAATAGGCAGCAAAATCAGAAGATAATGGCGGTCATAAGAGGACCGTATGCTGGCGGTTGTGGTCTATCACAGGGCCTCTAAATGATTAGGGCGGTCTGGTATAGAACATTTCTATTTTGTAACAGACAGAAGTACAATAGGTCATATAAGGCCTATTTGTGGGCGATAGATAAATGAAATCTATGCTCAGTAGAGGGATAAGACATGATAGAACATAAGAAATGTATGGAGATGCATGGTTTACATTAATTAAGCCAAAAGTTATCAATTTCTCATTAAAGGGTAGGATTCATGCATGCTGTGATAACCTAGATGCATAGTTGAAATAAAACACTAAATACTCCCAGTATAGTGCATGAAATCCGGAGGTAACAGAGGGCTTTTGTTCCTAACACATAAATTTAGCCTTTTCATGAGATAACCTACCATTGATTCGATCCCTAGACTTTGAATTTCTGACTGAAAGTTGACCCTAGTTTCTGCACGTCTTGTGCTAAACCAGCAACTTCTCGTCCCTCATTCTCCTCAACCACTTCATCTAAAACCGTGAAATTTGGAGAGTAGGTAGAAGATACGAAGGGGAACAAAAAGTTCTAAATGATCAACTTCTAAATACCTCGATTAGGGCTTCCAATCTCTAGGTCTTTATTGGACGGCCACACTAGTTCCTGTGCGGACTACAGCAAACTAGCAACTTGTAGGGCTTCTAACTCTCCAACAGCGTGCCCTCCTGGCACGAGATTTTGAAGAGAATTAGACAAAACTAAGGAGAACAAATTATTCTAAAGGACTAACCTGAGATGATGTCTCCTTACCAATGAAATATGCGAGCCAACATTAGGGTTCACACGGGTCAAAGTTAGGGTCTATTTATAGGGTTTTGAGTTAGGGCTGATGATTTGATCGAGTTGGGAGCCCTGATTAGGGGTAGGATCAATCCCCAAGAGTCCTAGACATGTTTACATGTCTACACACTTTGATCCATGAGGATTTGGATGCCAAAGATCTAAGCTTTCCACGCTTCTTCCATTTACGGAATCAAGATGAATTAGCGGCCATGTCTGGATCGCTAAAATGAAATGGCAGTCTCGCGATAGATCGCTATTTGGCGTTAAATTTGAAATATTCAAATTTTCTTATTATCTCGTATTTATCTAGTAATTGGTGTATATATCCTATTTTATGTTTCTATTAATGGGCTGGTGTCTAAAGGTCTTGGAATTAGGTCTTTGGGCCTATTAGAGTTGGACTTAACGCTTTGGTTAATATAGGACCTTTAAATGGATCTAATTAATCCTTAATTCTTCTTAATAGTCCATTAAGCCTTTTTAATTTCTTAATAATTATATTTAATCCCAGAAAATTCTCAAAAAAATTTGGGGTGCTACATCGAAAGTCAATCTTGCCAATCTGCTTGCCATGGTATTCCCTACAAAACAAAATGAGCAAACGATCAGTATTCTTGGGGAAGGCCTCGGGGCCTTCCACCTTGGCGAAATGATGAAGGGAGACTGGGTCCCACCAGGCGTGCCAGCTTGTGGGAATGAGAATTTATTTTGTTATTTATTTATTTATTTATTTATTTATTAGGGGTTTTATTTAAGCATAGGGCGTGCCATCATAAAGTGACAAGTTTATTGTGCGCACCATCTGACTGGTCAGAACATAGTGGGTGATCGTGTCGGGACCCAAAGTCCGCCATACCGTAAAGGCTATGACATTAATTACGTCCTTCCGAAAGAAGGACAACCCTTGATTAATCGCCAAAGTAGAAAAACCCTCGGGACTGAAGGAATACATGCAAACAATGCTCATTTTATGAAATGGAAACAGGGTTTAATTGTGCATGCAAGCATGCAACAGTGATATTTATTCTATTTAGTCGATTCTGGGTACGAGGTGGAGAACTTAGATCTGAAGATCACCTCACGCTTAGTGATAGTTTCTGGCCGGACTTAATTCGACCTTCTGCTAATCACCATTTTACATACTAGAGAATAAGGAGATGTAAGCATTCATACACGTGCATATACAATAAGATATGAGCAAATATATATATGGGGGTTGATTTCTTTATTTGGAATCATATGTAGAAGTTGGAATTAGTTGAATAACGAGTAGAAGTCAGTTTCGACTTATTGCAGGTTGGTTGCAAATACATTATGATCACTTTATTTAATCATTCACTTGTATGTTTAAATCATATATTCATGGAAAATTTCGGCAACACCTCTCCTGTCCCGAGGAGTATTGGGGAGGGTATAAGATGCTCATCCATGAAATATCAAGATGATCTCCTGAAAGACGATCATGCCTAAATGGCAATCCCGTACCCTATGATGAGTGGGAAACTTGAGGGCTAGCCCTCCAGGTAGTCACGATCACTCGTAGGGCTGTCGATACGTGGCTGCCTTTTATTATGAGAGCGTGTTTATCTTAGCGGGGCATGCATATGAGCCCATGAGTGTGTATCTGGCATGACCGCATTTAGGTGGACTCGTATGTTGCCAGGACAATGTGTGCCGAGAATGACATTTATTAATGATTTATTCCCTTTTATTGGGTACCTGGTCCTCATAATTCGGCAAGAGTAGCCTTGGACCGTTACCACCATAGGGTATGGAAACTGCGCGAAAAACCTGAGAAACACGATACAGAACTAAATCACAGATTCCTAACGGAATTTTGATAGTATCTCCCCCTGCCCTAGAATATGTTAGGGGAGATGTATTGAAAATCTATCTATAGTAAGCTAAGATGGGCTCTGTGAAAGATAGGCATGTCAGAACAATAGCCAGTGAACCGAGGGTCCGAGAGGCGATGGGGCACTATTCGCCATTAAGGTGACTTATTTACTATCCCCCTAATGAGCTCACCGGAGATCACGCCGCAGTAGATAGCGAATCCCCATGACTCGATGGGGTAATTGAGAAGCCTAGAGATGTGTAAAAGTGATAATGTCGGAGTAGACCCCTGTGACTATATCTCCTGGAGGTAGTTAGGAGCCCGGCGGCCAATGGGATGGCAGAAAGGGTAATACGGTGGCCAACAAAAGGGATATCAACCTATACGGTGGCCAAAAAGCATAAATGCCTAGGGGTAAGGTGGCGGCCAAGTGAGGAGAGGCCACCCGACAGCTAACTCAAGACCTTCCGATCTGGCACGCTAAGGGGAATATGGGTACAACATGATCTGACGGCTAGCTTGAGGGGGGGATCCGACGGCCAAGTGAGAAACTTGCGATGCGGCGCGCTACACGCGCCGGATCAGGGCCAAAGGAGCTCACAGCCGTATGAGGGGTTCCTAATCTAAAGAAGGTGAAATGGAAGGTGTGCTGGATGGGGAAGAGTCTCAGTTGTTCAAGGGGAATGCTACGTAGAGCCAGGATATTTCACTGAGTCAGAAGGTGGACTAAATCTGGGTTCAGACTGGATAAAGATCAATGAAACGGTGGTCGGAGCATATCTTATTTTAGACTGTAAAACAAGAGAAATCTCAGAGATGCATATCCCTCACTCATTCAGGGAAGGCTAGAGACCATGCTGGGGAACTCGCAAGCCTATGGTTTCTAGTTGGGGAGATAAATAACGGTCATAATTCAAAAATACAAGGGGGGAATCATACGGAATCAAACCATCGATGTAGAGTAGGGAGAACGAAGCCAGAATCTGCCCCACTCTAGGGACGTCGAGGGATCACATGTAGATGCGTATGAATCCCTAACGGCCAACGAGGTTTTAACACGGGGGTAAGTCACCAAGCTAGGAAGAAGGTGAAGCAAAATGATGCGATCATATGTAGGCCCGTAAGGGCACTTTATGGGACTCAAACGATGCCCTAGCACTTGAAAGGTCACAGGGACTCACCGAAGAGACGACAATCGAAACATATAGCCCCAAACGGGGTGATTTATTTAGTTCAGAAAATGCCCTGACCGCTATTCAATCACCGAGAATGAGATAGAAACAAAGACGTGCCAATCTACTAGCAAATAACTTCAATTCATTTATTAATCTTTGGAATAACATACATGACAGCAAAATTCAAAGGATAATTACAGAGGGAAGACAACAGGGGGAAGGGAATTGTAGCCCAGGATAGGCATTATCAGACGATGAAACCCACCTTGCAACAGTTTCAAACTCCCCTTCCCTATTGGCTCTCTCTTCTCTCTTTTGTTCTCTTGATTTCTTTCTTCCCTCTCCATCTGTGGATGGGCTTGTATCACTCTCTCTCTATTCTCTTCTACTGTCTGCTATGTTCTCTCTGTATCTATTGTATATCGTCTATCGTCTCCTCTAAGTGTTTGAATTGCAAGGCTTTTATGGGCAGGGGGTCCAGTCTTGTAATGGCGACAGAAGGTGGAGAGTTAACCAGACGGCGCTAGGCGGGAGATCTCCTGGCCGCCGGATCAGGGCTGGCCGCCAGTTCCCCTAGGCATTGGCCCATTTATGCCTCATCTAGTCGATTCAGGCGCTTCTTTGGCCCGTTTATTCATCTAGGCTTTGCTTTATGCTTTTGACACATTTATCTTTCTCCTAGTGATATTCGGCCATTTGAGTGGTCGGTTTCCAGCATCTGCTCTCCCCGGGAAACTATTTCTTTGGGGATGAACTCGGATATATCTCAGCTACTTCACACGCTCTAGTCTCTATAGATATTAGGGCTAATACTAGTGGATAATAAGGGATTTAGGTTAAGACGGTGGTGGTGGTAGTGGTGAACGATAACTAGGAGGAAGAACGGGGACTCTAGGTGGGGCCTCTCACCCATCCCCATCGTAGGGACGACGCACCCGAAGCCTCTCACTCTGCCTCCATTCGTAGATCGAGCCCTCTCAGCTTGGATAGGGCATCACACCCAGGATCCAAAAATTGGGGAAGAAGATAGCCATAGCTAAACCTTTCAAATATTCATTCTCTTTATTGATTCGATTACAGTAGAGGGGATACATATAGGGGGGAAGGGGAAGACTAAACGATGCAATTACATTGATGAAAGCCTATAAAACAACACTCCATTGATGCCCTCGAGCTTCCAATCCCTGGACGGTTCATCGGTGGTTGCTGGCAGACAGAGGCAGGATCGCGGCCCCATGGGGGCCGCGTTCTGGTCGCGACCCCATGGGGATCACGATCACCTGCAGAAGCCCTTCTTACACCAGCCGTCATTCCCGTTAAAACCCCTCCACTTGAAGGAGGTTCGACTTGGAACCTCGAACGCCAGGACCCTGATTTGCTGGGACAAATCAATTCCCAGAGCTCTGATACCAAATCTGATGTGAAACGAGGATGGGGTCTTCAAAATATTCAATTGGAGGGTGGAGTTAGTGCTGGGAGGGGCCAGGACTGGTCGCGATCCTCTTAGGGACCGCGTTTAGGTCGTGACCTGGAGGGAGACCACAATCTGACTGGGCTCTACAGTCTTCAAGATCTTCTGCCTCCACGATCTTCAGTCAACGCTCTTGAATGCAGTCTGGCCGTTGCCCGCATTCATATTAACGTCGCCTATCTTCCGTTCGCGTTAAGAACACAGCCTCTGGAAGTATTTTGGGCACCCAGAATGGTGGAGATTTAGCCAAGGGCATCCGTGGGCGATGCTCTGAGGTGTTTGGAGCTTTTGGGGGCTGGGAACGGGGTGAGCAACAGGGAGAGGAGGGATTACAACTAGTCTCTATAGATATTAGGGCTAATACTAGTGGATAATAAGGGATTTAGGTTAAGACGGTGGATCAGCAAGCGAACACTCATGAGAAGCCTCAGTGGACTGTAGAGACGCAAAAATTAACATCATTTTGAGTACATCTCCTGTAACCGTATAACGCCCCAAGTTGACTCTCAAATTGACTTATTTAAGTGGTTTTCCTCATTTTTCTTTATTATCATCAAACATCAGAGCCTTATCACAATTAATTGGGGTCGGCTACATGAATCCTGTTCCGCCAAAGATTTCTATCAAGTGCAATATTCGCATTTAAACCTAAGAAACTAATGTCCTTCCTAATAACATCGCACCATCTCATTTTAGGCCTTCCCCGAGCTCTTTTACTAGCATCCACTAAGATTTGGTCACATCTTTTAACCGGCGCTGAGTTAGGGCGACGACACACATGTCCAAACCACCTGAATCTATTTTCTCTCATTTTACTATCAATTGGAGCTATCCCTAAGTCCTTACGGATACGTTCATTCCTAATCTTATCTTTCTTAGTCTTGCCACACATCCATCTCAACATCCTCATCTCTGCTACACACATTTTGTGGATGTGTTCCTTTCGTACTGCCCAACACTCGGTACTATATAACAAAGCAGGTCTCACAACCGTTCTATAAAACCTTCCTTTGAGTTTCACAGGCATACGACGATCACAAAGGACACCTGATGCACTTCTCCATCTTAACCAGCCTGCCTTAATCCTATGTGTAACGTCATCATAAATCTCCCCATTCTCTTGTATGATAGACCCTAAGTATCGAAAGCTACTACTCTTCTGAATGTTATGTCCATCAATTAGAACCATGTCTTCCTGAACCACTCTCCCATTACTACAATTACAGTGCATAAACTCTGACTTACTCCTACTAATTTTAAAACCTTTAGACTCCAAGGCAAGTCTCCAACGCTCTAACTTAGCATTTAGAGCATCAATACTCTCATCAATTAAAACAATATCATCTGCAAAAAACATACACCAAGGGATATCCTCATGCAATTGTTTAGTTACTTCATCCATAACTAAGGTAAAGAGATACGGACTTAGTGCAGAACATTGATGCAAACCTATAGAAACGGGAAATTCACCAGTCTCCCCAGCAATAGTTCGAACACTAGTAATAGCGCCGTCGTACATATCTTTAATCAAATCAACATATCCTTGAGAGATTCCTTTCTTTCTTAATGTCCACCAAATCAATTCTCTCGGTACTCGATCGTACGCCTTCTCTAAATAAATAAAAACTATATACAAATCTTTTCTCATCTCTCTATACTTCTCCATTAGCTGCCGTAGTAAGAAAATAGCTTCTGTAGTAGATCTATTTGGCATAAAACCAAGCTGATTTTCCGATACAGTAGTCATACATCGGAGGCATTTTTCAATTACTCTTTCCTAAAGTTTCATAGTATGACTCATAAGCTTAATTCCACGATAATTGTTACAACTTTGAATATCTCCTTTGTTTTTATAGAAAGGAACTACAACACTTTTTCTCCAAACTTCTGGCATTCTCCGTTCCTTTAAAATTTTATTAAAAAATTTAGTTAACCACTGAATACCAATATCTCCTAGGCCTTTCCATACTTCAATAGGTAAGCCATCTAGTCCTAAGGCCTTACCCACTTTCATTTTTCTTAAAGCATCCTCCACTTCTGACATCTTAATACGCCTGAAATATTGATATTTATCAAATATTGTGGACTCTTGGGTATCTTCTAAAGATAAATCATTGACGGAATCTCCATTAAGTAACTTATGAAAATAGCTATGCCACCTCCCTTTAATCTCAAGATCCTTAGTTAAAACCCTTTGATCTTCACCTTTAATACACCGAACATGATCTAAATCTCTAATTTTCCTTTCTCTTAATTTAGAAAGTTTAAATATGTCCTTTTCACCCTCTCGGGTTCCTAATTTATTATATAAATCTTCAAATGCCTTTGATTTAGCTTCGCTAACTATTTTCTTAGCTCTCTTTTTAGCGATTTTATAGGCTTCTAGGGTTTGATCATTTTTGTTAGTTTGCCAAACTTTAAAGCATTCCTTTTTTACTCTAATGATATTTTGGATTTCCTCACTCCACCATCAAGTCTCTTTTTCTAAATTCTTTTTACCTTTAGATTCGCCTACAAGTTGTTTTGCAACCCTCGTTATACAATTTGTAACATTATTCCACATTACATTAGTTTCTTGTTCTAAATTTCAAATATTTTCCTTTAATAGATGATTTTTAAATGTTTCTAAACTTTTACCTTTTAAATTCCACCATTTAATCTTGGAATAATTATTTATAATGATTTTTCTTTTGAATTTAGGGATAGTGACATCCATTACTAACAACCTATGTTGAGGGGATAGACTCTCACCAGGAATAACTTTGCAATCTTTACATAAAACTCTATCGACCTTCCTAATGAGAAAATAGTCAATTTGACTTATATCTGTTCCACTCTTGTACGTTATTAAGTGTTCGTCCCTCTTCTTAAAGAAGGTATTAGTAATTGTTAGATCATAGGCCATAGCAAAATCAAGAATAGTGTTACCCATATCATTTCTATTGCCAAAATCAAACCCTCCATGAATCCTCTCATAGCCTCTATTATCTTTACCCACATGACCATTAAGATCCCCTCCAATAAAGATTCTCTCTTCACTAGGGATATTTTGGATCAAACTATCAATAGCCTCCCAAAATTACTTTTTAATGCTCTCTTCTAATCCTACTTGAGGTGCATATGCACTAATTATATTCAAAGTATCCTCACCTAAGATAAGTTTACATAACATTAGTCTATCCCCCAATCTATTTACTTCCACAACTCTGTCTTTTAAGTTTTTATCTATTATTATAGCGACACCATTTCTAGAATTATTATTACCCGTATACCAAATTTTATATCCATCAATGTCTTTAGCTTTATGTCCTTTCCACCTAGTTTCTTGTAGGCAAGCTATGTTAATCCTCATGTCCTTCATTAACTTAACTAATTCTAAACTCTTACCCGTTAAAGTTCTTATATTCCAAGTAGCTAGACGGATCCTATATTTTTGGACTTGCTTCTTTACCCGTGTGCGTCTAACCCCACACGAGAACCCTTGCCTATTTGACACCGCAATCGGGCGCCATTGCGGCGCGTTGCTTACGGGGAACGCCCTAGCTAGCCCTTGCTCACTTGTCATTCCATCCGGGTTCCGATGTAACACGTCGCTTATGGAGAACGCCCTAGCATTAGCACATAATGTATTTGGATCAGAATTCATGTTGGAGATGTGACAAAATTTTACTGCTGGCTGTCGACCTAATGCAAACCCTCCTCTTTTCTAATCCGGGCTTGGGACCGGCCATGGTAGAGTTATTTTTCTTTATTATCATCTTTTCCTTATTTCTTTTATTTTTTCATATTGTTCCCAAATCTTTCTCCTATTTTTCGAGGCCTTTTCAAATCAGAGTCTCACTGAGTGGACGAGAATTAATTCGTGCCAGGACCCCCTGATGCCATTTAAAGAATTCCTGTCAGGACCCCCTGATGCCATTTAACCCAGAGTTCGTGTCAGGTCCCCCTGACGCCATTTTAAGAATTCATTTCAGGCCCCCCTGACGTCATTTAACAATTCATGTTAGACCCCCATGGCGTGAATTTCATTTCCATATTTTGATCAATTAATTCCTACCAAAATTCATATTATTTGAATTCGCACCTTTCCAAAAGGACGCGAATTTTTTAATTTGCGTCCGGAAGGAAGACGCCAATTCTTTTCCAATTTGGTAACTTTAAAACTTTTCATAATTGATTTTAAATTGGCGCCTTTCCACATTGACTCATTTAATTGGTGACCACTATAGTAGATGTGAATTCTTCCAAAAATTCATTCCACAAACTAACCTTTCCTTTCCCCATTTTAATCTCCTTTTTTGACATGGGAAAGGGTTCCTATGGCTTTTAAGACAGTGAGGACATTTGGAAGAAGGATTCCTCTCCAAATCTCATTAGAACCCCATTTTATATTTTTAAGGGAATTAAACCTACGAATTTCAACTCTATAAATATATAGGACCCCTCTCCCTTGAGTGTAAAAGAGGCTGAATTCTTTTGATCTTAGGGAAACTCTGCTGGAGGAAGGTGCCAAGGAGGAGCCTCCCATGCATTGAAAGTTACATTCATTCGAATTCTTCCTCCCTTGAAGATTTTGAAGCCCCTTTTAGAGAAAAACAATAAGCCTTCCTTTCTCTTATATTTTATTAGCTTAACTTGCATTGCATGCATCATATCTACTTCTTTTATTTGTTTACATCTCAATTATATTGAGATTTCCATAGTGCAACACTTACACCCTCTCTCTCATATCATCATATTTTTATCCACCTTTTGCATAGGGGTTTTAAGACTAAACACCAATAAGGTGTGTCTTTTTCTATGCTTTCATGTTTATTTTTGTTAAGAATTTGATGCCACACACCTCATAATCCTAATTCAATTTCTTTGTTGGTTATTTATTATTTTGCAAGGATAATAAAAGGACGCACTGTTCATCGACCGGTCGATTGGAAGAGAAGGTAGCACTCACAATCTCCCCCTCTTCTAAAGGTATTTATATCGCGATCACCTCCTTTTCTTTATTGTTAATATCATTCGAGGCCCGCGTGTCTCTTGTGATTACACTCCATTTAGCATTTACATGCTTCTCTCTTCCCTTTCTTATTATTCTTTTTATTATCATTCATTTTATTTAAATCTTGTGAAATTTTTATAATCTACAAATTGGCAATCACGGTGGGACCCCTTTTTCTATTTCTTTGATTACGCTTTTCCTTTGGCACACGTGTATGACCCTCCCTTTGGCACCCATGGTGCATTTCCATTTGTGCTCCATGTAGCACTCTCCCTCTTTTTTATTGCTTTTATCCCTTGTGCACCACGTGTACAACCCCCTCCCTAAGTGATCACTAAGTTGTATGATTTTTAAATTTTACAAAGGAAATTGGATGCCATGCATGCTCTATATTATTTTTAGTGGATTGCCATGCTTTTGATGCTTATTTTGTGAGTGTTTAACCTTGTTATTACATCGGTTTTTTTTATTTTTCATAGTTTTGTGGCTGCTGCACAGGTTCTAGATGCGATTTTCATAGATACCACATTCTTCTTAATGTGGTCCTCAACTAGATAGCATTATGCTTCTGTAATATATATATATATATATATATATATAGTCTCTATAGTGGACGCCAATTTCAAAAATTGGTGCCCACTGTGCAAGACGCGAATTCTTGTGTTTTTGTAGAACCTCATTTTTCTATTTGTTCTGCCTTTCTTTTGCATATTATCGTTCATATCTATGAGTTTTCCATATTTTTGTGTTAGTTCTGCATTCTTAGGGCATTGTGGGCTTGGGAGACCTCTCCCTACTTTTTTAGGAGATATTTTACCCTCTCTTAGTGAAGGAAGGACCCTCCAATTGAGAACTCCTCTCTTTGGATTGGAATCTCCTCCACCAAGGCCTCCATAAGTCCCCCACATCGAAGCATTCCTGCTTCGATCGTTGGGCTGGCTGTACCTTTGAAGTTCCCTAGATTTAGTTGGCCTATACGTGGTGAGAATCAACCTAGTTGGCATCAAAGTTAAACTATATTGAAACTAGGTTTATACCCTTGAGAGAATTACACCAAACCTTGTTAAAAAGCATCTAATTCGTCAAGGGACAACTAGAAACCAAGCGTAAACATCCACTTGTTTGATATCTTTGTAACTTGATTTGATTGAATTATTGTTTGATTTGCTTAATGTTGTGCTTTGATAACCACATTAATATGTCTAATTACACATATAACTATGAGGATGATCAACCTAGTCCATCTTATAACCCTCAAGTCTATAATTCTCATCACAACTTTCACAAGGGATATCAAGCCAATTCCTATGGTTTTGTCCACCCCATGGGAAACTCTCAATTTCGTGGTCCCTCGCCTCAAATGCGAGCCACTACTCCCAGTGAACCATCTCCTCCACATGACGAGAAGGTCTCTCAAGTCTTGCATGCACTAGATCGTCTCACCCCTCAACAAATCCAAGTCCTTAAGGTTGTTGTTAAGGGCATAGTTTCTTCTCATCCTCCTTCCACTCCCTCTCCGGTGGCCCATCATCCACCTTCTTCCACCCATCCTCCTTCATGTCCCCGAGGCCCATATGTTCCTTTCACCCCGATCTTTTTATGGGTCAGCTCCTCCATGCTCTACGGCCCTCATTCCAAGCCCCTCCAAGGTCTCAAGGCCAACCATCTACTTCACAAGTCACCCCCCTCCAGTAAGTTCTTCTCAATAAGATCATTAAAATGGAGGAACAATTGAAGAGGCTCTCAAGTCCACGGCCTCCATATCAAGCCCCTCCTTCTCAAGTAGATCCCCACCATCAAACTTTTATAGATAGAATGAACAAAATGGAGAAAGACTGGAAAGAGATTAGAATGCCGTCCACCCACCACCCGTCCATCCCGTTCATTGACATGGCCCACCGCCTCTGTGTCTATAAGCATAAAACCCTCCATATCATCACGCTCCACCAATCAATACTTCTCAACCATGGCGTCCATTTGAATACAACTATGAAGAATTGGAGATGTCACATGATGAAGTTCTTCAAGATATACCTGCTCCGAGGGTCCTTTGCTTCCCTTTTCCACCACCCCCATAAGAACACCCTGCTCAGGATGACGCCTTCCCTATAACACCCGTTTTCGAAACCACCTGGTGCTTTGATGATGGGTCAATACTTCAACAACCCACGTTGATACACTAGGAACCCTGTACCCAATCTCTTCCAACACCAAAACCCTTATGACCCACCAAAATTAAATGATATATCTGTACCAAACCTACCATCATCCACCCTTCAATCACTATCCCTCCAACCACCACACCGCCGACCTCCATTAGCCACTCACCCACCGAGCCCTCCATCGAGCCTTCCACTAATTATCCTCTCCTTCAACCAATTAACCCTCCATCAACACTACCTAAACTCTCCACTATCCCTGTAATCTCAAAGCCCATCATACCCAATCCTCCACTTGACCTTTCACCCGAACCCATGGCTGAAACTGAGCAGGGTTCACTAATTTTTGCACTCGAGCGAACCCCGTCTACTTTCGAGCAAGGGGTAAACCTCGTTGTGTTTGAACCTCCACCTACCCTTCCAACAATGCCTTCCATTGAACCTTCATTATCTATTGAGCCTACCGCCTCCATCTCACCCTCCTCTACCACCCCTCGGAGCAGGTGTACTTCTATAAATACATGTGCAAAGGACGATTCTCAAAAGTCAGGCAAGAAGAATTTGGTCATGGCTATGCCTTTCAAGATTCAATATTTTATTTGTTGGATGCCAATTCTTGTTCTTATATCGGGAAAGTTTGAAAAGACCAAGTCTCCATCGATGCTCAACAAGCAAAATTCTTATAATTGATGCCATGTCGGCGAAAGGCTAAGATTGTTAAGGTCACACTGCTCATTGGTAAGGATACCTTCAAAGCTCTCATTACCCCATGTTCTGTCATGGTGCAAGTACCTAGTAAAAAGAATGGGTTCTCCTCAAGTATTCTAATGACACATTCTGCTACCAAGAAGATGATGAGGCTCATGCTCAAGGGTGGGTCAGGGCATCCCTTGCTAGAAGTCCGCAACGTCATGTCTACTCCATCTTTACTTACATGCAAGGAGTAGGTGCCCATGTTACCAAATGCTTTTAAAGAGGATATTCCAAGAGTGTTGGGCAACATGCCATCTATAAAGCTTCCAATGCCGAAGGTCCAACTTCCACGTATTGACATTGCTCAACTACCAAGGGAGTTGTCTTGGAAGAAGCCATGTTATGCCAAGGTTCCCATGCTGCAAGTGGATCTCCCAAACTATCATTGTGACTACTTGCCAAGAGAGTTGCCATTCATTTTGGATTATATATCTCTTGAAACTCCATCAAGTGAGAGCTTTTGGATATTAGCTACACCAATTGAGCCATCTACCTAGGCACAGTGTTGGCCATTGAGGGGTGAGGATTCTTTTGTTGAGGGGCCTTCCACCGATCCATTCGCTCCCTACTCTATTCTATCATTTCTTTTATTGATTATTAACTTCTTATGGGCCATCCATTGGGAGAGAAGGAGGTTCCCATCCTTTCATTCTTTGCATTCCTTGCATTCATCGTGTCTCATGCATTTGCATTCATTCTCTCCCAGGTCTCTGAATCCTCATCTCCCTCGTCCCTCAAAACCTCCCAATTTCTCTCCATCTGTTTTCCCAGGGCATTACATCACTTCCTATTCTCTCCCTCCGGAATCTCCATATTCTTTATTTCATTAGCTTATCCTTCCTGGGCATTACACCCCTTCTTATTCCATCCTTTCGGAACCTCTGGATTTCTCTCTCTTTTTTCTATCAATTTTCTTAGGACATTGCGACCCTTCTTACTTTCTCCCTCTGGAAACTCTGGACTTCTCCCCTTTTGTTGCATCTACTTCTCTCCACTTAATCCTTCTATTTTCTTAGGGCATCACGTCCCTTGCTAATCCCTTCATTCGGAACCTCCGGGGCCATCGTTATTCATCAATTTTCCCTGGGCATCGTCTCCCTCGCCATTTTCTTCCTCTAGAACCTCTGGATCTTTTCCACAATGATTCTCATCCTCTATCTTCGGGCCCTCCGGATCCACCTATTTCTATCTATCAATTCATTCTTATGATTCCCCTTAATCCCAAGTCCGACCCAATTCCTCTCGCATAGATTGCTTTGGGCATCTACCCTTTCTCCCATTATTTTCAAGGCTTTAGTCCTCACTCCTCTCATTAATTTTCTTTTCCTTCTGTAAACCTTTCATGTAATCAAGGTTTTTACACCTTAGTGAGGGAGTTCTTGTCCTCACCTCTTTTCCTCTTTCCTTATTCGTCTGAGTCTGGTCTTGGCACCACTCCTTCATCTTAAGCCACTTTAAATCTTTGCCCTCTCTTTTATCTATCAAATGAGGAAAATAACTCCCATGATGATCAAGATCGCCTCCGACAGCCGCTTCTACAACAGGGTCGCATGGTGATTCATTTGCGCAAGTATGCATTTTTATAATTCATCTCTACACATAGTTTTTAACATGAAGTGCTTCTTAACATGATCGAGAATGGTAGTCTAGGCCAAGTTGTAGGTCTTAATTAAGTCAATGTCAAACAAAAAACACTACAAGAAATGGGACCTATAGCCACGAATTTTACTTACGTTTCAAGAAAATGTAGGTATATATGACTTATTTCGACATTTTTGAAACTGCGTAGGTAAATTTGCTACGTTTCATTATAGCGTAGCTATATTGTCATCTTATTCCGACAGTTCGTTGAGAAACGTGGGAAAAGTTTATCTATTCCTACACTTTGTGAGTGAATGTGAGAATAGGTCATAGATATTCTTTCACTTTTAACAAAGCGTACGAATAAGTAAATTTAAACAAAAAATAATAATAAATTAAAAACATAGGAATTGAGCTGACCCCGATGGCAGGAAAGCTACCGCCCAATATTTTCATTTTGTTCATATTTAACACTCGATTTCTCCCTAATTTCACCCATCCTCTCCCTCTTTCTCTTCCTCCCCTACCCCTTCCCCTCTATTCTCTCTAGATCCTAAGGACACCGCCTTCGTCTCTACCGCTGTGGACGGGGCTTCCATCGTCATCGCCTTAATCACAGTCAAGCATAATCTAAAACCCCATCTACCTTCTCCATCTTCTTCCATAAACCATAACTCCCTGCGCATCTTGGTGTTCATCAACGAGGAGGGGAGCACATTCCCTTTTTGGGTATAACTTCTGCAAGGATGACTAGAAGCTGGCCCAGCGGCTCATGGTCCATGGCTGCGACCCCCTCCCCCGGAGGCGGTGTTTATCCCGCGCCCCGCAGCTCTACACCTACCCCTTCCCCATCAATGAGTCCATGTGGCGCCTCCCCGACGACTGCAACGTGCGCTGGAGTGGGTACCACTGCAAGAACTTCACCTGCCTCACCCGGAATGCCACCGGGAAGGGCTTCTTCAAGTGCGCCGACTACTTCAACCTCACCCACCCCTCGGCCCCCAGGTGGATGGAGGTTGCCTACACCGACCACCCCTCCACCAACCAGACCTCGGATTTCCTCATCTAAGAAGTGCTCCAGATCAAGCCCAGGGAGATTAGAGTTGGGCTGGACTTCAGCACTTGCACAAGGACGTTCGCTGCCAGGATGTGGGAGAAGTTCAACGTGACCATCGCCATGGCCACCATCAACTATGGGGTTCCCTTCAGCGAGATGATCGCCTTGAGGGGCCTCCTCCCCCTATACCTAACCATAAACCAGAGGCTGCCCTTCTTCGACAACACGCTCAACATCATCCACACCACCAAGTTCCTGGACGAGTGGATCGACTTCATCTTCCTGGACGGTTGGATCGACTTCATCTTCCTGGACTTCGTTCTGGCTGCTGTGGATCGACAGCTTCTTCTGTCCGAAGAAAGATATGAATGATTACCCAGAAAAGTTCAAGATGTTGAGGTTGAATGTTATACTTCTTTTTTTTCTATTTTGGGTTATCGAGTAGGTAGACTTGCCTCGATATTTTTCTTCCTGGCGAATCCGATGTTTTTTTTCCAATTTGTAGTTGGTGACATCATTTTCTGGAGGTGCTTGCAGCAGTTATTTATCTAGGGAAGGCATTCCCTTTTTCAAGCAGCAGATATAAAAAGGATGAATGGGCTGGTTACGGATGTCCAGATATTCGCCCACAAATCACTGCAGATTCCAATACTAGGAAGGCATCCCCCATATCCCATTATCTTGAATGGTTCAACCTGTAATGGGTACTTTTTCTCTTGTTGTTTTCCCTCTTTAACATAGTATGAAATGAGCCATGCAACTGGATGGCTCTTCCGAATCCCATTGTGTGGCTTGTCATTACATTGCCTTGTGAAACTACATTTGTTTCTATTGGAAATGGAACTCCGTAGCTGTAGTTATTCACCTTCTAAAATGATGAGCATACATTTACGAAACTTTGGCATTAGATTGCTCTCCTCCCCCATTGGCATTAGATTGCTACAAAGCGGTGAAAGTTCTTCTCTTTGGTTCAAGTAATTTTAACATCTACAAATCCTGTATCCCAACTAGAACTCTCCCCAGAGAAGGAAGAAAGCAACCCCTATAGCCTCATAGGACTTTCAATTATAAAATAGTTGCGTATGCCATTGACTTGTGAGAGCAAAAGGAATCCTCGGCAGCATCTTATTTGCCGAACATTTTAGTTGACTTAAGATGGTCATCAC
This sequence comes from Amorphophallus konjac, assembly GCA_022559845.1. Taxonomy (NCBI): domain Eukaryota; kingdom Viridiplantae; phylum Streptophyta; class Magnoliopsida; order Alismatales; family Araceae; genus Amorphophallus; species Amorphophallus konjac. Next base: position 147,461,535 of record CM040121.1, read on the forward strand.
TTATTTTACTGCATTATAAATCGTCAAAAGATCAAAATTGTTAAATAGCATGGTAGACTTAGATCATTAGTGCATCATATACCATGATTGTTGAGAGAAACTTTATGATTACTTTCCTCTTGAGGGTGAAGAACCCTCTTAGATGGATAGGGTTGAAGGATGAACCACTCTTTATGAAGAATGAATCGTCTCATTTATGAGTTTTAAATGATTTAGATGAACCCATTTGTTCACCTTCAAACAACTTCCCTCAAAAGATGGTGATAGACATATAAAATAAGATTTCCAGCATTATCTGGGACACATAGGCACGGAGGATTTCAGTTTGAAGCAAAAGTATGCATTTATTTCTAACATTACTCAGCTTATTTCTAACATGCATTTGATCATAATAATCAACATTTTACAAAGGTGTTCATGCTTGCTACATTTTGGGTGGTTCTGCATGCAGAGGGAAGATTCTTGAGGTATTGAAAAATTGGACCGAGGGAACCATCCAAGTTATTGTGGTCACTGATGGTGAATGCATCTTAGGGCTTGGAGACCGTGGACGTTTGTTGGGTAGCCTAGCTAGGGAAATGAGAGTTGGAAATCGAAAGATTGACCATGCACATTTGTTTTTTCCTTTTTTTATTGACTTGATCAAGTATAAAGTCTAGGGGATGGGAGTTCCTTTTGGAAAACTTGCTTTGTATATAGCTCTCTGAGGAATACACCCTTTTGTAGTAAACTTCCCTTTTAGTGAAATAATTCCAAAGCTTTCTTATTTTTGCTAAATTTTATCTTCTCTCCTTGATGCTTTCTGTTTGTAAGAAAAGTATCATGGCAGGCTAATTTTAGTGCTGCTAAAGTGGCATACAATGAATTAGAATCTGAGCATTTTCCTATTGTTAGTGAAAGGTATTGGTGAATTCCTCATCGGGCTTAGGCAAAGTCGAGCAACCGCACAGGTTGGTATATACACCAAGATAGTGGAATATTGTTTTTAAATCTTTTTGTTAAAATTATGTTATGTACTAAAGTTTGGTCTTGGGACTCAATATAGGAGTTTGTCAAACTTTGCATGAATTCATGACTGCTGTGAAGTAGAAATACAAAGGGAATGTCCTTGTCCAGGTAGGTTTCTGCGTTGATTAATTGCCTCACATAAACATTGCATTTGAGTCTATAAATGTGTATGTTCTTAGATTGTTTTCATTAATCATTATTAGGTTGAAGGCTTTGCCAATCATAATGCATTTGAATTGCTTGCTGATGGGACCAAATTTCCTCGAAGGTCGGCCGCCAAGGCACAAGGCACATAGGTTGTTGCCTTTTAAAATGGTAACCCCTTAGTCAACCTGTCCAGGTCAGGAGTTATGATGGGAATCAATACCGAGCACTAACATTTTATTTTTACATTTGTGTCATTTTGTTTACATTTATATCCTTGGCTAATTGAGTTTGCAATTGTAAGGCATTATAAGCCAATTTGTTAGTCTTTAGGAATATTTGGGTTTCTTTGCAAAAAGACCTTTGGGTTTCTATGTAAAATGCCAGTAGGTCCAACAGGGCCGCCACCTTCTTTCCCATTGGTCCACCTAGGATCTAGGGCCCATATGGGGCTAGTTCAAAGTCCAAGATTTGACTTGGACCAAGGGAGGGACAAGATGGAAAAAAATTCAAAATTGGCTACCCCTTAGTCAAGGGGGCGCCCCCTCCTTTGTCATCTCTTGTAAAAAATTTTATTTTTCTTTCTTTTGACCACATGGGGGAAGAAAATGATATCCCTTATTTGCCCCTCCCTAACCCTAGATATAGGTGTAGTTTATGTCTTTTTTCCATTTCTATATAACCCATGTATTTTGTGAATTCCTTAGCAATTAATGAAGAAAAATCCCATTTGTTGCTCAATTTGCCCAAGGGTGCAGCCCTCTCCCCCTTGGAGCTGTGATAGCTCTGAATTTTAGAGGTGTGAAGATTCTCAATTCCCCCCCCTCTGAGTGAGAAGCTCAGCACTGCCGCCACCGCCGGCACCGAGCCGCCATCGCACCACCACTACCACCACGTCGGAGTTCTATCCACCTCTGGACAGAAGCTTGAAGCCCAAACTTTATCTCTAAATCAGGAGATTTGTTCAAGCTCCAATTTTGAGGGTTTGTTCCCCTTATCATTCCCCATCCCTAGTTCAATTTTCATGTCATTTTGCATTCGTTTAGTATTTTTCCCGTAATTAAGTTTCCCCCCAGCAATTTGCCAATTTGCAGATCCGCGGGATAGTGTCCTATTGTTGTAATTTTCCCGCCCACTTAGTCTTCTCTAAAAATTCCCAAAAAAATCATACGTGTTCCTCACATCCCCCTCTTCCACTCATAATTTTCCCAGAGTCTAGATCTATCATTTTTAGGTCAGTAAAAATTCAATCTTAGGCAGATCCTATTCTATCCTGATTGTCTATAATCCAAGTTAGTAAAAAAATCAGGAGAACAGTCATTTTCATTTCTAATCCGTCTACTGGATGGATCTGAAATAATTATATGTTGTATCCCTTTGAGTCCTCTATCCATCGGTACTAATTTTGTCTCGATCCAACACCGGATCTGGGCGCAAAAATTCTTTTCGTGGAGGCGCGCATTTCTGATCTGAGAACAGGCCAGCAAAGCAGTCACCGGGTAATTCCAGCAAAAATACGCCGGGATAGCTTTGGTGATCGCCGCTCCCGGAGATCGATCGGCAACCCCCTCACAGCGTCCCAGCAACCCGCCGTGACCAGAAGGTGACCGGAAGCCGCCGTCCCAGCAGCTGAGTTCGCTTGCAATCCAGCGGGCTGAACTGAGTTGCTGAACCAAGTTGGAATAGTAGCGAGTCGGACCAGCAGCCCGTCTCCGGCCCGAAAGTCCTTCTAGCTTGCTGCCCGTCAACCCGAGTCGCTACTCCCTGGTCTTATTGTAGCCCTTTACCTCCCTGCGTAGAGTGGGCAATTAAATTCACTGTTGTAATTATTTATTTACTGTGTACCGGGGGTACGAGTTTCGGCTGGGGTCGTCTTTCCCACGCCTGGAGCATGGAGGTATCGTTTCCGCTCCCCTCTTTGGCATTTACTTTACTCGTATATATTTCTATATGCTGTTGCTTGCATGTGATAGGTCTTAGCTTGTTATAATTTTATCACCGTTGTGAGAGTGAGTGAGTGGAACCCATCCCGTGACTCGATCCGAGCACGCGGAAAAGCCGATACCCGAGACTCATTGCCGGTTTCTCAACCACGCAAATCCACGCGTTTCCCTTGCATAGGGACGTCCGCGAGCTAGAGTCCCAGGTTCGCGTCCCATCCCGCATCAAATTGGTATCAGAGTTAAGTCGAGTCTAGGGTAGTTGGCTAGTCGGTCCAAGGTGTCACATTGCATCCTCTACCCGGTATATCAAAAGGTGTTACCGGAATGATATGTTACGCATATTGGGAAGGTTGCACACTTTAGTGAGTTCGATCTTCGGATCACACCTTCGCTACGTACCGAATACTGGTTGAGTATAGGTTTGTAGTCGAGTCTGCATTCCAACTTTGCATTGTTGTTTTAGGGTCGTGTCTAGTCCATTAGAGTGTCACTTAGTTGTCTGCATGTCCAACTACCCACCAGCCCATGGCCGTTCCCTAAGACCATGCGTCTGATTGGTCATCCCTGGTGGCCCAATTCAATACTTTCATGACCCGACACCCGACCCCTAAGCCCACAACCGAGTCGTTCCAACGCCCTATAGTGTCAACTGCCATTCTACCTAATGGGTTGCTTACAGAGATCGACTTCATCAGTAGGGTGTCACCTAACTGTGTCTCACAGGACATAGTTGAGTCTCTCTCTAAGACCGGGGAGATTATTCTCAACGGTGGCTTAGCGTTCGTAGAGTTCCAATAGAGGTTTGGCCCCATTCTTTATGACAATGGAGCATGGTGCAAGGTCGACACACTTGCTGGTCCATGCATCATTTTAGGCCAAAATTGGCTGGAAGAGAGGCGTGCAATCCTACTCCGAGCTAGGCCTGTAAAAAGGTGCTGGGAAATAATTTCCAATAAATTATCACAACTCTGATTCAGCGACAGCCACTTCAGGGAGTCGACCCGGGATGTCCCACCATCGTCCCAGCCAAGCGCCGCCTTCAGAAGATCCCAAGAGAACATCGTCCCTTTGGAGGTCATTGTACGCTGTCCAGCAGGCTCAACCGAGTTTGAACAGTGCTGAGTCGGACCAGCAACCCATCTCCGCCCCGAGAGCCCTTCCGGCTTGCTGCCCGTCAACCCAAGATCGTTACTCCCGGGTCCCACTGTAGCCCTTTACCTCCCTGCATGGAGTGGGCAATAAAATTCACTGTTGTAAATTATTGATAATTACTGTACCGGGAGTTACGGTTCTTGGCCGAGGTCGTCTTCCCCACGCCCGGAGCGTGGAGGTACACTCGCCACCCTCCTACTTTGGCATTTTGCTTACCTCGTATATCTTCATATGCCGCTGCTAGAGTGATACGATAACTAGTTCGTCAAATTTTTATCACCGCTGCGAGAGTGAGTGAGTGGAACCCGTCTTGTGACTCGATCCGAGCACACGGAAAAGCCGATACCCGAGACTCATTGTCGATTTCTCAACTGCACAGATCCACGTGTTTCCCTCGCATAGAGACATCTGCGAGCTAGAGTCCCAGGTTTGTGTCCCGTCCCGCATCAAGTTAGCTGGCTCAGATACATGACCTTCACTTCTTGAGGTAGATTCATGTGTTAACTATGCATTTGGCTGTGGCTTTCGTGTATGGATTTCTTGATTTGAATAGATAGATTTTCTGTCATAAAAAATATGAAAGGCGCTTAATTTCTTGATTTCAAAGAATGCAACAATGCTATCAAAGATGCAAATGATGTGGTTGGTGATTAGATCAATCCATATGATGTAATCCTAGATGTCTGTTACCCATCAATCATGCAGCAGGAGCTAAGATTGAGAAAATATGTATGTATTTCTTCTCATAAAAAATAGTTTAATTTCAAGTCATGAATGAAATTTCCAGCAAGTGATTTTCATCCTGAAAGGTTTTATGTAATTTCATCTTTTGTGTTGAAGGCTACTAAGAAGAGTGTTGGAGTTGATGTTTGTATGACCTATGAAAGGCATTTCTATTTCAACCTTCTAGAGATGCAGAATGCTCTTCATGCGAACAAGACAAGCTTGCCTTATAGTTGGTCAAGCAATGTGCAACAGGTAAGCATCAGATTAAATGCAATTCAGTAACTACATGCCTCAGTCATTGATTGTTCGTTACCTAGATATAGTTTAAGTGTGACTATTCTTTGATTTTAATTGAATTCATGTACATGCCAAAATTCTTGGATTATCTTTCATGATTTATCTGGAAGTGTTTGTGTGCCTGTTCTGTTTGCATCTCTTTTTTCTAGGTGGGTATGGTGGAAGAGAGGTTATAGATGATCATTGCACGTTGGCAGTGGCCTCCACATTCCCTATAGAATGGTAGATCCTTTGGGCATTATCTTGAGAAAGGACCACCTTGGATTTACCAAGTGGGAAATTGATGGACCATGATGCAAATCGCACCGTCCAGGTATTCAGCTGATTCTATAGTTCCTTTCCATAGAGTTTCAAGGCCTGTTTAATACAGCTAGGAATCTTTTGATCACTTGTGTCCATCAGCATAGATACCTGTCCGTTGTGTATCTATCTGGATCATGCTGGCATTGCCACATGCTCTTGGAATCTGAATGTTGCACATTTGTTGCCATCTCCATAGAAAATGAATCTAAGGAACGTCACATCTACTAAGGGAACACTCTTCTACCTTTGATGTTATATGCTTGCACATTCCTTGACCCATTTGAATGCTTGCATTGCAGAGAGCACACATATCCAGAATGCACTTGGTTCCCATGCATGACTTGCACTCCAATAATGCTTATTCCTATTTTTATGGTTATCATTGCCATGTAGAAATCCTAGATCAATATGTCATCATTCTGATATCTAGTCTGTGAACAATCCCTTTGTGTGTTAAACAGAGTTACTAAAACTTACAGTTCCTCTTTGTTATCATATTGGTTGGTCCACCTTAACTTTAGTTTGGACAAACTCATAATTATTTGGGATGAACTTGATCAGGCAGAGACCCCATGCTATGCTCATTGGATCTTCTTTTGGCCATGCACTTATTGGGTATCCTTGCATGTAATCTAATCAAATATTGTTTACTCTTTTTACTTGCATTTCAAGAATTTCAGAACATGCAATATTGAACTGTTCAAAATCGAGATCAAGAAAGTCTAAAGATTGCTAGCACATTTTAGTTGGTTACATTGACGGTTGGAGATTATGTGATGTTATAGTCTTGTATAATTAGTGCAAATATATATTCCCCTCTACTTAGATTTACATTACTTTCATCTTTCTGATTACTTTTTTGTCATATATAAAGGTGAATGATGATTTCTGAGATTTCTAGTCTTGTTTTGAGGCCCAAAATGATGAGTTTGCTTCTATATTCAATCTCGATGACCGCAAAGGTAAGAATGGCAATTGATCTATAATCTGTTGAAATAAGTTTTCTAGGGTCTATTTTTTCTGATTTTTCATATTCTTATGTTTCCCTAGTCTCTTTGTTATTGTCCAATTGAGTTTGTCGGTCCTTACTTCATTGCATGACATGTATCTTCCCTAGAAATGTGTGTCGGTGGATGGAAACCATGGAATACATATATCCAATTTAATTTCAAATTTTCGTAAATACTTATATGTCCTGATTTTGGAATGTCACTTATTGGCCAACTTTGACTCACTCATGATCTGCCTCATGAGGAAATATATGCATGTTGATGTGCAATTTGAGTATGAATAGAACTCATAAAGCATTTGGCTGGCATTCAAGTTTTGATAAAATGTTATTTACTCTAAGTAGGCAAATGATTTCATGGTGTTGTCACACCATTCACATCTGCCCTTCTTCTGAACATCTCAAGTCTTTGTCGGGTTAGAAATGAGCTCAAGCAATTGCATAATTGATTTCCTTCTTTCCCTTTCATTTTTGTTCTAGATGGATGATATTGGGTGGCCCAAATTTACTGCTGATGTTGTTGGATATACTTGATTTGATGTGCAAATGTAGTTTTTGTTAATGAGTTTCAGCTTATGACAACATGATCTATTACCTTTTGATTGCATGCATGTTGTGTCAAATAAAGATTTTAATGCATATCAAACAATACAGAGCATTTCTGGTGAAGTTCTTAACTCTCATTCCAAGCTTGATGCCATACCTTGGGATCATCTTTTGTGTGCCATGCATTTACTGTTCCCTTAGTGTACATGTTTGCTATGTTTTAGTTTATTCTTTGTTGAATTTGGTTCATTGAAGGTACTGGTCTTTGATTTTGAAACTAGAGCTTTCTGGGAGTTCTAATCTAAGCTATGTGTCAACAGCTTGACTCTAGGGTATCTCAGTAAAATTAAGAAATATAAAGGATTTACATTTTACAAATGTTGTTTCAAGTTTAGGATATGTTAGTCTTTGCCATCTTACAGTTACAAAATAACATGATGATGCAGTCTTCTCTTTCTTGCAAATTGTTAACAATTTGAAATACTCAATTGATGAATCATGCATTTTGTTACATTTTATATTGAATTTATTCTTGAACTAATGGGATTAGTATTGTTGGGGTCTCCTCTGGAGCTGATCAACAGTGTGGAAAATGCCGTGATTTGATTGTGTTTCGATTGTGTTTTGAATGATTGGCAACAGTTGAGTTGACCATGTTGACTTCATCTTTTACCCTGGTAGCAGTGTGAATTTTGATGAATTTTATTTAGGTCAGAATCAATAGATGGTCATAGTAGGTCTGTGCAAGTTTGCCTTGTGATAAACAGGGTCTATGCATATTCTTTACTAGGCGTATAAGGTCTGTGCATGTTGTGATAAATGCACACAACATCAGTGCATATTTGGTTGGTTCAGCATATAGCATCGGTGCATATTTCAGTGGTCTGTGCTAGTTGCATGATATAAGTTTGTGCATGTCTGTGCATGCTTTGGCAGACAACGCATCATAAGTCTGTGCATCTTTTTCAAATATGCATAATGTAGTCTGTGCACATTTTGCACAAGAAAGTCTGTGCACATATTGCATTGTGTACACCAAGGTCTGTGCACATTCACTCTTAGTAAATCTAATGTCTGTGCACGTTTGGTCTTAAGGCATAATATAGTCTGTGCATGTTTGTACATGTGTGAATAAAGTCTGTGCAGGTTTTTGCTGTGAGCATACAAGGTCGGTGCAAAGCTTACACATCTGCCTTGATCATCTGCACGCAACGTCGGTGCAACTACTGTTAAGTTTTGCACTACAAGTCTGTGCACATCTCATTTATAGCAGATAAGGTCGGTGCACATTTTTGCTTCATGTCATGTATGGTCTGTGCAGGTTTTATCTTGCACACATGAAGGTCTGTGCAGGTTTCAGTTTTATGCACATAAAGTCTGTACAGTCTTTGGCTCATGCGCATACATGTCTGTGTAGGTTTTGCATTTAGCACAATAAGGTCTGTGCAGGTTTTTACTATGTGCTGAGTTAAGCTGGTGCACACTCGCATTGATATTCAGATGGTCAATGCATATAGTGTAGTCAGTCGGTGCATGTTTGCATACAAGCATATGAAAGTCTGTGCACACTGTCTCATTCGCACATCTTAGGTCTGTGCATATTACAAATGACTGATTACAAGATGCTTGATGAAATGTTTCCTTTTCATCTAATAGGATCTTAGCAGCACGTGAGCTTGAACTGAAGCATGCACGTGTTCCCAAAAAGGCTAATAGCTGGCATGAGACTCCAGGAAGCTTATGATTGGCACGTGATCCAAGGAAATAAGCGAGCCAGTGTTTCTACCACGTGGAATGCCATAGCTCAGCGATCTTGACATGTGGACAGATGGGGATCAGATTGCATGAGTGTTTAGGCGGGAAACATGGCGTCCACACGCCCTTTCCCTGCCGTATATAAAAGAGGCATTATCGCCGGATTATAGATAGACATAAGAAAAGTGAGATATACAAGAGAAGATCAGATCTAAAGAGAAGAACAAGAAGAGAGTGCAAAGTGAGAGCCGGCTGATCGTGAGAGAAGAAGAGTTCTAAGAGAATCTGAGAGAATTTGTTTAGCTGTGAGAGAAGGGTGATTTGCTGATGTTCCTGGCGTACGGTTCATAACCATCGCCAGTTTGCTCTACATTGGGAGCTACATTATTTTTCTCGTTGATTTTTCTTTTTCATTTTTGAACTCTAGTTACTACAAGCTGTGAGTCAGCGATTGTGGCATAAGCTGTAAGGCTCGGCAGTAGAGGAGGATTCCTCTGATAGCTCAAGCTATAAGGCTCAACGTGTTTTGGGAAGTTTTCCCCGAAGCCGTGGATCAGAGGTTTGGAAGCTGTGTATCAACAGTGAATCTACACTTGATTTGAGTGTGGGGTGGACATAGATCTCTGGAGGAGATCGAACCGCCTTAAAATACTTTTTTCTCTATGATTTTGGTATTTGCGTTGAGTGTTCCGCTTAAGCAGACATAATTCTGCACTTGCTTATTAGGTTGATATAATTTTGGGGGGAAGATCTATTCACCCCCCCACGAGATCTACATTATGTGGTATCTAAGCATTCCATAGTGTCAACAATTGGTATCAGAGCCTAACTCTTCTACAGGGCTTAATATCCCGAAGAGGTTAGCTATCATGGATGCTAAAGGAATGACAGCCGAGGGACACTCTACAACCAAGTCTCTGTACTTTGATGGTTCAAACTATGCATACTGGAAGAACCATATGCAAGTTTTCCTGAGGGCAAAAGATTTTGAACTCTGGAAGGTTGTTAGTAAAGGCCCCTTCGAATTATCTGAGGATGAGGATTTATGGACACGAGAGCAGATCCGAAGATCAACACTGAACTGGAGTGCTATCAACGCAATCCAGTGTGCCCTTCATCCCACGGAGTTCTCCAGGATCTCATCCTGTTCATCAGCTAAGGAGATGTGGGATAAATTGGAAGTTATATACGAAGGGACATCCCAAGTGAGAGAGACCAAAGCCAACATGCTGGTCACTGAGTATGAGGTGTTTAGGATGAGGCCGAATGAGACTATTACAGAGATGTATGCTCGCCTCATGATTATCACCAATGGACTTAGGAACCTTGGCAAAGCTTACTCTGAATATGAGCTGGTGAGGAAGATTCTGCATTCCCTGACTCCGATCTGGCATACCAAGGCTACCGTTATTGAGGAGTTTAGGGACTTAAAGACCACTAAGGTTGATGAGTTGATCGATTCACTCATGACATATGAGATGAACCTGCCAAAGACAGATGAGCTGGAGAAGAAGAAGAGACCTATTGCACTGAGGGCTAATTCCTGTAAAAGTGGGTCATCCAGCGACCACATCTCCTCAGGATCAGAGATTGAAGGTGATCAGCTCGCTATGCTGGCTCGACAGTTCAAGAGGTTTCTGACAAAGGAGGGAAGAAATTTTGGAAGAAGACAACACAGTGACAGAAGGCAAACAAGGTATAAAACTAATCCTGTCAAAAAGATTGACACCACTATTTGCTATCATTGCAGGAAAGCTGGCCACATGAAGGCAGAATGTCTGAAGCTCTAGAAACTATAGGAAAAATGAAAGAAGAGAAACACAAATGGCAAAGCTATGATAAGTATTTGGAGCGATGAAGATGAGGGCAATTTTAGCTGCACCCCGGAGAGTGAAGGAGAAGGAAGCCAAATATGCATGATGGCCAGGGACTGCGTTAGAGAAAAAGAAAATGATGAGGTAACATCTCCCTTCGAAAATTACATTCTTACTGATTGGGAAAATGCTTATAGTGAGTTACTAGATAAGGTTGATGATGTTAGAAAAGAAAACAGATAGTTAAAAAGAAAAGTAAATTCACTTGTTAATGATACTACCATGTCTGATAGAGTTGCATATCTTGAAACAGAAAATAATTGTCTAAAACAATCTACTGGTGAATTTGATGAGACGAAATCTGCTTTGATTGATGCTAGAAAGGAAAGTGAGATGCTGAAAAATATAATTGATGACTTAAAGCTGAAATTTCAAAGTTGTGAAAATGATATGAGAATTGTTAATGAAAAGTATGAAGCTGTGTTGAATTTCAATGTTGAGTTGAAGAAATCAATAGAATATTTAAAAAAGAAAATGAGGACAAATAGAAAACCCTTGAGAGCATGACCCAAGGTACTGAAAACTTAAATGCTCTTTTAGGAACAAAGGTGAATTTCAGAAGAGAGGGTCTTGATTTTAATCCCATAGCTAAAAGAAGCTTCGAACTCAAAACTGTTTCATTCACAGCAGCAAAGGGAAAGACCACCTCTCTAATTAGAATGTGTAGTGAAAATAATGTTGACAAATCTTCTGTGAAAGCTGCCACTCAGAAAAAGTCCAGTGCTCAGGACAAGGGTAAAAAGAAGATGGAAACGTCCAGCAAATCACGCACATATATGTCTACATTTCAGGGCAAATATCAGGTTAGGGGTCAACCATCTGCAACCTTAAAACCCCAGAATAAGTCTAATAGGTCTCCACAGAAAAATAGCTAGAAGACATAGTTCACTTCCATGCATATTCCAGATGGACCTAGGATAGTTAGGAGACCAGAGATTACCAGAAACCATACCAGAGCTCAGACTCATCATGCATACCATCATGCTCAGCCATATCTGTTCAGTAGGTCTGGAAAGGATAGAGCTTATGGAAGGTCTACATACCACTCAAATTCCACTCCAAAGTATAGACCTCGGGTTAAAAATTGGTTTGGGCAATCTGGGACATGGAACCCAAGGAAACATATTTCCTATGGTCATCCGAGGACCAACTCAGGGTTCACTTCACCCAATGTTTTCCATACAATTAATAACTATAAAAATAGAAATAATAAAAATAAGACAAACAAATCCTCAAAGCAATCAATTCCAGAACAAATGTGATACCCAAATATTTGCTATCATGCTTTGATGACTCTTTTGTTGTTTTGGGGCCCAAACATTTTTGGGTTCCAAACTTTTCTACTTGATCCTTGATGCAGGTATGCATGGCAGCCAAGCAAAATCTGTGGTACTTGGACAGTGGCTGCTCCAGGCATATGACGAGGGACAGGGCCAAATTTTGTATGCTGGTTGAAAAGAATAGAGGCCTTGTCACCTTTGGAGGCAACACCAAGGGTAAGATTGTCGGATCAGGTAAGGTAGGTAAGTGTTCTACCTGCTGTATTGATGAAGTCATGCTGGTAGAACGTCTTGCATATAACCTGTTAAGTATTAGTCAGCTTGTGATAAAGGTTATAGGGTAATTTTTGACTCTACTAGTTGCAACATTTATGAGCCTAATTCTGACATTGTTAAATTTTCTGGTAAAAGAGTCAATAACATTTACCTAGTTGACCTAGATGATGTAGCACATTCAAACTTGTGCCTTACTGCTAAAAAAGATGATCTAGCCTATCTTTGGCATCGTAGACTAGGGCATGCCAGCTATACAGTGCTACATAAACTGAATAAGCATTCAATGGTTAGAGGACTTCCTGAAATATCTTTTAAAATTGATAATGTTGTATGTGAGGCATGCACTCAGTCCAAACAGACTAGGAAGTCATTCAAGTCTAGAATAGAAAACCTATCTTCTAAACCATATGAGCTGATTCATATGGATCTCTTTGGACCCCCAAGGTCAGCCAGTTTATTAAATAGAAGATATGGTTTCGTATTAGTTGATGACTTCTCTAGGTTTACTTGGGTGTTTTTCCTCACACAAAAAAATGAAGCATCTGATGAATTTCAGGAGTTCTATTTGAAAACAAAATAGAATAATGACAATTCTATTCAGAATATATTATCTGATCATGGCGGTGAGTTTGATAACTCACAATTTTATGACTTCTGCAGGGATAATGGCATAACTCACAGGTGATAGAGTGCTATGCCCGGATACAGAGGGGGGTGAATGTATCCCCTTCAGAAATAATGCCCAAATTAAAACTCTAAAGCTCAGATATGCGGAATAAAAACTAATGAGCTCTGCAAGATGAGATGATAAGATAACACATGATCAAACAGTTGGACTACAACAATGCAGCCACCTGATCAAACCAGAAATGCAGACAGAACTATGCAACCCAAACACACCTAGCAAAATATAATGCTCAAGGTTACTACAGATAGGAACAATACAAACAATCCAAGATAACACAACTAACCATGCATGCATAAACTGTGAACGGGAGGTAGGAGGCAAGGAGCAAACGCACAAAACAAACCACTGCATAGTAGATTTTTTAGGTGGTTCGGTCCTCCAGACCTACATCCACCCCTCACTCCCAACCGGAGTGAGGCTTCACTAGCCAATGCTAGAAACAAGCAGACTCAGTCTGCGAACACTTGCTGCCACACAGCTTGACCAGGGGAACATCTTCCCCTCTTCCTCCCAACCGGAGGGACACCCCAAGTGACTCCCAGCCACTTGGAAACCAGAGACCGAAGTCTCCCTTCCTCCAGACCAGGAGGGAACCCACCAGTGACTCCCAGTCACCAGCAAACTAGAGGTCGAAGACCTCTCTTCCTCCAGACCAGGAGGGACCCCTGGACTTGCAACCCACAAGCCCAGAACCGGAGATCAGATCTCCCTTCTCTTGAGACCACAGGAGGAACCCGACCTCAGTCCAGAGGATCGGAAGAACACAGTAAATCAGATCAAATAAAAGGAAAAATAAGAAACGAAAATAACACAGCAAACACAAGCTGTAAATGAAAGAACGTCAGATGTGGCTCCCATGGAGCTGACTGGCCTGGATTTGATCCACGGTCCAGTAGACAGATCTTCAGTAGCTTTTTCCTTCTTCTTCACGAACTCTCTCTCTCTCTATCTCTCTTTCTTTCTCCTCTGCTCTCCTTTTCTCTCACGTTGTTCTCTCCTTCTTCTCTACAACTCTTTTTCTTCTGCCGGCTCACTCTTGTTCTATTTCTTCTTCCTCTTCTATTTCTTCCTCTTCTTCTATTTCTTCCTACTTCTGCTCAAGGCTTCAGTCCTTCTACTTCGATCTGCCTCCTTCAGACAACAGAGTCTTTCTTATATAGCAGCTTGAGCAGGAGCAGCACTGGGCGCGTGTGTTCCACATTTCCCGCCCAAGATATTTGGCCACGTGTCAGCTTCCTGTCAGTCCTCGGATCACGTGCCCTTCATTAGCCTAAATCACATGCAGACAAAGACAAAAGGAATGTATCTACTTAGTTAGTTCAGGCTTTTGACATGAGTGTATATACTTCAGAAGCAACAATGAATAAGTGTGAACACTGAGTGAGTGTATAGACTTTGAGACTTCATGCGAACTCAGTGTATATACTTGCTGAAGAATGCATTATCATAACAGGGGAAATGTGTGGACTTCTGTGAAGTGTATGAAGCCACCGAGTGTATAGACCTGTTGAGGGAAGGGCTGTACAGACTTTAGGACCTATGAAGACGATTGAATAGACTTTGCCTTAGAAACGAGTGTTTAGACTTTGAAGCAAACGCCAGGTAAACGATGTGTAGACTTGGCTAGAAAACGTAGGGAAAGGTATGAGTGTATAGACTTGGCCAAACGTAGGGAAAGGTGAGGAGTGTATAGACTATGCTTCACTTCGAGCAGCCATAGTGATGTATAGACTTAGCCTTTGAGATGTGGCTGTACAGACTTGGAGAGTTGAAGCCAATGTACAGACTTGATGATATCAAACTGATGTACAGACTTGCAGATGCGAAGCCAATGTACAGACTTTATGATATGAAGCTAGTGTACAGACTTGCAGATGCGAAGCCGATGTACAGACTTTAAAGGCTGTGAACAACAAGGCATGCTGTACAGACTTACTCAATCAAACTGATGTATAGACTTTGAAGGATTTGAACGGGAGAATGTATATACTTTAAGAATCGAAGCTCACGTTGTACAGACTTTGTTACCCAAACGATCAATGTATGGACTTGAACTTCTGGAAACGAATGAATAGACTTTGCCACAGTCTAATGTATAGACTTTGTTTCGAGTAACGTAGGTAAAAGACCCCCAATGTATAGACTTCCAACGTGAGTGACACGCTGTACAGACTTTGCTCAAACAGTCCGATGTATAGACTTGGAATTCTAACAGAAGGATGTATGGACTTTGATAAGAGAATGGCTGTACAGACTTCAGGTGAAGACTAATGTATAGACTTCCAATATGAAGACCAATGTACAGACTTCGAATATGAAGACCGATGTATGGACTTCGAATATGAAGACCAATGTATAGACTTCCAATATGAAGACCCAGCAATGTGTAGACTTGATAGTGAATGCATGAACAGTGATGTATAGACTTAGACGCAACATGCTATGCAATGTACACACTTGATGTAATGCATGCCTATGTACAGACTTCAGTTGAAGTCAACCGAAGAGTGTATATACTTTATGAATGCATATGCCAAGACCAGTGTACAAACTTGATCAAATGTCTAGACTTTGCATGAACAGTCGATGTGTAGACTTCACATGTAGAAATTTTGAACGTGTGTGCTGGCAGTGTACAGACATTGATAGTCTAGGGGGGTCGACCCATCTAAGAAGGGGGGTCGACCCACTTCAGTCCTGACAATGCTGACAGAGTTTACACTTGAACAAATAATGCATGTGAAAGATTTATGCAGCAGATAACATGACTGAACATATAATGCAATGCTTCATGATCTGATGAACTGACTGAACATCAAATTAACTGAACATATGAGAGACTGCATTATGATCAGAAAATGACTGAATAACAGCATGATGACTCACACAGCAAGATGACTCACAGTGATTAACTCACATCAAAACCAATCATCAAAAGATTAACTCACATCAAAGCCAATCATCAAAACCACAGGGACACAACAATCTCCCCCTTTTTGATGATGGCAACACTACACTGTGAGTAATTCTGATGACACAAACTATTCTCCCCCTTTGACTTCATCAAAAAGAAAATAGTTTGAGAAGTTAAAGCAAACCAGCATGCAATGATTGAATAAAATTCTCCCCCTTTGGCAAAAATCTCCCCCTTTGATATAATCAATATGAATGCAGATGCAGAAGGAGATACCAAAATGCAAGAGCTCCCCCTAAAAATATGAATGCAAGAACACAATTCTCCCCCTTTAAGAGTTTCTATGCAGCATGATGCATATGACATGGAAGCCCCCCCTCAATAAGTGGAATCTTATGAGATGGATAACAAGGAGAGGTTCAGGTCAATGAATCAATGATATTGAGCAGAAGAGTTTCAAGTAGCAGATTTTCAAAGAAGCTCCAATCACAAGAAATTCAGTAAGATTTTCAAAGAGATATCAATCTCATAAATCTAAAACATAAGTTTTCAAAGTCTTCCATTATAAGGGCTTATGAATGAGCTTTATTGAACAGCATGGTTTAAACATGATGTATGCAGAGTTTATCAATAAAATTCTGTATTGATATCTAAAACCATGGTTTAATAAAAATGAACCAAGCCCTCATATTTATCTTGATTGATCTCCCTTTCTCTTACACAATCAAATCTATTGACTTCTTTCAGAATTACATGCACTAGTATTGAGATCAAGCGATTATGAAGTCATATGATTTTGTCTAGGGTTGTAGCAATTTGATTTTAGCATCAATATTCAGATATTGAGATATGTTCAACAATTTTTCATGCTACAGATTTTACGAGCACTCTAGTTCAGTGCACACATTGTAACTAGAGGATATACCTTGATTAGAGGCCAATATCCGTAAGCACTTAGTGTGACTAACTGTCATGCTTTATATGAACAGAGGTAACATTTACACATCCTGACACACTCCAAATCATTTCTGGATGAGTGAGTTGTATTTCTCAGTGTGCATGCCATTGCTCTGCCTGATTTTCAATGAATTTTATTTTGCAGAGTTAACTAAGGGTCCTCATGACACAGTCCTTTGGACATGGTTTCTCAGTGACCAAAGTCATTGCTCTGACAACTCTTTACCCTTTAGACATTTCAGACAAATTCATTTGCTTCAAGTCAACAATAATTTCATGTACTTAACCAATTAAGCCATGAATTCAATAATGCAGATTTCAGAAGATTTTATAAGACACAGCATGAAATAGATGGTTAAGGTTTATTAAACATGCTTCAGATATTTTTAAGAGATTTTAAAGTCAAACTCCATGAACATTAAACTTAAACCACATGAGTTATTTCAGACATTCATAAAAACGTATAATAGAAGATTCCTAGTTCAAGTGTTTTCAGATTTATAATCGAGATAGTCCCATTGAAATCTTCATGAAAGACTGATGGAATTCTGAAGCCAAATGATACCAATTGATAAGAGAGATTTTGAAGCCCAGTGATTATTTTTCAGAGTATGATCGAGGTTTGTCAACCAAATGAATAAGAAAGGATATGCAATGAATTTTGACAAATGTATGCATTTGACAACCTATATGCAATGCATTGACTCCCCCTGACAATATGCATTCAAACAAACTTTTTGGCATTTTTCAAATTATGGAAATGCAATGCAATTAACCATATGTATGCAAAAACATGCAAAGACTCAACATTGAATGCTATGCAAAGATATGCCATTTACTCCCCCTGAAAACATGCAATGTTTGCAATGAAAACTGAACATATGATTCCAAATGATATTGTGACTTGTGCACATTCAGACTGTCCTATCCAGCAAAGTGACCCATGGTACTAGGCGGAGTACTTTGTCTAAAAGACCACCTCTCACATAGTAAGAACCTCCAGACAGATTTCCCTGCCTTTTGGTAGCTTACCATTTGATATACCATTGAGGTCAATCATGATAATTCAACATGGGCAGCATGCATGGATCAAATTTCAGCTTATCAGATTTTTCAGAATGCAATAGTCAGATTTCAAACAACATACATATGCAGTTCAGATTTTCAAAAATTGCAAGTTTATTCTTATTTCAATATCTAAACAGGCAATTCATATGAGCATTAAGAGACACGAATGCTCATAGTGTTCAAAAGATGACAGATATGCAAGAACACATCAAACCAGATATGCAATGAGTTTCAAAACAGGAAATGCAGAGAATTTACCTGAAAAGTTTAAAAGGGGTTTTCATTCTTGAGTGCCTTGGATTAATACCCCTTTTTATTCCATTCCAAGGCACACCTGCAAAGCAAAGTTATTTTGCACAAACAGGTACCCAAGAGGTCTTGGGTCCTGAATTGACAATGACATTCGTAACAGGTTTTCTAAACAATTTTCTAGCTGCTTGGTCATCAGATTTCATCAAGTAGCAATTATTCATTGAATGACCAATTTGTCCACAGTAATGGCATGAATTAGCAGATTCAAATTTTTCTTATGCACATTACTGTTGTCATGAAGTTTATTGGCAGAGAGAGAGTTCTGTTTACTATAATGATAGTAAGATGCATCAGGTTTCAGATTTGATCTATGCACATTCTTGTTAGCATGAAATCCATGTGCATATGCATGAAACTTTTTGTTGTTGACAGAATTAAAATTCTGTTTACTAAAATCAGCCAGCCAACATTCAGCAGCTCTATGGCCTGGCTTCCCACAGTTATAACATGAAAGTTTTGCAAATTATTTTACAGGGAATTTAGCATGTTTGAGATTCACATTTCTACCCTGAATATGCCAACAGTCCTTGACTGTATGGCCATGCTTTCTACAGTGAGAGCAATTTAGAGAATTTCTTCTAAAAAAACTTGACCAGCATTCAGATGTCTTGTGACCAATTTTGTTGCAGTTAAAACAGATGATGTGCTGGTTCATTGAAACAGATTTGTTTTTATTAAAAATATGTTGGTTTGCAGGGAATTTAGCATGATATGAATAAAAGGTTTTCTTACCACTAGCAAACCAGCAATGAGCAATTAAGTGTCCTAATTTGCCACAATTAGAACATGTGACACTCCTTTTCTGACCAGACATAGATTTTCTAGCATGCTTCTTGTCATCTTGTTTCATCACAAAGCAGTTACTCATAAAGTGTCCATGCTTACCACAATAATGACAGGAGCCATTTGATTTCTTTACAGCATGGCATTTATCTGATGAGTTTTCAGCATGCAAACTGTTCCTTTGAATTTTTGTTGTTTTATGATTTTTATTTTAATTTCCTATTTTCTTAGCCTTCTACTGAGGTGGAGATGAGGTAGAAGGCTTTTCTTGTTCAGAAGATTTAACGAAAATAGTTTTCAGCTTGGATCCATCACCCTTTTTCGACTTTTCAATTTGTTTTTGGGTTCTCTGAATAGTAGACTGAGAAACAGGTGACTTTTGAGAAGTGTGAGAAGTAGAGCTAGCAACAAAAGATGTATGAATTTTATTTTCAAAATTCTTTTTATTTACAGGATTATAACCTAACCCCTCCTTCTGAAAATTGACTTTTACTCCCAGCAGTTTGTTCAGATTATCCTACCCACTAACAAATTTAGACAAGGAGTTTTTTAAATCCTGAATTTCATTTTCTTGAGAGGAAATGTGTAACTCATAACTGGCAATCTCTTGCTCACTGCAATTCATAGCTTCATTCAAAACTTTGTTAGCAATTTTATATTTATCAATTTCCTGCTCTAGATTGCTCAATTTTTCAGGGTCTTCAACACAAGTAGTTTTTCCTCTTTCTAAGGTTAGAAGTCTCTCAGACATAGTGGAGTTCAGCATTTTTAATTTCTCATTTTCTTCCTTAAGCTTGTCATTCTGAACCAATTCATTTATTTAAAGCTGATCTTCTGAATTGACTTCATACTTTCTTCCATTTTCAATTTCCTTCATATCTTTTTGCTATTTTTCAAGATCTTTCTGTAATTCTATGTTTATAGACTTTATGGCATTAAGTTTTTCAATCAGCAAATCATTCTCTCGTTTAAGTTTCTCTAATTGTTCTTCATTTTCTTTGGAAAACTTTCTGAGAGAGTCATTCTCATTTTTCAGCTTGTTTAAATCAGATTTAACACATTCAAATTCTTTCAGCAAATCCTTGCTCTGAACAAAATAATGACTAGCTAGACTAAGCTTCTTTTCACGTTTTGAGATTTCTTTTACATGATCTTGATTTTCAATTTTTAGCAATGAAATTTGTTTCTTCAGCATTTGAGTATCAGACATACTAGCATCAAGAACATTTTTCAGTTCAGCACAATTTCTACAAGGAGAACTTGAACTAACTAACCCAGTACCCTTCTTCAATTTTTTATACTATTTTCTTAACAGTTCATGAGATTCAAGTAGCTCAGAATATGCATTTTCCCAATCATCTAAAGTATAGTTTTCAAAGGGATTTACCTCATCATCATCATCATCTTCATCTTGACTGTTGCCTTGATTATTTCTGTCAGCCATCATGCAGCTGTCCTCATTTCTTATCTGAGTTCGCTTCAGTATATCCAGAATGTCTTTAGCAGACCTGCAATCATGAAGGCAAGATCATAAGGCTCTGTCAGTAGCTGCTTTCATCAGATTAAAGGCTTTCTGATTTTCTCCATCCTTTGATCTACGTCTGTCGGTCCATTTGGATACTTTCGTTGGTAATGTGTGAGGACCTTGTGAAATTAATTTCCACAGATCTGGATCAACAGATTTAACATAAGCACGTAAAGCACTGTGCCACTTACTGAAATCAGAACCACTAAAGACGGGTGGATGAGCCATTGAAAATAAATCAGATTAATACAACAGGAATATTGATGCACTAAAAACAAATTAGCACCGAAGACTGCAAGATCGGATCTGCAGGTCGCTGGACCTTCTAAGCAGACACCGCTCTGATACCAATTGATAGAGTGCTATGTCCTGGATACAGAGGGGGGTGAATGTATCCCCTTCAGAAATAATGCCCAAATTAAAACTCTAAAGCTCAGATATGCGAAAAATAAACTAATGAGCTCTGCAAGATGAGATGATAAGATAACACATGATCAAACAGTTGGACTGCAACAATGCAGCCACCTGATCAAACCAGAAATGCAGACAGAACTATGCAACCCAAACACACCTAGAAAAATATAATGCTCAAGGTTACTGCAGATAGGAACAATACAAATAATCCTAGATAACACAACTAACCATGCATGCATAAACTGTGAACGGGAGGTAGGAGGCAAGGAGAAAATGCACAAAACAAACCACTGCACAGTAGATTTTTTAGGTGGTTCGGTCCTCCAGACCTACATCCACGCCTCACTCCCAACCGGAGTGAGGCTTCACTAGCCAACGCTAGAAACAAGCAGACTCAGTCTGCGAACACTTGCTGCCATACAGCTTGACCAGGGGAACAGCCTCCCCTCTTCCTCCGAACCGGAGGGACACCCCAAGTGACTCCCAGCCACTTGGAAACCAGAGACCGAAGTCTCCCTTCCTCCAGACCAGGAGGGAACCCAACAGTGACTCCCAGTCACCAGCAAACCAGAGGTCGAAGACCTCTCTTCCTCCAGACCAGGAGGGACCCCTGGACTTGCAACCCACAAGCCCAGAATCGGAGATCAGATCTCCCTTCTCCTGAGACCACAGGAGGAACCCGACCTCAGTCCAGAGGATCGGAAGAACACAGTAAATCAGATCAAATAAAAGAAAAAATAAGAAACGAAAATAACACAGCAAACACAAGCTGTAAATGAAAGAACGTCAGATGTGGCTCCCATGGAGTTGACTGGCCTGGATTTGATCCACGGTCCAGTAGATAGATCTTTAGTAGCTTTTTCCTTCTTCTTCACGAACTCTCTCTCTCTCTCTCTCTCTATCTCTCTTTCTTTCTCCTCTGCTCTCCTTTTCTCTCACGCTATTCTCTCCTTCTTCTCTGCAACTCTTTTTCTTCTTCCTCTTCTATTTCTTCTTCCTCTTCTATTTCTTCCTCTTCTTCTATTTCTTCCTACTTCAGCTCAAGGCTTTAGTCCTTCTACTTCGATCTGCCTCCTTCAGACAACGAAGTCTTTCTTATATAGCAGCTCGAGCAGGAGCAGCACTGGGCACGTGTGTTCCACATTTCCCGCCCAAGATATTTGGCCACGTGTCAGCTTCCTGTCAGTCCTCGGATCACGTGCCCTTCATTAGCCTAAATCACCTGCAGACAAAGACAAAAGGAATGTATCTACTTAGTTAGTTCAGGCTTTTGACACGAGTGTATATACTTCAGAAGCAGCAATGAATAAGTGTGAACACTGAGTGAGTGTATAGACTTTGAGACTTCATGCGAACTCAGTGTATATACTTGCTGAAGAATGCATTATCATAACAGGGGAAATGTGTGGACTTCTGTGAAGTGTATGAAGCCACCGAGTGTATAGACCTGTTGATGGAAGGGCTGTACAAACTTTAGGACCTATGAAGACGATTGAATAGACTTTGCCTTAGAAACGAGTGTTTAGACTTTGAAGCAAACGCTAGGTAAACGATGTGTAGACTTGGCCAGAAAACGTAGGGAAAGGTATGAGTGTATAGACTTGGCCAAACGTAGGGAAAGGTGAGGAGTGTATAGACTATGCTTCACTTCGAGCAGCCACAGTGATGTATAGACTTAGCCTTTGAGATGTGGCTGTACAGACTTGGAGAGTTGAAGCCAATGTACAGACTTGATGATATCAAACTGATGTACAGGCTTGCAGATGCGAAGCCAATGTACAGACTTTATGATATGAAGCCAGTGTACAGACTTGCAGATGCGAAGCCGATGTACAGACTTTAAAGGCTGTGAACAACAAGGCTTGCTGTACAAACTTACTCAATCAAACTGATGTATAGACTTTAAAGGATTTGAACGGGAGAATGTATAGACTTTAAGAACCGAAGCTCACGTTGTACAGACTTTGTTACCCAAACGATCAATGTATGGACTTGAACTTCTGGAAACGAATGAATAGACTTTGCCACAGTCTAATGTATAGACTTTGTTTCGAGCAACGTAGGTAAAAGACCCCCAATGTATAGACTTCCAACGTGAGTGACACGCTGTACAGACTTTGCTCAAACAGTCCGATGTATGGACTTGGAATTCCAACAGAAGGATGTATGGACTTTGATAAGAGAATGGCTGTACAGACTTCAGGTGAAGACCAATGTATAGACTTCCAATATGAAGACCAATGTACAGACTTCGAATATGAAGACCGATGTATGGACTTCGAATATGAAGACCAATGTATAGACTTCCAATATGAAGACCCAGCAATGTGTAGACTTGACAGTGAATGCATGAACAGTGATGTATAGACTTAGACGCAACATGCTATGCAATGTACACACATGATGTAATGCATGCCTATGTACAGACTTCAGTTGAAGTCAACCGAAGAGTGTATATACTTTATGAATGCATATGCCAAGACCAGTGTACAAACATGATCAAATGTCTAGACTTTGCATGAACAGTCGATGTGTAGACTTCACATGTAGAGATTTTGAACGTGTGTGCTGGCAGTGTACAGACATTGATAGTCTAGGGGGGTCGACCCATCTAAGAAGGGGGGTCGACCCACTTCAGTCCTGACAATGCTGACAGAGTTTACACTTGAACAAATAATGCATGTGAAAGATTTATGCAGTAGATAACATGACTGAACATATAATGCAATGCTTCATGATCTGATGAACTGACTGAACAGCAAATTAACTGAACATATGAGAGACTGCATTATGATCGGAAAATGACTGAATAATAGCATGATGACTCACACAGCAAGATAACTCACAGTGATTAACTCACATCAAAACTAATCATCAAAAGATTAACTCACATCAAAGCCAATCATCAAAACCACAGGGACACAACAACAGGTTCTCCTCTCCAAGGACTCCAGAGCAAAATGGCATTGTAGAGAGGAGGAACCGGACCCTTGTGGAGATGGCTCGAACACTGCTGGTGGAAGGTAACCTACCAAGGAAATTTTGGGCTGAGACAATTAACACTGCATGCCATGTAGTCAACAGAGCCATGGTAAGGTCATTTACCCAGAAAACTCCTTTTGAAATTCTCAAGGGTAAGAAGCCTTCACTAGCTTATTTCAAGGTCTTCGGTTGTAAGTGTTTTGTGCATGTCAATGCTAAAAGAGATCTTGATAAATTTGAACGTAAGAGTGATTCTGGAATTTTTTTAGGATATTCAGAGACATCTAGAGCCTATAGGGTATACAATTTAAACTCTAAGATAGTAGAAGAATCTCCACATGTGGTCTTCGATGAAATAATGACTAAACTTGAGAATGGTTTGTGCAGGGAATAGAATAATGGAGAAATTCTGAAAAATGAAAATCATGTAGACCAGTCTGAAGATAGTGATGCAGAGGAGTCTGGTCCTCAGGGGGAGGTAAATGAGGTTCAAGGTAATCAAATTATCAATGTCAGATCTCTTAAAGATCATCCTATAGATAATATAATTGGTAATTTGCATGAACCCCCTAGGACCAGAGCCTAACTCACTCAGAATGAATTAAACTCCTTTGCATTACTGTCACACAAAGAACCCAAAAACATTGACAGTGCTCTTAGTGATGTGCATTAGATCAATGCCATGCACGAGGAATTAAATCAATTTGACAGGAACAAGGTATGGCACCTAGTTCCACCTCCTGATCATGGGACTGTCATTGGGACCAAATGGGTGTTTAGGAATAAAATAGATGAGAAGGGTAATGTCATTAGGAATAAGGTCATATGCCCATATTGCTAGGTTAGAGGCCATCAAAATTCTATTAGCATATGCATGCTCATCAGGAATCACCCTTCAGCAGATGGATGTGAAATCTACATTTTTGAATGGGGAAATAAATGAGGATCTCTTTGTAAAATAGCCTCCTAATTTTGAATGTATAGATCTTCCTAATCATGTATATAAGTTGAATAAAGCTTTATATGGACTGAAACAAGCCCCTAGAGCTTGGTATGACAGGCTCCGTAAGTTCCTCACGGATAAGAAGTTCACAAGAGGTGAGATTGACCAAACCTTATTCACACAGGTATGTCATCCAGACATTCTCATTGTGTAAATTTATGTGGATGACATTATCTTTGGATCAACTAACCCAACTTTATGTGAGGAATTTTCTGATCAAATGACACAGGAATTTGAGATGAGTTCAATGGGTGAGCTAAAATTGTTCCTTGGACTACAGGTAACTCAGACTAAGGAAGGAACATTCATAACTCAGTCCAAGTACATCAAGAACCTATTGAAGAAATTCAAGTTTGAAAATTTGAAGGATATAACAGCACCAATGGGTACATCAACTAGTCTTGATGATGACCCAAAAGGTAAATTGGTTGACACCAAACTGTACAGAGGTATGATCAGATCCCTTCTTTACCTTACTGCATCTAGGCCTGATATTCAATTTGCTATGTGTTTATGTGATAGATTTCAGGCTAGTCCTAAAGAGTCACATTTTAGTGCTGTTAAGAGGATTTTTAGGTATCTGTCAGGCACCCTAGAACTAGGTTTTTGGTATCCTGCTCGGTGTGAGCTAGACCTTATAGCCTACACTGATGCTGATTATGCTGGGTGTCGGATAGATAGAAAAGGCACTAGTGGATACTGTCATTTCTTAGGTGGTTGTCTAGTATCTTGGGCTTCTAAGAAGTAACACACTGTTGCTCTATCTACTGTTGAGGCAGAATATGTCGTAGCAGGAAATTATGTAGCCCAGGTGTTCTGGATCAAACACCAACTCCTTGATTATCAGATAGAATTGGGATGTGTTCTAATTCTGTGTGATAACACTAGTGCTATAGCATTGAATAAAAATCTTGTTCATCACTCCAGGACTAAGGACATAGAAATCAAAAACCATTTTTTAAGAGATGAAGTAAGCAAGAATGAAATTGAACTAAACTTTGTAGAATCTGAAAAATAGCTTGCTGATATTTTTACTAAACCTTTGAGTAATGACAGATTTAAATTCCTAAGAAGAGAGCTAGGCTTATGTAAATTTCTTACTTTTCATTCCTGAAGAAGGGTTGTGATCTGATGTGTGTCTGCCTACCAAATATATTGTGAATAAGATTTCAGATGTGTGCCTGTCAATTGAAAATGCTTTGAATAAATGTTTTTATTTGTCTTGATTTCAGAGGTATATAAAATGATATGTGGTGGAAAGATAGATTCTGTCTGTCTGAAAGCCCATACCATGTGTTGAGGACTATCCTCCACCAGGTACCATGAATCAAGAGTATACATGCATTGCACTGCATTTCTTAAATGTTGGGTCTAGTGTTCTGTGGTTAGCTATGTCTTAATGTTGAATAAACATGCATATAGACAGGGGGAGATTTTGTTTAGAACAAGATTGTATATCCATGCTGTATTGTTCTGTCAGGGGGAGTTTTTCTGATCTTCATCTATATGAATTCTGAACAGTTCTCTGTAAATACCCCATTTCAAAACTCTTTGGACCTCAGACTCTTCTCAGATCATCTATCCTGAATAAAATTTTATTCTCTATAGTTGCCTGTGTGTTTCACAATATCCTTCCCATCCTGAATTGATGACAGTCTGTCAATAGGTTCATTACCTTAAGCAACATAAATCTCACATCTTCTATTATAAGAATCATGTTTGCTTCATGAATGAAACAATGGTTTGAGTTTAATAAACGTTAAAGTTTCAGGACTGTATTCCTAAAATAAGGATGTGGAAAACTTTTAATAGCTCTCAACCTCAGTCTCATGTTGTGATAGATTGAGTATGCTTGTGTCTGAACACTGATAAGAAAGTGAAATCTACGTTGAGGAAATTGGAAGTGTGTATTATTTTTAAACAAAACACTCTGAAGAATTAAAAAGGGCAGCTAGAAGAAAAGAATGTGCCTAAAGAAAAGAAATATATAAGTAAAATGGCAGAGCAATGAATGAATGCACTGAGAAATTGAGTACTCTATAAATGAAATAGAGAAAACTCATGTCATGAAGTGCTTCATGTCACCTCTGTTCTTATGGCCAAATCTGTAGGATTGGTTTCATTGAGTATCTTGGGGTACTGGCGTCTGATAAACGTGTACCCTCATGTAAAAAGGTGAAAATCATGACTATTATTTTGATCAGAAACAGTGTTGATACTTTGTGCCTAGTAACTGGGGGTACTGGCGTCCAACCAACGTGTATCCCTAATGTCAAAAGCATAATTGATACCTAACTGTTCAATAAGTCAAAGAGAATCAACACTAAAAAGGTCAGCTGTAACCCTTGTTATCAAAGTCTTATCGAGTGTCAAGTTGTTTAACCTCTATACATATTCTAGTCACTCTCAAAGATTTTCACTGGTTTTGAAGTGAGTAGGATACATCTATGACCAAGTCTTTCATGGCTAATTTGTCGCTGGTTTATTGCTATTAACGGATTCTGTAACCTTATTAAAAGAGTACAGTGTATTCACTCTACCTTTTATTACTCTTAAACCAAAAATCTATCATGAATGCAGAGTCTTGATTCTTATTCTCTGAAGACCTTGAGACATAAATTGATTTATTAATGAACTATTGTTCAGGGTGTCACTCTATTCATTTTCTCCTATTTGCCTTGTGAATCCTGCCTTCCTCACTCCTTGTTTGTTGATGGCAAAGGGGGAGAGAAAATTGTATGCATTGGTTTTCAGGGGGAGAGAAAGAGGGGCATCTGTTGCATTCTTTTGACTGTGTTTATGAGATATCTGTCCTATACTAGATTGAACTTGACTCATCAAAATACACCATGACTTTGGGTGTTGCCATCATCAAAAAGGGGGAGAATGTTGGGGTCTCCTCTGGAGCTGATCAGCAGTGTGGAAAATACTGTGATTTGATTGTGTTTCAATTGTGATTTGAATGATTGGCAACAGTTGAGTTGACCATGTTGACTTCATCTTTTACCCTGGTAGCAGTGTGAATTTTGATGAATTTTATTTAGGTCAGAATCATTAGATGGTCATAGTAGGTCTGTGCAGATTTGCCTTGTGATAAACAAGGTCTATGCATATTCTTTACTAGGCATATAGGGTCTGTGCATGTTGTGATAAATGCACACAACATCAGTGCATATTTGGTAGGTTCAGCATATAGCATCGGTGCATATTTCAGTTGTCTGTGCTAGTTGCATGATATAAGTTTGTGCATGTTTGTGCATGCTTTTGCATACAATGCATCATAAGTCTGTGCATGTTTTTCAAATATGCATAATGTAGTCTGTGCACATTTTGCACAACAAAGTCGGTGCACATACTGCATTGTGTACACCAAGGTCTGTGCACATTCACTCTCAGTAAATCTAACGTCTGTGCACGTTTGGTCTTAAGGCATAATATAGTCTGTGCATGTTTGTACATGTGTGAATAAAGTCTGTGCAGGTTTTAGCTGTGAGCATACAAGGTCGGTGCATAGCTTGCACATCTTCCTTGATCATCTATACGCAACGTCGGTGCAACTACTGTTAAGTTTTGCACTACAAGTCTGTGCACATCTCATTTACAGTAGATAAGGTCGGTGCACGTTTTTGCTTATTGTCATGTATGGTCTGTGCAGGTTTTATCTTGCACACATGAAGGTCTGTGCAGGTTTCAGTTTTACGCACGTAAAGTCTGTATAGTCTTTGGCTCATGCGCATACATGTCTGTACAGGTTTTACATTTAGCACAATAAGGTCTGTCCAGGTTTTTACCGTGTGCTGAGTTAAGCTGGTGCACACTCGCATTGATATTGAGATGGTCGATGCATATAGTGTAGTCAGTCGGTGCCTGTTTGCATACAAGCATATGAAAGTCTGTGCACACTGTCTCATTCGCACATCTTAGGTCTATGCATATTACAAATGACTGATTACAAGATGCTTGACGAAATGTTTCCTTTTCATCTAACAAGATCTTAGCAGCACGTGAGCTCGAACTAAAGCAGGCACGTGTTCCCAGAAAGGCTAGTAGCTGGCATGAGACTCTAAGAAGCTTATGACTGGCACGTGATCCAAGGAAATAAGCGAGCCAATGTTTCTGCCACGTGGAATGCCATAGCTCAGCGATCTTGACATGTGGACAGATGGGGATAAGATTTGGATCAGTGTTTAGGCGGGAAACAAGGCGTCCACACGCCCTTTCCCTGCCGTACATAAAAGAGGCATTATCGCCAGATTATAGATAGATAGAAGAAAAGTGAGATATACAAGAGAAGATCAGATCTGAAGAGAAGAATAAGAAGAGAGTGCAAAGTGTGAGCCAGCTGATTGTGAGAGAAGAAGAGTTCTAAGAGAATCTGAGGGAATTTGTTTAGCTGTGAGAGAAGGGTGATTTGTTGATGTTCCTGGCGTATGGTTCATAATGATCGCCAGTTTGCTCTACATTGGGAGCTACATTATTTTTCTCGTTGATTTTTCTTTTTTGTTTTTGAACTCTAGTTACCGCAAGCTGTGAGTAGCGATTGTGGCATAAGTTGTAAGGCTCAGCAGTAGAGGAGGATTCCTCTGATAGCTCAAGCTGTAAGGCTCAGCGTGTTTTGGGAAGTTTTCCCCGAAGCTGTGGATCAGTGGTTTGGAAGCTGTGTATCAGTAGTGAATCCACACTTGATTTGAGTGCGGAGTGGACGTAAATCTATGGAGGAGATCGAACCACCTTAAAATTCTTTTGTCTCTGTGATTTTGGTATTTGCATTGAGTGTTCCGCTTAAGCAGATTTAATTCCGCACTTGCTTCTTAGGTTGATATAATTTTGGGGGGAAGATCTATTCACCCCCCCTCTAGATATACATTACGTGGTATCTAAGCATTCCATGGTGCCAACAAGTATAACACCTCAGATTTTTTTTCAATTTTCTAGATCATAATCTGTGGGTTTCGGAGCGCTGTTGTGAGTCCCGGAACGTGTTTTATGATTTAATCAGGTTTTTGGTTGTCGAGCCTACGGAACCCTATCTTGGGTGAACCGACGCATTGTCGGGCTCCAGGATGTTACAAGCACGTTGTGCATTTTTCGAGGATCGTGGGAATGATTTTTCCCTATTTTTGTATTTTCTGGATTTTTAAAATCCAAAATGATTTTCGTATAAATAACACCCTCACCCCGTCTCTCTCCCCTCTCTCATGTTCTCTCTTTCTCTCCCTTTCTTCTCCGGCGACCAACAGAGGAAGGTGGGGGTGAGGCGGCGACGCTCGTGGGGCGAGGAGCGGTGAAGATGGAGCGTGGATAGAGGTGGAGGTGCGGTCAAGCTCGTTCGCTAGTTCGTGAACCCGACGGCGGTTCATGAGGCGTTTCACAAGGAAACGGCGTCCTCGGCGTGGGAAATCTTCGGTGGAGGTAGGGGGATGGATCTCTGGCCCCTGTAGTTCATTTCCCCACGATTTGGCAGGCCGAGGCTAGCTGAGCGTGGGTTTTCATTCATGTTGGGCGGTTTTTCCATGTTTAGGGCATGTGGCGGGTTTTGTCTGTCACGCCCCGACGCAGAATATCGGGACTGGCAGTAGAAACAAGTAATAATAATAATATGTTGATTTCTAGAAATGATATGCTGAAACTAAAAGATCGCACATAACCACAAATAGAAACA
Organism: Amorphophallus konjac; assembly: GCA_022559845.1. Classification (NCBI taxonomy): domain Eukaryota; kingdom Viridiplantae; phylum Streptophyta; class Magnoliopsida; order Alismatales; family Araceae; genus Amorphophallus; species Amorphophallus konjac. The sequence goes on from CM040121.1 coordinate 147,492,156, forward strand.
ACTCCATTCATTAAATAACACATAACTAAACCATGTTCCAAACTACAATAATCTCACTTAACATAATCTTGACAACATCCACTTAACACGATTACATTGGCTAACTTCAAATTTACAACTCTTCCAAAATACTCTTAAACACAAATAAACTCCACAACTAGAACTAGCTTCACAGACTTCAATCAGGTTCACTCCACGGTCGTCACTCTTGTCCGTCCCCATCAGTCTGCGAGCCCTCATCTGAGCTACCTGATCGAAAGAGGGGAAAACAACTAGGTGAGCGAACGCTCAGTAGGAAATAACATGCAAGTTTAAGTAATTAACTAATTAATTTGCATTAAATGCGCCGAAAGAAATAACGATATAAAGAAAAGACATAACTAGAAGAGGTACAAGATCATGAATAAAATGAAACTGGAAATTGGCCAACAAGCAAGATTTAACCAAGTCAAGAGAAATTCAAGTATTAGATTATTGTCATAGACATCACGCTAGTCATGCACTCAGTGAAATGCCTTACCATGTCATTCAAACTCCCCGGGACACAAGTACTTTTCGGGCGCTCCTCCTAGGACCAGACCGGACCCTTATGATGCGTTGGCATTGATTTGTTGGATCCAAGATCCCAAGTTATGTCTAGACATTAATCAAGTTAAAAGGCCAAGATTCAAGTTATGGAACTTACCAAAAATTTCAAGGGTAAGTTGATGCAGACATCATGTATGGAAAGTTCAAGTTATCTAGAACCAATCAGGTCCTTGGATTCAACACGAATAATCACGGAAATCACTTCTGTATGATAAGCGGTCGAAATTGGGCCGCTCAAGCAAAACACGGTCTAAAACTGGACCGTTCAGGATAGAGAGGGGTGATACATGGTCCATGTAGGGCCGTTAAAAGAATTGGACGGTTTAAAATGGGCCGCTCAATACTAGTAGAGCTGGAAGCTCAAGAACAAGATAAACGGTCCTTACAGGGCCGTTTCAATAGACAGATGGTCCAATAAGATCTGCTATATAACATGGGCGGTTCTAATAGGTCCGTTCAACTTAATCAACTACAAATCTACCCAAACGGGCTCCGGGCTGCCATAAGTGGGGCAAGACTGAACCAGGGTCCAGCCCACTCTCCACTGGTAAACCTAGGGCTTATTGGGTCGATCCAAACACGATTTTGGTCGAAGATAGAACAAGGTTAATCGACCAATGTTAGTGGCAATTGGCCAGAGATACACGGTTCATTATGGGCCGCCCAATAAGATGAACTGTCCGTTTCGGGCCGCGCAATTCTCAGGGGGTCCAAGTCGAGCCGTGACTCACAACATGATAATCCAAGCGATTCGATCACGTATACAGGTTCAGGTCTTGATGGTACAACCTGCCCAACATCCTAGTGGGAATCCCAGGCTCGCGGGGGCTTGTGGAGGTCCCGTAATGAAGGTCCTAGTCCGACGGAAGGAATATTCGGCGGAGAGTCCCGAACATTACAAGGAAATGAGCTAATAAAACAATGGAAACCAGTAAGACGGTCAGTCAATCATACCGGAGTAGAACGACTGTCAAACAATCCTAATAGTATTTAAGATGTCATGTTTGACTTTAAAAGAGTAAAATAACATAAGGCCATGATGAGACAAGATCAAGTGAAAGAAATTAGGAAAATTTGAGATTGTTTACTTCAATATATATTCCAGTTATCCTGTGGTTGCTAGCTTATCAGTTTCCCATCAATCTATTAAGCTAAATCATGTCAAAACAATTTTGGAGGTTTGGGCAGTTCTGTTACAGCCACTCATGAGCCTCAGCGGTCGTACGACAGACTGTTCAGCCCTTCTTCAGCCCGAAGGCCTGCTAGGGTTGGGCGGTCTGTAATGTGCCCCTGGGAAGCATGCGCGGTCTAGAACAGGCCGCTTAAGTGGAAGGGCGGTCTGGGTCGTACCGCACTTCTACGAGAACAGACAAAGGCGCAGTACGTGAACGGTCAAAACCGTGCCGCCTATACAAGTTGGGCGGTCTATCGCGAGGCTGCTCAAGCCAGTATAATAGAAATTCTGATTCATCCTGCCTGCCTCCGGCGGTTAGGCTAGGGTTACAATGAAAGACCAAATTCACTAAATAGAACGCATGATAATTGGGGCTTTCAGACTTAAAAGAACGAGTACAAAAAACTCTACAAGATAACATAAACAATTTAAGACTTTGCGCCTGAAATCCCTACTTAAAACGAGATAGAACAGATGTAACCCTAGATATGACATGCTTCTACTAAACCCTAAAATTTTTGCAGGATACTAAACAACTTTTAGGGCTTTTGCATTCAATAGAAAGAGCACTCGATGCTGGTTCTAACCATATATATTACTTAAGGTTTGGCTTGTTATAACCTACCTTAAACGGAGGAAGAATGAAGAAGAAGGGACGACGACGCGCTAAGAACACCCCGCCCGTGATCGCCGGAATCCGCCCTCGTCCGCGATTATCGTCGGCCGCCACAGCACCCAAACAAAAACTAGGGTTCCTAAGGGTCTTTTTTATAGGTCACACAAGGTCTAGAGTCTTCTATTCGCGGAGATAGAATCCAATCAAGTTGGATGTGCGCGAACCGCGCGGATAGGGTTAGCCACCGCCTTCTAAACCAAAATTCACTTTCTAGGGTTAGGGTTTCGGGGAGAACTAAGAGGGAAAATGATCCTCTCATTCTAACCTTTCATTTGGATCTGGTCTCAGTCTAAATGATCGGGTATTGGGCTCAAATTTTGCATTTTAAGGTCTGATTAAATTTAGTGTGGATTTGGGCCTTAATCAGTTAATTCGGCCTAATTACGAGTTTTATTTAAGCTGGTCACAGAAGGCACTATTATTAAACATTTTATCCTCTACAAGATTCTAAATTTTCCATATTTTTACAAAATGGTCAAATTTTAACTTATTCTATTTATTAAGGATTTTCTAATTAATTTCTTATAAATTTTCTAGAAATTTTTATTTGTTAATAAATCGGGGTATTACACCCTCCCCCACTTCAAAGAATTTGGTCCTCCAAATTCACTGCACTTAACACGATGGGGAGTGGAAACTCACCTAGAAAAAGTTGGGATACTGTTTTCGCATGGTATCTTCTGACTCCCAAGTAGCTTCCTCGGTCCCACGCCGACTGCATTGCACTTTCACCATAGGTATGGACCGGTTCCTGAGTTGCTGCTGCTTACGATCCAGAATCTTAACAGGTCTTTCTTCATAGGTCAGATCTTCCTTTAACTCAAGATCCGCATGCTGAATGACATGAGTGGGGTCATATACATATTTTCTCAACATCGACACATAGAAGACATTGTGTACTCCGGATAACTGAGGTGGTAGTGCCAAACGGTATGCAACCTCCCCCACTCGTTCCAAAATCTCGAATGGACCAACATATCTTGGACTCAACTTGCCTCGAATGCCAAATCTTCGAATCCCTCTCATGGGAGAAACCTTCAGAAACACATGTTCACCAGCCTGAAATTCCAAAGCTCTTCTTCTGTTGTCTGCATAACTCTTCTGTCTTGATTGCGCTACTTGCAACCGGTCTCTGATAATATGAATATTCTTTGATGATTCAGAAATAAGATCTGGTCCCTGCCATTTCTTCTCACCGACCTCGTTCCAACATAATGGGGATCGACAGCTTCTTCCATACAAAGCGTCAAACGGAGCCATCTGCATGCTGGACTGATAACTATTGTTGTAAGCAAATTCTATCAAGGCCAAGTGATCACTCCAACTGCCTCCAAAATCAATCATGCAGGCTCTAAGCATATCCTCACTATCTGGTTGGTTCTTTCCGTCTGTCCGTCTGTTTGTGGATGAAAAGCATTACTAAAGTTCAGACGGGTTCCCAAAGATTCTTGCAAACCTTTCCAAAAATGTGAAGTAAATCTGGGATCTCTGTCAGACACAATACTGACCGGAATACAATGGAGTCATACAACTTTCTTCATGTATAAAGCTGCTAAAACATCAACAGTCCACTTAGATTTAATAGATAAGAAATGAGCAGATTTCGTCAACCTGTCAACAATAACCCATATTGCATCAAATCCACTACGACTTCTCGGTAGACCCATAATAAAATCCATGCCAATACTCTCCCACATCCATTGAGGTATGTCCAGTGATTTCAACTTCCCTGCAGGTCTGAAATGCTCAGCCTTAACTTGTTGGCACACCAAATATTTACTCACAAATTCTGCAATTTCCTTTTTCATATTCGGCCACCAGAAGGATCTTCTCAAATCCTTAAACATCTTCGTACCCCCAAGATGAATAGTATATCTGGATCTGTGTGCTTCCCCGAGGATCTTGTTCTTAACTTTGGCCACATCAGGTACACAAGTCCTTCCTTGAAACAACAATATGCCATCACTAGCGAGCATGAAGTCAGGTCTGCTACCCAAGCTCTCCTTGATTTCTATCAACTCTGGGTCATTGTCTTGCAATGACTTGATTTCTGCCAATAATTCTGGTTTAAGCTGAATTTGAGCAATCAAAACTTTGTCCTTGTCAACATTTATATCTAAACTGGCTAATTGCTCAAGTAATTTCCATTATTGTAACATGAGACTTGACAACTTAGCCATTGGCTGACGACTTAAGGCATCCGCCACCACATTACCCTTCCCGGGATGATACTCTTTGGAGAAGTCAAAATCCTTTAAATATTCTAACCATCTTCTCTGCCTCATATTGAGTTCTTTCTGAGAAAATAAATACTTCAAACTCTTGTGATCTGAAAATACTGTGAATGTCTCTCCATATAAGTAATTCCTCTATATCTTCAAGGCAAAAACTACTGCTGCTAGCTCCAAATCATGGACAGGATAATTCTCCTCATGCTTTCTCAAATGTCTAGAAGAATAGGCTATCACTTTCCCGTGCTGCATCAGTACGCAACCTAAACCAATTCTCGAAGCATCGGTGTACACCACGAAGCCTCCTTCTCTAGATGGTAAAGCTAAAACAGGGGCAGTCGTTAAACACTCCTTCAAAGTCTGGAAGCTTCTCTCACAATCCTCCGACCAGTCAAACTTATTCTCCTTACGGGTTAATCTCGTTAAGGGTACTGCAATCTTGGAGAAATCCTTAATAAACCTTCGATAATATCCTGCTAGGCTTAGAAAGCTTCTTACTTCTGTTACATTAGTAGGCATATCCCAATTTTTCACTGCCTCTACCTTAGACGGATCCACAGAAATACCTTCTTTCGTAATGATATGCCCTACAAAGGACACCTCCTACAGCCAAAATTCACACTTGCTAAACTTGGCATATAACTGATAATCTCTCAATATTTGCAACGCCATCCTCAAGTGCTCAGCATGTTCTTCCTCACTCTTGGAATAAATCAGAATGTCATAAATAAACACCACGACCCATTGATCAAGGTAGGGCCGGAACACATTGTTCATCAACTGCATAAAAACTACAGGTGCATTCGTTAGTCCAAAAGGCATCACAACAAATTCAAAATGCCCATACCTGCTACGAAAAGTCATCTTATAAATATCCTCTCCCTTAATCTGCAACTGGTGGTAGCCTGATCGAAGATCAATCTTAGAGAAATATTGAGCTCCTACTATCTGATCAAATAATTCATCAATCCTCTGCAATGGATATTTATTCTTGATAGTCAGCTGATTCAATTGCCGATAATCAACACACAACCTCATCGAGCCATCCTTCTTACTGACAAATAACACTGGAGCTCCCCATGGGGATGTACTTGGATGAATAAACCCCTTCTCAAGTAATTCCATTAACTGCTACTTTAATTCCTTCAGCTCCGTAGGAGACATACGATAAGGAGCTTTAGAAACAGGGGTCGCGCCAGGAATTAGATCGATAGAAAACACAACTTCCCTCTCCGGTGGAAGTCCTGGCAATTCCTCAGGAAAAACATCCAGAAAATCTTGAACAACAGGAATGTCCTTAATCTCGATCTTCTTCTCAGGGGTTACATAAACAAAGGCTAGGAAAGCCTGACATCCTTTCCTTATCAACTTATCAGCTCGGTGGGCCGAAATAAGTGGCACAGAATTATGGTGCCTAACCCCTATGAAAGAAAGTCCAAGGTGTCTAGAAAAAGACACAGAACTGGAACTACAATGGACATTGGCTTCATGCTTAGCCAACCAATCCGCTCCTAGAATTATATCATAGTCTTTCATATCTATGCACACTAAATCAACCGGCAAATTCTGTTCATGAACCATAATCTTGCTAGAAGGATAAAAATATTTAATCACTGATCTAGAACCAATAGGAGTTGATATCTCTAGTGGGGAATCCATCAAAACCGGATTCACAGCTAACGTCTTAGCAAAACTCTGAGAAACAAATGAATGAGTAGCACTGGTATCGAAAAGAATAAAAGCTGGCTTTCCATGAACAATGAGAGTACCTTCAACAAGTCCACCCTCCTCGGTGGTGCCCGCGTCATCCTCCTGTAGGGCCTGGAGCTTGCCCTACTGCTTCTTGCTGCCGTGAGGCTTGGTCGGGGCAGCTTGCTCAGATAAGAGAGGACACTCCGGAATGCGGTGATCTCTACTCCCGCAACGTAAGCAGGCGCCCAGCTTGCGCCAGCACTCTTCCATCTTGTGACCCGGATGGTCACAATACTTGCATACGCCCTTAAATAGAACAATAGGGCCAGGCTTCTTGTCTTCATTCTTTGGCATCTTCCCCTTCCATGAACCAGACCCGCCATTGGGCCTTTTCCTGCTATTCCCGGGTTTAGCACTCCCGGAACCAATAGATTGCTCCTTCTTGACGTTCTTCCCACGGATTTTCTCCATCATTTCCAAGGTATCTTCCAAAACTTGGGCTTTCCTCACCATTTCTGCATAGGTCTGAATCTCCATCACCGCCAACTGGTTAATATAATTCAACTTCAGCCCATTAAGAAAACGTTTCGCCTTCATCTTTTCTGTGGAAATCAAATGAGTGGCATAACGAGAAAGTCTAGAGAATTGTGCTTCATATTCTGCCACAGATAAACTCCGATGCTTCAGAGTAGCAAACTCAGCGGCTTTCTTCTCTTGGATTCTGTCGGAAAAGTACTTGCTATTGAAGAATTCTTCAAATTCCTTCCACGAAATTTGCCTATTACCGAGGGTTGCCTTTACTGACTCCCACCAAGTCCTAGCATCACGTTCCAACTGGAAGGTTGTTAACAGCACACGCTCCTGGTCGCTGCATTGCATCACCTCAAAAATCCTCTCCATCTCTTTAAGCCAGTGCTCGGCTTCATCGGGATCAGTTGAGCCTCCAAAACGTGGGGGATTCATCCCACGAAAACTCCTGTGAAAATCACCGGCGCCATGATTCGCCGCTCCACCCTGGGCCACTTGTTGCAAAGCCCGCGTAAGTCCTTGGACCGTTCGCTGCATGTCTCGCCACTGCGCACACTCAACTGCCATCGAAACGTCCTGCACGAAAATAATTTATCTTAAGTTCACTTAGAAGAAAAAGGTTAGAGTTGATTTTTAACTCAACCCAAGTCTCTACCCAATTCTCACTAGGTTTGGTCCTTTGACTCATAACAAGAGTATAGGTTCTACGACAAACACTTAGAATCCTAGAACTTAAATAACCTATAAATATTAGGAAACCTAGGCTCTGATACCACCTAACTGTCACGTCCCGATGCGGAATATCGAGACTGGCAGTAGAAATAAGTAATAATAATAATATGTTGATTTCTAGACATGATATGCTGAAGCTAAAAGATCGCACATCACCACAAATAGAAACAACTCCATTCATTAAATAACACATAACTAAACCATGTTCCCAACTACAATAATCTCACTTAACATAATCTTGACAACATCCACTTAACACGATTACATTGGCTAACTTCAAATTTACAACTCTTCCAAAATACTCTTAAACACAAATAAACTCCACAACTAGAACTAGCTTCACAGGCTTCTATCAGGTTCACTCCACGGTCGTCACTCTTGCCTGTCCCCATCAGTCTGCGAGTCCTCACCTGAGCTACCTGAAAGGGGGGAAAATAACTAGGTGAACGAACGCTCAGTAGGAAATAACATGCAAGTTTAAGTAATTAACCAATTAATTTGCATTAAATGCACGGAAAGAAATAATGATATAACGAAAAGACATAAGTAGAAGAGGTACAAGATCATGAATAAAATGAAACTGGAAATTGGCCAACAAGCAAGATTTAACCAAGTCAAGAGAAATTCAAGGATTAGATTATTGTCATAGACATCACGCTAGTCATGCACTCGGTGCAATGCCTCACCATGTCATTCAAACTGATGAGGGCATCTCACGACACTCCCTCTAGCTTTAGTCGTCTACACACTCTTGATATGGATTGATCATGGTCTTCACTTGTTATCTTCATTTTCCCATGTTCATTTTATGTATTTTCCTTTTATTGAGTCATATCTTATGTATTTTCCTTTATTGAGTCATGTGGTTCTAGTCCATTTCCCTTATTTTGCTTAATTGGGCCTTATTTCCTTAGTTATGGGCCCATAGGATTGAGTCTAGGTTATGCTCGGTCTTTTGTCCTATTGTCAGGGACATTTTGGTCATGTAAAGAGTGGTTGCCTATATATAGGCCCCATCTCTCCACTTGTACTCACTTTTTGGATATTGAAAAAAACCACTTCCTTTTACCTCTTAAATCTCTCTCTCTTACTCTCTTTCCCTCACTCTCTCTCTCACTCTCTCTCTCTCCCAAGGGGAGTTCGCCCCCACCCTCTCTCCTCCTCCCCCCCCCTCACTTACTCCAACCCCCAACCGCCTCCACTACCTCACCCACCTCCATTAAGACCCTCCACTTCCCCAAGCCCCTCATTTACTCCCCTCTCTTTGTCCCAAAGCAAATCCTCCACCTCCCAACACAATCCACCACTTCCCCACACAAATCCCACCCCTCCCTAGACCCATTTCAAATTTGAACCTTCCCTCCCTTGCCTTGACCGCCCCTCAACCCCCTCCCTTGAACCAAGTTCGCCCCCACCATCTCCCTCTCACCCCTCTCTCTTGTGCACCCTCATCCTCCACCACCTTCACTAGCAGACCATATTCTCTTCAGCCCCACTTCGCCCCCCCCCCCCCCCACCTCCATCTCCATAGCCTCCAATACCCCTCAAACACCACTCATCTTCCTCCCATAGCCAGTAGAACCACCTTCCACCACTTTCTCTCTTGGCCATTCCCTTCCCCACCACTTCATCTTCCCTTCATTCCCGCCCTGTTTCAGGAAGCAGGATTACAGCACTTGCAGAGGAGGCCACGGTCATCCCTCAACGACTCAGGAGGTGAGGCCTACATTTCTAGATTCGTCTGCAAGTCAGCTTTCAAGGCGAGGTGGTTTCGTCGGCATCCGAGCTCGGTGCTGTCCGCAACCATCATTCTTCTCCGACTGTGCAGAACTTCTCAGACCAGAAGCCAGAGCGGCAGAGAAGACTCTCCCACGACGAACCTTAAAGGAACCAGCCTTCAGGGTCTTCTACAAAGTTCTTCCTCCCCCTGTCAGCGTCCAGGAACAGAAGGCGGAATCCCATTCGGCATCCGACAACCAGAGATACCAATTTTGTACCACAACCACGCCGGTCTGCCTCCTCACAGTCTGTCCCGACCACCGTCCACTTCTCTGGACATCCAGCTCATCTCCGACAACAGAAGACTTCCCTGTTTGTTTTGCTGCAAAGTAGACTCGTATACGATTCCAACGAGTCCAGCGGTGCCAGATTTGGAGCTCAGGAGCGACCGTGGCCGCTTCTGCAACCTGTTGTTTCAGACTGAGATCGGCCAGAGACTAGAGCTGCATCCATCTTCCAGTCGTCGGAGCAGTCAGCCCCCAGATCATAATATCATCCAAAAATTCAAACCGCACCCCTCTCCGGTTAGCAATCTTTTGGCGCAAGTCTCATCAGATTCTGAGCTCGGTGGATTTATTGGCTGCATCAACATCGACTCCCTGTCCAGAATTACAGAAGCTAGACAGAATCGGCGAAGCTCGGAAACTCGGTTTCCTTTGCATCTCTCCCCACCCCGCTTGGCTGGCTGAAGGTCCCTCCCTGTGTGGAGGTAGTTTTGAATGTATTAGGCATAACCCCCATCCCAAGATCACCCCTCCTGCGTGAGGAGTAGTGTTGTACCGTTTGCAATTTCAGGTCAAGCTACATCGCCGCGGCGATCGGGTGCATACCCTCGCCTCCCGGCGCGCCCTCGTCTCCGATCGGGATCGGTGTCTTCACACCGATCAGGTGAGCTTCTGATACTATCCTTAGTAGCCTTATTCCTGCTAGTTTAGTATTGCTTTGATTGCTCGTCGGCGGTGAGAAGAGGGCTCGAACTTGCATGCTAGTTTGTTAGTGTCCACCGCGGACCGTGAGTGAGTGCCACCAAGCCCCCGCCCTGCGGGCCAGCCGCCCACAAAGTTGGGTATCCTAGACTCATTTGGGGTCAGCCCTAGCATTGTAAGTCCATTAGAACAATTGGGTCCTGCCCCGGACCTTCATCATTATCTCCCGGACCCACCGGGTGAACGTGTGAATCGGGTGAGCAAAAAATCATCATCGTGAGAATCATTGAGCGCTTGTATGCTTGCGGGTCTAAGTCCTAGGGTCATCTCATCATATTTAGTGGTCTTTGGGCTGTGCCACATCAAGTGGTATCAGAGCGGTCATAGGCTTGTCCTTAAAAGTCTAGTCTTGGGTCACACTAAGTTTTTCTTAGGTGCATTCGCACACCCTTGCATAGCCCACCCAACTTTGCATGACCACTCGTAGTGAACTCATTATCAAGGCAATTCATCTTCTTCCAATAACACCATGAATCCCAATTCCCACGGTGACCGGTTCACCATGTCCTTTAGCTTCAAAGTAGTCCTACCCCACAACAAAATCACCATTGTGTTCCTTGATGAGTACCAATCGGGAAATTATGTCTCCCAAACTCTTGTGAACTCCTTGTCACAAGAAGGGAAAATTGTCATCCATGGGGAATGGGTTTTCGTAGAGTTCTATGTACCTTGTGTAAGCCGCATTCCCTCCAAATCCATTACATGGGGTAGGGGAGCATGGTGCAAAATTCGGCCCCTTGGGTCACATATTATTTTGGGAAAAGAATGGATGGAAGAACAACAAGCGATCATAGACCCCGAAGGAAAAGGGTGTCACTTGCAATCCCCGGGAGACAAGAAAAGGTTCCACTTCCCAAATTCTTATAACCAAGCCCTCTCCAAGTTTGAGCAAACCATTCAAAAGTGATCAGTTAAAGTGGAAAATGAGCCTCAAATCTCCATTGCACAAAACCAACCCGAACCCCAACATGAGCAACTCATCCCACCCACTGGTGAGCTAACCATAGAGGAGCCCCTAGCTACCTGGCTCAAGAAAGGTCCCATCTTGTACCCTTCAACCCCATGCAACCTCCCCATAGAGCAAGTTCAACTAGTGCCATGTCATTATCGTCACACAACATATCAATCCTTTCGCCTTGTGGAAACCCTTGAAGACCTACTTAGGAGTTTGAGTTATCAAATGGGGTTGACTAGCATATTGGCCATGGAACCCATTAAGCCCAAGTACATTGCCGTTACCTACTCATCCATAAGCTCCATTACATCTATTTGCACTATAGGCCAATGCACTAGTGAGCTTCTAATCTTCCTGCCAACCCCTAGGGAACTTGACCCAATGAGCCCCACAAAAAAATGCTCTCCTCTCCTCAAGGTCACACTTCCTAGTGAGTCCACACTCTTGTTATTGCCCCTTGTCGATGAAGGTTCAACATGCATCGGGGAACGTCCTACTTGGGCCAACCTATCCAAGGACATAGAGGGATCCCTCCATAAGAGTTTCAATTTCTATGATCCTTTTGACCCCACTCAATGGAAATCCCCTCCTTCCACAAGGAAAGGGATTTCAATTCCCGATGAGTTTTACACCACTCCCCTACCACAAGGAGAGGGCAACCAACCTAAGGAATCCACTTTGGTGCTTACCCCATTAGGAGACGAGTGCCCAGCCCACACTAGGGAGTGTATGCTTTGGAATGCTCAAGGTCCAGGATGGGAAGAAGCCTCATTCCCCTCAACCCAAGTCCTCCTAGATCCACATGTTCCCTTCCCACTAGCCCCTCATTACCAACCCACCTCCTGGCCCTCCTACATCGCTCCCTACCCCTCGCCCCTTTGCAAGGAGCATTACGATAAGTCCCACTGGGTTCATGACTTCCACTTCCCTATGTGTGCTAGGGACCCTAGGGCGACCACTTGGATTGAAACCCACCTCCACATCACCCACCCCTTAACCCATCTTGATCTGTTTGGCCACTCCCTATGGGCTTCCAAGTACTCCTCAACCACCACCCACTCCCTCCTACCCTCACCCACCATGTCAGGCCTAACCCACCCATTCCGAAATTCCGCCCACCCTATGAGAGTCAATGCCAAGGGTGGCATCAACCTTGGAAATAAGGGAGTGACCCATCCCAAGATGTCCACCCCTTGGAACCGCTTCGACCCCCATGAGTGGAAACCCCCAAATCTCACAGATGGGACCATCTTGATAGGAATCCATGTATCACAACCTTTTGCATCATGTGGTCAGGCTAGTCACATCATTTGTGTCATTCACACACTAGGTCCAGTGCATGATAGGCTTACATTTGAACAAGTTGGTCTTCCCCCACTCTTCATCCGTCTCATGCATGATAGGGCCACTTGTGGCTGCCCCGGTCCACCTAAGTGCATCAAGGTCCACATGGTTTCTAAGCATGATAGGTCAATTCATGGATGCCCTGGTCCTCCTAAGTCTGTCAAAACCAATCTAACACTTGATAGGGCTGAATTTGGCTGTCCAGGCCCTCCCTTCATCCCTATAGGATCATCATTCATGACAGTGCATGGTTTTAGGCCTAGAAAGCCCTCGGATCTCATTCCCCTTCCCCCACATGCTAGGGTGTCAGTCTCAGCTGAGTCCTTTGCACAGCATATCACAGAGTTGCATGATGACATCCGCAAGCATATAGGGAAAAGTAATGAGGCTTACAAAAGACGGGCAGATGCTCACCGGCGCCACTGTGAATTCCAAGTGGGAGACCCGGTGATGGTGAGGACGGAGCGGCTCCTTCTCGCGCCTGCCTCCAAGTTGAGGGCACGAGGGTCGGGACCCTTTCGAGTTCTACGACGACTTGACAACAATGCTTATGAGCTTGACCTACCAGAGAGCTATGGGGTACACCCTACCTTCAACGTGGCGGACCTGGTACCCTACAAAGGCCCCGCGGTGGAACCTAGTGAGGAGCTTGAGCCTTTACCCCCCCTTATGAGAGACACCCCCAGAGGGACTCCCCTTTCTAGCTTGAGGGACCGACAAGAGCAGGTAGAGGCAATACTGGATGAGCAGAGTATCATTACGAGGCACAAGGTGTATCAGCGCTATCTGGTTAGGTGGAAGAATCGTCCCCCCACCGAGGATGCATGGGTGAGTCGGGAGGATTTGATGCACCTGGACCCCGACATGATAGAGCAGTACGACAGTCAGGCAGACCCATACTCAACAGGGTCGAGTTCTCCCCACCCCGGGGGATTTGATGAGGGCATCTCACGACACTCCCTCTAGCTTTGGTCGTCTACACACTCTTGATATGGATTGATCATGGTCTCCACTTGTTATCTTCATTTTCCAGGTTCATTTTATGTATTTTCCTTTTATTGAGTCATATCTTATGTATTTTCCTTTATTGAGTCATGTGGTTCTAGTCCATTTCCCTTATTTTGCTTAATTGGGCCTTATTTCCTTAGTTATGGGCCCATAGGATTGAGTCTAGGTTATGCTCGGTCTTTTGTCCTATTGTCAGGGACATTTTGGTCATGTAAAGAGTGGTTGCCTATATATAGGCCCCATCTCTCCACTTGTACTCACTTTTTGGATATTGAAAAAAACCACTTCCTTTTACCTCTTAAATCTCTCTCTCTTACTCTCTTTCCCTCACTCTCTCTCTCACTCTCTCTCTCTCCCAAGGGGAGTTCGCCCCCACCCTCTCTCCTCCTCCCCCCCCCCTCACTTACTCCAACCCCCAACCACCTCCACTACCTCACCCACCTCCATTAAGACCCTCCACTTCCCCAAGCCCCTCATTTACTCCCCTCTCTTTGTCCCAAAGCAAATCCTCCACCTCCCAACACAATCCACCACTTCCCCACACAAATCCCACCCCTCCCTAGACCCATTTCAAATTTGAACCTTCCCTCCCTTGCCTTGACCGCCCCTCAACCCCCTCCCTTGAACCAAGTTCGCCCCCACCATCTCCCTCTCACCCCTCTCTCTTGTGCACCCTCATCCTCCACCACCTTCACTAGCAGACCATATTCTCTTCAGCCCCACTTCGCCCCCCCCCCCCCCCCACCTCCATCTCCATAGCCTCCAATACCCCTCAAACACCACTCATCTTCCTCCCATAGCCGGTAGAACCACCTTCCACCACTTTCTCTCTTGGCCATTCCCTTCCCCACCACTTCATCTTCCCTTCATTCCCGCCCTGTTTCAGGAAGCAGGATTACAGCACTTGCAGAGGAGGCCACGGTCATCCCTCAATGACTCAGGAGGCGAGGCCTACATTTCTAGATTCATCTGCAAGTCAGCTTTCAAGGCGAGGTGGTTTCGTCGGCATCCGAGCTCGGTGCTGTCCGCAACCATCATTCTTCTCCGATTGTGCAGAACTTCTCAGACCAGAAGCCAGAGCGGCAGAGAAGACTCTCCCATGACGAACCTTGAAGGAACCAGCCTTCAGGGTCTTCTACAAAGTTCTTCCTCCCCCTGTCAGCGTCCAGGAACAGAAAGCGGAATCCAATTCGGCATCCGAAAACCAGAGATACCAATTTTCTACCACAACCACGCGGTCTGCCTCCTCACAGTCTGTCCCGACCACCGTCCACTTCTCTGGACATCCAGCTCATCTCCGACAACAGAAGACTTCCCCGTTTGTTTTTATGCAAAGTAGACTCGTATACGATTCCAACGAGTCCAGCGGTGCAAGATTTGGAGCTCAGGAGCGACCGTGGCCGCTTCTGCAACCTGTTGTTTCAGACTGAGCTCGGCCAGAGACCAGAGCTGCATCCATCTTCCAGTCGTCGGAGCAGTCAGCCCCCAGATCAGAACGTCATCCAAAAATTCAAGCCGTACCCCTCTCCGGTTAGCAATCTTTTGGCACAAGTCTCATCAGATTCTGAGCTCGGTGGATTTATTGGCTGCATCAACATCGACTCCCTGTCCAGAATTATAGAAGCTAGACAGAATCGGCGAAGCTCGGAAACTCGGTTTCCTTTGCATCTCTCCCCACCCCGCTTGGCCGGCTGAAGGCCCCTCCCTGCGTGGAGGTAGTTTTGAATGTATTAAGCATAACCCCCTCCCCAAGATCACCCCTCCTGCGTGAGGAGTAGTGTTGTACCGTTTGCAATTTCAGGTCAAGCTACATCGCCGCGGCGATCGGGTGCATACCCTCGCCTCCCGGCGCGCCCTCGTCTCCGATCGGGATCGGTGTCTTCACACCGATCAGGTGAGCTTCTGATACTATCCTTAGTAGCCTTATTCCTGCTAGTTTAGTATTGCTTTGATTGCTCGTCGGCGGTGAGAAGAGGGCTCGAACTTGCATGCTAGTTTGTTAGTGTCCATCGCGGACCGTGAGTGAGTGCCACCAAGCCCCCGCCCTGCGGGCCAGCCGCCCACAAAGTTGGGTATCCTAGACTCATTTGGGGTCAGCCCTAGCATTGTAAGTCCATTAGAAAAATTGGGTCCCGCCCCGGACCTTCATCATTATCTCCCGGACCCACCGGGTGAACGTGTGAATCGGGTGAGCAAAAAATCGTCATCGTGAGAATCTTTGAGCGCTTGTATGCTTGCGGGTCTAAGTCCTAGGGTCATCTCATCATATTTAGTGGTCTTTGGGCTGTGCCACATCACAAACTCCCGGGGCACAAGTACTTTTTGAGCGCTCCTCCCAGGACCAGACCGGGCCCTTATGATGCGTTGGCATTGATTTGTTGGATCCAAGATCTCAAGTTATGTCTAGACATTAATCAAGTTAAAAGGCCAATATTCAAGTTATGGAACTTACCAAAAATTTCAAGGGTAAGTTGATGCAGACATCTTGTATGGAAAGTTCAAGTTATTAAGAACCAATCAGGTCCTTGGATTCAACACGAATAATCACGGAAATCACTTCTAGATGATAAGCGGTCGAAACTGGGCCGCTCAAGCAAAACCCGGTCTAAAACTGGACCGTTCAGGATAGAGAGGGGCGAAGTCAAGGATACACGGTCCATGTAGGGCCGTTAAAAGAATTGGACGGTTTAAAATGGGCCTCTCAATACTAGTAGAGCTGGAAGCCCAAGAATAAGATAAACGGTCCTTACAGGGCCGTTTCAATAGACAGATGGTCCAATAAGATCCGCTCTATAGCATGGGCGGTTCTAATAGGTCCGTTCAACTTAATCAACTAGAAGTCTACCCAAACGGGCTCCGGGCTACCATAAGTGGGGCAAGACTGAACCAGGGGCCCGCCCACTCTCCACTGGGCAACCTAGGGCTTATTGGGTAGATCTAAACATGATTTTGGTCGAAGATAGAACAAGGTTAATTGACCAATGTAAGTGGCAATTGGCCAGAGATACACTGTTCATTATGGGCCGCCCAATAAGATGAACGGTCCCTTTCGGGCCGCGTAATTCTCAAGGGGTCCAAGTCGAGCTGTGACTCACATCACTATAATCCAAGCGATTCGATCATGTATACAGGCTCAGGTCTTGATGGAACAACCTGCCCGACATCGTAGTGGGAATCCCAGGCTCGCGGGGGCTTACAGATGTCCCGTAATGAAGGTCCTAGTCCGACGGAAGGAATATCCGGCGGAGAGTCCCGAACATTACAAGGAAATAAGCTAATAAAATAATGGAAACCAGTAAGACGGTTAGTCAATCCTACCGGAGTAGAACGACTGTCAAACAATCCTAATAGTATTTAAGATGTCATGTTTGACTTTAAAAGAGTAAAATAACATAAGGCCATGATGAGACAAGATCAAGTGAAAGAAATTAGAAAAATTTGAGATTGTTTACCTCAATATATATTCCAGTTATCTTGTGGTTGCTAGCTTATCAATTTCCCATCAATCTATTAAGCTAAATCATGTCAAAACAATTTTGGAGGTTTGGGCGGTTCTGTCACAGCCACTCATGAGCCTCAGCGGTCGTACGATAGACTGTTTAGCCCTTCTTCAGCCCAAAGGCCTGCTAGGGTTGGGTGGTCTGTAATGTGCCCCTGGGAAGCATGCGCGGTCTAGAACAGGCTGCTTAAGTGGAAGGGCAGTCTGGGTCGTACCGCACTTCTACGAGAACAGACAAAGGCGCAGTACGTGAACGGTCAAAACCGTGCCGCCTATACAAGTTGGGCGGTCTATCGCGAGGCCGCTCAAGCCAGTATAATAGAAATTCTGATTCATCCTGCCTGCCTCCGGCGGTTAGGCTAGGGTTACAATGAAAGACCAAATTCACTAAATAGAACGCATGAAAATTGGGGCTTTCGGACTTAAAAGAACGAGTACAAAAGACTCTACAAGACAACATAAAAAATTTAAGACTTTGCGCCTGAAATCCCTACTTAAAACGAGATAGAACAGATGTAACCCTAGATATGACATGCTTCTACTAAACCCTAAAATTTTCGCAGGATACTAAACACCTTTTAGGGCTTTTGCATTCAATAGAAAGAGCACTCGATGCTGGTTCTAACCATATATATTACTTAAGGTTTGGCTTGTTATAACCTACCTTAAACGGAGGAAGAAGGAAGAAGAAGGGACGACGACGCGCTAAGAACACCCCGCTCGTGATCGCCGGAATCCGCCCTCGTCCACGATTATCGTCGGCCGCCACAACACCCAAACAAAAACTAGGGTTCCTAAGGGTCATTTTTATAGGTCACACAAGGTCTAGAGTCTTCTATTCGCGGAGATAGAGTCCAATCAAGTTGGATGTGCGCGAACCGCGCGGATAGGGTTAGCCACCGCCTTCTAAACCAAAATTCACTTTCTAGGGTTAGGGTTTCGGGGAGAACTAAGAGGGAAAATGATCCTCTCATCCTAACCTTTCATTTGGATCTGGTCTCAGTCTAAATGATCAGGTATTGGGCTCAAATTTCATATTTTAAGGTCCAATTAAATTTAGTGTGGATTTGGGCCTTAATCAGTTAATTCAGCCTAATTACGAGTTTTATTTAAGCTGGCCACAGAAGGCACTATTATTAAATATTTTATCCTCTACAAGATTCTAAATTTTCCAGATTTTTACAAAATGGTCAAATTTTAACTTATTCTATTTATTAAGATTTTCTAATTAATTTCTTATAAATTTTCTAGAAATTTTTATTTGTTAATAAATCGGGGTATTACACCCTCCCCCACTTCAAAGAATTTGGTCCTCCAAATTCACTGCACTTAACACGATGGGGAGTGGAAACTCACCTAGAACAAGTCGGGATACTGTTTTCGCATGGTATCTTCTGACTCCCAAGTAGCTTCCTCGGTCCCATGCCGACTGCATTGCACTTTTACCAAAGGTATGGACCGATTCCTGAGTTGCTGCTGCTTACGATCCAGAATCTTAACATGTCTTTCTTCATAGGTCAGATCTTCCTTTAACTCAAGATCCGCATGCTGAATGACATGAGTGGGGTCATATACATATTTTCTCAACATCGACACAAAGAAGACATTGTGTACTCCGGATAACTGAGGTGGTAGTGCCAAATGGTATGCAACCCCCCCCCCCACTCTTTCCAAAATCTCGAATGGACCAACATATCTTGGACTCAGCTTGCCTCGAATGCCAAATCTTCGAATCTCTCTCATGGGAGAAACCTTCAGAAACACATGTTCACCAGCCTGAAATTCCAAAGCTCTTCTTCTGTTGTCTGCATAACTCTTCTGTCTTGATTGCGCTACTTGCAACCGGTCTCTGATAATATGAATATTCTTTGATGATTCAGAAATAAGATCTGGTCCCTGCCATTTCTTCTCACCGACCTCGTTCCAACATAATGGGGATCGACAGCTTCTTCCATACAAAGCGTCAAACGGAGCCATCTGCATGCTGGACTGATAACTATTATTGTAAGCAAATTCTATCAAGGCCAAGTGATCACTCCAACTGCCTCCAAAATCAATCATGCAGGCTCTAAGCATATCCTCCACTATCTGGTTGGTTCTTTCCGTCTGTCCGTCTGTTTGTGGATGAAAAGCATTACTAAAGTTCAGACGGGTTCCCAAAGATTCTTGCAAACCTTTCCAAAAATATGAAGTAAATCTGGGGTCTCTGTCAGACACAATACTGACCGGAATACAATGGAGTCACACAACTTTCTTCATGTATAAAGCTGCTAAAACATCAACAGTCCACTTAGATTTAATAGATAAGAAATGAGCAGATTTCGTCAACCTGTCAACAATAACCCATATTGCATCAAATCCACTACGACTTCTAGGTAGACCCATAATGAAATCCATGCCAATACTCTCCCACATCCATTGAGGTATGTCCAGTGATTTCAACTTCCCTGCAGGTCTGAAATGCTCAGCCTTAACTTGTTGGCACACCAAACATTTACTCACAAATTCTGCAATTTCCTTTTTCATATTCGGCCACCAGAAGGATCTTCTCAAATCCTTAAACATCTTCGTACCCCCAAGATGAATAGTATATCTGGATATGTGTGCTTCCCCGAGGATCTTGTTCTTAACTTTGGCCACATCAGGTACACAAGTCCTTCCCTGAAACAACAATATGCCATCACTAGCGAGCATGAAGTCAGGTCTGCTACCCAAGCTCTCCTTGATTTCTATCAACTCTGGGTCATTGTCTTGCAAGAACTTGATTTCTGCCAATAATTCTAGTTTAAGTTGAATTTGAGCAATCAAAACTTAGTCCTTGTCAACATTTATATCTAAACTGGCTAATTGCTCCAGTAATTTCCATTCTTGTAACATGAGACTTGACAACTTAGCCATTGGCTGACGACTTAAGGCATCCGCCACCACATTACCCTTCCCGGGATGATACTCTATGGAGAAGTCAAAATCCTTTAAATATTCTAACCATCTTCTCTGCCTCATATTGAGTTCTTTCTGAGAAAATAAATACTTCAAACTCTTGTGATCTGAAAATACTGTGAATGTCTCTCCATATAAGTAATTCCTCCATATCTTCAAGGCAAAAACTACTGCTGCTAGCTCCAAATCATGGACAGGATAATTCTCCTCGTGCTTTCTCAACTGTCTAGAAGAATAGGCTATCACTTTCCCATGCTGCATCAGTATGCAACCTAAACCAATTCCCGAAGCATCGGTGTACACCACGAAGCCTCCTTCTCCAGATGGTAAAGCTAAAACAGGGGCAGTCGTTAAACACTCCTTCAAAGTCTGGAAGCTTCTCTCACAATCCTCCGACCAGTCAAACTTATTCTCCTTGCGGGTTAATCTCGTTAAGGGTACTGCAATCTTGGAGAAATTCTTAATAAACCTTCGATAATATCCTGCTAGGCCTAGAAAGCTTCTTACTTCTGTTACATTAGTAGGCATATCCCAATTTTTCACTGCCTCTATCTTAGACGGATCCACAGAAATACCTTCTTTCGTAATGATATGCCCTAGAAAGGACACCTCCTACAGCCAAAATTCACACTTGCTAAACTTGGCGTATAACTGATAATCTCTCAATATTTGCAACGCCATCCTCAAGTGCTCAGCATGTTCTTCCTCACTCTTGGAATAAATCAGAATGTCATCAATAAACACCACGACCCATTGATCAAGGAAGGGCCGGAACACATTGTTCATCAACTGCATAAAAGCTACAGGTGCATTCGTTAGTCTAAAAGGCATCACAACAAATTCAAAATGCCCATACCTGCTATGAAAAGTCATCTTATAAATATCCTCTCCCTTAATCTGCAACTGGTGGTAGCCTGATCGAAGATCAATCTTAGAGAAATATTGAGCTCCTACTATCTGATCAAATAATTCATCAATCCTCTGCAATGGATATTTATTCTTGATAGTTAGCTGATTCAATTGCCGATAATCAACACACAACCTCATCGAGCCATCCTTCTTACTGACAAATAACACTGGAGCTCCCCATGGGGATGTACTTGGATGAATAAACCCCTTCTCAAGTAATTCCATTAACTGCTACTTTAATTCCTTCAGCTCCGCATGAGACATACGATAAGGAGCTTTAGAAACAGGGGTCGCGCCAGGAATTAGATCGATAGAAAACACAACTTCTCTCTCCGGTGGAAGTCCTGGCAATTCCTCAGGAAAAACATCCAGAAAATCTCGAACAATAGGAATGTCCTTAATCTCGGTCTTCTTCTCAGGGGTTACATAAACAAAGGCTAGGAAAGCCTGACATCCTTTCCTTATCAACTTATCAGCTCGGTGGGCCGAAATAAGTGGGACAAAATTAAGGTGCCTAACCCCTATGAAAGAAAGTCCAAGGTGTCTAGAAAAAGACACAGAACTGGAACTACAATGGACATTGGCTTCATGCTTAGCCAACCAATCCGCTCCTAGAATTATATCATAGTCTTTCATATCTATGCACACTAAATCAACCGGCAAATTCTGTTCATGAACCATAATCTTGCTAGAAGGATAAAAATATTTAATCACTGATTTAGAGCCAATAGGAGTTGATATCTCTAGTGGGGAATCCATCAAAACCGGCTTCACAGCTAACGTCTTAGCAAAACTCCGAGAAACAAATGAATGAGTAGCACTGGTATCGAAAAGAACAAAAGCTGGCTTTCCATGAACAATGAGAGTACCTTCAACAAGTCCACCCTCCTCGGTGGTGCCCGCGTCATCCTCTTGTAGGGCCTGGAGCTTGCCCTACTGCTTCTTACTGCCGTGAGGCTTGGTCGGGGCAGCTTGATCGGATAAGAGAGGACACTCCGGAATGCGGTGATCCCTACTCCCGCAACGTAAGCAGGCGCCCAGCTTGCGCCAGCACTCTTCCATCTTGTGACCCGGACAGTCACAATACTTGCATACGCCCTTAAATGGAACAATAGGGCCAGGCTTCTTGTCTTCATTCTATGGCATCTTCCCCTTCCATGAACCAGACCCGCCATTGGGCCTTTTCTTGCTATTCCCGGGTTTAGCACTCCCGGAACCAATAGATTGCTCCTTCTTGACGTTCTTCCCACGGATTTTCTCCGTCATTTCCAACGTATCTTCCAAAACTTGGGCTTTCCTCACCATTTCTGCATAGGTCTGAATCTCCATCGGCGCCAACTGGTTAATATAATTCAACTTCAGCCCATTAAGAAAATGTTTCACCTTCATCTTTTCTGTGGAAATCAAATGAGTGGCATAACGACAAAGTCTAGAGAATTGAGCTTCATATTCTGCCACAGATAAACTCCGATGCTTCAGAGTAGCAAACTCAGCGGCTTTCTTCTCTTAGATTCTGTCGGAAAAGTACTAACTATTGAAGAATTCTTCAAATTCCTTCCACGAAATTTGCTTATTACCGAGGGTTGCCTTTACTGACTCCCACCAAGTCCTAGCATCACGTTCCAACTGGAAGGTTGTTAACAGCACACGCTCCTGGTCGCTACATTGCATCACCTCAAAAATCCTCTCCATCTCTTTAAGCCAGTGCTCGGCTTCATCGGGATCAGTTGAGCCTCCAAAACATGGGGGATTCATCCCACGAAAATTCTTGTGAAAATCACCGGCGCCATGATTCGCCGCTCCACCCTGGGCCACTTGTTGCAAAGCCCGCGTAAGTCCTTGGACCGTTCGCTGCATGTCTCGCCACTGCGCATGCTCAACTGCCATCGAAACGTCCTGCACGAAAATAATTTATCTTAAGTTCACTTAGAAGAAAAATGTTAGAGTTGATTTTTAACTCAACCCAAGTCTCTACCCAATTCTCACTAGGTTTGGTCCTTTGACTCATAACAAGAGTATAGGTTCTACGACAAACACTTAGAATCCTAGAACTTAAATAACCTATAAATATTAGGAAACCTAGGCTCTGATAGCACCTAACTGTCACGTCCCCATGCGGAATATCGGGACTGGCAGTAGAAACAAGTAATAATAATAATATGTTGATTTCTAGACATGATATGCTGAAGCTAAAAGATCGCACATCACCACAAATAGAAACAACTCCATTCATTAAATAACACATAACTAAACCATGTTCCAAACTACAATAATCTCACTTAACATAATCTTGACAACATCCACTTAACACGATTACATTGGCTAACTTCAAATTTACAACTCTTCCAAAATACTCTTAAACACAAATAAACTCCACAACTAGAACTAGCTTCACAGGCTTCTATCAGGTTCACTCCACGGTCGTCACTCTTGCCTGTCCCCATCAGTCTGCGAGTCCTCACCTGAGCTACCTAAAAGGGGGGAAAATAACTAGGTGAGCGAACGCTCAGTAGGAAATAACATGCAAGTTTAAGTAATTAACCAATTAATTTTCATTAAATGCGCGGAAAGAAATAATGATATAATGAAAAGACATAAGTAGAAGAGGTACAAGATCATGAATAAAATGAAACTGGAAATTGGCCAACAAGCAAGATTTAACCAAGTCAAGAGAAATTCAAGGATTAGATTATTGTCATAGACATCACGCTAGTCATGCACTCGGTGCAATGCCTCACCATGTCATTCAAACTCCCCGGGGCACAAGTACTTTTTGAGCGCTCCTCCCAGGACCAGAATGGGCCCTTATGATGCGTTGGCATTGATTTGTTGGATCCAAGATCCCAAGTTATGTCTAGACATTAATCAAGTTAAAAGGCCAAGATTCAAGTTATGGAACTTACCAAAAATTTCAAGGGTAAGTTTATGCAGACATCATGTATGGAAAGTTCAAGTTATTAAGAACCAATCAGGTCCTTGGATTCAACACGAATAATCACAGAAATCACTTCTGGATGATAAGCGGTCGAAACTGGGCCGCTCAAGCAAAACACGGTCTAAAACTGGACCGTTCAGGATAGGGAGGGGCGAAGTCAAGGATACACGGTCCATGTAGGGCCGTTAAAAAAATTGGACAGTTTAAATTGGGCCGCTCAATACTAGTAGAGCTGGAAGCCCAAGAACAAGATAAACGGTCCTTATAGGGCCGTTTCAATAGACAGATGGTCCAATAAGATCCGCTCTATAACATGGGCGGTTCTAATAGGTCCGTTCAACTTAATCAACTAGAAGTCTACCCAAACGGGCTCCGGGTTGCCATAAGTGGGGCTAGACTGAACCAGGGGCCAGCCCACTCTCCACTGGGCAACCTAGGGCTTATTGGGTCGATCTAAACATGATTTTGATCGAAGATAGAACAAGGTTAATCGACCAATGTAAGTGGCAATTGGCCAGAGATACACGGTTCATTATGGGCCGCCCAATAAGATGAACGGTCCCTTTCGGGCCGCGTAATTCTCAGGGGGTCCAAGTCGAGCCGTGACTTACATCACGATAATCCAAGCGATTCGATCACGTATACAGACTCAGGTCTTGATGGTACAACCTGCCCGACATCGTAGTGGGAATCCCAGGCTCGCGGGGGCTTACAGATGTCCCGTAATGAATGTCCTAGTCTGATGGAAGGAATATTCGGCGGAGAGTCCCGAACATTACAAGGAAATGAGCTAATAAAATAATGGAAACCAGTAAGACGGTCAGTCAATCCTACCGGGGTAGAACGACTGTCAAACAATCCTAATAGTATTTAAGATGTCATGTTTGACTTTAACAGAGTAAAATAACATAAGGCCATGATGAGACAAGATCAAGTGAAAGAAATTAGGAAAATTGGAGATTGTTTACTTCAATGTATATTCCAGTTATCCTGTGGTTGCTAGCTTATCAATTTCCCATCAATCTATTAAGCTAATTCATGTCAAAACAATTCTGGAGGTTTGGGCGGTTCTGTCAGAGCCGCTCATGAGCCTCAACGGTCGTACGATAGGCCGTTCAGCCCTCCTTCAACACGAAGGCCTGCTAGGGTTGGGCGGTCTGTAATGTGCCGCTGGGAAGCATGCGCGGTCTGGAACAGGCCGCTTAAGTGGAAGGGCAGTCTGGGTCGTACCGCACTTCTATGAGAACAGACAAAGGCTCAGTACGTGAACGGTCAAAACCGTGCCGCCTATACAAGTTGGGCGGTCTATCGCGAGGCCGCTCAAGCCAGTATAATAGAAATTCTGATTCGTCCCGCACGCCTCCGACGGTTAGGCTAGGGTTACAATGAAAGACCAAATTCACTAAATACAACGCATGAAAATTGGGGCTTTCGGACTTAAAAGAACGAGTACGAAAAACTCTACAAGATAACATAAACAATTTAAGACTTTGTGCTTGAAATCCCTACTTAAAACGAGATAGAACAGATGTAACCCTAGATAAGACATGCTTCTACTAAACCCTAAAATTTTCGTAGGATACTAAACAACTTTTAGGGATTTTGCATTCAGTAGAAGGAGCACTCGATGCTGGTTCTAACCATATATAATACTTAAGGTTTGGCTTGCTATAACCTACCTTAAACGGAGGAAGAAGGAAGAAGAAGGGACGACGACGCGCTAAGAACACCCTACCCGTGATCGCCGGAATCCGCCCTCGTCCACGATCCTCGTCGGCCGCCACAGCACCCAAACAAAAACTAGGGTTCCTAAGGGTTATTTTTATAGGTCACACAAGGTCTAGAGTCTTCTATTCGCGGAGATAGAATCCAATCAAGTTGGACATGCGCGAACCGCATGGATAGGGTTAGTTGCCGCCTTCTAATCCAAAATTTACTTTCTAGGGTTAGGGTTTCGGGGAGAACTAAGAGGGGAAACGATCCTCTTATCCTAACCTTTCATTTAGATCCGATCTCAGTCTAAATGATCGGGTATTGGGCTCAAATTTCACGTTTTAAGGTCGATTAAATTTAGTGTGGATTTGGGCCTTAATCAGTTAATTCGGCCTAATTACGAGTTTTATTTAAGCTGGTCACAGAAGGCACTATTATTAAACATTTTATCCTCTACAAGATTCTAAAATTTCGAGATTTTTACAAAATGGTCAATTTTTAACTTATTCTATTTATTAAGGATTTTTTAATTAATTTCTTATACATTTTCTAGAAATTTTTATTTGTTAATAAATCGGGGTCGACCGAACTGGGCAGTTCGGTCGACCGATCGGGCCTGCAGTTGTTGGTGGCTGCTGGTCAGGTCGACACACCCAGTGGGTAGGTTGACATGCCCCCTGTTGGTCGACCGAAATTCAGTGTCTTGGCCCATTTTGGCCCCCGGTCGACCCGGTTGTGACCCATTGGTCGACCTATGGCCTCATGGATGTCCCGGACACCGTGGAGGTACCTTGACCTTATTTTTGGGTATCCGAAGCTACCGTGTTACCTCGATTAGCGTGCCCAGGGGTTTTGAGGGTCCGAGTGACCCCGTGTGTTCTGGACTTTTTGTATTCACTAGATCGAGTCACGGTGCATTGATATGCATGCGGAGGGCTATTCTCGCACGTTGTTGACTTCTTCGGAAAGCGGTTTCCGTATGAGCCTAGCGTATGGCCTATGAGTTATGAGTCTTATGACCCAACCTAGGGGTGGAGGGTTTCTTAACTTCACTTTGGAAAGGGATTAAGCTCGGTGGTTATATCCCGCCTTAAAGGCTATATCGGACCGTGGTTCTGACACCAGGATTAGGGCAGATTGACGGCATGGAGCTGTCATGTACAACAGTCTTGATGTTGAGTCTTGTGACTCAAGTACCATTATTTTAGTAGGTCTAGTTGATTGTCCCTAGTCTAGTGGCCTCGTGCCACCTCGTGTTCCAAGCTACATATGACGGGCTCGTGGGTAGCCTGTCAGTATTCCGCTAGTTCCTTCTGAGAATTTTTCTCTCGGGTAACCTTTCCCACTAGTCGTAGATTTCTTGGGCACTCGCGTGCCTACCAACCCGGGAGTGGTGGAGAGCTAGACTCGAGAGTGACGATTTTTAGGCTGGTTTGCCGTAGGGCCTCCCACTATAGCGGCCCGAGTCCGAGCCGGGAGGAAAAGCAGCTAGAGGGCCTGATGTAGTGCAGTTAGTCAGTGTGTGCACACATGGTCAGGGACTTCAGACGCATGCTGACGAGCATGGCCCTGACTAGACCATTGTCACGTGGTTACTAGTACGGTGTCATAGTTTTACCTGGGGCAAGGGAGACACCTGGGGCGCGGACTAAGCCGTCAGTGGACGCATCTGGCCTTGCTTCTGGTGGGCAATGCTCCTGTCACACGAGACGGGTTTCTTCATGTTCCTTCGGGTAGCTTTCCCGTGCTTTCCCGATGTCGAGGTCTAGGGTTTCCGATAGGGTTACCGAGGTTTCTCCCTAGACGGTGTAGGGTTCGCGACTGCGAGGTCGTGATTGTAGATGATTTATCTACCCTGCCCCCCAACTAACAAATAAATAAGCATGATGTATGAAATAGCATGAACAAAGGAAAAGGGGCGATGAATAGATAGGAAAACATACCATGATTGCCACCAAGGGTTTAACGACGCCAAAGGGATTGAGAGAGGATGGGAAGGGCGGCGTGTACCTTGGAAAGATGAAGACTTGATCGCACGCTTGATATGGGGATGTGGGGACCTTGTGGGATGAACCTCCTCATCTTCCAGCCGGCTAGAAGAAGTCGGCCTCACGTTCTCTTGCTTTCCTGCAAAACAAAGATCAAAGACAAAGGCAAAAACCCATTTGAAAATCAAAGTGTAGCATCCATCCCGAAGTGATAAAATAGCATGAATAAAAGGGGGAGAACGCACCGGGGGGAAGTTTTTAACGCCTGTGGAAGGGTGAAAATAATAGGTGTGTGTGTTGTGATGAGAATGAAACAAATAGTGAGAAAAAACACGCAGCACAACTACGAGAAACATGCATGCTATATGGGAAAAAATGCATGTGTAGCAAAAAATAGGAATCTGCGATGATTTTCAAAAAGTAGGAGGAGAGAACTAAGTGTAGAGATGACAAAATAAAGCCCTTGCGCATGGAATTAAAAGCCAATATTTCCCTCTTCAAGACAGTGTCGAAGAGACGAGACGGCGTTGCAGCATGGCTTCGCCCCGAACCGAGAAGGAGTAGGAAACCCTAGCTCGAAATAGGAGATAAAGACCCAAAAATAAAGATTTAGATTGATAAAACTCGTTGATAACAGTGAGGGTAAGAGCCCTGGGTTGATTAGAATCGAAGTGGAGAGTCATTCTCCTCGAAATTGGTGTGAGATGAGGCTCCCGGAGAGTCCTCGGGCGAAGAAAACAGAGTTTAGAAAGTTCTGGGCTCTGTTCCGAAGAAGTGATCTATCGCTAGACTGCAACTAGATGAAGACGGTCAAGGGAAGACCGCAACTAAGTAGCAGGATAAGCATGCACACAGCTGCACTGGCGAACACGGCACTTCGGCGAAGATAAGCAATTGGCGCTCTTATGGGAGACCGCCATATGCCTTTGGCGGCCAGCCAGATGGCCGCTACTGGAGGAGTATGGCGGTCTACTGGAGGCCTCCATATGATGGTGGCAGCCTTCTAGAGGGCTGCCACGATCCTCCTACTGGCAAAAGCGCTCCGGCCGACGGGGATGATGAGGAATGTTCCAGAATGGAGGGAG
The DNA here is from genome assembly GCA_022559845.1 of Amorphophallus konjac. Taxonomy (NCBI): domain Eukaryota; kingdom Viridiplantae; phylum Streptophyta; class Magnoliopsida; order Alismatales; family Araceae; genus Amorphophallus; species Amorphophallus konjac. Next base: position 147,520,918 of record CM040121.1, read on the forward strand.
ATCATGGAGAATAGACCGGAACTTGTAGAAAATGGCTTCCGAGTTCAAGGGGCTAGGGAAATGATCAAGAAATGTGCTAGAAATCAGATCGAGGACTGCTACAAAATAATGGGTAATTTGGGACATCACATAAGATGAATAAGAGAAAACTCGACTTGCGGGCTAAAAATGGGTGTCAACAGATGCCCCTCCTTGATGTCTGCTTTGCAAGGGAGTGAGCGAAAGTGACGCGGAGGCGAAAATGGTATGGTGATGGAGTGAAAGCGACAACGACGTAAAATAGAGATGAAGCAGAGAGAACTAAAAAGTGGGCATCAAGGTAAAAGACACCCGTCACAACCAACAAGTGGTAAATAATTCTCCAGAAAACACCGATCTAACCACCCGGAATGGATGACGCGGATGAGACATGTCTGGAGAACTAACTAAAGAAGAAAAAGGACACACGATCAACCTCATCGGGGGACACAATCCACAGACAATAAGAGGATCGGAAAGAACACAGCTGAAAAGCTGGAAAAGGAAAATCGAAACTGAGATAAAATCCAGACAGGAATCACGCTGGTTAACCAGACCAAGCAGTAAGATCAAAGAAATCATTCAAATTCAGAGTGGAATGAGAATCTTTTATCCAAAAGAACTGAAGTGCAATTAACCATTGCTAAGAAACAACCTTGAGAGAATCACGAGATGTGAATGCTTAAAAATGACAAGATGCATGTTGGGCTAAAATAAAGAAATCACCAAAACGAATGCAAAGAAAGAATAAAATATAAAGTACTCAAGAATAATATTGCTAGACCGAGCCAAGACGGGGTCAAGAGTCTTCTTGTAACCACAGCGTGCGAGACAGAGTCCATCGTCCCCCACCCGACTCAAACTAACAGCTTATCCAATGATTAACCATATGCTCCTATATCATCATCATTTTTGTTAAAGGGGAACATCAAATCCCAGAACACTTGGACAACCAGCCGGTCCTTGAGAGGCTATAATAGCGTAGATACCATATAGTAATACAACAATGAGAAGGATAGAGAGCCATACCTGACTTACCTGCCAAGCGAGACGGCATTTTTTTTTGGACTTTGAACTTTTCAGATTTTTATGGATTTTCATATAAGACAACCATAACAACATGAACATTACATAACATAATGAACGAAATATAACATGAAAAAGATGAACAAAATGTAATGAAAATAAACTGAACAGAACATAACAATCATAACAAACACCATAAAAACAATCGGCAAGCATGGGACAAAAACACGGTGGGGAAAGATAACACCACATGGTGGGACAGCACCCGCGGTGGGACAAGGACATGGTGGAACAAAGACACGTGGGATGACAACCACGGGGGACAAAGACACGGACAACACATGTGTGGGATGACAACAACAATACATGGCATGGCGACACAGTGGGACAAAAACATGACAGACACGGAGGGACATAACAACACGTGTGGCGACACAGAGGGACAAAGACATGCGTGACAAAGACACGATGGGACAAAAGACATGACAAATACACTCTTCAATCAAAGCCCAAGATCAGATGAAGCAGAACCGTCAGGTTCATAATCGTGAGGTAATGCCCTCTCATGAAGACATGAAGAAGCAAGATAAGCTGAGAAGCACACAAGCTTCAGAAAGATCGAGAGATAAGATTGAAGAAGAGACAGATAAAAGATATGAACAGGAGGTAAAACGAGAGATAGAAGAGATCAAGGAAAGCTTGAACCTGCAACCTGCATACTCAATAAACAGATCATATCCGTTCTTAAAATAAATAGAAAATGAAAAATGCATGAAGAAGGGAACCAAAGACACATATTTTTGGATTTTTGTAATTTTTTGATTTTTTTTTTGGATTTTTAACAATATTTGATTTTTTTTTTGATTTTGACATATTTAATTTTTTTGGATTTTTGACATATTTGATTTTGACAATATTTGATTTTTATGGCTTTTTATTTTTGAACAATATTAGATTTTTTTAGATTTTGACAATATCTGATTTTTTTTGGATTTTCGACAATATCTGATTTTTTTTGGGTTTTCAAATTTTGACAAAGCTATCTGCAGCACCTAGAGACGGGCTTAAACCATTGGCTAGGGGTCGTCATTCCTCCCCTCTCATTAAAGACTTCCCTTGAGTAGGGCATGCATTTGAGGGTGGCTCGCCACAATCAATCGCCTCCAAAAAACGGTGCCCCTGCTAAGGCCATACCCGGGATTCAACCCAGCCTAAGAGGGAGAAGCAGAAGAAAAATGGAGACAAGCTTTCATACAGGATGGGAGATATCAAGATTTGAATTCCTTCCAGGGCACTACCCCTCAAAGATATATTCTGTTGCGCCAGGGCTTTGTGTCTTTGATTTTTGGACTCATTCTTATTAGGCACGCATGCGACCGGGCTCATGACGTCCCGCGGGGAACTGTACTGCCACTCTTGACATGCTTTTAATTTCATAATTTTGCATTGATTCTCATTGAATTTCTGATTTTGATGGCCCTTATTGGCTAGATTTAGCCTGGAAGCTCACTTTTCAAGGGTCAAGACTGCCCCTATTTGAGACCTCTCTTGTATTAGGAAGCACCTAGGTTGGTCATCTCATCCATTAATCTCTTGCCCCTGCACTCAACCGAGTAGAGAAAAGAAAAGGCCTTTGTGCATACCCATGGTATGGCCAAAGTAGCAACGGTGTGCCTCAGAAGAATCGGTTGTAGCTTGCCGTGAAGTGTGTGAAAAACCCATACTCAAAGGTACACACTCAACAATCAGGGAAAGAAACTAGACTCCCAGCACGGAGCTATTACTAGCCTAAGATGCTATAGAAGAGAACCATTTTGCTTGAACTAAGAAAGCTTCCTAATGCCACTCAAGCATATTGAGGAACCAGCATTATCTTAACAATGCGTAAGAATAATAGAAATAATAAAAATGAAATCATATTCTCGTACAAAATAAATATACCTTGCAAATCTATAGTGTGAAAATAGCATCCTGAAGTGATCTTGATCCTCAAGCTTTGAGCAGTACGAGCTTTGTATTCCTTGCTTGACATGACAAAATGGAGAGGATAATAAGGATTAAAGATTCCTCTACACGGAGGAGCGACGGACACCAAACTGGATGAAGCAGGATCAAAAGGAAGAGAGACAAGGGCTAGAACTCCCTCGTTAAGGCATAGAGACCCTGATAACAAGGAATAGGATACAAAATAAACAAAGATCAGCTGAGATCAAGGCGGGCTAAAGTCTCGAAAATAGCAAGAAAAAGGGCAAGAACCCCGAAAGGGTAAGGAAGAAGGAATAGAAAAATAATGATGAGATTGCTGTGAAGATAAGGAAGAAAGGAAGTGATCATCTGACGTGGTTGGAGAAGAGGAAGAATAGCCATCCGACAGGGTCGGAGAATGAAAATAATGGTCATCCGACAGGGTCAGAGAAGAAGAATGATAGACATCTGACATGGTTGGAGAAGAAGCAGAGGCAACACCTGGAAGTCTCGGGGAAGGAGAATCAGAAGATATCCCGAAATTGGGATGGAAGGAAAGATCCGAAGGTTCAGGATGGAAGGAAGAATGGAAAGAGGTCCCAGAATCGGAGTGAAAGAAGGACATAGGACGAGGCCTAGAATCGTGAGAGTGAGAAGAATCTAGAGAATCTGGATGAGAATGAGAAGAATGGTGGTTTGTGGATTCGGGAGGAGAGGAGAAAATCAAGGAAATAAGATTAGGAGGAGGAAAGTACACCACCCAAGGGTTTGAACTGAGTAGGAAAAATGATGACGGGAAAAAAGAGTAAGAAGAAGTGGAACCTGGAGTGCACAACTGGCGGCCCTTGTACTTGCGTTGCCGCCTCTTATTAGCTAAAATCTCTTCGTGATAGACTCGCTTGGTGCGGGCTCGAACCTTCAGTCTTCTCCACTTGCGATGTCTTCTCAAATACCAAGCCCATCTGGCAGACGACATGGCCCGGTTATGAACATGCAGCTTGGCTGGGGCGGTTGCCCCTAGACACTCGGTACTATCAACAGGCAGACATTTGGGTGCAAGTGACTCCTTTGACAAATCAGCATTGCAAAACCATGGAGTCTTGTCACTCGGCACAAAGAGCATAAGGTTTGGCAACCCCACTCGGCACTCAGTCTTGAAGCACAACTCCCTTGATGAAAGAACAGGATGGAATTGAGGGAGAGTAACGCGCAATGTTGACATGGCCGACTTGATAAACTGAGGGAGATTGCATAGAATGTGTAGAATGTCCTTGGAAAATGCTGAGAATACGGCCAATTGCCCCTTGAATATAGAACTCATCAACCTTTTGGCAGCCGTATGGGTTAGCACAACTTGGGTAGAGAACCCCTCTCGGCCAGTAAATTGAACACCGGAGCGAGAAGCAATAACAGCATCAATGGTGAACTTCCCGGCGAGCAATGAGGTTGCCACCTGTCTCACTTGAGAAGAAACTGGTACAAGTGCCAGTGAACTCTTCTTAGCAATCGTCATAGGAAGTAAAGGCTCATCATCCCCAAAAAGGCCAGAGATCAAGACACGGATCGGCGTGCGGCAAATAAAGTCTTGGAACTTGAAATGCAGAACTTGCACCGAATCATCCTGACTTGGCTCATCGTCTCCCCGGGGACCAGACCTGAGGGGCACCAAAGGTAATGCACACCCGCTCCGTAGGGTGGGAATGGATGGAAAAGTAGAGGTAGTAGGTTTGAATGGCGGAGGTGAAGGTTTGGAAAGCGTGGAGGCTTCAATGGGTGTAATGACATCGAGTGGTGGCAAAGGCAATGCAGGCGAAGGTGGAGGTAAAGGCAAAGGCGAAGCTTGCTCAGGCTCGGGCGAAGAGAGTAACGGTGGAGATGGAAGAGAGGGTGGAGATGGTGGAGATGATGGAACTCGGGTTTTTGGGAGAGGAGGCGGTGAAGGCGGTGGTGATGGGTTAGGTAGTGTTGATGGTGGAAATGGAGATGGTGAAGAGGAAGGTCGCGGCACCCACCATTGGCATATCGACACAACACGTCGAGCGGCGTCGGGAGTGGAAGTAGTGGCAGAAGAAGTGGAGGTACCGGCTTGAGCAAAAGCTTGGGTTTGTGGAGATGGAGCCGGAGTAGGAGATGGCGAAGGTAATGAGGTCGGTGGAGATGGCCTTGGTGAGGGAATAAGTAATGGAGCGGGTGATGGAGCAGGTGATGGAGCGGATGCAACGTTAGATGAAGAATCACAGGGGTGCCCCTTGCCTTGTGGTGACGGAGATGGCTGCCTGGGCGGTACTGCTTGTTGCTGCTTTCTATGGAGATGTAAGATAATCTTGCGAATGACGGACCAATCAATCCTCTTCTTATCTTCCAAGCCATAAACGTACTCCCGGAACTCGGGACAATCCTTAACCAAATGCCCCTGCTGGTGATGATAATCACAAAACTGAAGCATATTCTGGACCGCGGGTCGGCAAGGCACAACTGGAGGAAGTTGCAATGAATGAGTGACCATCAAAGCCCTAAAAATATCTATAAAGCACTTCAGCAAACAGAGAGCGAGGAGCCCACTTCAGGCAAGGCAGATGCCTAGGGGAAGGTTGTGGAGGTTGTGTAGGTTGTGGTGAAGGAAGTGGAGGTTGCGTAGGCAAAGGCGCATGGCTAGAAGAAGGATTAGGCGAAGGCAGATGTGGAGCAGGATAAGAGGGTATAGACGGCATCCACCTACTCGGGGTGTGGTGTTTCCTTGATCGGAAGGGACGGAGACATAGGCGGAGGCACCTGGGGATATGAAGAAGCGGAAGGCTGACTGTGGATGGCAGTAGGTTGACTCATGGAGGGTTGATAGGTGGAAGCGTATGGATTCGTGGAAGGTGGATATGTGGAAGTGGAAGGCTGACTCATGGAAGGATATGCGGCAGAAGGCTGACTCATGGAGGGTACAAAGGGGGTAGATATGGATGGCGAGGTGTAAGTGGGCGTAGGATGTGGTGGAGACTCAGGGTCAAGGGAACCTTGAAGTTGCTGACGAATGAAACGGGCTCGGCTATAGAGTTGTTGCCAGGAGGTAATGTTATTGAGGGCTAAGACAAAACACTACTCGGGCATTGCATTGGAAATAAGCATCTTCATCTGCTCTTGCTCCAGAATGTGCCCCGGGACTTGCGCAGCAAGGCGACGCCAGCGGTCAGTAAAGGTGCAAAAATCCTCATCGGGCTTCATCATCTCATGGGCCAAATCCACAACAGAGAACTTGGGCCCAGCCTGATCCTGATATTGATGAATAAATTTTTCCTAGATAATCTAGAAATTCACAACTTGATCTTGCGAGAGGGAGAAGAACCAATCCCGAGCCAGGCCTTCTAAAGACAGTCCAAATAGATAGGCCATCAAGTATTGGTTGTGTCGAAATTGGGCGAACTCATAAATGAACTCCATAACATACGGGTCACCGGCTCCACCATAACGGCGATATGCGGGAATTTGTGAAGGTGGTGGAAGCCAAAGATCTTGAAAAGCGAATGGTACACTCAAGGAAGATTTGGGATCGATTCGACGTTGGAGTTCATCAAGCTGATGTTGAGCTTGAGCAATCATCTCCTGGGTAGGGAGAGATCGAGAATGGTGTGGGCCAGCTTGAGCAAGAGGTTGTGAATTTGGACCAGGAGCAAGATAATGGGCCGGATAAGAGGATCTGTACTGAGAAGAAGAAGAAAAGCCTATTTCGGGAGTGGAAGGATATGCGGGCCTGGAAGAAACATTGGAATATGGACCCATTGGGCTAGCAGCATGGTAAGAGGAATGAGGCCCAGTAAGACAAAATTGACCATTAGAAACTGGGCCAGCCATATAGGATGGCGAAGGCCCATTAAGATGAGTTTGAACATTGGTCACTGGGCCAGCAGCATAGGGAGGAGAAGGCCCATTAGGAGAGTGAGGCCAATTGAGGGAAGAAGGCCCATTAAGGGAAGAAGGTCCATGAAGGTGATTTGTAATGAGCTTTTGGGCCTTGACCGGGTCCATTTGACAAACAAGGCTAGAAAGATGGGCCATGAGATTGGCTTGCTCTTCAGATGGGTCAAGGGGGCCACGAGAAGATGGGCCCACGTGGAAAGAAGATTCCACGCAGGAGTAAGAAGATTGGAAAGAAGAAGGGTACAGGGTTTGAAGCGGCGCTCCATGAGGGCAAATGGAGACTTTCTACATGAAGATTAATGGAAATACAGCCAGGGAAGCAAGGGCTTGAAGGGCTAAAGAAAGGAGAGGGTTGACTCACTAGGACCAATGCAAGATCGACCTAGGACAATGGAACTGGACAATGGACACACAAAATGGGCTTACCTAAATGGGCCTATCAACAAAAGCCTATGTGGATGATGAGGGAAATGCAACACAAAATGCCACAAATGGGCTTGGACAAGCCCAAACAACACATACAATGTAAGAGTTTTTACCCAAGTCAAACAAGTTAATATGATGGAAATTTTTTATTTTTCAAAGTTTTGATGGGCCTTTTAATGTTTTAAATTAAGCACAATTCCCTCAAGATAGGAATCCTAAAGGGAAGGTCCAAACTTTAGGTTGACTAAGATTAGCTCCCTCACACGTATGTAAAATGTAAGCCTAAGGGGTTGAAAGGTACAATTGGCCTGGCATCCGTGTGAGAATCCATGGCTCACGGGGGCTTACGGAGGTCCCGGATAAGATCACCTAGTCGACCCCAAGAAATAGGGGGGAGAGAGGATCACTTACCAAGGTAGGAATGCAACTACAATATGCAATGCATGATCCTATGTGCACTTATAAGTGCTATATCTCATATCATAACTTGAATCACATTCATCATTTTTGAGCATTAAATGAATAAAGTTGTGCAACATGAGTAGTTAATTTCATTCTCACCATTAATTTGAGTCTACACGCATTTTACCATGTTTTTAAGTCAAAATGACCATGTGAGAAATATTAAAGAGTTTGCACAATTATTTGAAAGCCATTCTAGGTTGAAATATGTTGATAATTTGAATTTTTTGAATTTTCAAGAAATAGCGACCAGGGGGTCAGACGTCATTTTTGAAGAATTTTATGAAAATAAGAATTAGCGACTGACTAAACGGGCGCCAATTTATTTTGCTGGAAAAAGGAAAAAAGAAATGAAGAATTCACGATTGTGTATGGAGGCACACATTTATTTTATGAAAATAGAAAAAAGACAAAAGCTTGAAAAAAAAGAAGAATGTGCGACCGTCCAAGAAGGCGCCATTTCATTGAAAAAAAATAAGCGACCGTTCAAGCGGTCGCTCATTCATTTATACGGGAAATTAAAGAAAAAATGGAAAAAGAATTAGCGCCCGTCCATACAGTCGCCATTTCCTAGATTTATGGAAAAAAGAAAAATGTCAAAAAATGAGAAATAAGGATTGGGCGATCGCTTGACCAGACGCTATTTTAGTTTTCGCCCAATGCCCCAGTCACCATTTTCGCGAGAGTTTGAAGCGGAATCGGGAAGGTCTATTTGAAGCTATCTTGCTACCATTTGATGTTATCCTTCCATGTTTTGATCAAAGGGGAGTCTATCTATGGCAATAGACCTAATTCAAAGCAACTAATCCAAGCTGGGAAGCCGGATTTGAGTTGATCCAATATGCCACGATCGTGCGAAGCTTCCTCTACACAGTATATAAAGCCACTCGAGAGCACCGTGGGGAGGAGTTAGCCGCTTAGTCTTTTAGCCTTATTTTCATGCACTTATGTTCGTCATTTTAATTTTCTTTCTTCTTCAAAGTTCTTCATTTTTAAGTGTTCTTCAAATATTTATTATTCTTTTTCTTCTAATTCTCTCCCGTTTTCAAGCTATTCTTAATTTTTCAAAGCTCTATCTCTACATTTTTACTGTTCACCCGTTTTCACACAACTCTGTTCTTCCTAAATTTTCTTCTTCTTCTGCTCCTCTTTTCATCATAGTCTCTTCAAAAAGTTCTTCATCTTTCCTAGATCCCGATTTTCTTCTTCTTCCTCTTCCTCCAATTCTCTCTAGTTTTCAACTTATTCACTATTTTTTAAAGTTCAGTTTTTTTAAGTTCTGCACTGTTCATCCGCGCACCACCTTCTGTTCTTCCTAGTTTTCCACCCTCCTCCTCTCATCTTCTACCTCTGAGTTCTTCAGCAATATTTTTTGTCTTCCTCAGATCTCCAACTGTCTCTTCTTCCACTTCTTCTAAATATCTCTAGATTGTAAACTATTCTTCTTCTAAGCACCCTCTATTTTTATTCTTTTTACTGTGTTTTCTTCCCACCGTATACCCCCCCTCTCTATCTCTCTTCCTCTCTCTATTCAAAGCACATACGCACACACCACTTTTCACATATAGTTTTAAGTATTCTTCCAATCTTCTATCTCCCTCTTCCATATTTCTTCCCACATCCCAAGGCAGATCTTCTTCCTTTGGTCCTCACGGTGGCGTCTACTTCCACAGCGGGGTGAACTTCCAAGACTCGGCATGGCGGAGATGGCGACATTCATCATCATCTTGGCCCTTATTCTTCCCCTTTCTCTTTTACTTCCAAGTTGTAATTTTTACTTTCATAGAGTTGTAATTGTCACATTCATAGTAATAAAGGTTGATTTTGTGCAATTATGGTCTTTAGTTCTCTTTCTATCTCCTTCTAAATTCTCTTCTTTAACCCTCTCATATTCTTTAATTAGTTTAATTTTATGCAAGTTTCATTTTTCATTAGTTTAATCTCACTCAAAATTCGGATCTTCTCAAATATAAGAATTTTCCATCACATGCTTAATTGAAAATAGTTCTTCTCTGTGTGATCGACTCGTTCTTACCACTTTACTCTAATTCTAATCTTTTTAAGTGAGTGAGTTATGTTATTTTTAAATTGTGACACGACTTTTCAACGACAAGTTTAGTGGACATCATGCACCGGAGTGCATGCAAGATTCTAGCCTAAAACTAGAAAATCAAGGCAACATTAAACTATGCAAACACAATGATATGAATGAAAATGATATATGAAAATGAAGCTAACACAAAGGACAGTAAGATAGAACCAAGAAAATATAGAATCAGAACCCAGAAGGTAATTAAATTATCAATGCAAAATGTACCTGTGAGTCTGCCCCCGGACCTGCATGCAAATTTTATGCATAAAACTCAAAAATGAAGACAAGATTTTACTATGCAAAGATGACAGAATGCATGTAAATGATATATGGAAACGAAGATAATACAAAGGGGAACAAGATGGGGGCAAAAAATAAGCAATCAGACCTCGGGAAGCCAGTCAAATCATCATAAGATTAAATTATCAAAACATGGCCCAATGAATGCAAATGATATATGGAAATGAAGATGACATAAAGGGCTATAGGATGGGACCAAAAATAGAGCAATCTGAGCCTGGGAGGTCAATTAAATTGCCCAAGAACGAGGCACCCGTGGGCCTGTGCGCAGGCTGCCAGAAAGCAAGTAGTGGTCTTCTAGATGACTATTTCTATCAAGTAGCTGTCTCCTGGAAGACCGCCACAACAGCAGAGAGGTGGGGCTACAAGTTATGGCTCCCAGAAGGACGCTATATGATGTTTAGCGATCTGGGTATGGCCGCTACTATCTCCGAGAGTAAAAAACCACACAGAACAGCAAAAATAAGCAAGGAAACACTACCTAAACATGGATATACACACACCAAACTTCAGAGGAGCAAGAATAACGTGATGGGCACTAGGCGTCCAACCGTGATCACCAAAAAACTAAGGTTCTAGATGATTTATCTACCCCGCCCCCAAACTAACAAATAAATAAGCATGAAGTATGAAATAGCATGAACAAAGGAAAAGGGGCGATGAATAGATAGGAAAACGTATCGTGATCGCCACCAAGGGTTTAACGACGCCAAAGGGATTGAGAGAGGATGGGAAGGGCACCGTGTACCATGGAAAAATGAAGACTTGATCATGCGCTTGATATGGGGATGCAGGGACCTTGTGGAATGAACCTCCTCGTATTCTAGCTGGCTAGAAGAAGATGGCCTCACATTCTCTTACTTTCCTGCAAAACAAAGATCAAAGACAAAGGCAAAAACCCATTAGAAAACCAAAGTGTAGCATCCATCTCGAAGTGATAAAATAGCATGAATAAAAGGGGGAGAATGCACCGGGGGGAGTTTTTTAACCCCTGTGGAAGCGTGGAAACAATAGGTGTGTGTTGTGATGAGAATGAAATAAATAGAGAGAAATAACACGCAGCACAACTGCAGGAAACGTGCATGCAATATGGGGGAAATGCATGTGTAGCAGAAAACATGAATCTGTGATGATGTCAAAAAGTAGGAGGAGAGAACTAAGAATAGAGATGACAAAATAAAGCCCTTGAGCATGGAATTCAAAGCCAATACTTCCCTCTTCAAGATGGGGTCGAAGAGACGAGACGGCGTTGCAGCATGGCTTCGCCCCGAACCGAGAAAGAGCCCCCCTTCGCGTCCTGCGAACCTGGGTTCTATTTATAGGAGCAGGAAACCCTAGCCCGAAATAGGAGATAAAGACCCAAAAATAGAGATTTAGATTGATAAAACTCGTGGATAATAGTTAGGGTAAGAGCTCTGGGTCGATTAGAATCGAAGTGGAGAGTCATTCTCCTCGAAATCGGTGTGAGATAAGGCTCACAGAGAGTCCTCGGGTGAAGAAAATGGAGTTCAAAAAGTTTTGGACTCTGTTCTGAAGAAGCGGTCTATCGCGAGACCGCAACTAGATGAAGACGGTCAAGGGAAGACCGCAACTAAGCAGTAGGATAAGCACGCACATAGCTGCACCGGCGAACACGACACTTCGGCGAAGACAGGCATTTGGCGATCTTATGGGAGACCGCCATTTGCCTTTGGGGGCCCGCCAGATGGCTGCTACTAGAGGAGTATGGCGGTCCACTGGAGGCCTCCATATGATGGTGGCAACCTTCTAGAGCGTCGCCACCATCTTCCTGCTGGCGGAGATGACGTGCCAATCCTGATTATTTTTACGAATTTCGAGGCAGGATTGGGCAGAGATGTCTCAGTGAGCTCTAAGTCCTGCGTTTCTGCATGAGCATGGGCTATTTTAGTCCTAGATTTGGTTCGAGATGGTGTGGCATTGGCTTGGTTCGTGGCCCAGATTATGGAATTTGAGGCCACTATGCACTGCCTTGGATGCGCCGGGTAAGGATGCAGGTGGGATGTGAAGGTTCTGCGTCGGATTTGAGATTTGAGGATGAGCGCTGGCAGGTGCCGATCATGGTTCACATTGCGGCTCTTGGCGTGGTGGTCCACGCGGTAGCGGCTCAGGAGATGGATATTTTGAGGATCCGAGAATCGAGAGCGGATTGGTGTTGGCAAGGTTAAATTAAAGAGAATGATGTCCGGTGGCTAGAGGTGTAGCAACCTTCGAGCCTGGCATCTGTGTGGCTTTTCACTCCTTGGTAAGCTTTTTGGCATGTTAATGGTTCCAGGATCAGAGGCAGGCGTAGGTAAGGAGCGTGTGTCAGCGGCTAGCTCAACCACTATGGCAGAGTGTGGCTGGCGATCAATAGGACTAGTGCTCGAGGAGTGGTGAGTTGTAGTTCAGAGAATTGCAATGATGGTGTGCCAAGATGTGCTACCGATGTGGTCCGATGGGACACTTGGCAAGTGTTGTCAGAGGAGCTGACCTGATGGTAGTAATGGTTTTTCCTGGTGAAGGAAGGTGAGGTTCCCAGCGTGCGCGAGGTTCGAGATTAGGTCAGGCGTTGAGATCTCTCGATTTGTAGGAGGTATGTTGTTTTCTCCTTGGTCGGAGAGGATCACGTTTTTGCTAAGTTTCGTCATCTTGCATCGTGTGTTTGGATTGGTTGGACTCTCTGGTGTGCCATGAAGTCCGTGCAAGATGTGCTCTGGGTTTTGGCAATGTGGTTGCCCGTGAAAAGTGATGCCCATTCCCTTGAGGCGTACCGGTGCGTTGGCGCTATTCTGGAAGTATGTGTGCCTGTTGGGCTGTGCTTGCTACAATTCATGGCTGGGGTTGTGATTTTTGATGCATTGAGGATCGGAGCCTGTGAAGTTACAGAGGATTGCCAGATTAAGAGAGAGAATATGTGCTCTGGGTTTGAGGTAATTGAGCTTTCCTCACCCTATTTTTTGGAGTTAACCAGCCGAGTTGAGGATCGTCGGGATGGCGGATCCCGAGCCATTGTGTTGGTTACGCGCGTGGGATCAGAGTGCGTAGCGGAAACCTAGTGGGGCCATAACCCATAGGTCCAGGATCGTAGTATTGGTTGCTACGGGTAGGTTCCTGAGGATTAGTAGAGCATCGAAGATTGGTTCCTCGATGTGAGATTATCTCTGGCTGTGTGAGCCATGTTGATTATCGTGCCATTGCTTGAGGCATTGTGGTTTGTGGCACTGACAGGATGGAGAGTTGGGGAAATATGATGGCAAGTTTGCCACATGAGTACCCCGTTCATGTGTTGGAAGCTGTGCCCTCGGGTGGGATCATGGACCTAGAGATGTGATCTCCAAGAGATGATTGTTGGTCCCTATTGGCAGCTGTGAGCGGCTAGTGAGGCTAGCTGGGTGGTCAGCTGTGGTAAGGATCTGTGATGTTTGGGGATCCGTGTGCATTGGTCACGGCGTCATCGACCAGGTTGCTGTGGTAGCTAATGGCACTTATCTGTCCTAGAGATGTGTGCCAGGAATTGTTCAGGTTGTGTCCTGTGGACTGTGGCGAGAGAAGAGTTGAGGATTGGCAGGTGTCCATTTGGAGTAATTGTGATGGAGATTGGATGAGAGTGCATAATGGTCGATGCCTATGTTTGGAAGTCCCTGAAGGGGTGTTGCCGAATGGAGAGCCTTAGTCTTGTGACCAGCATGGGAGGATTTCCCTGTAAGCCTGCATCTAGAGCTATTGTCGACCGAGGATGGTGGAATCCTATCATTTGGTTTCACCGTGCTCCCCTGAGAGGGTAGAGTTGGCGTGAGGATCGAGATCAGATGTGGTGTCCTAGTGAGGATCGGCTCGAGATGCAATGATGGCCAGTGTAAGAGTTAACGAATGGCCTATCGAGATTTGGAATGTGCTTATTGGGCCTAAGGAAGTTGAGCAAGTAAGGGTTTCCCATTGACGAGTAGCTGGTGACCGGCGATGGCTGTGTCCCTCATGAGCCGTGTTTTCGCGAGAGTCGAGTTTCTATAGGAGCTCTAGGAGCGTTGCCAGCTAGATAAGTTGTTCTTCCCATGTGCCTTGGTGGTTGCCTCAATTTTGAGGATGAAATTTTTTTGTAAGGAGGGGAGGACTATAATACCCTGGATTTTTGTTCATTTTCCCAGATCATTATCTGTGGGTTTCGGAGCACTATTGTGAGTCTCAGAACGTGTTTTGTGATTTAATCGGGTTTTTGGCTGTCGAGCATGCGGAACCCTATCTAGGGTGAACCGATGCGTTGTAGGGCTCCTAGAAGTTACAGGCACGTTGTGTGTTTTTTGAGGATCGTGGGAATGATTTTTCCCTATTTTTGTATTTTCTGGATTTTTAAAATCCCAAATGATTTTCCTATAAATAACACCCTCACCCCCTCTCTCTCCCCATCTCCCATTTCTCTCCCTCCCCTCTCTCATGTTCTCTCTTTCTCTCCCTCTCTTCTCCGGCGGCCGACGGAGGAAGGCGGGGGCCAGGCGGCGAGACTCGTGGGGCGAGGAGTGGTGAAGATGGAGCGTGGATCGAGGTGGTGTTCGCGACCTTTTCTTTCTTTCGCGGGTCGATCGACCAACTGACTAACTGGTAGTCAAATGATCAATTAATGACGTGGGCGTGCCAGTCACATGAGTGAGGAATTTGTGATGCGCTCATTCTGACCCATGTCAGGCGAATGTGAGGTTCGGTCGGGACCAGCAGTCCGCCATACCATAAAGGCTATGGCGTTAATTACATCCCCCACGAAGAGGGAACACCTTTGATTAATTGCCGAGATAGGGGCTGTCGAAGCTGAATTAAAAAGAGCTACATGATGATCATGACGAAAGCATGCAGGATGCATACATTTATCGTGCAGAAGATGCATAATTCATGGGATTATGGATCCTCGGTACATGGCGGAGGACATAGGTCCGAAGACCACCGTCGCGCATAGCGAAGACTTCCGACCATACGTAATCCAGTTTTCAGAGACGCCATTTAATATACTCGAGGATCTATGCATGCATGCACACATGACGTTCATGACTATATTAAGCATGATAATAGAATCATGGAAGCAAATGATGATCAACCACGTTTATTACTCCCCATCGAGAAGAGGGAAGGCAACACAAGTGTGATAGCGAAAGCACAATGCTAACGGACATGGCAATGAAGATATGATAACAATATAGTTCGGGCTCGCTTGGCCCCTCCCTTATTCAATTTATTACCCATTGTGATTTATTAACGCCAACCCCGAGGGACGAGATCTGCTCGGGGGAAAATGAGCGATTAAAGTAACAAGAGGTTTCAAAACCGGCGCGACCATGTAAGGAAGGTTTATACGGCGTGATAAAACGTAGGTATAGCGGCTAATACGGCGCGGCCATCATGGATGTTAACACGGCGCGAAGACTTTGGGGCGCGCCGGTTTAGGGCGCGCCGGAAAGGCGCAAAGGAAAGCTTTTTGATTATGACTCTAGCGTTAATCCGGCACGGGGGGGTACCGCGCCGGATTAGGGCACGCCGGCTAAGGCCGCGCCGTTCAACCCACCCCCCTTTTTTATGAATTTCGCAACTATTGAGCTTGTTAAGTTTTTGGTGAGGATTCTGAAGCTATTTGGGGCCAATTGCTTATTGAATTGAAGTCCAGAACTCTCCAAGAATGACGTGATAAGCCAGTGCGAGGTTATTACTCGAGCACCGGGATAATTGGGTCCAAAAATGAGTATTTTGTTATGGTTTATTCATTATTAATCTGTCCAGAATTGGACAGCATCTCCCCTGAACCTGAAGAGTTGCAGGGGAGAAGCGGGGTCATGTTCACTTATGGAACAAGCCCCTAAACCGCCGGTCTACACGAAGGCAGCCAGCAAACCCAATTGGATAGGATACCCCGAGGACTAGCCTGCTAGGGGCACCAAGGTTCCATAAGGGAAAAGACAGAGAGATGAAGCCATTGATGATGGGAGCATCACCCCGAGGACTAGCCTGCGAGGGGTGGACAACCCACAATTTGTGACTCATCCCGCAGAGGAACTGACCATCAGGAGAGTGGAGCTCCGAGGGCTAGCCTACGAGGAGCACCCGTCCCCGAGTCTCGATCGGGTCCTAGATTGTCGGGGCTGAGCTGATTGAGCTAGGACCCCATTATTGTCTGCTGTGGCCCCGAGAGGACGTCTACCATCAGGAGGTAAAGCCCCCGATCGCCTAGCAATTTCAAAAAGCAAGAGGGAATGTCCCCCCTCCCCGGGTGGTCGGGACGATGAGAAAACCTCGGAACAGTTTGGATGATCGTGATGCACAGATGCAGTAAATGCATAAACGAGATGGGCTCATTGCAGGGGCATATGCTCGAACAATTGGAAAGCAACGTTCAGGGGATGGACCCTATGCATGGCGGAAAGAGGCACGCGCAGAAGCACGACTCCATCCGAGAAGAGAAAGGGATGCGAAAACCCTTGAATCAAACGTGAGAATGATCGAAAGAAAAGCCCCCGGGGAGGGGGTGTCTCTGTAGCCCACGATGATTCGGGGCGCGATGTAGACCTCGGAGAAACCGGAATTAGAGCTGTGCGGAGAAGGGCTCGGACACACGCATTGGCATGGATAAAAGAGGGGCTGAGGATCATTCATTCGATCTATTCATTTGAGCATTAACACGCGCATATATATTACCATCCCAGAAATGGGAATGGTTTAGCATTTACATGGTGAGAGTACAGCACCGGCACCATTGCTCGGTCGCCGTTCTACAATATCATAGGCAGAGGACGCTCGGAGCGCAACAACAGGGGAAGAACAAAGAAAAGAAATCACGTAGAGGGGGGAGGAGAATTGACTCATATCATCGTCGCTCCTCCCCCCCCTCGCTTACATTCGATGGGTGGAAGTCTCAGAAGAGAGATCTGCGGAAAACAGGAAAAGAATCAGCACCCGCGCCCACCTGTTCCTGAAACAGGGTATCGTAGAGGAAGAAGACGACCGGCCGAAGCTCCTCCGAAGGAACCCCAAGACTCTCTACTTCAGGAGAAAACCCTCTCGAGAAGCCCTCTCCCTCTTTTTTTTCTTTTCTTCCTCTCTATATCTTCTGATCTTTCTTCTTGATTTTGCCTCTCTCCTCCCGTTCTCCTTTCTTCTGATCGAACTTCACCCATTTATATACCAGGTTGGAGGCACTTCATCCGGCGTGGGCTTTGGCGCGCCGGGAGGAAGCTCCATTCTTTAGTGCGCCGGGATAGGAGGACGCGAGGGTAGGTCTTAAGCGTGCCGGCCAAAGGGGCATTAGGTGGGGGGCGCGCCGGGATAAGGGCGCGCCGTGCTAACGTCCCTTGCGCGCTTCGAGACAGTCGATGAGTCTGGGGATGATTCCGGGGATCACCGTGAACATTATCTCGCCAATGCCCATCGAAAGCTTGACGAGGCGTTTTGTCGAAGCCCCTCAGTTGACCTACGGCCATTCTCGAGACTCCAGATAGCTTTAGTTTGGTCGCGCGGGTTTAACGCTGACATGGCCTTCGGCTCTACGATCCATGCCGTTGGCTCGGTCTGGCTCATACCCAAAGCTCCCTAGGGGGTTGGATAACACCAGGGATAGTTCTGCCTGCGCTGGGTGATCATTCGGCCACTAACGGGCCCATCTTGGCGGGAAGCCGCACCCGTGCCGGGTGATCGGGGTCTTCTGCCGACAAAGCTTTCGGTCCTCCGTCTCGGAGAGCCAGGGGGGACTCCTTTATCTTCAGGAGAGCCTTTCATGAGGTGGGTAGCCACCGGGTTGACCGATGTCCTTGATCGGACAACGGGTGTAGTGTATGCGGCATGACAGAGTCGATGCCGGTTCATTGGGCAGGCTTGGTTGCACTGCCGGTTGGTTGTGAGTTTGTCTCGGCTCTCCTGAGGTGAAGTCCCCGTGTCCATACGGAGTGACTCGAGGCTCTGGTAGCTCGAGAAATCTTTGATATGTTGATCTTTATCGGCTTCTGTGCTTCAGCGGGCCGGGTCCTTTGTCTTTGTGGCTTGGTCGTCGACGATCATATTTTGGGTGCCAACAAATGCCCCCCAAACGTGGGTGTTGCGCGCGAGGCACGAGTGTAGCAGGGCCGACGGATGCATTCCACCCAGCCTGACCTCCTCTTCGGTTGACAGAAGCTTTGAATGGCCCTTAATTTGGCACGAATGTTAGTCCGGCGCCATTTTCATTTTAATACGGTGCGGCCTTGGGTGTTAACTCGTTAAACCGGCGCGGCCTTTACATTGGATTGGTTAATCCGGCGCGGTTCTTCCCGGCGGCCCTTTTGCTTATAAGCTTTTTAATCCGGCGCGCTAAATAGCGCGCCGGTTTAACGGTGGGGAGGCCTCCCCTATATATCTCTTTCTCTCTTGTTTTCTTCCTTCATCGCCTTTCATTTGCGCATTTCTTTTCTCTCTCCTCTTGTTTCTCTTCCTGCGGCGCCGAGAGCGACGGCTTTTCCTTCGGGTGAGTGGGGGGGATGCTGTACATTTGGGTTTCAAAACCCTTTCTTTGGGCCCCGGGAGGCTTCTGGCAGGGCTTGCCCTCGGAGCTATTTCCCCGGGTGTTCTTTTTGGCCTCGGTGTAATGCCGATGGCTGCCTTTTAGGGGCCGTTCCTCAGTGGACGTGCTCCCGCTTTTCTTTGGCAATCCCCTGTGCTGGGGAGACTCTGCCGAAATTTTGTCAAAAATTCGCCTTTGATCAGCTATCTTCTGACTTTAACTTTTGTTTGATATGCCTTTTTGCAGCTATCATGGCGTCCAGCTCTTCTTCTCACGCCGTAGTGACATGGGAGAATGTCAATTCCCTCGACTGGGGGCACGGCCAAGTGGCCATAGTTGCAGAGTCTTCGGATTCAGAGATAGACACTGTGGACACCAGCCGTCTTCTTATCCTCGGGGGTGACTCTTTTCATTATGACAGAGAGGGCGTGACCAGGAGGGATTATCCCAAGGACAAGCACCTGATGTCCCTTCTTCAATGCTTCAACCTTCAGGGGAAGAGGGATGTGTTCACCGTTCGGAAGGCCGAGCAGGCCTTGCTGGTGGAGAGAGACAGCCTGGCCGAATGTGTGATGCGGGGAAGACCCATCTATCTCCCCGGGGAGGTCAGGAAATGGAGCATTGTGCTGGGGCTGCAAGACCTGGCTCCAGCAGACGGATTGCTGACCAGAGCTCCCGGCATACTCTCCGCAGTGGACTGCAGCTCATGCCATCGTCATCTTCCAGGTCGGCCGATGATATCTGGGCTGCTGTGGATAGCAGAGTGGAATTTGAACTGCCTAAGACGTCGCCACTGGGTCTTCAATCTTCAAATGACCTTGTGTGGTAGTTTTTGGGGACTCTTCAACAGACCATAACGGCTGGCAGGGATTTAAGTTATGTTCAGCTGAGGGGCTTGATAGAGCATCTTTCCCGATCGCTGTTGGCCTTTGGTTATCCTATGGACGATTGGACTCCGCGGGTAGTCATGCTCCTGAAGTATGTAAATAGGAGGGAATTTCTAGGCCGGGAAGCAGCTGACCAGCTGGCGGCCATATCATTGAAGCGGGCTGAAAGCCGAACGACCCTCATTTCTCTGCAAGAGACTACAGCTAGGATGAGGGATGAAGCCAAGGCCTCTTTACAACATCGAAGCTTCCTGACGGCCCGGATGGCGGCATTACACGCCGAACTTTCAAGGGTAGAGGCCGAACTTGAAGAACTAGATCGCCTGGGAGTCCGGAAGGCGGAGGATGCAGAGATGGCCGAGGGACAAGCTGCTTCCCTCGAGGAGAAGCTATCTGAGCTGGAGGCCACCAAGTTCCGATTGCAAGAACTAACCCGCCATCCTTCCCTGGGTATTCCTACGCTGGAGGACATCTTCCGACGCCCTCTGCCGTAGTCTTTTTTTTCTCTTTATTTGCTCCCTTTTTGACGCACTTCATGTACTCCGGGGGATGGCCCGTGTAACATGTACCTTTTACTTCATAGTAATGGAAAATCTCCATCGTGCTTTTTGAATGAAGACTCCATCTTGTCATTATTCTTTTCTCTTCCATTCACCCGTTGTTTCTAATCCGAGTGTATGAGTCACTAGGGCAGAAGAGCGCTCACGCCTTCAGCAAAGGGGTGAGGTGTTCGCTCCACCGCGCCGTGACTTTTCTCAAGACTAACAACGGCCTATGCCAGCCGAGAGTCCGGGGGACTCAAGAGGGTATATCAAAACTGGCGGGTAAGCGGTCCTGCCGAGGATGGCAAGACCCGAGAATGGGTAGCGACCGGTCCTGTCAATGATGACGAAGGTCAAAAAAGGGTAGACGGTCTTGACGATGATGACAAGAACCGGACTAGGGTAGCGACCGATCTTGCCAATAGTGACAAGGGTCGAAGAGGGTAGACGGTCTTGCCGATGGTGACAAAAACCGAGTAGGGTAGTGACCGATCTTGCAGATGGTGACAAGGGTCGAAGAGGGTAGACGGTCTTGCCGATGGTGACAAAAACCGGATAGGGTAGCGACCGATCTTGCCGATGGTGACAAGGGTCGAAAAGGGTAGACGGTCTTGCCGATGGTGACAAAAATCGGATAGAGTAGCGACCGATCTTGCCGATGGTGACAAGGGTCGAAAGGGTAGACGGTCTTACCGATGGTGACAAAAACCAGATAGGGTAGCGACCGATCTTGCCGATGGTGACAAGGGTCGAAAAGGGTAGACGGTCTTGCCGATGGTGACAAAAACTGGATAGGGTAGCGACCGATCTTGCCGATGGTGACAAGGGTCGAAAAGGGTATACGGTCTTGCCGATGGTGACAAAAACCAGAAAGGGTAGCGACCGATCTTACCGATGGTGACAAGGGTCGAAAAGGGTAGACGGTCTTGCTGATGGTGACAAAAACTGGAAAGGGTAGCGACCGATCTTGCCGATGGTGACAAGGGTCGAAAAGGGTAGACGGTCTTGCCGATGGTGATAAAAACCAGAAAGGGTAGCGACCGATCTTGCCGATGGTGACAAGGGTCGAAAGGGTAGACGGTCTTACTGATGGTGACAAAAACCAGATAGGGTAGCGACCGATCTTGCCGATGGTGACAAGGGTCGAAAAGGGTAGACGGTCTTGCCGATGGTGATAAAAATCGGATAGGGTAGCGACCGATCTTGCCGATGGTGACAAGGGTCAAAAAGGGTAGACGGTCTTGCCGATGGTGACAAAAACTGAAAAGGGTAGCGACCGATCTTGCCGATGGTGACAAGGGTCGAAAAGGGTAGACGGTCTTGCCGATGGTGACAAAAACCGGAAAGGGTAGCGACCGATCTTGCCGATGGTGACAAGGGTCGAAAAGGGTAGACGGTCTTACCGATGGTGACAAAAACCGGAAAGGGTAGCGACCGATCTTGTCGATGGTGACAAGGGTCGAAAAGGGTAGACGGTCTTGCCGATGGTGACAAAAATCGGAAAGGGTAGCGACCGATCTTGCCGATGGTGAGAAGGGTCGAAAAGGGTAGACGGTCTTGCCGATGGTGACAAAAATCGGAAAGGGTAGCGACCGATCTTGCCGATGGTGACAAGGGTCGAAAAGGGTAGACGGTCTTGCCGATGGTGACAAAAATCAGAAAGGGTAGCGATCGATCTTGTCGATGGTGACAAGGGTCGAAAAGGGTAGACGGTCTTGCCGATGGTGACAAAAATCGGAAAGGGTAGCGACCGATCTTGCCGATGGTGACAAGGGTCAAAAAGGGTAGACGGTCTTGCCAATGGTGACAAAAACTGGAAAGGGTAGCGACCGATCTTGCCGATGGTGACAAGGGTCGAAAAGAGTAGACTGTCTTGCCGATGATGACAAGAACCGAAAAGGGGTGTATAAGTGGGATATCGGATGAAGGCTCCGCCTCGACCTCATGAATGGCCTTCTGGACGGAGGATGGTTCATCACTATTTATTATTTGTGCGAATTTTGTTCACATTACTGACCTAAGCGCCCTTTCAGGTTTTCGCCGAAGCCAGCCCCCTCTTGCTTTTGCCCGCGCGCCCTTTCGGGTTTTCTGGTGGCGGGGTACCCAATTTTGCCTGCGACGCCCTTTCGGGTTTTCGCCACAGCTGGGTTATAGCCATTTTTGCACTTGTCCTGATATGGGAGCAAGTCTGGCGGGGTATCTCTATTTTTAACCCCATTTTCTTTTCTTTCTTTTTTTTTTGAATTCGGGATGTAGAAGAACTAGACCTCAAAAATATTGACTGGCCTTGTCGATGATGACAAGGATTGGACCCTGCTTCGGTCTGTCGACACTGGTTAGATGTTGAAGCAAAGGACATGGTCTATTAACAAGGATGTAAGATCCGAGCTAAGGGTAAAGATCGACCGGTCTCGCCGATGATGACGAGGGTCGAATGTGGGTTTATTAATCTGCATAGGTTATTGCCGAAACAAAGGTGGGTTTATTAGCAAGGACGGAAGGTCCAAGTTTTAGGGGTAGGGATCGACCGATCTCGCCGATGATGACGACGGTCGACCATGGGTTTATTCATCAGCATGGGTCACATGCCGAAGCAAAGATGGGATTATCAACAGGGACGTAAGGTCCAAGTTAAGGGTAGAGATCGACCGATCTCACCGATGATGATGAGGGTCGAATGTGGGTTTATTCATCAGCACGGGTCACATGCCGAAGCGAAGATGGGATTATCAACAGGGACGTAAGGTCCAAGTTGAGGGTAGAGATCACCCGACCTCGCCGATGATGACAAAGGTCGAATGTGGGTTTGTTAAAGGATTTCCGGTGGGACTTTGATGATTGTCCCTTTCGGAGTTCCCCTGGGTGGAGAATAGGAGAGGAATTTGGAAATTACCACTTTACTGACTTAAGCGCCCTTTCGGGTTTTCGCCGAAGCCAGCCCCCTCTTGCTTTTGCCCGCGCGCCCTTTCGGGTTTTCACGCGACGGGGTACCCGATTTTGCCTGCAGCGCCCCTTCGGGTTTTCACCACAGCTGGGTTATAGCCATTTTTGCACTTGTCCTAATATAGGAGCAAGTCTGGCGGGGTATCTCTATTTTTAACCCCATTTTTTTTTATTTGTATAGGGTGGCAGGTCGAAGTGTAATGTTCGACGCCTGGTCGACAGTGGATGGCCCGTAGCGGCAACAATGTGAAAATGCCAGCTAGAACACAAAGCCTTTAGCCGACTCGGGTTTATTCGTTAGCGGGAAGATAATGCTAACGCAAGGAAGGGCTTTCGTGCCAATCCGAACGTAAGGCTCGTAATGGCGGTGTGGCGTATTCTTTTGGAAGCTTGATCACGGCGGAATGCCACTAGACCAAGGAGAGGGTAGCTTGATCAGGGCGGAATGTCACAGGACCAAAGGGAAGGGTAGCTCGGTCAGGGCGGAATGCCACTGGACCAAGGAAAGGCAGCTCTGTTAGGGCGGAGTGCCACTAAACCAAGGAGAAGGGTAGCTCGGTTAGGGCGGAGTGCCACTAAACCAAGCAGAAGAGTAGCTTGTTTAGGGTAGAGTGCCACTAAACTAAGGAGAAGAGTAGCTCGGTTAGGGCGAAGTGCCACTAAACCCAGGAAAGGGTAGCTTGGTTAGGGCGAAGTGCCACTAAACCAAGGAAAAGGTAGCTCGGTTAGGGCGGAGTGCCACTAAACCAAGGAGAAGAGTAGCTCAGTTAGGATGGAGTGCCACTAAACCAAGGAGGAGGGTAGCTTGGTTAGGGTGGAGTGCCACTAAACCAAGGAAAAGGTAGCTCGGTTAGGGCGGAGTGCCACTAAACCAAGGAAAGGGTAGCTCGGTTAGGGCGGAGTGCCACTAAACCAAGGGGAAAAGTAGTTCGGTTAGGGCGGAGTGCCACTAAACCAAGGAAAATGTAGCTCGGTTAGGGCGGAGTGCCACTAAACCAAGGAAAAGGTAGCTCGGTTAGGGCGGAGTGCCACTAAACCAAGGAGCAGAGTAGCTTGTTTAGGGCGGAGTGCCACTAAACCAAGGATGAGGGTAGCTCGGTTAGGGCGGAGTGCCACTAAACCAAGGAAAAGGTAGCTCGGTTAGGGCGGAGTGCCACTAAACCAAGGAAAAGGTAGCTCGATTAGGGCGGAGTGCCACTAAACTAAGGGGAAAAGTAGTTTGGTTAGAGCGGAATGCCACTAAATCAAGGAAAAGGTAGCTTGGCTAGGGCGGAGTGCCATTAAACCAAGGAAAAGGTAGCTTGGTTAGGGCGGAGTGCCACTAAACCAAGGAGAAGAGTAGCTCGGTTAGGGCGGAGTGCCACTAAACCAAGGAGGAGGGTAGCTCGGTTAGGGCGGAGTGCCACTAAACCAATGAAAAGGTTAGCTCGGTCAGGGCAGAATGCCACTAGACCAAGGGAAGGTAGCTTGATCAGGGCGAGATGCCACTAAACCAAGAAAATGGTAGCTTGATCAGGGCGAGATGCCGCTAAACTAAGGAGAAGAGTAGCTCAGTTAGGGCGGAGTGCCACTAAACCCAGGAAAGGGTAGCTTGGTTGGGGCGAAGTGCCACTAAACCAAGGAAAACGTAGCTCGGTTAGGGCGGAGTGCCACTAAACCAAGGAGGAGGGTAGCTCGGTTAGGGTGGAGTGCCACTAAACCAAGGAAAGTAGCTTGATTAGGGTGAAACGCCACTAACCAAAGGGGAGGTATCTTGATTAGGGCGAAGTGCCACTAACCAAGGAAAAGGTAGTTCCGATCGATCACTCGGGACATGTCGGCTGCGCTGCATGATACAGCTTAATGTGTTTTTTGTTGAGGGGAGAGAACTGAATGACTCCTTTGTGGTCTACAAGGACGTAGGCAACCCCTTCATATACTCGGCGGACGATATGCAGCCCGACCCAGTTTTCGACCAGCTTCCCTTTGGGGTTGGAGGCCATCACTTCTTTTCTTTTGACCATTACCAGGTCTCCTTTCTTGAATTCTCGACCCTTGACTAGCTTGTCAAAAGCACGGGCCATGCGAGCTTGGTAGAGTTGGATGTTTTGCTGTGCCCGGAGGCATTTTCCTTCGAGCTCAGCGAGCTCCTCCAATCTTCTTTCTGCATTGGCCTGTTCACCATTGACTAGCCCGTGCTGGATGGCAACTCGCAATGAAGGAACTTCAAGTTCAATGGGCACTACAGCTTCCGACCCATAGACGAGGGAGAAAGGTGAACAGCCGGTTGGGGTCTTGTAGACAGTACGATAGGCCCAAAGTGCTTCGTACATCCTTTCTTCCCAATCTTTTTTATTAGACTTGACAGTCTTTGCCAGCAATGTACATAATGTCTTATTAAAGGCTTCTGCGAGTCCATTGGGCTGAGGGTTGTAGGGGGACGATGTCCTCCAGTCGATTTTGTATTTGTCGGCCAGCCGATAAACCTTCTGGTTCCTGAAATGACTGCCATTATCATAGATGATTCAGCTGGGGATCCCGAACCGAAATATTACATTCTACCGGAAGAACCTTGCAACTAGTTCTCCCGTCACATCTCTTAGTGCTATTGCCTCCGCCCATCTGGAGAAGTAGTCTGTAGCTGCTAAGATGTATCTGCACCCTAATGAAGATGCTGGTAGCGGCCCTACTACGTCTGTGCCCCACTGAGCAAACGGCCAGCTTGGTAGGGTGGGATGCAATGGCACTGGAGGTCTCCTCACCACATTAGCGTGTTCTTGACACTTCTGACAAGCTTTGGCAAACCTACAGCAATCATCAAATATAGTGAGCCAATAGTAACCCAATTTCTTTATCTCAATTTTCATCTTCGAGCCAGCCTGGTGTGCTCCAGCTGATCCTGCATGGACCTCCTGCATCACCTGTCCCGCTTCTGCTGAAGACAAGCAACGGAGTAGGACTTTCCTTTGGACATCTGCCATAATTCGGAACAAGGTCCCGCTTCGCATCTCGTAAGAATCCTTGACCCTCAGAAGCTTCATCCTCTGTTCCTTTTCTTTTGGAAGTTGCTGGTGTTGAAACCAGTGTAGGAGATGCTCTCGCCAATCGGGCCGCTGAACCCCTTCGATGACTGCTACTTCCATTTCTTGCTCCTCGGCCAGGACCCCTGTTACGCTGGGGACCTGTCGGCGGTTGATCACTGTTATATTCAGGCTTGTGTCTGGCGGGACCGCCAATGAACTGGCCAGCTTAGCGAGGGCGTCTGCCTGAGCATTCCGGCCACGATTGATGTTCTTGATGCTGATGAAGTAAAATCTTGACATCAGGCGAGTTGCCAACTTGTGATAGGGGAGGAGCTCTTGCTTTCGCACATCGAACTCTCCTTCTAGCTGTTTTATAACTAGCATGGAGTCTCCGAATGCTTCCAGCATCTGAATTCCCATGGACAGAGCAATTTGCAACTCGATTATCAGGGCTTCATATTCCGCTTCATTGTTGGTGCATTGTTTGTTTATGGAGCAGGATGTATGTACCACTTCTCCTTCTGGGGATTTCAAGACTATGCCTGCTCCTGCTCTGACCCTGGATGATCTGGTGGCAGAGGTGTCAATTCTAGAAGCGCCATCAAAGTATAGCTGCCATAGAGAGGGCTGTACTTGCACGGCTTCTAGGGTTTCATCTTCAGGAAGCTCCGGCTCCAACGGGCAATCCCCGGGCACTGGGTGCTCAGCGAAGAAGTCTGCAATAGCTTGGCCCTTGACGGCCTTGCGCGGCACGTAGGAGATATCAAACTCCATAAGGATTACCGCCCATTTGCCCAGGCGGCCTTTGAGTGCCGGTTGAGACATGATGTACTTCAGGGGATCCTCTTTGGACACCAAGCTGATTTCATGCGACAACATATAGTGTCGGAGCTTCTTAACTGCGAAGACCAGCGCCAGACAGATCTTCTCAATATGAGTATATTTCTCCTCAGTTCTGACCAGTCTCCGACTGAGGTAATAGAGGGCTTGCTCTTTCCCTTCTTCATTATTCTGGGCCAGCATTGCCCCCAGAGAATTATGTGTAGCTGCTATATACAGTATCAATGGTCGTCCTTTCACCGGTGCGCCCAGCACTGGAGGAGTTTTCAGATAGTCTTTCAGCTTGTCAAAGGCCGTCTGGCAATCTTCATCCCAATAAAAGGGAACCTCTTTCATCATCAACTTGTGAAAAGGCTGACATCGCCCTGACAAATTGGAAATGAACCGCCGGATATAAGCTAAGCGGCCCTGTAGTGATCTAAGCTCGGAGATGTTCCTTGGCGGAGGTAACTCCTGAATTGCTTTGATCTTTGCGGGGTCTATCTCGATTCCCCGATATCGGACGATGAAACCCAAGAATTTTCCGCTCGACACTCCGAACGCACATTTCATGGGGTTCATCTTTAGCTCATGCTACCTCAGCCTCTGAAAAACAATCCGGAGGTCTTGCAGATGATCTTCTTTTCTTCTGGTTTTGACCACCAGGTCATCTATGTAGCATTCGACCTTGTGGTAGAGCAACTCGTCAATGATCTTGGTCATTGCGCGCTGATAGGTTGCGCCAGCATTCTTCAGTCTGAACGGCATTCTCTTGTAATGATAAATGCCCTTAGGGGTTCAGAAAGTAGTATGGACTCGGTCATGCTCCGCGATCCAAATCTGATTGTAGCCGGATGATCCATCCATGAATGATAGGGCCTCATGGCCGGTTGTAGCATCAATCATGACCTCGGTTATTGGCACCGGAAAGTCATCCTTGGGGCAGGCTTTATTTAGATCCCGGAAGTCGACGCATATCCGGATCTGTCCATTCTTCTTTTTCACGGGGACGATATTCGCCAGCCATGTAGTGTACTGGTTTTCTTCAACAAATCCCACGTCAATGAGCTTGTCGACTTCAGCACAAATTTGGGTGATGAGCTCTGGCCTCATGCGCTGCGGTGGTTGCTTCACTGGCTCGGCCTCAGGGCTGATTGTTAGCTCATGTTGTGAGACAGCAGGGCTTAGACCTGGCATCTCTTTGTAAGTCCAGGCGAAGCAATCCCGGTACTCTAGCAGCAACTGGATGTACAGCTCCCGTTCTTTTGGGGACAGTTGGGCGCTGAGGAAGGTGGGCCTAGGGTCCTCCTCATTTCCCAAATTGACTTCTATTAGTTCATCGACTGTGGCCTGGCCTCCGTCTTCTATCTCCGGAGGTGCCGGTTGGAGGTCAACGAAGTCTGGAATACCATCTTGAGGGTCGAGTACTTCGACTTCCTCGTCGGATATCGCCAGAGCCTCACGAGGTTTCTTGATTTCTTGTGCTAGTGACTGGGTGGATTGTTCTATTAGCAAATCCATTGCCGTCGCAGCTTCCAAGGGTGAGAGAGCAGCCTTGGTGTTTGTGGATGAGGTTGTAGCCATGATGGGCTGGTAGCTGTTTACTGCCGGACTCGGACAGCATACTGGTTTTATAGCAGAAGCTGAGGAAGTCTCACCTTCTGGGACAGTTGTATCTTCCGCAGAAGTGGCTTTTTCTTTCCTGGTAGCTGGCTCCCCTTGATTGGAGTTGACCAAGGCTTCCCTGATTGGCAGAGAGGGTGTTGAAGTTGTCATTAGTAGGACCCCTGTGGAGGGAGAGACTCCTACTTCTTGAATGTCTTCGGCTTTGCTGCTGCTAGCCGTATCAAATTCGGCTTGAAAGGCCACTTCTTCAGGATGAACTTGCTCCCAGCATCGGCAAGGGGCCGAGGTTTCTACTTCTTGATTCCCGGACCGAGCCAGTTCAAGATATTCGGCTTCCACCGGATACTCATCAAAGGTTGCCCCCAGAGGGCTATCTTCAGTAGGATAGAAGGTGGAGATAGTATCCACCTCGTACCGCCCACTGTAATAATATTCCTCCAGGGTGAAGCCCAACCCTGGATGCTGAGAGACACGTCTCATTTCCTTATCCAGATTTGCAGGATAACACATCTTCTGGAAAGCTTCTTTGCGCTTTTGAGACTGATCGGGAGGAATGTGTTGCTTCTGAAACATCTTGGCCATCCGATCAGTTGTAAATGCTAGGCCTTGGACAAGAACCCGCGGGTTGCTTAGATCTTCGGGGAGGCTGCAGTCTGTGTCTTCCCGAGTGGGATGCTCCTCAGTTGTATAGAACAAGCTGCTGGGCCCATCCTCCTGTGTCACCTCCCAAGCTTTGAAAGGTTCGACAGTGGGGTCATTGAGGCCGAGGACTGGCTTGGTGAGGCCGGCCGGGACTCCGATGCGATCGCGCTGTCGATTGACCTGCACTTCCTTAGCTTTGGGATATAATGCTGGGGGTGTTGCCCTGCCGACGTCTCCAGAAGCTGTGATGTGAGAGACCACCTTCGGCTTGACATATCCGCGTGGCGGTGGTGGATACCAACCGTCACCCGATCTATTCTTCGAGGCCCCTATGGGGGCTTTAGCTTCAGAAACCTTCCGGGGAGGCCCCGTATATAGGTTGGCGTCTGCCAAGTGACATTCAAATACCTCGAACGGGTGGAGATCAGCAAATATCCTCTCCTCCTTCCCTTGGAGGCTGTATTTGATGCATTGGTGGAGCGTGGAGGGCACCACCATATTCTCATGCAGCCATGGGCGGCCGAGCAGCGCCTTGTAGGAGGTGCGAGAGTCAATGACATGAAACTGTACTGTTGTAGTGAAATCTTCCAGGGTCAGCGTAAGTTCTGCCACTCCCATAGATACTTCACATTTTTGGTTGAAGCCAGCAATACGC
The DNA here is from genome assembly GCA_022559845.1 of Amorphophallus konjac. Taxonomy (NCBI): domain Eukaryota; kingdom Viridiplantae; phylum Streptophyta; class Magnoliopsida; order Alismatales; family Araceae; genus Amorphophallus; species Amorphophallus konjac. Next base: position 147,550,735 of record CM040121.1, read on the forward strand.
ATATCCCCGACTTTCTCGAGATGCACATTAAAGTGGTGCCTCTCGTATATTCTCTGTGGCAGGATGTTGACTGCTACACCGGGATCAACCAGTATTCTGTTCAGCTCTCTTCCATTCAGGTGCCCTTTCATATACAGCGGCCTGTTGTGGCTGGCAGTAGGTAGTAGCATGTCTTCCGGAGAGAAGGTCATACTGGCTTCTGGTATAGCCTCGGCTATGCAGGCTTCAAAATGAGCAGGCGTCTGCAGAGCAGTGATGATCGCCTGTCGAGTTTCTTCACTCAAAGAGAGAATTTCCCAGATCATAAATCAAGCGGGGAGCTTTTTAAGCAACTTCATTATTCGGCTCCCAGCCCGGACATTGGAGAGCTTCATCTCTTCAGCCCATCTGGGCTTGGGGAGGTTTTGATTTGTGGGTCCAGACGGACCTGCTTCATCTTCCTCGGACTCGGCATCCTCTTGGCTGGCACCGGCTGTCAGGTCTTCTTTATTAGTTGCTGTAGGGCAAGCTCCATCTGCATTTGCATCCTCAGTAGATTGCGCTGGCTGCGGGTGAATGGCCCCGGGTGTAGGTTAGCCTCTTGACAGGGCTGTTTCCCCTTTGACATTTTCATAAATTCAAGGAATGAAGGGACTGCCTTGCCCCCACTTTTGTTGTATAGGCCTGACGGACGGGGGATTTGAACTCCCTTAACCTCCGACGGAGGTGTCTTGTAGGGTTGCTCCCCTCTGAACATGATGTTGTGGTTGGGTGGTGGCTGGCGCCCCCATCTTCGGCCCGACTGAGTGGCATGTGCAGCAGTTGCGGCCTCGGCTTTGCCTCCCCCAGCATGGGGTGTGAAGAAAATTTCTTCTTCTTCCTCTTCTCCGGGTAGGTTGAAGAGTGCTGATAGGGTATTGCAGGAGACAACCTGTGCTTTATTGGCCCCAGTGGCCTTTCTTTTCTTCTTCTTTTGCTTTCTCTTCTTTTTGGTTTCTGCGTGTGGGTGCCCCTAGAATAGACTACCCTCTTCAGGGGGTGCTACTTCAGCTTCCTCCACCTGTTTGAGTGAGAGTTGTTCCAGCTCTTGCCATGGGACGTGGTCCCGTACCAGCAGAGGTTTTAATTTGGACTGCACATATTCATCCAGCCCTTCAATTAGGTGCTATAGTCGAAGGACCCCAGGATTGGTTTCATTGATTACTGGCAGTGGAGTCTGTCTCCTCCTGTTAGGTGTATGTATTCTGATGGCTGTAGGTGGAGTGACCCATACGGGTGCTACCACTGGCGGAGCAGGCCAGGGTGTAACGCCACGGATATGTACCCCCTCTTTCAGGCGGGGTGCCCTCTTCTTCTTGTGCTTTACAGGGATCTGCTGCCACCCCTGCTGTTCTTTCACGGGCTCCAGGAAATGGATTCCGTAGGTGCTCCGTGTGCTTGCTTCAGAGATCTCCTCAGGTAAGGCCTGGTAGAGGGAGACCATGTTGACTGATGCTCTCCTGGGAAGAGCTTCATGTGGCTGAGGAGGGTCTACTTTGTACTCTCCCAGCTCTATTTCATTCTTCTTTACCATTCCTTCGATGATGTCTTTGAAAACATAACAGTCTTCGATTGGATGTCCCAACATCTGGTGGTAGGGGCAGAATCTTGGACTGTCTTTTCTTTTTAGGTCCTCCGGTCTTCTTGGCTCAGGCAGGGTGACCATGCCGTATTCTGTTACCCAGTCAAACAGGACTCGGGTCTTGTCCTTTGGAAAGGAGTAGGCTTTCTTCATCTTGTCCCTCAGCGAAGGACCTTCTTTATCATCGGAGCTTTTGCAGGCTGCGGGGGAGCCGCCTTCTTGCCTTTCTCCTTCTGCTGTTCGAACGCCTTGATATCAAGCGCATTCGCTTCTTTAGGTGTGGGGCGCCGTTCCGCAGCCTTGCCTTTCTGGGCTGTGCTGGCAGCTGACGCCGGGACAGGCTTGGCTAGGAAAGCCTCCACTTCGGCCACCACATTATTCAGCCGGTCGAACGACCGTATTTCCATTCCAATCATCTTCTCCAGGACCTCCCTCCTGAGGTTTTGTTTGCATATTTGTACCGCGTCCTCCTGATGCGGGGGCCGCTTGCATCTCATTCCGAGGTTCCTCCACCTCTTGATGTAATCAAGGGCTGTCTCATCTGCCCTTTGTTTTGTTGAGTAGAGTTCGGCCACTGTGACCTCCCTCTCTGTGACATGAAATCTTTCTCTGAACTTTCTCTGCATATCCGACCAATCACTGATTGACCCGGCCGAGAGGCTAGAGTACCATTCAAATGCGAGCCCTGTCAGCGAGGACCCGAAGAACTTCAGCAAATATGACTCGTCGGTGGCCAGATCACCCATAACGGTCATGTAATATGCAATATGCTCTTTAGGAGACGTTTTCCCGTTGAATTTGTCAAACTTAGGCGGCTTGTTGACCCCCGGGGGAAGTCGTTTAGCCGCATGGTGTTACGGGTAGGGCACCCGATAGGCATCAAATGCGACATAGTCACCTTCACTTTTCTCTGCGAGCTTCAGCTCGATCATTCTCTCCACCATCATCCGGTTCATGACCGTGGGGTCAACCGGTTCTAGATAGAAGTGTGCCGGCTGCAAGTATGGGGTGACCAGGGTGGTCGCCTGTGGAGGACGCAGCAGCGGGGGTGTCGGGTGCACCTGAGGGAGCACTGGAGGTAGCAGCGGCTGAGGCTGTGGTGGCCGCTGTTGTGCCGTCGCCATGCTTGGCTCTGACGGCTGGGACAGTGTATAGAACGGTGGAGGGTCGTCATGACGAGCCGCTCCCCGAGATGACTCACCCTGGACTTTGGGTGGTTTAGAAGCCGATGAATGTTCAGTCTTTTCCATCAGCTGCTTCTTCAGAGAGTATATCTCCCGTTGATATTTTTGTAGTAGCATCAGAACTGATGGGTCTATAGTGGTGCGGATACCCTCTATTGTCTCCCCGAACTTACCCTCAGGCAAGATGTCGAGGAGGACGTCGTCTTCTTCTTCCGCCGTCACCACATTAGCGGTCAAGACGGGGGCCTTGTCATCCCAGTGGGGATAGACCTGGGGCTGTTTCCCTTTAACCATCATCAGAAGCTCTCTTGCTGCTTCTGTTCTGCGGGTAGTTGGCCCCGGCCGTGCGGCCAATTGAGCCAATTCTTGGGGGTCTTCAGGAAGCTCCCCATATCGGTTAGATATACCAGCCATGTTGCAGGTGAAAACCTGCATCCTTCTCTTTTGTTGATAGACCCTCCTTCTGGCTTGCTGCGGAAAGGTCAGCCTTTCGAACACAGAAACTCTTCTTCTTTCTTCCCGCTCTGGGAAGGCTTCATCGGCTTCGACCTCGAAGCCGTCATTATATCCATTGTCGTCGACTGACGACACCATCATTCTATCTCCCATATTTCCTTCATCTGCCATTGATGGGCAGTAGTCTTCCTCAGTGGCGACTGTCTGCATCAGTCGCTGCTGTCCGAGTGAGGGGTTGCCTAAGCCTCGGAAATAATTTCTGACCAAGCAGGTCATCTCTTCTCGACCCCGTTCTTGATGTAGGACGGGGGGCGATTGTCGACCTCCAGCGGGAGGGATATAGGCCAGCCGAGCTCTGTCAGCAGGCTGTTGGAATCTTCATCCCGCAGCAGGGACGTTGGCTTGACGGGCCGCGGCCCGGAAACTTCTGTGGCGCGGAGGATCCGCGACCACCGCTTCTTCCTCCTTCGGGGGCAGGCCCCTTTCTCTTCTCACTTCCGCCTCATTGTTCACAAGATGACGGCAGATGGGTGTTAGCTGGTGGGCAGGTCGGGTTCGCTTGGGAACCCACACCTGTTTAAACTTCCTCGGCCTGGGTGCCGGGCTTTCCTGGCCATAGTGGCCGGCTTGTTCTATTTCTGCCCTCCTTCCGGTGAGGGCCTGATAGGCATTGTGGACAGGAATGTTGGGGATGACTCGGTCTGGGGTCACCCGTGCAGTGCGTCCGTCGAGGAAGACGCGCATACCTCCAACTAGCATAGATTTCCGGGACTGAGACAGAGTTCCGGTGATTACAGCGGCATTCTTGCGGGCCTGGCGACGCTGGCATCCTCCAGGGTGTTTGTTGATGACATTGGGGTGGGTCCCACGTATGATGTGGTGCACCAGACAGTTAGCGGCCGGGACTGAACTTTTGGACAAGTCTTTGAAGCAGGGAACCTTCAGAGGCTCCATTTTCTCTACAGCTTCCTTGACAGGTTCTGGGGCTTCGACCTCCAGCATATCTACAAGGGCTAACCCCAAAAAGTTGGGAAGCCCACAGCGGCAGGGAAGCTGCCAAATTCCATGGGTACCGCCAGGTACCCTTGCGCGTGTCCAGCGACTATCGACAGATCGAAGTCAACGCCAGTTATCCCGTTGATCGTCATTGATCCGCCTGCACAGACAAACAAGGCAATAATCAGTAGCTCTTGAGAGGGCTTCGAAGCCCGAATATCCCGGAAAAGAGATGAAAGGTGACACTGGTCCCACCGGGCGTGCCAGACTTGTTCGCGACCTTTTCTTTCTTTCACGGGTCGATCGACCAACTAACTAACTGGTAGTCAAATGATCGATTGACGACGCAGGGCGTGCCAGTCACATGAGTGACGATTTTATGATGCGCTCATTCTGACCCATGTCGGGTGAATGTGAGGTTCGGTCGGGACCAGTAGTCCGCCATACTATAAAGGCTATGGCGTTAATTACATCCCCCACGAGGAGGGAACACCTTTGATTAATTACCGAGATAGCGGGCTGTCGAAGCCGAATTAAAAAGAGATACATGATGATCATGACGAAAGCATGCAGGATGCATACATTTATCGTGCAGAAGATGCATAATTCATGGGATTATGGATCCTCGGTACATGGCGGAGGACATAGGTCCGAAGACCACCGTCGCGCATAGCGTAGACTTCCGACCAGACGTAATCCGGTTTTCGGAGATGCCATTTAATATACCTGAGGATCTATGCATGCATGCACACATGACGTTCATAACTATATTAAGCATGATAATAGAATCATGGAAGCAAATGATGATCAACCACGTTTATTACTCCCCATCGAGAAGAGGGAAGGCAACACAAGTGTGATAGCGAAAGCACAATGCTAACGGACATGGTAATGAAGATATGACAACAATATAGTTCGGGCTCGCTTGGCCCCTCCCTTATTCAATTTATTACCCATTGTGATTTATTAACGCCAACCCCGAGGGACGAGATCCGCTCGGGGGCAAATGAGCGATTAAAGCAACAAGAGGTTTCAAAACCGGCACGACCATGTAAGGAAGGTTTATACGGCGCGATAAAACGTAGGTATAGCGGCTAATACGGCGTGGCCATCATGGATGTTAACACGACGCGAAGACTTTGGGGCGCGCCGGTTTAGGGCGTGCCGGAAAGGCGCAAAGGAAAGCTTTTTGATTATGAGTCTAGCGTTAATTCGGCGCGGGGGGGTACCGCGCCGGATTAGGGCGCGCCGGCTAAGGCCGCGCCGTTCAACCCACCACCTTTTTTTTATGAATTTCACAACTATTGAGCTTGTTAAGTTTTTGTGAGGATTCTGAAGTTATTTGGGGCCAATTGCTTATTGAATTGAAGTCCAGAACTCTCCAAGAATGACGTGATAAGCTAGTGTGAGGTTATTACTCGAGCACCGGGATAATTGGGTCCAAAAATTAGTATTTCGTTATGGTTTATTCATTATTAATCTGTCCAGAATTGGACAGCATCTCCCCTGAACCTGAAGAGTTGCAGGGGAGAAGCGGGGTCATGTTCACTTATGGAACAAGCCCCTAAACCGCCGGTCTACACGAAGGCAGCCAGCAAACCCCATTGGATAGGATACCCCGAGGACTAGCCTGCTAGGGGCACCAAGGTTCCATAAGGGAAAAGACAGAGAGATGAAGCCATTGATGATGGGAGCATCACCCCGAGGACTAGCCTGCGAGGGGTGGACAACCCACAATTTGTGACTCATCCCGCAGAGGAACTGACCATCAGGAGAGTGGAGCTCCGAGGGCTAGCCTACGAGGAGCACCCGTCCCCGAGTCTCGATCGGGTCCTAGATTGTCGGGGCTGAGCTGATTGAGCTAGGACCCCATTATTGTCTGCTGTGGCCCCGAGAGGACGTCTACCATCAGGAGGTAAAGCCCCCGATCGCCTAGCAATTTCAAAAAGCAAGAGGGAATGTCCCCCTCCCCGGGTGGTCGGGACGATGAGAAAACCTCGGAACAGTTTGGATGATCGTGATGCACAGATGCAGTAAATGCATAAACGAGACGGACTCGTTGCAGGGGCATATGCTCGAACAATTGGAAAGCAACGTTCAGGGGATGGACCCTATGCATGGCGGAAAGAGGCACGCGCAGAAGCACGGCTCCATCCGAGAAGAGAAAGGGATGCGAAAACCCTTGAATCAAACGTGAGAATGATCGAATGAAAAGCCCCCGGGGAGGGGGTGTCTCTGTAGCCCACGATGATTCGGGGCGCGATGTAGACCTCGGAGAAACTGGAATTAGAGCTGTGCGGAGAAGGGCTCGGACACACGCATTGGCATGGATAAAAGAGGGGCTGAGGATCATTCATTCGATCTATTCATTTGAGCATTCACACGCGCATATATATTACCATCCCAGAAACGGGAATGGTTTAGCATTTACATGGTGAGAGTACAGCACCGGCACCATTGCTCGGTCGCCGTTCTACAATATCATAGGCAGAGGACGCTCGGAGCGCAACAACAGGGGAAGAACAAAGAAAAGAAATCACGTAGAGGGGGGAAGTGAATCGACTCATATCATCGTCGCTCCTCCCCTCCTCGCTTACATTCGATGGGTGGAAGTCTCAGAAGAGAGATCTGCGGAAAACAAGAAAAGAATCATCACCCGCGCCCACCTGTTCCTGAAACAGGGTATCGTAGAGGAAGAATACGACCGGCCGAAGCTCCTCAGGAACCCCAAGACTCTGTACTTCAGGAGAAAACCCTCTCGAGAAGCCCTCTCCCTCCTTTTTTTCTTTTCATCCTCTCTATATCTTCTGATCTTTCTTCTTGATTTTGCCTCTCTCCTTCCGTTCTCCTTTTTTCTGATCGAACTTCACCCATTTATATAGCAGGTTGGAGGCTCTTCATCCGGCGTGCGCTTTGGCGCGCCGGGAGGAAGCTCCATTCTTTAGTGCGCCGGGATAGGAGGACGCGAGGGTAGGTCTTAAGCGCGCTGGCCAAAGGGGCATTAGGTGGGGGGCGCGCCGGGATAAGGGCGTGCCGTGCTAACGTCCCTTGCGCGCTTCGAGACAGCCGACGAGTCCGGGGATGATTCCGGGGATCACCGTGAACATTATCTCACCAATGCGCATCGAAAGCTTGACGAGGCGTTTTGTCGAAGCCCCTCGGTTGACGTACGGCCATTCTCGAGACTCCAGATAGCTTTAGTTTGGTCGCGCGGGTCTAACGCTGACATGGCCTTCGGCTCTACGATCCATGCCGTTGGCTCGGTCTGGCTCGTACCCAAAGCTCCCTAGGGGGTTGGATAACACTAGGGATAGTTCCGCCTGAGTTGGGTGATCATTCGGCCACTAACGGGCCCATCTTGACGGGAAGCCGTACCCGTGCCGGGTGATCGGGGTCTTCTGCCGACAGAACCTTCGGCCCCCTTGTTGTGAATGGCCGAGGACGTTCTTCCTCCTCAGGAGAGTCACCGGGTAGACCGTCGTCCTTGGTCGGGTGACGGATGTAGGGTAGTAGCATGACGGGGTCGATGCCGGATCATTGGGCAGGCTTGGTCGCACTGCCGGTTGGTTGTGGATTCATCTCGACTCTCCTGAGGTGAAGTCACCGGTATTCACTTCAAGTGACTCGAGGCTCTGGCAGCTCGAGAAATCTTTGATATGTTGATCTTTATCGGCTTCCGTGCTTCAGCGGGCAGGGTCCTTTGTCTTTGTGGCTTGGTCGCCGACGATCATATTTTGGGTGCCAACAGGTGGAGGTGTGGCCGAGCTCGTTCATGAGTTTGTGAACACAGCGACAGTTCATGAGGCGTTTCGCGAGGAAACATCATCCTCGGTGCGGGAAATCTTCCGTAAAGGTAGGGGTATGGATCCCTGGCCCCTGTATGTCATTCCCCCGCGATTTGGTTGGCTGAGGCGAGCTGAGCGTGGGTTTTCATTCATGTTGGGCAATTTTTCCATGTTTAGGGCATGTGGCGGATTTTGTTAGATCGATCGGCATTTTACCATTTATTTCCTTCCATTTTTATGGTTTGGGACCTAGGGAATGATCCCGTTGTTTTCCCCCACGATTGGGATCGAGTGGGCGTGGAAATCAAACCCCTAGGGTGGGTTCGAACAAGGTCCTGTTGGTAGTATAAAAAAAAAGGAAAAGGGGCATTTTTTGGTAATAAAAAAAAAAGGAAAAGGGCCCAAGTATGAAAGGGCCAAACAATGAAGGGGCCAAATGAGATGGGCCAATTTCGGATGGGCCAAATGCAATAGAAGAAAGAAGGTAAACGGGCCAAAGGAATAAAAGGCCCATGGGCCAAATCCAATAGAAAAAGGGCGCGCTACGGGGCAAAGGAAAAGGATAGGCATTTTCAAAAAATAAGGGAAAACAGGAAGAAAATCCCACACACAGTACCTGTAGTGCCCCAAAATTTATATAAATAATTCGTGGATTATTTTAAGAATTTTTTTGGAATTTATTAAGAATTTATAAAGCTTAAATTGATTATAAGGCTCAATTATGTTACAAAATTAATACAGCTTTAGTAAATAAAGCCCAAAAGGTTTATGGACCAAGCCCATTAAGTTTGGCCCATATTCTAGAAAGATATTTAGCTTATTCACGAATTTTAAGGATAAATACTCATTTATTAGATAATTATGTGGATAAAACAAATAAAAGAGTTTGAATTAAGTTGAATTCTGAACAGTGACTGTAACGGTCTATCGTGAGACCGCCACAGGCATGTAACGTACCAATAGTGGACCGTTACGCTCTGTTAGTTCTGTAAATGGAAGAACAAGCAAAAAGATTGGATTCTTGCTATTCTATCTCTTTTGGATCGAGATGGGAGGACTAGTAAACGTGTTAAGGACTCTCAGAAGTTGATCTAAGTTGTAACAAGGACTCTAGAATCGATCTAATCCATAAAACCCTGGCTAGAACCCTATAAATATGACCTAAATTTGGCTTGTGCGACCCCTACATTGGCTCACGTGGAATCAAGGTAAGATGACATTATTTCAGGTAGGTTCTTTAGAGGTTTTTATTCCTTATACATAGGACTAATCTTCCTCAAAATTTCTTGCTAGGAGATCAACTACACAAGGAGTTTGAAGCTTCCAAAGTTGCTGGTTCGACCATAGCGACCCAGGAATCTGAATAAAAGTCTGCTGAAGATCAGAAGATTAGAGCACCAAAACGAGGTAATTAGCCTAAGTGTCTTTAGAACTTTTTGTTCCCCTTAGTTTCACCTTCTTACCCTCAAAATTTCACGTCCTTAGGTCAAGAGATTGAGAAGTTAGAGCGATGTGAAATTGCTGAAAACTCATTGGAAGGAAGAACTAGGGCGTGTCTTGCAGTCCCAAATTGGAAGTTGAAAGCCCAGTAAAGAGATAGGTCATCTCATGAATGGCAAGAATATCATGTTAGGGATAAAAGCCCTCTAGTTTTGATTGATTCCATGCATCATAGACTTTGAATTTCATGTTTTAGTAAGTCTATACATACATGCATGTCTTTAGCCTTAAATAAAGATAAAAGATATTCTCTTATTCATTCACTGCAACCTATGCATCTAGATGGACTATACTTCATTTTATCATGACTAGATTAGTTAAGTCTTTTCAAAGCATGACATGTTTTAAAACTTTAGAATCTTCTCATTCAAATTACTATCAGCAGTGCTTTGACGGATTATAGATCGACTGCCACAGTCGTCTAGCAGTCGTACAATAAGCCGTCAGACTCCCTGTTATACTTAAGTTTCTCTGTTATCTCTGACGGACCATAACCGGAGCGTTAAAATACTCTGACGGCCCCACGATAAACCGTCACAGCACGGTGACGCCCCTATGCTAGACCGTCAGAATACTATGTTCTGTCCACCCGAGATAGAGTTAAAGATAGCCAAATTTATTTATGAATAAGCCTAGTTATTTAAGTTTTGACCTGTTTTCATAAACCTGGAGTTTATTTATTGATTCATGACAGGAATTACGTGTTCAAGCACTTTGAGTTATTTTAAAGTATATGTTAATTTCATTAAACCCTATAGTTTTGTATTTAAATCATGACTTTAAATATTGTAATGACGGAGTTTTATCATGGATTCATATGGTTACACATTCTTTCTTTCTATAGAGTCACTTTCTTAAGTACATGGCATATATTCTGATATATGACCATTAGTTCACACTTTTGCACAATAGGAACATATTCTTGGACTTGAGGACCTCTCTATTGGATATTCCTTCTAATGGACTAGGAAATCTTGTTTCAAGGCCTCCATAATTCTCCGCGAGCTTGGGATTCCCACTAGGACGCCGAGTTGGTTGTACCATTAAAGCCCAATTGATTAGAAAGCACTATCGATATTTTCTAGTTTTAACTATGTAACGGCCTATTACTCGACCGTCAGGCCATCTAACGGTCCAGTATACAACCGTCACATTTTACTGAATCCAATTTCCTTGTTTCTGGATTCAGCCTAATCTAACAGTCCCGTTCTCGACCGTTACGTTCATGTAACGGCCCATTATTTGATCGTCACAGTTATAAATTCTTTAACCCGAGGTTTGACCAAAGGGTTGATATCCTGAAGTTCCTAGATGGAGTGTTGATGGTCTAGGACTTGACATATTGTCTAAGATACTTAACTTAAATTATGAATGATAATAAATGTATCGTTATGCTGCCGAATTATTTCCATGAGCATAACATCATCTTAAATCATTCTTGATCTCTCATGTCCTAAATTGAAGCGTTCATTTATTGATTATTGTTATCATGAACTTGTTACATTCTTGGCCATATTTTATTGCTTGGAACGTGGAAATAGCTTGATTTATACTTGAAGATGCGATCGAACACTGATTGTGTTCAAGGGCTCTATTCTAGTCCCCTCGACTGATTGTCGGAAACATACTATTATAAATCATAGGGTATGATGCTACTGGCGTCGCATTGCGCTGGGAGTACTTTCTCGATAAATAAGTGAAGATCCACGGAAATCTACTATGACATGACTTTCTTGCTTGTTATATGATATTCCACAGAAGTTCACCAAATACTTGCTCATAATCAAAAGATGTTTGGATAATGACTACGTGGTATTGTTAGTACATTCTCATTACATTCTTATTCATGAAAGGCCATGCTACATTCTTGTTCATACTCGTTACTTTCTTGCTAGTTCATACTTGCTCATTCTATCTTATATGATCATCTTGTTACTTTGGTTTAATCGTATGGTTGATCGCATTTGCATGATTTTACCTTATTTCTTTAGAGCTAAAATGCTAATTACTTTAATAGTGCCTTCATGTTGATACGAAGATACCTACTGGGCAAGTGTGCTCATTACCTATTTCTAATCTTTTGAGGAGATGGAAGTGAGTCAGGATCAGATTCATAATATACAAATAGCGGGTCCGAGAGTGAATAAAGAATGAGTGAAGACTTAGGAAGTCTACATTGTTTAGATTGAGTCTATGTAATTTTCTTATTTCTTGAGTCTAGTATGATGAAGAAAGTTGAATTAGTGATTGTATTTGAATATTTGGTTAATGAAATAAAGTTAAAGTTGAGTAAATATTGTGCAGTTGTAATCTTATGTGTGATTGTCTTGCGCTCTGATCGTTCTTGCTTGCAAGAGGCTTACCGTGTCGGTTGTTCGCGTTTCTCGAGCTAGTCTTCCACTGTAATAAAGGCTCTGGGTGTGACAGTACCTTGTGTCTATGTCTCTCCGCGTGATTTTCCCTCTCACGAAGGGCATTGAATGCCCGTTGACGTCGCCGAGCACGCGCACCTCCTCCGCACGACAATGCCATGCGCGCATGCCCTCTGTCGGCCGGTCGCGCGGCGCAGGGAGAGGGGGATCTCACCTGCTCCGCCGCGCCGTCAACAGTAGCAGTAGCAATAGCAGCCACGGTGCCCCCATGCGAAGCAACAAAGCAGCATCGGCCACATTTGCACCTGCAAACGAGCCACGACAGCAGTAGCGGCGGTAGCAAAAAATAAGAAACAAGAAAGAAAGAAATTTAGGAGACTTTCCCTCTTAACAAGGGCCCCATCCCCCTATAAGAAGAGCCCTCCGGTGCATATTTCACCCCCCATATTCCTGATAGAAGTTTCTTCGGGAACCTCTTCGGAAGCCGCTGAAGCCTACCTGAAGTCCCAGAAGTTCCTGTAGAAGGAGAAGAGAAGAAGGAGAAGAGAGCCCGAAGAAAAAAAAAGGGGCGAGTGAGGGAGTGAGAGAGTTTGAGAGCCATCCATGGATGGGTGGGTTTCTTTATATTCTTTCTCTTTTCTGATTAACAAGGCATTGAATAGCCTAGATGTAGTTAGTCTTCCATAAATAAAAGAGATATAGGGCTCTTGACCCTGATGTTCTTCGTATTCGCTATATAAGCTTATGTCTTCCCCCTGTATACTTGATGCTCCGTAGTTGTTTAGCTCTTTCTTTTCTCATAATAGACAGGGTGATTTCCTCTTTAGTTTAAAAATGGCGTCTACATAGCGATGTATCCGTCAGCTCAGTGTCACTCCGGGTTGCCAACCACCGGGCACCCACATAGTTTTCTTCCTTCATTTTGAAGTCATATCGATATCGCTCTCAAAACCCCACTTTGGGATTTGGCCAATTTCATGGCCATGATGCCAAAAGGGTGAGAAACATGATATTTAATCCCAAATTGATCGTTTTCTTTGCAAACTTCAGCTTCCAGAGTCTTGATCACTCCCGAATCCCCGGGGACTCACTTCCTTATAGCGTGGTCCCCGGGTGACCTCCTTTGAAGGGTAAACATTGACGGCCATATAGCTTGGCAATAATCTAAGTCCACGTCTCGAAAACGAGATCTTGGCAGCCTGTGGGTCATTGGAGTCCCTTGTAGGCTAGTCCATGGGTTGTCCGTGCCCAATTCGGGTTATAGGATGTTGTTGCTTCCGTACGCTTTCGTGGGTGTTGTCACTTCCATGCGCACCCTTTTTATTCTGGGGCCATCTCGGAATTCCTTCGTTGATGTGTACCAAATTAAACCCCCCCCCCCAAGGGTCCTGGTCTAGGGGAGGTGATGCCGGATTTTCGCCGGACAATTTGAAGATTAATGACTCATGAAGAACGATGACGAATGGACCTTAAGTTCAAAAAACTGCTGAAACCAAGACGAACAAACAAAAGAAAACTGATACATTGGGACCTTGATCTAAATGACTGTTAAAAGTGAAGATGGACATCCAAAAGAGAAAGCAGATTCTCATATCGAAAACAAAAATTTAGAATGGGCAATCGCATGCATGTGCATATTCATACCACACATTATCAGTTTGAAGCCCCTTTGATCCGGGTTGTTCTCCAAATAGACTGTCCTGATAAAAAAAAGACTGAAAAGAAATGCATTTGCATGATAGTTTTTTTCCCAAGAGTTCATAACGGATTTCATGGGAATGATAAACTTATTAAGTCTTCATGAAAGGGTCAAACGCTGCATATCCATATTGAATTGCACTAGATGTCTACTGAAACTGCATGAATTTAAGCATACTTGCCCCTCCCTACATTTCAGAACTGAATATATCATTTACACCTTTATGCATGCTTTCATTCATCTGTGCATTGACTCGTTAGTCCAGATAGGTTTCATATATATTTCATACTTGATTGCTTGCCTGCCATGACTCTTGGTATATCAAATAGTGAGTAATGGAAACTCGGATTGCATCCAGGCGAAAATTCTCACTATGCGTGAGTAAAAAATACTCTGCCTTGTACCAAGAAGTATCATACACAAATGTGTGATGAAACCCTCGCATGATCATCAAAATATGCATTGTTGCATTTCATTCTATCTCCAAAGAAAAAATGAACATACAAAATTTGCTCACTAGGACCTGTACACTATTTCGATCGACCGAATTCAATTTTCGGTTGACCGTTCAGTGGATGAGTCGACGCACCTTGACGGCTGCGTCGACTCACTCGTGAGCCTCCCCCTTGTGGGAGGATCGGTCGTCCGAACTCAATTTTTGGTCGACCGATCCGCCATGGAGTCGACTCAATAAGCTACTGGGGTCGACCCCTCCAGCAGACCCCCACTCCTGGGAGGATCGATCGACCGAATTGAACTCTCGGTCGATCGAACTCCCCTGATCAAAAAAGAAGAAGAAAAAGGAAAATTGAACATGCATAACCATGCACAAGGATTAAGTTCCCAAGGCCATGCTCGAACCCATATTTCATCCCCCTTTTCTCATAAGCACTCACATACATATGCATGTGCATTATGCGTGCTTTGCCCATGAGCAATAAAAGAAAGTACGAAGATGAACAAAATGAAACAAAGGAAGCTAAGGAGAGAGAGCAATGAACATAACAAAAACATAATAGAAAAATGAATGAACCCTCGCAAAACCCAATGAAGGAAGAAAGAAAGGTAAACAAAAAAAAGAAGTGAAATGAGCTTCCATGAACAATATGAAACAAAGAAAGGCACAAAAAATAGGAAGTGCTGCCCCTTGTGCAGGCTGCATCGAAGCAGCTTGGCTCTGCATCAACGCAACCTGCCCTGGGACCTTTCAGCGCTCGCCCTTGTGCCGTCGCAGTGCGGAGCTCGCATCGACGCAGAGTGGATTTGGGATGAGCCCTGGCATGCTATGTCGACGTAGCCTATGCTGCAGGTCGATGCAGCCGCTCCCCCAACCCCTAGGCTGCTCCATTTGTGGACTACGTCGACGCGGGCGATCCCTGCATCGTCCCAGCCTTCACTAAAGCAGCAGACATACTAAAAATAAAAAAACAAAACATAGTAAACAATCAATCACCAAATTAATAGTAAACAACCAACAATAAACAACAGAAATCAACATAAACAAAAATGATGAACAAAATAACAAGAGAATGAATGATAAATTATGAATAACAATATAAGAAAGGGAGATAATACAATAATAAAGAAAATGAACTTAAGGAATTAATGGCGTTTGATCCGTAAGTCTTCACCTCCTTGAGCCCGGCGTAAAGGAGACACTAAAGATGCCCCGCAAGCCTTGCTTGGCCCTCGGGTAACACCCAATCATGGCCATGGACGGACCTTGCTCCGGGCCGATATCTCACTAAGTTTGACTCACTCCTCAATGACTCAAATATCAAATTTGCCATATGTCGGCGTACATCTGTCCCAGTATTATTCGTATACTGGGGATACCTTGAACACGGACTTTCGTCCGAACAAGAAATGGTCACTATACGGCCGACATGATTTTAAATACCATCTCGCACCTTAATGTAGGGGATTTTAATGCTCTTTAATACACCTTTCGTTCATTTCATGAAAGTTAATTTTCAGGCCATGAGGCCCCTTGTCTTAGCGATTAATCAGATGTTTTCCCTTCTCCAAGGGGATGTAATTAACGTCGTGACCTTTATGGAGCAACGGGTCTCCAGTCTGTTGTGCCCCTTAGGCACAAGCATGTGCTATGTTGCTTTGATGATAGCAATGCTATTTGGTTTTGATGATAGCAAGACAGTGAGTGCATTTGAGTGCATTTGATATTGTATTTTGAGGATGTCTAGCATTGATGACATTATGCTTTGATGATAGCTTCATGATTGTGATTTGTATATCATCTGGAGAATGCACGTGTATGACTGATATATTGTTTGTGTTAGACTTCTGGTATGTGCATAGTCTATACATTGCATCGTGGGGTTTATGCTCTAAGTCTATACACTGCATAGCAAGCTCAAAGTCGATACATTGAGCGTCTCATGCATCATTCGTCTAAGTCCATACATTGGACTGTAGTATGCATTTGGCGAAGGCATCGCAAGTCTAGACAGTGGACAGCGTCTCGTGCATATAGCAAGTCTAGACATTGCACTGTAGCATGCATTTCTTCAAGTCTACACATTGGTCTTTACTTGAAGTATATACACTGTTTCACTGTTCATCGCCTTTGGGTATCAAAGTCTATACAATGGCTTTGGGTCTCCAAGTCTATACAGCCTTCTGATTCGTCAAAGTCTGTACAGCGCACTTCATAACCAAAGTCCAAGTCTATACAGCGTGAAGTCTCACCTCGTGTTGCCTTCAGTGCCACTTGTGTCACACTTCGTGTTGTTTCCCCTCACTAACACGAAAAGATTTCATGTCGTCTGAGCTTACGACACTTCGTGTTGATTTCCATGTTTGACAGGAAAAACTTGTATGAGGTTATACTTCGTGTCGTTTTCACCTCGTGCTGTTCTCATAACTTCGTGTCGTGTTTCTGAAGCAGCTCTAATAGTTCTGATGAACTTCGAGTAGTTTCCCTGTAGACCTCGTGTCGTTCCTGTTTAGTAACCACACTTCGTGTCGGTTACTGTTGTTTCTTTGACTTCGTGTCGTTTTCCTTGTCTTTCGTCTTCGTGTTGTTTTCAAACCGTGTCAACTTCTGTTTTCAACTTCGTGTTGTTTTCAACTCGTGTCGGTTACTGTTTCGTCTCCGTGTTGTTTCATGTCTTCGTGTCGTGTTTCCTACACCTCGTGTCTTTGTCGCTTTGTGACTTCACCTCGTGTCGTTTTCATCATCTTCGTGTCATTTTTTGTTCTATTGCGTGCAGGACATCGCAGCACCTCGTGTTGCTTTCTGTGCCACTTCGTGTCGTTCTCTGTGTAGTGTGTGTTTCTGTCACTACTACACTTCGTGTCGTTCTCGTTTCACTTCGTGCTGTCTCTGCGTCTGAGTCTTCTTTGTTATTTCTGTCTTCGTGTTGTTTCGTTCTAACCTCGTCCAGGTTTCTTCTAAAACGCTGTTCTTCTGATAAGTCTATACAGAGTTGTTCTTTAAACTGTTGACTTATCCGATACTCTGTTTAACAGGTGCTTTGATCATGAAGCTTAAGGAGAGCACGTGATCTGAGGAAGAACATTCCCCAGTGACTGGCAGCACGTGATCCGAGGCTGGAATGAAGCCTGCTGAGAGACTGCCACGTGGCCCGAATATCTGGGCGGGAAATGTGGAGGTCACACGTTGGGGCTGATCCTGCTGGCTGCTGCTATATAAATGAGCCTCCTTCCACAGAAGAAGAAAGATCGAGTGGGCGAAAAGAAAAGTCCATATAGAGAGCCACGATCCAGAAAAGGAGAAGAGCAGAAGAAGAAGAAGAGGAGAAGAGCAGAGAGTGAGAGATTAGCGAAAGAAGAAGAGAAGTGCAGCAAAGAAGAAAGAGAAAGAGAGAGAGTGAAGAAAGAGAGTGAGATCGAGGGAGATCTGTTAACTGGACCGTGGATCAAATCCAGGCCAGTCAGCTCTTTAAGAGCCACATTGTGCTTTACGTTTACAGCTTTCCGATGCTGTTATCTTGTCTTTTGTTTTCCATTTTACATTTTACATTTCCTTTCAAGCTGTTAGTCAGCGGATTGCAGAGGTGCTGCCTCTGGACGGCTAAGCTGTATTGCCCAGCGGTTTGCAGTGGAGGATTCCACTGGACAGCAAGCTGTGTTGCTCAGCGGAGCGAGGAGGATTCCTCGGACGGCAAGCTATGAGGCCCAGTGGTTGTAGGCAAGCTGTGAGGCCCAGCGGTTCAAGCTGTGAGTCAGCAGTAAGCCACACTCGGGTTGAGTGTGGGGTGGATGTAGGTCTGAAGGACCGAACCACCTAAAAACCTTTGTCTACTGTGTGATTGTTTTGTGGTCTGCCTAGCTTCTATATTTCTATCTTCGCACAGTAGATGTATGCTTAGGACGGTTCTTCATCTTGTCTGGGTGGCATTCGCATTGTGCCCACTATCTGCTTAGTAGAAGTTTTCATTCCGCATTTGATTCTGCTACAGTAATTTTTAACGGGTGATTGATCTATTCACCCCCCCTCTAGATCACCCTTTAGCGTCCCAACAATTGGTATCAGAGCCTAACTCTTTGTGCAGGACTAACATCCTAAAGAGGATCGGCCATGGATGCTAGAGGGCTAACAGCAGAGGGTCAGTCCACTACGAAGCCACCATTCTTCGATGGTTCCAACTACCCATATTGGAAGAACCGGATGCAGGTCTTCCTCAGAGCCAAAGACTACGAGATCTGGAAGATCATAAGCAAAGGTCCCTATGAGCTACATGAGAATGAGGAATTGTGGACCAGAGAAGAAATCAGGAAATCTACTCTGAATTGGAGCGCCATCAACGCCATTCAGTGTGCACTCCATCCCACTGAATTTGATAGAGTGTCATCCTGCAAGACAGAGAAGGAGATGTGGGATACTCTTGAGGTCATTTATGAGGGAACGTCTCAAGTGAGAGAGACACGGGCTAATATGCTAGTGACAAAGTATGAAACATTTCGGATGAAGCCTGGTGAGACAGTGACCAAAATGTATGCTCGTCTGACCATTATAACAAACGGTCTAAGAAATCTTGGAAAAGGCTATACCGATCATGACGTTGTTAGGAAGATTCTTCGATCACTGACTCCGATGTGGCATACCAAAGCAACTGTGATTGAGGAGTCAAAAGATCTACAAACGATGAAACCCAATGAGCTGATAGGCTCTTTGATGGCGTACGAGATGAATCTTCTACAAGTTGAAGAGCTCGAATACAAGAAGCCTATTGCTCTGAAGGCCAAGCATAGATGTTCAAAACAGTCCAGATGCAATGGATCATCCAGTGATCGGAGCCAATCTGGATCAGCTTTTGAAAAGGATGAACTAGCTATGATTACAAGAGAGTTCAGAAGATTTCTTAGAAATGAAGGGAAAAATGTCTACAGAAAATACCACAGCAGGAAGCAAAACAGGTATAAATTTAACCCTGCTGAAAAATCTGATGATAATGCTTGTTATCATTGCAGGAAGACTGGACATATGAAGATTGATTGTCCAGAGTTACAGAAAATCAAAGGAAGACCATGGAAGAAAGCGTCAAAGGGAAAGGCCATGGTCAGTACATGGAGTGATGAGGAAGAAGGCACGCTGAGCACTTCCTCAGATAGTGAGAAATCAGAAAAGGACATCTGCTTGATGGCCAGGAATGGAAGAGAAGAAGAAGATGAGTCTGATCAGGTATCATCCCCTTTCGAACATTATACTATTTCTGATTGGGAAGATGCTTATGGAGATCTGTTAGATAAAGCAAATGATATTAAGAAGGAAAACATATACTTGAAGAAGAAAATGAATTCTCTAGTTAATGATAAAACACTTACTGATAAAGTTGCATGTTTACAATCAGAGAATGAAAAATTGAAAAATGCATGTTCTGAGTTTGATGAATTAAAACATGTTGTGATTGATTGTAGGAAAGAAAATGAGTTGCTGAAAAATGTCATTGATGAGCTGAAATTGTCAATTCAGAAATTTGAAAATCAAGTAAAGATTTCAACTGAAAAATATGAAGCTGTTTTGTCAGTGAATGATGAAATGAAGAAAACTGTTGAAAATTTAGAAAATGAAAATTCTGACAAACAGAAAATCATTGAAAGCATGACCCAAGGAACAGAAAATCTTAATGCCTTGCTAGGGTCAAAAGTCAATTTCAGAAAAGAGGGTCTCGGTTTTAATCCCTCAGCTAAAAAGAGCTTTGAATTGAAAAACATTTCATGTGTGGGAGAAAAGAATAGAGGACCACTCATAAAAATGGTCAATGAAAAATTTGTCTTCAATAATGTTAAATCAAAAGTGTCCAGTGCTAAGGACAAGGGAAAGCAGAAAGTTGTAGACCCTAGAGCTGCATGCTCGTCTTCCAAGGATAAGTCCAAGGCTAGGGGTCAGCCAGCTAGCACAACAAAACCCCAGCTCAAGGCTGCTAAGTCTCCATTACCATCAACTGCTCAGAAAAAGACCCAATATAAGTCAGCTCAGAAACCTAGAGGGTCAAAGGTGGCAGGGAGACCAGGTGCAGCTAGGAACCCATTTGCTCATCCCTATTTCCCTAGAGCCCAAGTCTATCATAACACTCATCCTCCACCACTTAATAGGTTTGGGTGGAACCCTGCATATATGAGGTCTGGGTATCAGAATTTCCCCACTTGGTATCAGCCATATAGACCTCAGCCAGCTAGGAGATGGGACAGCCAGTTTAGGACATGGAGTCCTAGTCATCAAGGGTTCTATGGTCAGCCTAGGACCAATTTGGAACACAATTTCCCATACACTCTTTGGCCAAGGCACTGGCAGAAAAACAAAAACGTTTTAAATAAAATGAATGCCAGGACTACACAACAACCATTAAAGCATCAGAAAAAGAAAACTAAACCTGTTGGTGCTGAGAAAAAGAAATATAACAAAAATAACTCTCAAGCTGTAAAATCCACCAAACCTTCCACTTTCACACAAATGTGGATCCCTAAACAGCTTTTGTCATGTTTTCACTCTCAGTTGTCTATTTCTGTCTTGGGCCCCAAAATGTCTTGGGTTCCAAAACCTGCTCCCTAAGTGTGTTTGCAGGTATGCCTGGTAGCCAGGAACAAATTGATGAAACAAAAATAGCTACTTCAGGCATAGGACAAGAGGCAGGGCCAAAATTCTAAGAGCTGAAAGAAATTGGAGGCCTTGTCAACAATCTGATGCAACACCAAGGGTAAAAAATAAATCAGTCAGGTAAAGCAAGTAAGTGATTTAACTTCAGAATTGAATTGAGAAAGCCATGTTGAATTGGTTGTTTAAATTCTGATGTTCTCTTCTTGTCTAGCTAATCAGTCTGCATTCCAGACTTACCTACTGAATTTAATTCTGAATAAATTTGATATTCCTCTTCTGCCATCTATTGCACTGAGTTTGGATGGTTCATTTAATGCATATAGTTGATGTATGTGTCTAATGTATGCATTTATAATTTGCATCAAGAAAATTGTTCAATGCATATAGAACTGCCTTGCACTGCATATATCACTTGCATAACCCTGGTATATCAAATGGTAAGCTACTAAAAGGCAGGGAAATCTGCCTGGAGGTTCCTACTATGTGTGAGATGGTCCTTGAGACCAGGTTCTCTGCCAAGTACCAAGGGTCTAGTCCTCATGAAGAACAGTGTACTGCATCATATTTTTGAAAAATCTGAAAAAGGATAAAAATGCTCATGACTTGGATGTATAAAGTTGAATTGATTGCATAGCATATCTCTTGCATCATGATGTCAGGGGGAACTGAGAGTTCTATTCAATTCATTGAATCCTATTCACTTCTCAGTGTTCTCATTCAAATGATTCATATTCTTTGACATCAGTTGCTCATTGAACCATATTGCCAATTGCTATCCTTTCCCCATCTTTTTCACTGAACAACAGTTCTGGTTCTGGCTCAGTACGTTGAGTTGTGATTATTTCAATTGTTATTTTATAAGAATCTCTCTCACAAATTGAAAAGAACTAAAGGTTTAACCTTTATAAATTGGAGAGTTAAGTGTCTGCACTTCAGAATTTGAGATAAAAGAAAACTTTTATAGCTCTTAATCTTTGTCTCATGGTAAGATTAGAAAAAGTTTTTGTAATGCCTAATGTGTTGATCTGGAAATTTCTAGAAAAGGTGAATAAGAGTGTGTACTGTTTTTCAAACAATCACTCTAAAAGAATTAAGGGCAGCAGTAAATAAGTTCATTAATGTTAAGAACTGAACATAGTGACAGAGCAATGGCTGATTGCACTGAGAAACTGTGAACTCCTCCAAAGAAGTAGAAAACTTCACATGTCATGAGGTGATTCAGAATATCTCTGTTCATAGGGTCAAATCCATAGGGAGAGTCCTCACCAAGTAACTGAGGGTACTGGCCTCTGATCAAGGTGTACCCTTAATGTCAAAAGTGAAGACTATTCCTTGTAGGTCTTGATCTGAAATAGATCCAGTAGTTTATGCCTAGTAACTGGGGGTACCTGCCTCTGATCAAGGTGTACACCTAATGTCAACAGCATAAATGCCACAGGTCTATTCACTTAGTTCAGGTTCTGAAAATTAAAAAGTGAAATCAAACTGCTGTAACCCTTCGAAAAAATCAAAAGTCATTGAGTGAAAATTATTTTTCTCAATACATGTTCAAGTTGCCTCTCTTGACTTTCCTTGTTTAGACACAAAAGGGTATTATTTCAGACTTATCTATTAATACCATGTGCCCTAGATTCATTGCTATAAATGGAATCAATAAACTCTTTTTCAGAGGTCAGATGTTTTACTCTAGATTTATCAATGTTAAACCTGAATTTTTGAAAATTGTATGTTGATGATTCTTATACTTTAACAGTTGTTTATAATCATGCTTCATTTCTGAACCTATGATTCAGCTGTTATCTAGTGACCCTCCTACCTTTTCTACCTTGGTTATCTGTTCATATTCCTTCTCAAAGGGGGAGCTTTTATTTAGGGGGAGAAATAATTCAGGGGAGTCTTACATTCAGGGGGAGAATGTTCTAGAGGAATTTGCATGCATATTGCACTTTGCACTCTTGTTTTTACTGTTTTTCTCTTTTTGATCATGTCAAAGGGGGAGAAAATCTTGTGTGTGACTCACTGTCACATTGTGTTGCCATCATCAAAAAGGGGGAGAATGTTGTGCCCCTTAGGCACAAGCATGTGCTATGTTGCTTTGATGATAGCAATGCTATTTGGTTTTGATGATAGCAAGACAGTGAGTGCATTTGAGTGCATTTGATATTGTATTTTGATGA
This sequence comes from Amorphophallus konjac, assembly GCA_022559845.1. Taxonomy (NCBI): domain Eukaryota; kingdom Viridiplantae; phylum Streptophyta; class Magnoliopsida; order Alismatales; family Araceae; genus Amorphophallus; species Amorphophallus konjac. Next base: position 147,573,588 of record CM040121.1, read on the forward strand.
TGTCTAGCATTGATGACATTGTGCTTTGATGATAGCTTCATGATTGTGATTTGTATATCATCTGGAGAATGCACGTGTATGACTGATATATTGTTTGTGTTAGACTTCTGGTATGTGCATAGTCTATACATTGCATCGTGGGGTTTATGCTCTAAGTCTATACACTGCATAGCAAGCTCAAAGTCGATACATTGAGCGTCTCATGCATCATTCGTCTAAGTCCATACATTGGACTGTAGTATGCATTTGGCGAAGGCATCGCAAGTCTAGACAGTGGACAGCGTCTCGTGCATATAGCAAGTCTAGACATTGCACTGTAGCATGCATTTCTTCAAGTCTACACATTGGTCTTTACTTGAAGTATATACACTGTTTCACTGTTCATCGCCTTTGGGCATCAAAGTCTATACAATGGCTTTGGGTCTCCAAGTCTATATAGCCTTCTGATTCGTCAAAGTCTGCACAGCGCACTTCATATACAAAGTCCAAGTCTGTACAGCGTGAAGTCTCACCTCGTGTTGCCTTCAGTGCCACTTGTGTCACACTTCGTGTTGTTTCCCCTCACTAACACGAAAAGATTTCGTGTCGTCTGAGCTTACGACACTTCGTGTTGATTTCCATGTTTGACAGAAAAAACTTGTATGAGGTTATACTTCGTGTCATTTTCACCTCGTGCTGTTCTCATAACTTCGTGTCGTGTTTCGGAAGCAGCTCTAATAGTTCTGATGAACTTCGAGTCGTTTCCCTGTAGACCTCGTGTCGTTCCTGTTTAGTAACCACACTTCGTGTCGGTTACTGTTGTTTCTTTGACTTCGTGTCGTTTTCCTTGTCTTTCATCTTCGTGTTGTTTTCAAACCGTGTCAACTTCTGTTTTCGACTTCGTGTTATTTTCAACTCGTGTCGGTTACTGTTTCGTCTCCGTGTTGTTTCATGTCTTCGTGTCATGTTTCCTACACCTCGTGTCTTTGTCGCTTTGTGACTTCACCTCGTGTCGTTTTCATCATCTTCGTGTCATTTTTTGTTCTATTGCGTGCAGGACATCGCAGCACCTCGTGTTGCTTTCTGTGCCACTTCGTGTCGTTCTCTGTGTAGTGTGTGTTTCTGTCACTACTACACTTCGTGTCGTTCTCGTTTCACTTCGTGCTGTCTCTGCGTCTGAGTCTTCTTTGTTATTTCTGTCTTCGTGTTGTTTCGTTCTAACCTCGTCCAGGTTTCTTCTAAAACGCTGTTCTTCTGATAAGTCTATACAGAGTTGTTCTTTAAACTGTTGACTTATCCGATACTCTGTTTAACAGGTGCTTTGATCATGAAGCTTAAGGAGAGCACGTGATCTGAGGAAGAACATTCCCCAGTGACTGGCAGCACGTGATCCGAGGCTGGAATGAAGCCTGCTGAGAGACTGCCACGTGGCCCGAATATCTGGGCGGGAAATGTGGAGGTCACACGTTGGGGCTGATCCTGCTGGCTGCTGCTATATAAATGAGCCTCCTTCCACAGAAGAAGAAAGATCGAGTTGGCGAAAAGAAAAGTCCATATAGAGAGCCACGATCCAGAAAAGGAGAAGAGCAGAATAAGAAGAAGAGGAGAAGAGCAGAGAGTGAGAGATTAGCGAAAGAAGAAGAGAAGTGCAGCAAAGAAGAAAGAGAAAGAGAGAGAGTGAAGAAAGAGAGTGAGATCGAGGGAGATCTGTTAACTGGACCGTGGATCAAATCCAGGCCAGTCAGCTCTTTAAGAGCCACATTGTGCTTTACGTTTACAGCTTTCCGATGCTGTTATCTTGTCTTTTGTTTTCCATTTTACATTTCCTTTCAAGCTGTTAGTTAGCGGATTGCAGAGGTGCTGCCTCTGGACGGCTAAGCTGTATTGCCCAGCGGTTTGCAGTGGAGGATTCCACTGGACAGCAAGCTGTGTTACTCAGCGGAGCGAGGAGGATTCCTCGGACGGCAAGCTGTGAGGCCCAGCGGTTGTAGGCAAGCTGTGAGGCCCAACGGTTCAAGCTGTGAGTCAGCAGTAAGCCACACTCGGGTTGAGTGTGGGGTGGATGTAGGTCTGAAGGACCGAACCACCTAAAAACCTTTGTCTACTGTGTGATTGTTTTGTGGTCTGCCTAGCTTCTATATTTCTATCTTCGCACAGTAGATGTATGCTTAGGACGGTTATTCATCTTGTCTGGGTGGCATTCGCATTGTGCCCACTATCTGCTTAGTAGAAGTTTTCATTCCGCATTTGATTCTGCTACAGTAATTTTTAACGGGTGATTGATCTATTCACCCCCCCTCTAGATCACCCTTTAGCGTCCCAACACAGTCCTGACCCGATACCCACTTTCGTCTGATTAGTCAGACGGCACGCACCACAGGTTTCGGACCACTCTAGTCTCGAATCTTGAACACATTGTCACTATGTGACTGGCATGCCCTCGCACTTAATAAAAAGATAATACGATACATATGATTAAAAAGTGTATCCACAAGTCTAGCATACCCGGTGGGACTAGATCACCTTTTATCTGTTCGCCATGATTTGGGGCTTCATGGCCTCCTCCTAAAACTCTAACATCCTCAATTTTAAATTGCAGGACGAACCTCGAAGAACTCAATGGCGGTCACATTCAGACCTCTTGTCATTGCGAGCCATGCGGAGCATGGCTACTTGGCAGTGCCGACCCAGTTTGGCGATTTCCCCCCGGTAGTTGGGTTCCCCAACATTCTCAGGGTCATGTTCGTGAACCTCCTAAGGATCTAGGAGACCGAGCCCGTCGCCACTGCGAAGGTGACACCCAAAGAAGCGAAAGTGGTGGGCTGCTACATCTACCACATCCACACCAGAAGGAAGCGCACTCCAGCTACCAGGCGGGCAGCCAGGAAGAACGCCGGCACGTTGCAAGGCCGGCTCTCTGTCTCATGCAAATCCATTTCGATCGGAGCAGCCCGGGTGTACTTGAATAGCCGCCAGGCCACCATTTTGCCCGACGGGGTGATACCAATTGTGCTAGTGCACAACAAATTTGAAGCACTGGCTCGAGATCGAGAGGACCGCACTGGGTCCAAGATGAAGGGAGGGTCGGCCCCGAAACCGGCCAAATTCAAGCAAGTGTGGGTGCCCAAGCGGCGGGCCCCAGCCCCAGTTCAAGTAGAGCCTGTCAGGATTGACAGGCTTGAGAAAGAAATAGAACATGAAGAAGAGAAGATCGAGGCGCCAGCTTGGGTGTCTCGAAGACCAGCCTTCCGAGCCTACGGCCGACAGGCAAACATTTATTCAAATGATGGAAGATACGGCGGGATGTTCGAATGGAGGTGCCTCACCTACAAACCACGGCATGAGCTAGGGTGCTATCACCAATGCTCTGCCCCACCAATGGGCAAGATGATATTACTCAGGCCGTAAGAGGATACCTGCGTGGCCTCGGAAATACCCTATTGGGGACACAGCGGCACCTAGAAGCCGTGAATGGTGTTGAAAGAAGCCCGAGGTGACAAATTAACCCAGAAAGCATAGAAGATGCAGAGTCAGGATGCTATGGGTCACCCCTCAGTGAAGAAGCTACGCCGAGAATCTTAGTGTTTGACAGGTTAACTTTCTCTGGGCCGTCAACCAGGAAAGTGATCCGAAGAAACAAGAAGCTGCAGATTTACATCTGTAATATGGCCGGAGTGGCCAGCAAGTACGGAGCCCTCCCCAAAGATCATAAAGAAGTAGCCAGGCTTGCTGAAAGGTTGGGTCCCATCACGAGGAGAGGGACAGCCACAGCCGAGGTAATATAAGCCCTCGCCGACGAAACAAGCTCAGATGCGGTCGCCATGGCGGCGAACGTAATTACCACTGAAGATGAAGGAGAAAGGCCAGCCCATTCTCCAGATATTCCGGTGGAAGGGGGAGGCCAAGTTCCTAGCCCATCCACCCCCGATCCAGCGATGATGATGCTACTTCAAGCATATCAGCAAGATATTGAAGCTTTGAAAAAGCAAGTGAGCGAATTGACCATGCATGCTTCTGCCTCGACGCAGGTCGAAGCCCCTCTGGAAACATCCCGACGACGCGTTGATGAATTCAAAGGCTCACCCCAAATGACGACTTCATAGATGGTACCTAACTACACTGGGGGCACGGTCCCGATACAACATCCTACTCCTCAACACCAAGGCACCACCATGGTACCTCAGGCAACGGTGTTGGCAATGCCACAAAGCCAGCCGGCTCATTTCTACCAGGAACCGGTGGATCCGATAATGGCGAACAAGCTGATGATTGAACAAATGATCGAAATGAAGCTAGCTGATCGAAGCACCGAGGAATATGCCTCTTTTGGTTCATACAAGGTGCCTTACCCTGTCCATCATGCGGCTAAGAGATTGCCTCATGGTGTCAACAGGGCGCCGAAGTTTGACAAGTTCAATGGCCAAGGTTCACCGAAGGAACATATAGCCTATTACATCAACATGATGGGCGATCTGGCAACTGATGAATCGTACCTGCTGAAGTTCTTCAGGTCCTCGCTTATGGGGATCACCTTCGAATGGTACTTGAACCTGCTGGCAGGGTCCATTAGTGACTAGTCGGATATGCAAAGAAAGTTACGAGAGTGGTTCCACGTCACCGAAAGGGAGGTTGATATTGCCGCTTGTCGTTAAAACCTGCGGCAATCAATCAAACATAAATGCCGAACTCACAATATAATCCAAATTAACTGTAATATACTGGTGTGCACAGGTCGAATCCACATAGAGGTATGTTGAGATTGAAAACTTTGATTTTTCTTTTTGAGCAAAAATAGATGAATGTTTTGGATTTTCATAATTTAAATAACATGAAATAAACCTATCTAATCCAACAAAATTAAATGCAAAATGAAGTAGATGAAGTTGAGATAGTTGGTGCAGCCGTGGTATGATAACGGCGTCGTCTCCTTGAGCCTTTGATTTACGAGTCGTCGGGAACGGCTACGTACACTCGTACGGATCAGAACGGCTTCTCTTGACTGTCTTTAGAAGAAGTTTAGAGGGTGAAGGATAAAGAATGGTTGAAGAACATTAGAGAGATGGAGGGAAATTGTGCTAAGTAAAACGGAAAATAACAACACTATTGAAATTAAACATGAATTAAAATCAACTTACAACTGTATGAAAATTACAACAAAACAAATAAATTATAATAAAAGAAATGACAAGAGATGGGAAGATATAGAGGAAGAGTCTAGTCTTAACACTAAAAATGAAAGGGAGAGGCTTCCTATCTACGTAAGAGAGGGGGAGAGGGAGCTATCTACGTAACCAGCCAGAGGGAGAGAGCCATCTAGTATGTGCATGCTAATAATGGCATAGAAGAGCCACTCCCCATCTCCTTTTATAGGCTCCAAAACAAGCCCTTTCTCTAATGTGAACACCCATGTGTGAAGCCTTAATTTTTAGTCTCCTATTTCTACTCCACGTGAAGAGGCAGACTTTGTTGAAGAAACTGCACCGCGTGAAGAGTGCATGCGTTGAAGCCTGGGCCTACCTGCCACCCACCTGCTACCAGTCGCCGGCTACCAGTCACCTGCTGCCAGCTGCCTTGGTAGCTTTGGCCATCCGCCAACCATGTCGCCCGCCGAAGAGCCCGCCTGCGCCGCATGAGCCACGCGCTACCATCGTTGACCGGGCTTCATGTGAAGAGGAGGCCGCCCTCCTGCTGAAGCCACGTCACCCGTGCCGCTCACGGGATGCCACCTTGCCACATGCGTTGGCCACGCGAGCGTGCCTGCGTGTTGACCCTCGCACCTGTCGACCTCCCATTCGCCAGCGCGAACCGCCCAAGCCGCCCTCCAGCACGTGTGTGAAGCCCGCTAGAAGCTGCCGACGACGTGAGGCACTAACCTTGGCGCGTGGCTCGCGAGCCTTCTGCCCGCCTCTGCCACGCGTGTTCTGGCCAACGAAGCCGCCTACACATGCATGCAAACTTATATATATATATATATATATATATATATTAAACAACTATTTATTTCTTTTATTTTCTTTTTGTTTTATTTTATTTTCTTTTTAGCCAAGCCCATGGGCCTTTGGCCCATTTGTACTTTTCTTTTCTCTTTTTTTTCTTTAACAGACTTTGGCCCATTATTTTGCAGACTTGTGGAGTTCATGCCATCGTCCTCTTCGTGCCTACAAAATAAGTAAATTTATTTATTAAAATTACTTAATTTCATCAAACTAAATATTTTGCTCTAGATTGTGATTAAGTGTGATAAATACATAGTGATGCATATTAAAGCTCATAAAAATGTGATATAACATTAATGAACATGTAAAAATGCACACTTATCACACCCCCCAACTTACTCATTGCTAGTCCCTTAGTAATGTAAATAATTAAAAATTAAGGACCAACAAAAGTTTGAAAAGTCCATACTTTCATATCTAACTTTTCTTTCACAGAATCAACTAATGATTAGGAATCTGGAAGCATTAACGCACGCTAGCCCTACATTTGGAAATTTAGCTACATGATCAAGAATTCAACTTCAAAGTTCAAATAGCACTTGTGCATGTGTAATACTAAATTCACAATGTAGACAATTGCGTCTCTCATTTGCTATTCTAAGCAAGTGCCTTTCAACCCTACACTTCTTAATCAGAGCATTAAACATATTAGCTTCTTGTCTGCCTTATTGCTTCGTCCCTTAGAGATCTTTTTATTTTTCTACACACATGATGTTGCACTACCCTTCACTGTTTAACACGAACCTCGAAGTAGGCTGGGTTTTACAGATCAAGGTTCCCTTGTCCTTTTGACGCAAACCTCAACACATCTTAAGTGAAGTAGGCCCGATTACTCAGATTCAAAACATTTTTCATGGTGTTTTATTTTTCTTATATTTTTCTTCTCTTTTTTTTTTCAACGTGCTATTGCACTAATGAAATAGATAACTTGGCAGAAGGCTTATAAAAGATCTCTTTTTTAAAGAGTGCAGAATATCAGGCAACATACCTAAAATAGTAGAAGGCTTGTCCTGCTTGTTTCATTAGCGTGCAAAGTGATTTTGTTTTCATTTTTCTAAAGTGCACATAAACTTTAAAGAGATTCTTAGATCAGTTTTACATGGCTAGATTAAATCAATTTTCCATCATCCTTATCCCCGTCTTTTCTATTCTAGAATTACTTTCAATAGAAGCATGAATCATGAAACTCAAAATGGGTTTTATTTATTTTTTTTGATTTTTTTTTTGAAAAAAATGAGGTTGTATATGAATGCAACATGTGCAATGGCATGATTTCCGTATATGAATGCAACATGTGCAATGGCATGATTTTCGTCCCCCCAACTTAAATGACATTGTCCTCAGTGGCATAAACAATATGGAATAATAGAACAATGTAGACATGAAATTTATGAAGGAACGGGACAACCTGATAGAGGTAGACTTTGACGGTCGCGGCTTTTGAGTAAAAGGCGATACTTGGCCGGGGCAAAGGTGCAAGCAATCATCTATCTCTCCCCCCAACTTATCCTTTATTCACACCTACAAAATAAAAGAAAACCACAATAAAAACTTGGGTTGCCTCCCAAGAAGCCATTTATTAGCACACGAAAATCATTAAAATGTTGGGTTACCTCCCAAGAAGCGCTAAGTTTTACGTCTTCAACCAGACGCAATGTAGCTCACTAACCAATGGGTGGCATTCAGTATGAGCCACCAAGTGATCTTGTCCTCCTTTAAATTCCAGCCCTTATGCCATTGGAAGACAAGAGTAGACGTGTACGTAAAGGGGCTAGAAATCGGCCGGACTCGCACATTATTGATTTTAACTTTGACCATATGTGTGAGCCAATTTTCATCTTTCGGGATCATGAAATGATCAATGGCCAATAGTCTTTCAAGATTGAGGGGGGACCTTTGCACAACATCTATCCATTGGTCCCCTTGTCCTGTATCTTCCCTCCTGACTAACCCTTTACTGGCTACTTCCTCCACGGTATCTTGGTCAGGCACCAGTGGCTTAAGAATAAGATTGTCATTCTTAGCCACTTTCCTCTTAGTAACAGCCTCATGAGCATTAAGGGCATTACTCAACTGGTTTCCCTAATGAAAAATTAAATCAAATGTGAATGTGGTTGGCATATCCCCATCAGGTCCTAGAATGTCATATTTGAGAGGCTGTACTGTTAGGGGAATCAAATTAGAAGGAAGCATGAGCCCAGAATCAAACTCATACAATGATTCAAATTTCATCGGATAGGGCTCAAGGGTAAGATCAAATGTGAATTTCTCTAAGACGGACCCTTCATGACACTCATCACTCAACTGAAGATTATAAATCAAATTTCCCAATAATGGGGTGGGTAGGTGAAATGTAAACTTTTCCAACAAGGCCCCATCTGATGTGACACCACCTATGGACCTATTTTGTAAGCATTCAAGTTTGAGCGGCGGACTAACACTAGCGAGCTCACCCGTATGGCGCACACTAGTGCCCGATGGCGACTAGGCGATGTTGGAGAGGGTCCGAGGCGGGACCTTGAGGCTCTAAAGGTTGGCTAGCTTGGGGAGAACCCCAAATTGGTCTAGGATGCCCAAATCATGGGCGGCCAACACACCAAGGGTGTGGGCTAAGTGGATTCACTCTCAACTTGCCTGCGGTGGTCACTCACGGTACTAGCAATTTGGGCTGAGCTCTCACTCTCCATCCGACGAAGCAATAGCAATAATACTAAGCTAAGCAAGTGATTAAACCAGTCAAGAGAGGGACCAAGGCTCACCTAGCCGGCGTGAAGACGCCGACTCCGGCCAGAGACGGGGGCGAGCGGGGAGGCGAGGGTATGCACCCCCACGCCGTGTCGAGGGAGCTTCAACCTGAAATTGAAAGATTACACCACTACTCCTCTCACAGGAGGGGGGATCTCGGGGTGGGGGTTAATGTATTACAACCAAACACTACCTCCTCGCAGGGAGGGGCTGTAAGCCGGCCAGGCGGGGTGGGGGAATTGGGCAAGAAATCCCAACTTCCGAGTTCTGTCGGTTCTGCCAGTCTGCAGATTCACTAGATAGGGGGTCGGTGTTGACGCCGCCACGGGCTCCAGGGGACTCCGATCCTGATGATACAGGTCCCAAAAGATTCCTAGCTGCCGGAGGAAGACGCCTAAATTTTTGGAGGATCTCTGGAATTATGTGCTGATCGTGATAGAGCCTGGAACAGGACCCCTCTGTCTGCCTCGGATGGAAACAGAAAAGATGCAGTTGGTTGCTGAAGGTTCTGTGGGCTCTTCTGAACTTCGATTGAGGTGAGACTAGCGGTGACGCTTTCGGTTGGAGTAGCTTTGAGCAGGAGCTGACGGAGTTGCAATCGGTGGTCGGAGAAGAGAGCAGTCGTCGGATGAGTGGGTGCAGGTCGAACCTGGATCCGCAGGAGCAGTCTACGCACTTGGACAAGGAAAATGGGAACTAGGGGTTCTGGAAGCCAATTGATGCCCTGCCTTTTGGAGATGAAAGAGGACTCAGAGGAGAAGATTTGTGATGAAGAACTCCTGCCCTGATTCCCAGGAGGTTGGCCGCTGTAGAGCTTCAACTCCGACTCAGGTGCTCTGCTAGGGAAGTTGCGCACAGTCGGGGGAGAAATGCTCTCACGGCCAGCTCGGAGCTTGGATCCAGACGAAACCACTCCGTTGCGAAGATGACTTGAAGACGCTTCCAACGGTACCTCTTGGGCCTTCAGATTCGCAGGGAGGAGGACGTGGTGGCCGCTTCAAGGTACGGCCAACCTGCTGCCTGCAACCAGAGCTTGACCTACAAAAGAAATGGGTATGAATGGAGGGGTGGTGGTGGGGGGGCGACCTTGGCTGGGTTTGGGGTTGGATTTGGGCGACCAAGGGAGCTAAGGGGGTGGGAGATGGGAGGGAAATTCGAAATTGGGCTTTGGGAGAAGCTAATTTAGCATTGGGAAGGTGGTGGGATGCTTTGGGAAGGAGAGTGGGGTAGTTGGGGGTTGGGAGGTGGGGTGTGGATTGGAGGATGCCACCTTGGGGTTGGGGGGGGAGTTAAATAAGTGTATGGGGAAGGGGAGATGAATTGGGGTGGAGGGAGAGAGAGAGAGAGGGGGGACCCCTTAGAGAGAGAGTGAGAGAGAGGGAGATCTAGTGGGATTTGGAAGTGGATTTCAATTTTCATTCAATTGTTCATTACTTCAAAATGAGGGGAATGGGGTCCTATATGTAGGCAACCCACATTTCTACAAAAGTCCCTGACATTTGACTCAATGACAAATAATCGAAGGGATAGGGGTGCCCTTGGGCCAAGCCCAATGAATTGGGCCCACTAGCCTAACAAACCAACCTAATGACACAATACTTAGGAAAATGACTCACTAATCTAGGTACATGACTCAAATAAAGGGAAAATTACATGATATTGACTCAAAGAAAATGTGAAGATTACATGACTAGACTCAAAAATACATGACTACATAATGGCGCTTGCCGACGAACAATCCGAGTCCGGAGAAAATGTGGAGGGGCAAGGGATGCCCTCATCATACCCCCGGGGTGGGGAAAACTTGACCCCGTCGAGTATGGGTCCACCAGGGAAGTAGTACATCGAACTGCGGCTCTGGGTGATCCATGATCTCCACACTCAACCCACGACCATAGTCGGGGAACGACGCTTCAGCTCAACAAAGTGGCTCGGTCATAGCCTCATGCTGGCGATGGGATCTTGCTTGCCTAGTATTGCCGCCGTGTGCTCACGTCGGGCTCTTAGGCTATTTTGTGGTGGCACTCCGAAGGTGTCTCTCGCAAGGATAGGTGTAAGCTCAAGGCACTCACTAGGATCCACCGCGGTGCCCTTAGTGGGTGCTGGATCCGCCACATGAGAAATGGGGAGAATCCGAAAACCCTTTTGAAAGTTCAACCCATAAGCCGGGTTGCCAAAGCCACTCGAAACTTGGCAAGGTCCAAGTCCTCGTGCCCTCAATTTGGAGGTGACCCCAGGGTAGAGCCACTCCAAAGTCATCATCGTCAAGTTACCAACTTGGAATTTTAAGTGGCGCTCACGAGTTTTTACTCACTTATTGTGAATCTCACCGCTTGTTGTTTGATATTTGCTTGGATGCATATGCCATGCTTTATGATGCGGTGTGAGTGGACAATGTATGGTATGCAAAGGTGGTCCGGGGCAGCCACATGTAGATCGATCATGCTTTGATGCCATGAAGACTGTGACAGACTCAGGGGGGCCGGGACATCCATAGATGAACATTTTATGCATGGGTATGACAAATGACGGGGGACCCGGACATCCATGTATGCTCCTCTCATGCTTAAGACTCATGATGAATGAAGGTGGGCCAATACATCCAAATACGGTCCACTTATGCTTCCTACTTGACATGTGGGTGATGTAAATGAATGTACCCGACTTATGAATCATGCCAAGTGGTATTGTATGCCAAGACTTATGCACTCTTGTGACAAAGATGTCTCCTAGGTGTGGGCTTTTTGACTTCCATTGGAATGGGTCAAAGGGGTCTAGGAAGGTGGATATCATGAAATGGGGCACTTCCTCGATCCCTGGGTGTATACCACCCAAAGTCATGGCTCCCATGGTATAACCCGGGTCTGGGATGGGGTGGATTGGATCAAACATGGTGGGTTGGGGTAGGGAAAGGTAGGTTGTGGTTAAGGTGGTTGGGTCACACGGGTTCCTTGACTCCCATTGGAATGGATCATAGGGATCATAAAATAGGTTAGCAAGGGAGAGGAGCTCCATGTCTTCAAGGTCCTCCAAAGGTGCTAAGTCATTCCTCTCCATGATAATTGGGCCAATGTTCTTGGTGAGTGGGTCGGCCATAAGGGGAGGGCTTGGCTTTCTACACGCTGTAAGAAGCTCCAAATTGAGGAGAAGGTCGGGCTCATCGGGTGTGGGGAGGAATAGAAGGAGGTCGCTAGTGTAGCAACCAATGGTGCAAACCGAGGTGATAGACCCTATGCATAGGTGTAGGAGGTCAAGGATCTTAGGTTGTTCGGTCATAGGGGTCAACATGCTAGTGAACTCAATTTGCCATGATAATCCCTTAAGAAGATCTTCTAAGGTTTCCACTTGGTAGGATGTTTGGATTATGGTGTGATAGGAGGAGAAGGGTACAATGGAAAGGTTTTGCTCCATGGGAGGGTAAACATAGGACATGGTAGGGTGAATTGGTCTCTCCTTTAGCCATCTAGCTAGGGGCCCATCTATGATTATGGTGCTATTTGAGAAGGCTTGTGGCTCTTGGGGGTCCAAGCTATGTGGAGGGGACATTTGTGATTCTTCCTCACCATAGGTATGAACTTGGGTTTCCTCAAGGATGGGGATGGGTTCCGGAATGGCATCTACTCCCATGTGGATGGTTGTGGTCTCCTTTCTCAAGGGAATGGGAAGGTCTATTGAGGGTGGGGTGATGATGGTTGGTGCATGGTGTACCCGGGGTGGTGGGCAATGGGAAACTTGGTTTTGGATAGGCAGGGAAAGTAGTGGAAGCCTAGGACTTGGGACTTTTGGGGTAGGGAGTGGGAGATGGGTTGGTTGGGGTGGCTTGGGTTGGTTGGTCTTGGGGGGAGTGTCCCTTTTAGGGGACAAGGGAGGGGTAGTGGTGGGGACCAAGGGGGCTTGTGGGGTATGGGTTTGGTGGGAGCTTTTAGATTGGAGGGTGGTGGCCGTCATGGGCCTAGGTGGAGGGGTGGACACGGTGTCCACTTGGTTTTTAATGGTGAGGGTTGGATGAGTGGTGGTCACCATGGAGGGAATTGGGTCGGTTAGGGGTCTCTTGCCCTTGGGATCGTTTGGGGTGGAAGTGGGGGCTAAAGGGGCTTGACTAGTGTAGGTTAGGGAAGGGGGTTTTGGTTGGGGTGTGGGGGCCCTCATGGGGTTAGGTGGGGAGGTGGAGGCCTTGGACTCTTGGGTTCTAGTGGTAAGGGTTTGGACGGGTGGGGTTGGAGGAGTGGGAGTGCTCCTTGAGTTTTGGTAACCCGGGTAGGAGGGAGGAGGTCGGGGAGTGTAGACTTTCCTAAGTTCGGCTCTCATGTTCTCCCATGTGTTAATAGGCTCTAGCCTCATAACCCTCCTAAATTGTTCAATGAACTTCCACCTATCCTCGGCATGGTACACAAGTCGACTCTTGGCAAGGTAGATTTTCATGGGTTCAGTCATTGGATTCCTCTTAAAGTATTTGTCCATGTTTTCCTCCCACTCTAAATATGCACTAGGGTGGTATCCGTTAAAGATACGGTCCTCAAATAGGACTTTGTCCAAAGGGGTGTCAATCGGACCTTTGCAGAGGGCCGAGTGAGATAGATGTGACTTACATGAAGTAGCCATGCTAGTGGACAAAAGAGATGCAACCGAAGACTCTAAATGCATATGAGCGTCCTAGGACCAACTTGATAGAGACAAGTTGTGAACTTTCTCTGATACCACTTGATGTGACACCACCTATGGACCTATTTTGCAAGCATTCAAGTTTGAGTGGCGGACTCACACTAGCGAGCTCACCCGTATGGCGCACACTAGTGCCCGATGGCGACTGGGCGATGTTGGAGAGGGTCCGAGGCGGGACCTTGAGGCTCTAAAGGTTGGCTAGCTTGGGGAAAACCCCAAATGGGCCTAGGATGCCCAAATCATGGGCGGCCAACACACCAAGGGTGTGGGCTAAGTGGATTCACTCTCAACTTGCCTGCGGTGGTCACTCACGGTACTAGTAATTTGGGCCGAGCTCTCACTCTCCATCCGACGAAGCAATAGCAATAATACTAAGCTAACCAAGTTATTAAACCAGTCAAGAGAGGGACCAAGGCTCACCTAGCCGGCGTGAAGACGCCGACTCCGGTCGGAGACGGGGGCGAGCGGGGAGGCGAGGGTATGCACCCCCACGCCGCGTCGAGGGAGCTTCAACCTGAAATTAAAAGATTACACCACTACTCCTCTCGCAGGAGGGGGGGGATCTCGGGGTGGGGGTTAATGTATTACAACCAAACACTACCTCCTCGCAGGGAGGGGCTGTAAGCCGGCCAGGCGGGGTGGGGGAATTGGACAAGAAATCCCAACTTCCGAGTTCCGCCGGTTCTGCCAGTCTGCAGATTCACTGGATAGGGGGTCGGTGTTGATGCCACCACGGGCTCCAGGGGACTCCGATCTCGATGATACTGGTCCCAAAAGTTTCCTAGCTTCCGGAGGAAGACGCCTGAATTTTTGGAGGATCTCTGGAATTCTGTGCTGATCGTGGCAGAGCCTGGAACAGGACCCCTCTATCTGCCTCAGATGAAAAAAGAAAAGATGCAGTTGGTTGTAGAAGGTGCTGTGGGCTCTCCTGAACTCCGATTGAGGCGAGACTGGTGGTGACGCTTCTATGGTCGGAGTAGCTTTGAGCAAGAGCTGACAGAGTTGCAATCGGAGGTTTGAGAAGAGAGCAGGCATCGGATGAGTGGGTGCAGGTCAAACCTGGATCCGCAGGAGCAGTCTGCGCACTTGGACGAGGTAAATGGGAACTAGGGGTTCTGAAAGCCGATTGATGCCCTGCCTTTTGGAGATGAAAGAGGACTCATAGGAGAATATTTTTGATGAAGAACTCCTGCCCTGATTCCCAGGAGGTTGGCCGCTGTAGAGCTTCAACTCCGGCTCAGGTGCTCTGCTAGGGAAGCTGCGAACAGTCGGGGGAGAAATGCTCTCACGGCCAGCTCGGAGCTTGGATCCAGTCAAAACCACCACCGTTGCGAAGATGACTCGAAGACGCTTCCAACGGTACCTCTTGGGCCTTCAGATTCGCAGGGAGGAGGACGTGGTGGCCGCTTCAAGCTATGGCCAACCTGCTTCCTGCAACTAGAGCTTGACCTGCAAAAGAAATGGGTATGAATGGAGGGGTGGTGGTGGGGGGGCGACCTTGGCTGGGTTTGGGGTTGGATTTGGGCGACCAAGGGAGCTAAGGGGGTGGGAGATGGGAGGGAAATTCGAAATTGGGCTTTGGGAGAAGCTAATTTAGCATTGGGAAGGTGGTGGGACGCTTTGGGAAGGAGAGTGGGGTAGTTGGGGGTTGGGAGGTGGGGTGTGGATTGGAGGATGCCACCTTGGGGTTGGGGGGGAGTTAAATGAGTGTATGGGGAAGAGGAGGGGTCTTAATGAGGGGTGAATGGGGAGGAGAGAGAAAATTCCAAAAATTGGGGTGGAGGGAGAGAGAGAGAGGGGGGGACCCCTTAGAGAGAGAGAGAGTGAGAGAGAGGGAGATCTAGTGGGATTTGGAAGTGGATTTCAATTTTCATTCAATTGTTCATTACTTCAAAATGAGAGGAATGGGGTCCTATATATAGGCAACCCACATTTCTACAAAAGTCCCTGACATTTGACTCAATGACAAATAACCGAAGGGATAGGGGTGCCCTTGGGCCAAGCCCAATGAATTGGGCCCACTAGCCTAACAAACCAACCTAATGACACAATACTTAGGAAAATGACTCACTAACCTAGGTACATGACTCAAATAAAGGAAAATTACATGATATTGACTCAAAGAAAATGTGAAGATTACATGACTAGACTCAAAAATACATGACTAACATAATAGCGCTTGCCGACGAACAATCCGAGTCCGGAGAAAATGTGGAGGGGCAAGGGATGCCCTCATCACCATCATCATGTTCTTTCACGGGAGGAGGATATTCAGAATTTGTTGTCATTAAATCAACATGATTATTAATCATAAAGTAATCCTCCTCTTCATATATATCCTCAATTGAGTTGTTTGGGCCATTATCCTTCACAATGGTATTCTCAATCTCAAGACATTCATAGAATGAGGTGACGACATCAATATGATTATCATTATCCTTGAAGCCACCCCCTACTTCCTTCCTTTCCTCCATCATGGTCTTGCTTGTGCACTCCCCCTCACACTCACTATTGATATCTTGAGCCAGAATGACAGGCAGAAGATCATCATCATCATCATTCACGTGTTGAGGGGGTTGGTGTAATATTGAAGGAGGGCCCTGGTAAGTAGACTGAGAGTACACGATTTGAGGTTCAAAGTAGTGGCCCAGTGAATCACCCCTATTATCGATATTACTTTGGATGTTTGGGTGAGATGAGTTGGGCTGAAGTTGATGACACATGGGCCGCTCGTGGCCTTCTTGGGGTGAAAGTGTAGACAAATGGACTTAAATTGTTTGCTCTATCCAAGGCGAATTTGGGTGATTGCTCCAGCCAAGATTATAATCATCAGAAAAGATATCACACTGGCGCGGAGAAAAACCTAGGGCATTTTGGACTTGTACTTGGTTGACTGGTGGGAGTCGGGCTACAGTAGGACATTCACTCACATGGTGAGTGAGACTGGCACAAAACGCACAAGCTTCCATGAAAGTTTGGATTGAAGTTTTAGCATGTTTGAAAGATCCTACAGATTGTTGAAGAGATGAGATTGAGGCATAATTAATCGAATTTTCACTCCAAATTATAAACAGATCATAAGCCTCATCTTCACTTGTGTTTATAAATGCCCCTCCGCAACATGTGTCCACCATTTGCCTATCATAATCAGATAACCCTTCATAAAATCCAAACATAATTTGCCATTTGGGCAACCCATGGTGTGGGCATTGACATAACAAATCTTTCAACCTCTCCTAAGATTCATGAAGGTGCTCTCCTGGAAGTTGAGTAAATTTCATAATTGCCCTTCTTATCAAGTTGGTTCGGACGATGGGGTAAATTTTTTTCAAAAATTCTAACTGCAGAACTTCCCAAGTTCGGATGGTCTTTCTAAAACTCCTTAACCAACATTTTGCCGTTTCTTTCAATGAGAATGGAAATAAGATCAACTTAAGGGCATCATCACTAAAATTTTAGATTTTGACTAGGGAGCAAACTTCAAGAAAATCATCTAGATGCTGTTGGCACTCAAAATATATCCAATGGTGATCAAGCCTCAAAGACGAATGATGCGGCCTACTGAAGCACAGAAGCTGAAAAAGATCAATACAGTGAAGCCTTCTCAAGCTTCTAGAGCCTCAGGTCACCCAGTATGAACACCGGGGACTCTACCTTAGGAGGATCAAGAAGAATACACCACAAGCCGACAGTGTCGTCAGGATTGCCCAATGAACCGGTATCGACTCGGTCGTACCACGCAGACAATATCCGTCGTCCGACCAAGGTCGAGCATGCATCCGTCATCCGACCAAGGACAAGGATGCACCTGTTATCCGACCAAGGACAAGCATACATCCGTCGTCCGACCAAGGACAAGGATGTACCTGTCATCTGACCAAGGACAAGAAGGTAGCTGTCATCCGACCAAGGACAAGAATATATCCATCATCCGACCAAGGAAGATAATGTACCCAGTGGCCCACCACCTGAATGAAAGATCCTCCCGGGGTGAAAGAACGCCCTTGGCCCTTCAGGATAAGGGACCGAAGGCTCTATCGGTAGAAGATCCCGATGACCCGACGTGGGTATGGCTTCTCAGCATATTGGGTCCGTTAGTGACCAAGTGATCGCCTAATCAAGGCAAAAGCACCCTGGATGGTATTCCACCTCCCAAGAAAGCTTTGAGCACAAGTCAACCCGAGCCGGCAGCACGGACCACAGTGCCGAAAGCCGCGTCAGTAGAAAACTCGCGTGTTCAGACTGAAGATGCACGAGGTTCCGAAGGAGGTTGCACGTCGACTTGGGAGCTTCGTCAAGACTTCTCACCGAGGTTTTGCAAGACCACGGTGAGATGGATGGTCACGGTGACTCCCGAAACCAGCCCGGGACCCATTGTCTAACCCAAGTTAAGTAAACACGACTTATCCGACGCGTCCCATCTGGGCGCGCCCTGTATTCCGACGCCCTCATGCCCGGCGCGCCAGATGCAAGGGACTGCTCCCTGACGCGCATTCTTCACGCCGGGAAAGCTTCCACCTATAAAACCCCACTTGGTTTGACCAAGTGAGGGGGAGACATATATAGGAGGCTGCAAGGGAGAGAAAGGATTTCAAGAGAACATTCATGAAGCACAGCCTGAAAACTAATCTGTTCATCGCAGGAGAGAGGGAGTCTTGGGGAAGAAGTAGGGTTCTTCTACCGAGTGTATTTTTGCCGCCACCCTCTTCGGTCTAGTTGCTTGAAGCACGCCGGAGCCGGAGGGGGAGAGAATCTGATACTCTATTTTGCTGGCGAAGTCTAGGTGGGTTCTGTGGGTTATTTCCTGATGATCCCCTTCTGGTTTCTTTTTTTTGTTGTTGTGTAAGTGACGGGGGAGGGGCGATGATATGAGCCCATCTCCCCCCCTCACCATCTCTTCATCCGTTTCTCCTTTGTAATTTCTTCTCTGCAATCAATGAAACGGCTGTCGAGCGATAATGTTGGCGCGCTGAATGTTTATAATATGCCATGTCCTTCGCCTCCCATTGATGGAATGAATGAAGTTATACTGTATATTGCTTTTCCTGTTCCGTGCTCAATCTGCATGCCCAATCACTCTATGTGTGCGAATGCCGAGTTTTCATCTCGTGATGCCGATCATGCCCGGGAGCCGTACGGGCTACATTGATGCCACCCCTCCCCGGGGTCCCTCTCCTCAAATGCAATGGATATGCAAGATATGATTCATACGCATCATTGATTTCATGGTTAGGGACACATCCGTGTGTGCATCCCTACCCACTCCGGTTTCGAGGTTGATCCTATCAACGCCCCTCTGCACTCCTTCATAGTTCAAAGGGAACGAGGTCACCCCCATAACCTGCGCATTCATTATATGCTAATGATTCTAATGGCCACTTTCTATATCATGATCATTGTAATTCGCAATGCTAACTCAATAACCCCGTGATCACTAACTTGCTAAGTCTGTGAGTGACAATTTGCCAACTCATCGGATGTTATGTCATGCTATTTTATTTCCCCCTTTGTTCTATATACGATTTACGACTGCCGAGCTCTGTTACTTCGATAACAGTAGCTTCAGTACTCCGGGGAGGGGAACATACCCCATTCGTACCTCAGGATCATCATTTGGTTAAAGGGCTCCATCTATGAGTGATGAGTGTCCCTATGGGCCATTACATGAATATTGACAGGGCTTAGCCCGATATCAAACCCACTGTCCTCAGAGACATTGTGGTGGCCATGGGTTGTATGCCCCTTGTAGTGTAGTCCTCGGGGCTTCCCTTCCCTATTAGTCGTCCCCTCTTGGATTGTGATTTGACCATGGGTCGTGCACCCCTCGTAGGCCAGCCCTCGGGGTTCCCCTTCCCTCATTGGTCGTCTCGTCCGATCGCTTCAACCCACGGAACCTTGGTGCCCCTAGTAGGCTAGTCCTCGGGGTTTCCTATCCGATTGGGATTTGCTGGCCACCGTCGTGCTGTCTGGCTTGTTAGGGGCTTACTCCGTACGTGAGTATGACCCCGCTTCTCCCCTGCAATCCTTCAGGGATGGGGAGATGCTGTCCAATTTTCACCAGATTTTAACTTCTCAGTTACCTTCATGATTTGGACTTAATAAAACATATGTTTTTAAGCAATGAACCTCCGTGCTTGAGTATGAACCTCGCACGAGCTTATGACTATGCTCCTGGAGAGCCTGGGGCTCCAATTCAATAAACAATCAACCCAATTAACCTCAAAGTTCCTAGAACATCTTAATAAACCAAATAGATTCAAAAATACCCCAAAAATCAACTTAACCGGCGCGGTCTTAACCCGGCACGCCTTAACACGGCGCGGTACCTCCACACGCCAGATTAACACTAGACTCAAATTCAAATGGTTTCAAATGGTCCTTACCCGGTGCGCCCTAAGGCCATCGAGCCGGGTAAGTAGCTTGCCATGGCCGCGCTAGATTAGGGTGCTTTACCTATGCTTCGTCGCGCCGGGAACCCTTCTCCTACGCTCGATCGCTCTGGTTTTGAATAAATACAATCTATCGCACTATTTTAATCCCACACTCGCCTTCGGAGCAATCTTTGCCTCCCATGGTCGAGGTTAATAAACCCCAATCAAAAATAAACCAAATAAAAGGGGCTGTTCAAGCCCAAACCATTTTCCTATTATGCTTCTATTATTATGTTTGGTATCATCATGCTTTAGTTACCACGCCTCTGTCACCATGTTCGTCTCCCTTGGCGGAGGTTAATAAACTCGATTAATCATTGTTTATCTTCATGATTTTGTTATCATGCTTTACTATAATCATGAGCGTCGTGCATGCATGCTTACATGGACCCCCGATATATTAAATGGCACTGACGAAGTCCGGGTTACACCCGATCGGAAGTCTCTGCTATGCGCGATGGTGGTCTCCGGACCTGTGTCCTCCGCCATGTATCGAGGGTTTCCAACCCAAGGAACCATGTCTCTCTTGTATGATAGATAGAAGCATGTCATGTGACTTCATCACGTGCGTCCTTTTGCATCTTATTTCGGCCTCAGATGGCCCACTATCTCGACAATTAATCAAAGGTTTTTTCCCTTATGGGGGATGTAATTAACGTCATAGCCTTTATGGTATGGCGGACTGCTGGTCCCGACCTGAATCTCACTCTCGCCCAACATGGGTCAGAATGAGCGCATAACAAATCTGTCACTTATGTGACTGGCACGCCTGCGTGGTCAACTAACCGATTGATTATCGATTAATTAACTGGTTGATCGACCCCGAACAAAATGATCGAACAAATCCCATCCCAACAAGTATGGCATGCCCGGTGGGACTAGTGTCACCTTTCATCTCTCTGCCGAGATATGTGAGCCCTGAGGCCCTCCCAAAGACTGCTGATCATTTGTTTGTTCTGTGTGGCAGGCGAACAATGGCATCATTGGGACTTGCTGTTCTCACCTTTGGCCATGCGATCGTCGCCGGCCATGCTGAACATGGGTACCTGGCAGTGCCCACTATCCTCGGGACGTTCCCTGCTGCTGTAGGCTTCCCCAACTCTTTGGGGCTGGCCTTCACTGTGCTTCATGTGGAGACCTCGGAGCCTGCCGAGGAGACTGTGAAGAAGGTCGAGGCCTCGAAGGATCGATGCTCCGTGGGCTCGCTCAAGAGTCCGATTCAGGTCGCCAGCTGCCTGGTGCACCACATCACCAATGGGGCCCGCCCCGTTCCGGCCAAGAACTCCGGAGGACGCCAGCGTAGAGGCTTCCGGTGCAACACTGCTACTGTTACCAGATGCCTTTCCATGTCCGGCAAATCCATGTTGATCGGTGGAGTTCGCGTCTTCCTGGATGGACACGATGCTTAGGTGGTCTCGGATCGGGTCATCCCACCGTACCTGTTTACAACTCCTACCAGGTCCTCTCTGGGAGGACAGTTGAGAAGGAAGAAGCTGGCCGCCATGGCCATGAGAAGTTGGCCCCCAGGCCGAAGAAGTTCAAATAGGTTTGGGTCCCTAAGAAGATCTAACCCGCTCATCAGGACCCACCAGTCCGTCACCGCCCTGTATGTGACAGAGTGAAAATGAAGAAAGAAAGGGGCCTGGCCCCAAGAAAGTAGTAGACGGTCGTGGACTCTCCACGCCGTGAAAGTTTCAGGGCCTGCGCCTGACAAGCCAACATCCCCACAGTGGGAAGAAGATTCTACCAACTCGTCGGATGAGCCCGGCTTGCTTACATGCCTCTCGTGGGAGGTCGGCAATTATCCCCAGTCCTACATCAGGAACGGGGGCAAGAAGAAATGACCAACATGGTCAGGAGCTACTTCAGGGGTTTGGGCAACCCCTCGCTGGGCCAACAATGGCTACTACAAGCAGCCGTGGCCGAAGAAGACTACTGCCCACCAATGGCAGTTGAAGAAGAAGAGGAAGAAAGAAGGATGACGTCGTTGGTTGACGACAATGGTTATGAAGATGGCTTCGATACTGAAGCCGATGAGACCACTCCTCGGCAGGAAGAAAGAAAGAGAATCTCTGTGTTCGAGAGGTTAACCTTCCCGGAGCATGCAAAAAGGAAGGTTCATAGATAGAGAAAAGGAATTCAGATCTTTACCGGCAATATGGCTGGCATATCCGGCCAATATGGAAGGCTTCCAGAGGATGCTCATGAGCTGGCTCGACTGGCCAACAGGCCGGGGCCGAACACTCAAAGGGCAGAAGCCGCAAGAAAACTGTTGGCAGCGGCTAAAGGAGAGCAAGCTCTAGCCCACCACCAACGATGTGATGAAGCCACTGTTCTGACTGCCAATGTGGTGACGGCGGAAGAAGAAGAAGATGTCTTGCTCGACATCCTACCTGAGAGTGCATCCGGGGAGACAACAGAAGCTATCCCCAGCACTGCAGCTATGGATCCGACAGTACTAATGATACTACAAAGGTACCGCCAGGAGATAGAGCTGCTGAAGAAGCAATTGATGGAGAAGACAGAGCAGTCTTCAGCCTCCAAGCAACTCGAGATGCAGGGCGAATCGTCACGAGGAGCCGTCAACCGGAATGACCCCTCGCCACATTATGCCGTGCCCCAGTCGGCAGAACCAAGCTTGGCGACAACTCAACAATGCCCACCACAGTCACTGATGCCGTCGGTGCTACCCCAGGTGCACCAGACACCTCCACTACTGTGTCCTCCTCCGCAGGCGACCACCCTGGTCACCCCCTACCTACAGCCGGCACATTTCTACCCAGAACCAGTTGATCCAACCATCATGAACAAAATGATGGTGGAGAGAATGATCGAGTTGAAGCTCACTGAAATAAGTGAAGGTGACTACATCGCATTTGATGCATACAGGGTTCCATACCCGCCGCATCATGCTGCCAAGGGGCTCCCTCCTGGGATTAGCAAGCCGCCAAAATTTGACAAGTTCAACGGGAAGGGATCCCCAAGAGAACATGTCGCTTACTATATGACCATCATGGGTGATCTGGCCGCCGACGAGTCATATTTGCTAAAATTCTTCGGGTCCTCACTGACGGGGCTCACTTTTGAATGGTACTCTAGCCTCCCGGTCGGGTCGATCAGCGACTGGTCAGACATGCAGAGGAAGTTCACAGAAAGACTTCATGTTACAGAGAGGGAGGTCACAGTGGCCAAACTCTACTCAACAAAACAGAGGGCAGATGAGACAGCCCTTGATTATATCACGAGGTGGAGGAATCTCGGAATGAGATGCAAGCGGCCCCCGCATCAGGAGGACACTGTATAGATATGTAAACAGAACCTCTAGAGAGAGGTCCTGGAAAGGATGATAGGAATGGAAATTCGGTCATTCGACCAACTAAACAACATTGTGGCCGAGGTGGAAGCCTTCCTGGCCAGACCCGCCCCTGTATCAACTACTGCTACCACACAAAAAGGCAAAGCAGTAGAACGGCGCCAGGCGCCTAAAGAAGTAAATGCCCTTGATATTAAGGCATTTGAACAGCAGAAGGATAAAGACAAGAAGGCAGTTGCCCCTCAGCCTGCTAAAGTCGGAGATGGCAAAGAAGGTCCCTCACTATGGGATAAAATGAAGAAGGCCTACTCTTTTCCAAAGGAGAAGACCAGAATTCTGTTCAATTGGGTAACCCAATATGACAAGGCCACCTTGCTTGAGCCAAAGAGGCCGGAGGACTTGAAAAGAAAAGACAATCCAAGGTTCTGCCCCTATCACCAGATGCTGGGGCACCCAATTGAGGACTGCTATGTCTTCAAAGATATTATTGAAGGCATGGTGAAGAAAGATGAGATTGACTTGGGAGAGTACATGGTCGACCCTCCACAGCCTCATGAAGCTCCTCTGAAGAGGGCTACGCCAATATGGTCCCTGCATACCAGGCCTTGCCTGAGGAGATCTCTGAAGCCAGCACTCGGTGCACTTATGAACTCTGTTTCCTGGCACCCATAGAAGAACAACAGGGATGGCAGCAAGTCCTTGCAAAGAATAAGAAAAAAATGGCACCTTGCTCGAAAGTGGGGGCACGTGTTCGTGGCATCACACCATGACCTATCCCTCCGGTGGCAGCACCTGTGTGGGCCAATCGAACCCCCAGTCATCAGAATACCTACGCACAATCGGAGAAGACAGACTCCATTGCCGATGGTCAAGGAGATTAGTCGGAAGCCCGGCGGCTGCAAGACTATATAAATGGGCTAGATGAATATGTATAGCCCGAATTAGAACCCTTACTGGTACGGGATCATGTCCCGTGGTAGGAGCTAGAGCAGCTTTCACTCAAGCAGGAGGGAGGAGCTGATGCAGCATCCGACAAGGATAACAACCTGTTCTGGGGGTAGGCGCCAGCTGAAAAAAAAGAAGAAAAAGAAACAAAAGAAGAAAAGAAAGACCGCCAAGGTCAACAAAGAGAAGATTGTGTCCTGTAATACTCTCTCAGCTCTCTTCAATTTGCCCAGTGAAGAGGATGAGGAAGAAATATGCTTTACACCCGCTGCCGGGGCAAGCCAGCCTGAAGCAGCTACTGCAGCACATGCAACCTGGTCAGGTCGGAAATGGGGGCACCAGCCACCTGCTAACCATAATATCATATTCAGGGGAGAACAACCCTATAAGGTACCTTCCCCGGAGGTCAAAGGAGTCCAAATCCCTCCTCCATCAGGCCTTTATAACCGAAGTGGGGGCAACACTACTACCCCTTCCTTCTTGGAATTTCTGAAGATGTCCAAGGGAAAGCAGCCGTGTCAGGATGCCAAACCTACAATCGGGAATACTTACATGCAGCCCCAGCAGTCTCCCGAAGCTCCAGAGGCAGATAAAACTTGCTCGGCAGCAGCCAATGAAGGGCAACAGGAACATGGCACCAAGCAAGAGGATGCAGAATCTGAACCCGATGAGGCAAGATCGTTAGGGACCGTAGCCCAAGACTCCTCCAAGCCTAGATGGGCAGATGAAATGAAGCTGTCCAATTTCCGAGCAGGAAGCCGGGTAGTTAAATTGTTGAAAAAGCTCTCGACGAGATTCACTGTTTGGGAAATCCTCTCTCTGAGTGAAGAGACCCGACAGGCAATTATCACTGCTTTACAAACGCTTGCTCAATATGAAACCTGCTTGGCTGAAGCACTGCCAGAGGCCAGCATGACCTTCACTCAGGAGGACATGTTGCTCCCTACTATCAGCCAGAACAGGCCGCTCTACATGAGGGGACACCAAAATGGACAGGAGCTAAACAGGATCCTGGTCGACCCTGGCGCAGCTGTCAACATTCTACCATACAGAATATATCAGAGGCACCACTTTAATGTACGCCTCGATAAATCCGGAGAGATGTGTATCGCCGGCTTCAACCAAAAGTGTGAAGTATCACTGGGGGTAGCAGAATTCACACTCACTCTAGCAGACTGTACTACGAAGGAGTAGTTTCATGTCATCGACTCCCGCACCTCGTATAAGGCGCTGCTTGGCCGTCCCTGGCTGCATGAAAATATGGTGGTGCCATCCACACTCTACCAATGCATTAAATACAGTCTCGAAGGGAAGGAAGAGATGATATTTGCTGACCTCCATCCATTCAAAGTATCTGAGTGTCACCTGGCAGACGCTCATCTATATGCAGATTGGTCTCAAAAGACCTCTGAAGCCAAGGCCCCTACGAGGGCACCAAAAAGCACCTCCGGTGACGGTTGGTTTCCACCACCGCCGCGTGGATATATCAAGCCCAAGGCGGTCTCTCATATCACCGTCACTGGAGACGTGGGCAGGATAGCACCTCCCGCTATATACCCCGAAGCCAATGAAGTCAAGGTTGATCAGCAGCATGACCATATAAGGGTCCTGGAAGGCCTTACCAAGTCAATCCCCGGCCTCGATAACGCCACTGTCGAGCCTTTCAAGGCCTGGGAGGTAGCACAGATAGATGGCCGCAGCAGCTTGTTTTATACAGCTGAGGAGCACCCTACCCAGGAAGACACTGATTGTCATCTACCCGAAGATATAGAGAATCCGCTAGCTCCCGTCCAGGGTCTGGCATTCACGACGAGTCGGATGGCCAGGATGTTCTAGAAGCAGTACATCCCCTCCGACCAGTCACGCAAGGACAAAGAAGCATTCCAGAAGATGTGGTATCTCGCAAGTCTGGACAAAGAAATGAGACGTGTTTCTCAGCATCCAGGGTTGGGCTTCACCCTTGAAGAATATTATTACAGTGGGTGCTATGGGGTGGACACCATCTCTGCCTTCTATCCTGCTGAAAATAATCCGCTAGGGGCAACTTTCGATGAATACCCATCAGAAGCGGAATATGCTGAACCAGCTCAACCAAGAGACTCAGAAACAAAGACCATGACTCCTTGCCGATGTTGGGAGCAAGTCTATCCTGAAGAAGTAGCCCTTCAAGCCAGATTTGACACGGCCAGTAGTAGCGAAGCCGAAGATGTTGAAGAAATAGGGACGTCTCCCTCTAGTGGGCCTCTGCTAATGATGATCTCAGCACCTCTCGTGCCAATCGGGGGAGCCTATGTCAAAAGCGATCAAGAGATGTATGCTGCTGAAAAGGAAAAGGCCACCTCCATCGATTACATGACAATCCAAGAGGGCGAGACCTTCTCACTTGCTATTACAAAGCTGTGATGCTACCCCAGCCCAGCAGTACACAATCACCAGTCTTCCATGGCCGCAAACCTATCTGTAGGGGATGAAGTTGTCAACTCACCCCTCGAAGCTGCAACGGCGATGGATCCACTGATGGAACAATTCTTACAGCCGCTGCTTACTGGCGCAGAGATCCCTGCTGAAGTTCAAATAAAACCAAATGAAGAGATTGAGGTCTTTGACCTTGAAGATGATATTCCAGACTTTGTCAACCTTCAGCCAACGCGCCCAGAAATAGAAGACGGAGGCCAATCCACAGTCGATGAACTGATAGAAATTAATCTGGGAGACGAGGATGACCATAGGCTGACCTTCCTCAGCGCCCAGCTATCTGCTGAAGAACAGAAGCCGTACATCCATCTACTGTGAGAATACCAGGATTGCTTTGCCTAGACCTACAAGGAAATTCCAGGACTAAGCCCCGAAGTCTCACAACATGAGCTAACAATAAGCCCTGAAGCTGAACCGGTGAAGCAACCGCCGTGCATATGAGGCCAGGGCTCATCACTCAAATATGCAAAGAAGTTGACAAGCTCATTGATGTGGGTTTCGTCGAAGGAAATCAATATACCACGTGGATGGCCAATATTGTGCCCATGAAGAAGAAGAATGGGCAGATCCGGATATGTGTTGACTTCTGAGATCTGAACAAAGCCTGCCCCAAAGATGACTTTCTGGTACCAAGAATGGAGGTCATGATAGATGCAACAACCGGCCATGAGGCCTTATCATTCATGGATGGGTCGTCCGGCTATAACCAAATATGGATCACGGAACATGACCGGGTCCACACTGCCTTTCGAACCCCCAAAGGCATTTACCACTACAAGAGGATGCCGTTCAGATTAAAGAACGCCGGCGCAACTTATCAGTGGGCGATGACTAGAATATTTGATGAGCTGCTCTACCATAAGGTCGAGTGCTACATAGATGACCTCGTAGTCAAGACCAGAAAGAAAAAAGACCATCTGCAGGACGTCCGAGTTATCTTTCAGAGGTTAAGGCAGTGTGGATTGAAGATGAACCCTATGAAGTGTGTGTTGGGAGTATCGAGCGGAAAGTTCTTAGGTTTCATTGTCCGATATCGGGGAATTGAAATAGACCCCACAAAGATCAAAGTAATTCAGGAGTTACCCTCATCGAGGAACCTCTCTGAACTAAGATCTCTGCAAGCCTGCCTGGCATACATCCGGAGGTTTATATCCAACTTGTCAGGGCGGTGCTAACCCTTTCACAAGCTAATGATGAAAGATGTTCCCTTTTACTGGGACGAAGATTGTCAGACAGCCTTTGACAAGCTCAAAGACTATTTGAAGACTCCCCCAGTGTTGGGCTCACCGGTGAAAGGACGGCCGCTGGTTTTGTACATAGTAGCCACATATAAATCCCTGGGGGCAATGCTAGCCCAGAACAATGAAGAAGGGAAGGAACAAGCCCTCTATTATCTCAGTCGAAGAATGGTCAGAACTGAGGAGAGATACACCTATATCGAGAAGATCTACCTGGCACTGGTCTTCGCGGTCAAGAAGTTTCGACACTATATGCTGTCACATGAAGTTAAGCTAATTTCCTTGGAAGATCCGCTTAAATATATCATGTCACAACCGGCACTCAAAGGCCGCCTAGGCAAATGGGCAGTGATCCTCCTGGAGTATGATATCACCTACGTGCCGCAAAGGGCCATCAAGGGCCAGGCCATCGCAGACTTCTTTGCTGAGCATCCATTGCCTGAAGACTGCCCGCTGGAACCAGAGCTTCCTGAAGATGAAACCCTAGAGGTCGGCCAGGTGCAACCCTCTCTATGGTAGCTGTATTTTGACGGCGCGTCCAGAATTGACACCTCAGCCACTGGATCAGCCAGAGTCAGAGCCGGGGCAGGCATAGTCCTGAAATCTCCAGAAGGAGAAGTCATATATACATCTTGTTCAATAAACACGCCATGCACAAACAATGAAGCAGAATATGAAGCTCTCATAATTGGGTTGCAGATTGCTCTGTCTATGGAGATCCAGATATTGGAAGCCTTTGGAGATTCCATGCTAGTCATAAAATAGGTGGAAGGAGAGTTCGATATATGGAAGCAAGAGCTCCTCCCTTATTATCAGCTGGCACTCTGCTTGATGGCATGATTCTATTTCATCAAAATCAAGCATATTAACAGAGGACAGAATGCCCAAGCGGATGCCCTCGCAAAGCTGGCTAGTTCTTTGGCATTCCCGCCAGACACAAGCCTGAATATAGCAATAATCAACTATCGACAGGTCCCCACTGTAACGGAGGCTCTGGCCGATGAACAAGAAAATGAAGTAACGGCTATCGAAGAATTCCAGTAGTCCGATTAGCGGGTGCACCTTCTGGGTTGGTTTCAACACCAACAGCTCCCGAAGGAAAAAGAACAAAGAATGAAGCACCTGAGGGTCAAAGACTCCTACGAGATGAGAAGCGAAACCTTGTCCTTAATAATGGCTGATGCTCGAAAGAAAATTTTGCTCCGTTGCTTGTCTTCAGTAGAAGCTGGGCAGGTAATGCAAGAAGTCTATGTCGGGTCGGCTGGAGCACATCAAGTCGGGCCGAAAATGAAAATTGAAATAAAGAAATTAGGCTATTATTGGCCCTCCATGTTTGATGATTGCTGCAAGTTTGCTAAAGCTTGCCAAAAATGTCAAGAGCACGCCAACGTGTCCAGGAGACCACCGGTGCCGCTACATCCCACCATACCAAGTTGGCCGTTCGCCCAATGGGGCACGGACGTGGTGGGTCCACTGCCAGCATCTTCATCAGGATGCAAATATATCTTAGCAGCCACAGATTACTGCTCCAGATGGGCAGAAGCAGTTGCGCTAAGAGATGTGACGGGAGAATCGGTCGCAAGATTCTTCCGGCAAAATATAATATTTTGGTTCGGGGTTCCTAGTCGGATTATCTCTGATAATGGCAGCCATTTCAGAAACCAGAAGGTTTATCGGTTGGTCGATAAATACAAGATCCACTGGAGGACCTCGTCCCCTTACAACCCTCAGGCCAATGGACTTGCTGAGGCCTTTAATAAAACACTATGCACGCTGCTAGCAAAGACTGTCAAGTCTAACAAAAAGGACTAGGAAGAAAAGATGCACGAAGCGCTTTGGGCCTATCGTATGATCTATAAAACCCCAACTGGATGTTCACCATTCTCCCTCGTATATGGGTCAGAGGCTGTGGTGCCGATTGAATTGGAGGTACCCTCGCTGCGACTTGCCATCCAACATGGATTGGCTACCGGCGGACAAACCAACATAGAAAGAAGACTGGAAGAGTTTGCCGAGCTCGAAGGAAAGCATCTCCGCACGCAATAAAATATTCAACTCTACCAAGCTCGCATGGCCTGTGCTTTCAACAAGCTGGTCAAAGGTCGAGAATTCAAGAAGGGTGACCTAGTAATGGTCAAAAGAAAAGAAGTGATGGCCTCCAACCCCAAAGGGAAGTTGGTTGAAAATTGGGTTGGACCATATGTTATCCGCCGAGTATATGAAGGGGGTGCGTACATCCTTGTAGATCACAAAGGAGTCATCTAGTTCTCTCCCCTTAATGGAAAACATATGAAGCTGTATCACACAGCTCAACTGGCGTTCCCAGAATGACCGAAACCCACCTTGGTCTAGTGGCGCTCCGCCCTGGCCGAGCTCTACCCACTGTGGTCTAGTGGCACTCCGCCCTAGCCGAGCTCCCCCAAAAAAATATATAATACAATATCGCCATCACAGGCCTTACGCCCAAATCGGCATGAAATCTATCCTTTGCATTAGCATTACTTTCTTGCTAACGAATAAACCCCTTTTTCGATGCAAGACTTCGTGTCCTAGCCGACTCTCATACAATATCGCCATTACGGGCCTTACGCCCGAATCGGCATGACATCTATCCTTTGCGTTAGCATTACCTTCTTGTTAACGAATAAACCCCTCTTTTCGGCACAAGACTTCGTGTCCTATCTAACCCTCATACAACGTCGCCATTACAAGCCTTACGCCCGAATCGGCATGGAGTCAATCCCTTGCGTTAGCATTACCTACTTGCTAACAAATAAACCCTTTTTCGGCAAAACACTTCGTGTCCTAGCCCACCCTCACACAATATCACCATTGCGGGCCTTACGTCTGAAGTGGCTAAAGCTCCTCCTTTGTGCTGGCATTTTTCCCCTGCCAATGAATAAACTGTCTTTACTGGCATAAGACCCTATGCCTCGGCCAGTAGCTATCTACCGTCGCCAAGGGTCAAATATCACATGTTGACCTATCAGCATTCCCATGTCACATGAATTCAACAAGAAAAAAAGAAAGAATGAAAAAAAGTGATGAGGCTTAAAATAGAGGTGCCTCGTCGGCCTTGTTCCTACATCAGGACAAAGGCAAAAATGGCTGTAACCCGGTTGTGGCGAAAACCCGAAAGGGCGCCGCAGGCAAAATCGGGTACCCCGCCACGTGAAAACCCGAAAGGGCGTGTGCGCAGAAGCAAGAGGGGGCTGGCTTTGGCGAAAACCCGAAAGGGTACTTGAGCAAGTAATGTGGTAATTTAAAGTTCCTCTTCACCCTCATCCCAATGAAACTCCAAAAAGGATGATCCCCGTAAGACCCACCAGAGACCTTTTCCTCAACACCCTTGTGACCCTTGTCATCATCGGCAAGATCGGTCCCTATCCTTGCGACCCTTGCCATCATCGGTAAGATCGGTCGGCATTTTTTCCTTAACTTGGACCTTACGTCCTCGTTAATAAATAAACCTATGTCACGCCCCGATCTTTTAATACAGTGGAAGATAATCTCGAGAAACGTGAACAGTCGGCATGGTAAGCCTCTTGCAAGCAAGAATAGTCAGAGAGCAATAACAATCACACATAAGATGCAATTGCACAATAAATTTACTCAAAACTCATCTTTATTTCATATCATAATTCAAATACATAATATTCCACTCTTTCTAAACTCAAAAAAATAAAAATTACATGAACTCGATCTAGACATTATTGACTTCCTAAGTCTTCTCTCAATCTTATAAGACTTTCATTCGCTCTCGGACCCATCACTTGAATAACTCGAATCCGAATCCGAACTACTTGCATCTCCTGAAAAGATTGGAAAATAGGTAATGAGCACACTTGTCCAGTAGGTATCTTTGCATCAACATGTAGGTAATATTAAAGTGATTAGCATTTTAGCTCTAAAGAATAAGGTAAAATCATGCGAATACGATAAATCATGTAAATAAACTAAAGTAACAAGACATGATCAAGTTAAGATATGATTCAAGCAAGCATGATCAAGTAAGAATGTAATTATGGCCTTTCATGAACAAGAATGTAACGAGAATGTACTAGAACGTCATGTAACAAGTAGGTAAGTACTTTTCGCTTAATAGCAAGTGCTTCATGTATCAAGTCCGTGTGATCCGTGGATTTTCTACAAGGATTATCGTGAATTTTCACTTATTTATAAAGAAAGTACTCACAGCGTAATGCGACGCCAGTAGCATCATATCCCATGGTTTATACAGTATGTTTCCGGCAATCAGTCGAGGGGACTAGCATAGAGCCCTTGAATACAATCAATGCTCGAACCGCATCTTCAAGTATAAATCAAGCTATTTCAACGCAGGTAAATAATGTGGCCAAGAATATACAATTTCAATGATATATCCAGGATAAAGTAACCAAAAATAAGAATGCTTCTATTGAGAATATGGAATTTTAATAAATGCATTAATAACTAGGTTATGCCATGGAAGCAAATCGGCAGCATAACGGTACATTCTTTAACTTTAAAAAATTACTTAAATATCTTTGAAATAATGTGACAAGTCCTAGACAATCAATAGTCCATCTAGGAACATAGGAATATTAACCCTTGGGTCCAACCTTGGGTTAACAATACTCAAGAAATTTAGTGGTATATAACGGGGCTGTTTCATGCAGAAAGCGGTCTAGCTCTGGACCGTTAAATACAAGACTTGTTCGATATTTAAATAGATTATCTGGAATCTCTAGCGGTCAAAGAAAGAACCGTCAAGGATCCGTTAACGGTCTAAGGAAGGTCCGCTAGTAGTCTTTGGCGGTCAATTATTGGCCGCTAAGTTCCAGAAACATAAAACATCGGTATAAGTGCATTCTAGACAATTGGGCTTTAATGGTACAACCAACTCGACGTCTTGATGGGAATCCCAGGCTCACGGAGAATTACGGAGGCCTTGAAACAAGATTTCCTAGTCCATTGGAAGGAATATCCAAGGGAGAGGTTATCAAGTCCAAGATTGTGCTCCTATAAGTGCAAAGTGTAACTAATGGTCATATACCAGAATATAGGCCATGTACTTATGAAATTGACTCTGAGATAAGAATAGAATGTGTACAGTGATAAACCAACGTTCAATCTCGTCAATGTAGCATTTAAAACATAATTTAGTACAAGATTATATGGTTTTGAGCATAAAATTATAATATGCTTAAAATAATCTTAAGAACAAAATAAACATGAAATCACTGTTATGAATCTGTAAAAATACTCAGAGTAATAAAATAACATTAAAATAGGTTGGAACATAGTTAACTGGGCTTATTCATAAGCTAACTGAGTTGTTCTTAAATATGTCCCGGTTTAATAGAAAATAGAACACCGGTGGTCTATTATAGAGCCGTTACAAGACGTTGGCAGTTTATCGTAAGGCCGCCAGAGAGATAAAAACGGTCTATTTATGGTCCACCATAGGTTTCATAAAAATCGAGTTTACACTGTCTAGCGGTTTATCGTAGGGTCGCTTCACTGGGTTTGGCGGTCGACACTTAGGCCGCTAGAGCAAGCTGACAGTAAACTTAGATATGTACAACTAGATGCTAACTACTACACATCATGTCCAGAAATCAACATATTATAATTTCACAGCATGATAGAACGAAGATAACATGCATGGGATCCATGTATTAGAACAAGAGAATTTATTTAGTTCATTAGGCTAAGGGATATGCAAGAACATTACACTATATGCATAGACTCAAGTAAAACATGAAATTCACAATCTATAAAGCATGAAATCAAGTAAAACCAGAGGGCTTTTAATCCTAGCATAGTGTTTTAGCCGTTCATGAGATGACCTACCTCTGTTAAGGCTTTAAGAGATTGAATTTTAGACCGGAAGTCCACCCTAGTTTTGCACTTCTTGTGGTAAATCAGCAACTTGACGCTGCCCTAACTCCTTACTCTCTTGACCTATGGACGTGAAATTTAGAGGGACAGAAGTAGATACTAAGGGGAATAGAAAGTTCTGAAGGCACAAAGGTTAAATACCTTGATTTGGTTCCTTACTTTCTTGATCTTCACCGGACTTTTGCTCAATTTTCTAGGTCGCTAATGTGGAACCAGCAACTTTGCAAGCGTCTATCTCCTTGTGTGTTTGATCTCCTAGCATGAAATTTTGGGAGATGTTAGTCCTATATATTAAGAATAAAAACTTCTAAAGAACTTACCCAAAATAATATCTCCTTACCTTGATTCCATGCGAGCTAAATGTAATGGTCGCGTAGGTCAAAACTAGGTTCTATTTATAGGGTTTTGCTAGGGTTTGAGGATTACAACGATCCTAGAGTCCTTATTAAACCTTAGATCGACTTCTGAGAGTCCTTCAGATATTTACTAGTCTTCCCATCTCAATCTCTAAGAGATAAGACATCAAAAATCTAATCTTTTTGCTCTTTCTTCAATTCACGGAACTGATAGGAAGTAGCGGTCGACTGATGGGCCGCTAAAGTATATGTGGTGATTTTACGATAGACTGCCAAGATCATTGGGCGCAGAATTTGAAACTAGTTCAAACTCTAATTTCGGACTATCCACTTAATTATCTAAATAATTAGTATTTATCCTTATATTCCGTTAATAAGCTAATTAACCTTCTAGAATATGGGCCAAACTTCATGGGCTTGGTCCTTAAGTCCTTTGGGTTTTATTTAAATAGGCTTAGTTAATTGGTTATCATCCTTGGGCCTTAGTAATGATTTATTTAACCCAATAGTCATTTATTAATCCATTTTGGTCTTTAAATAATTCATAAATATTTTATAAAATTTTCGGGGCATTACACCCTCTCCCACTTTAAGAGAATTTGGTCCCCAAATTCAATGTATGAATTGTGGAGAGTGTACTTACATTCAAATAATTCTGGAAATCTTTTACGCATGGCTTCTTCGTTTTCCCATGTTTCTCCTTCCTTTGTCCACTGGATCTTGACCACAAGAATAGTTTTATTCCTTAATTGTCACACTTCACGTTCAAGGATCTTAATTGGCTTCTGCTCATATGTCAAATCTTTCTTAATCTCCATATTGTCATAGGGGATGACATGGAAAGGATCAGGAACATATTTTTTGAGCATTGAGACGTGAAATACATCATGAACTTCAGATAATTGAGGAGGTAAAGCAATTCTATAAGCCACTTCACCAACTCTCTCCAGAATTTCAAAAGGACCAATGAATCTTGGAGTAAGCTTGCCCTTGATTCAAATCTTCGAATACCTCGACTTGGAGAAACCTTGAGGAACACATGATCTCCTACTTGAAACTCCAAGTCGCACCTTCAATTGTCAGCATATGATTTTTGCCTAGCTTGGGCCATATGGAGCCTTTCTCGAATGAGTTTTATCTTCTCGGTAGTATCTCGAATAATGTCGGGACCGAGAAATTATCTTTCTCTTACTTCATTCCAGCAAATAGGGGATCGACAACTTCCTCCATATAAAGCTTCAAATGGTGCCATCCGTATACTTGCTTGGTAGCTATTATTGTATGCAAATTGTACTAAGGACAAGTGATCATGCTAATTACCTCTAAAATCAATAGCACAAGCCCTGAGCATATCTTCCACTACTTGATTTGTCCTTTTTGTTTGACCATCAATTTGTGGATGGAATGCCGTGCTAAAGTTCATTCGGGTCCCTAAAGAATGTTATAGACCCTTCCAGAATTGTGATGTAAACCGAGGGTCTCGGTCAGATATAATGGTGACAGGGACACCATGTAATTTGATAATTTCCTTCATGTACCACGCTACCAGTACATCCACAGACCATCGACTCTTGATTGGTAGAAAATGTGCAGACTTAGTCAATCGGTCTATAATCACCCATATACCATCGTGTCCTCCTCTTATTTTAGGTAAACCCATGATGAAATCCATCCATATACTTTCTCACTTCCACTCGGGAATATTTAAGGGGTGTAATTTACCTACGGGTTTTAAATGTTCTGCCTTGACCTGTTGACAAGTGAGACAGCGGGACACAAAATCTGCTACTTCTCTTTTCATGTTAGGCCACCAGAAGTTTCTTTTCAAATCTTGATACATCTTTGTAGCACCGGGATGAATGGTGTACTTAGAATTATGAGCTTCTTCCAGGATCAATTTCTTAGTATCAACATGATCCGGCATACAAATTCGGCCCTTGAATAGCAACCTTCCATCATTGGCAATAGAGAAATCTGTCCTTTGCTCAATATTGGCTTTAATCTCCAGCAATATTGGATCATTGTCTTGTAGCTTGACCAGATCTTCTATTAATGTAGGTTGAGTTCGGAGATTGGCTATAAAACAATCTTCCTTCTTTATGTCAACATCCAAATTCAACTGAGCAAATTGAGGAATGAGATTAGTCATACTAATCATAAGACTCGATAGCTTTCCCATCGGTTTTCTACTGAGTACATCGGCTACAGCATTAGCCTTGCTATGAAGATATTGGATAGCAAAATCAAAATCTTTAAGGTATTCCAACCATCTCCTTTACCTCATATTCAGCTCCTTTTGGGAGAATAAATAGTTCAAGCTTTTGTGGTCCGAATAGACCATAAATTTCTCTCCAAAAAGGTAGCGATGCCAAATTTTTAAGGCAAATATAATAGCTACCAACTCTAAATCATGCACAAGATAGTTTTCTTCGTGACGCTTCAACTGTCTTGAAGAATAACAAATCACCTTCCCATTTTGCATAAGGATGCATCTTAGGCCAATGCCAGACGCATCTGTATAGACTTCAAAACCACCACCCTCAACGGGCAATGTCAATATAGGGGTTGTAGTAAGGTGATCTTTAAGAGTTTGAAAACACTCTTCGCAGTCCTTCGTCCATACAAAAGGATTTTCTTTTCTTGTAAGTCTTGTCAAAGGGACAGTAATTTTAGAAAAATCTTTAATAAACCTCCTGTAATATCTGACTAGACCTAGAAAACTTCTTACTTCCGACACAGTTGTTGGCCGGCTCCAGTTCTTGACAGCTTCCACTTTAGAAGGATCCACAGTGATACCTTCCTTTGAAATGATATGGCCAATAAATGAGACTTCCTTAAGCCAGAACTCACATTTACTAAGTTTGGCATAGAGTTTGTGTTCTTTTAGAATCTGCATGGCTATTTTCAAATGTTCTTCATGTGCCTCCTTTGTCTTGGAGTAAATGAGAATGTCATCAATAAAGATGACTACAAACTGGTCCAGATAAGGTTGGAAAACTTTATTCATGAGTTGCATAAATGCTGCCGGGGCATTGGTTAATCTGAACGGCATTACAACAAACTCATAATGACCATAACGGCTTCCAAAAGTAGTTTTGCATATGTCTTCGTCTTTAATTCTGAGCTGGTGGTAACCTGACCTGAGGTCTATCTTGGAAAAATACTCTACTCCCGAAAGCCGATCAAAGAGCTCATTAATACGTGGCAACGGATACTTGTTCTTAATTGTGAGTTGATTTAGTCACCGGTAGTCGATACAGAGCCTGAGTGATCCATCCTTCTTCTTGACAAAAAGAACTGGCGCACCCCAAGGGGATGTGCTAGGTCGTATGAATCCCTTGTCCCATAACTCCTGAAGCTGTTTCTTTAATTCCTTGAGTTTTTTAGGGGACATCCTATAGGGAGCTATTGAAATAGGTGCTGTTTCGGGAATGAGTTCAATGGAGAAGTTTACTTCCCTTTCGGGTGGTAAATCGGGTAATTCTGATGGGAATACATCAGGAAATTCATTTACAATGGGGATGTCTGCCAAAATGATCTCCTTAGATTCGGTGAGGGTTACGGAAGGAAGAAAAACTACACATCCTTGCGAAATTAATTTGCAAGCGTGCAGAGATGAAATGATGGCAAGATGCTTCCTATATTTGACACAAAGGAAGGAAAACCTTGGAAGACCTGATTTTTGAAAAGAGATAATCCTATTCTGGCAATTTATGTAGGCATCATGGTCTACAAGCCAATATACGTCTAATATAGCATCTTAACCCTCCATGTCAAGGCATACGAGGTTGCAGGGAGATTGTGACCTTCTACCCTTACTTCACTATCGGGGTAATAATTTGTGAGTTTGGTTCCATGATCTAAAGGTGTAGTAATGGCAAGGTCCGAGGGTAAAGGAACTGATGAAATGGGCAAGGTCTTTGCGAAGGCGATAGATATAAAGGAATGAGAAGCACCAGTATCAAATAATACGAATGCAAGATGAGAATAGATGTGAATGGTACCTTCCATAAGTCCATCATTCTTGGGCACTTCATCATCTAAAATCGCATTAAGATGAGCCTACCTCTTACGTCCACCACCAAACGATTGTTCCTTCATGAGAGGGCAGTCTGGCATGCGATGCTCCCGGCTGCCACATCTTAAACAAGCACCAAGGCGCTTCCAGCATTCCTCGGTCGAGTAGCCGCACTTTTCACAAAAAGTACAGGCCGTGGTGACCTGATTGTCTTATTCTTTGACTTTCTTATTTTTATGGGAACTACTACTGCTCCCATTCCTAGATCTCTTCTTGCTATCACGGGATTTATAGGGCTCTGTGATGCTAAATTTCTCCTTCTTATTTCGCAGATCTGATCTTCGGCTCGGCTCTTCACCTTTTTCTTTTAATTTTTTGACCTTTTCCAAGGTCCATTCACAGAGATACGCCCGCTAGACCATCTCCGCATAAGTACGGATATTTTGAGTCCCGAGCTGCTGAATGAAACCGAGTCTTAACCTGTCCATAAATCGATTGGCCTTCAATAAATCAGTACTGACCAGATGAGTTGCATATGGCGCTAGCATGGAAAATTACAGTTCATACTCGGCAACCGTCATCATTCCCTGACGTAGAGAAGCGAACTCCATAGCCTCTCTCTCTTTATCATGTTTCGAAAAATACTTTGCACGGAATAAGGTAAGAAAACCTTCCCATGTGTGTGGTGCATCAGTTGGAGGTGACGGAACCGACTTCCACCATGTACGTGCATCTTTGTTGAGTTGAAAGGTAGCAAGATGCACTTTTTCCTGGTCTATACATTGTATGACATCAAATATACGGTTCATTTCGTCGATCCAGTTCTCGGCCTCGTCTGGATTCGAAGAACCATAGAAACGTGGAGGATTTAAGCTTCGAAAATTGCGATGCAAGTCCCCAGCTCTTGCTCCGGTACCCTGTTGGGCTATCATTTGCAGTGCTTGAGTGAGGCCTGCAATAGTCTGCTGCATACCATCCCAGTCTACGCGATGAGCCATTATAACGATGAGGTACCTGAGAGTAATAACAAGTTGTTAATTCCTGTGGAATTTAGAAATGGATCAATCTAGAGCTAATTTACTATCTTATCCCGGGCTCTACCCAATTCTCACGTGGGTAGGAAAATTTCTTCCTTAGTTCATAGGTATGGGTTCTTAAATCTTGGACTTATCCTTATGACATGACTTTCTCCCTAAGTCCTTAGACTTAGACTCTGATACCAACTTAACTGTCACGCCGTGAGCTTTTAATATAGCGGAAGACAATCTCGGGAAACATGAACAGCCGGCATGGTAAGTCTCTTGTAAGCAAGAATAGTCAGAGCGCAATAACAATCACACATAAGATGCAATTGCACAATAAATTTACTCAAAACTCATCTTTATATCATATCATAATTCAAATACATAATATTCCACTCTTTCAAGATTTAATAAAAGAAAAATTACATGAACTTGATTTAGACATTATTGACTTCCTAAGTCCTCTCTCAATCTTATAAGACTTTCATTCGCTCTCGGACCCATCACTTGAATAACTCGAATCTAAATTCGAACTACTTGCATCTCCTGAAAAGATTGAAAAATAGGTAATGAGCACACTTGCCCAGTAGGTATCTTCGCATCAACATGTAGGCAAATTAAAGTGATTAGTATTTTAGCTCTAAAGAATAAGGTAAAATCGTGCGAATGTGATAAATCATGTAAATAAACCAAAGTAACAAGACATGATCAAGTTAAGATATGATTTGAGCAAGCATGATCAAGCAAGAATGTAATTATGGCCTTTCATGAACAAGAATGTAACGAGAATGTACTAGAAAGTCATGTAACAAGCAAGTAAGTACTTTTCGCTTAATAGCAAGTACTTCATGTATCAAGTCCGTGTGATCCGTGGATTTTCCACAAGGATTATCATGGATTTTCACTTATTTATAAAGAAAGTACTCCCAGCGTAATGCAACACCAGTAGCATCATATCCCATGGTTTATATAGTATGTTTCCGACAATCAGCTGAGGGTACTAGCATAGAGCCCTTGAACACAATCAGTGCTCGAACCGCATCTTCAAGTATAAATCAAGCTATTTCCACGCAGGTAAATAATGTGGCCAAGAATGTACAATTTCAATGATATATCCAGGATAAAGTAACCAAAAATAAGAATGCTTCTATTGAGAATACGTAATTTCAATAAATGCATTAATAACTAGGTTATGCCATAGAAGCAAATCGGCAGCATAACGGTACATTCTTTAACTTTCAAAAACTACTTAAATATCTTTGAAATAATGTGACAAGTCCTAGACAATCAATAGTCCATCTAGGAACATAGGAATATTAACCTTTGGGTCCAACCTTGGGTTAACAATACTCAGGAAATTTAGCGGTCTATAACGGGGCCATTTCATGCAGAAAGCGGTCTAGCTCTGGACCGTTAAATACAAGACTTGTTCGATATTTAAACAGATTATCTGGAATCTCTAGCGATCAAAGAAAGAACCGTCAAGGATCCGTT
Source organism: Amorphophallus konjac (assembly GCA_022559845.1). NCBI lineage: Eukaryota > Viridiplantae > Streptophyta > Magnoliopsida > Alismatales > Araceae > Amorphophallus > Amorphophallus konjac. The sequence continues at coordinate 147,614,145 of CM040121.1, forward strand.
AGCGGTCTAAGGAAGGTCCGCTAGCAGTTGGTGAGGACACGCGCCACACTTCACGACGGAGTACACGGATCTCGCCGGCATCCCTTTGGCTCGGCGATCACTTGGCGGACGAGCAGAGTTATCTTTAGTTATTTATGCTTTAGGCCATGCTGGGCCTTGGTTTAGTCCCTGCGTGGACACTTTATTTATTATTGTGGACCTTTGTAGGTCAATTGGGGCCAATTAGGCTTCCATTAGGTGATGTTAGGCTTATTAGTTAGGCAAGAGGGTTAGTGGGCCACCTTGTGGTCCACCCTTCTTGGCCCATTTGTGCTGACCACCTTCCCACATGGTTGGCCCATTGGGATTTGCGCCCCCCCTTGTGGATTAGGGTTTTGGGCGCCCCCCTTCATCTCCTCCAAGAGGAAGAGGTGGCAGCCGCCCCCACTCCTACTTTGTAGGAGTGGAGTGCGCACCCCCCCTTTTCCCTTCCCCATCCGAACACACCCCTCCCTCCTTTGGCCGCCCCCATCCCCCAATCCACTCCTACAATCAAGGAGTGGTGCGCACCCCCCCCCTTTCCCCCCTTGCCATGTTGCGCACCCCCCCTTTCCCCCTTGCCATGTGCGCACCCCCCTCCCCTCCCTCTTGGCTAGGGTTTCAACCCTAGCATTTCCCCTCCCCATATAAAAGGTTTGTATTTTCCTTTTGAGAATTATTATTGAATGAAATTGAAATAGCATTTGCTGAAGGTGGCTGCGCCCCCTCCTCTGTTCCTCCTTGCTCCTGCGACGGGAGCAAGCTCGGGGTGTGACTCCCCATCCCTCGGTGCGACGCCGAGGGCCCCTTTCTCTTCTATCCCTTCTCAAGTTCTAGTTCGGTGCGCCCGGATTTCTCCTCCAAGAGCAGCGACGACCACCCCCTGTTCGTGAAGGCCTTGGGCGACCAGACCATTTTTGTGTGGATCTTCTACGAGTCGCCGACGCGTGCGAGGTGGTCTCACCTCATTCGGAGTTCGGCATCACCCGTGGCGATTTTCTCCGTGAGCGCGCGCAGGACCCCCTCTCCCTGCGAGCCTGGTTCTGCCCGCCCCCTTGCAAAAATCCCACAGGACGGACGTCTGCGAATTTGGACGCGGGATCTTCACCCGTCGTACCTCTCTTCGTCCTCTGTCCAACGCCGCCGACCTCGCCTCGATCCGACGTCCGAGCTGCTCGTGGCGTCCATTCCCGTGAGGTCACACAGGTCTGCCCTGTCCACCCGGCGCCAGAACCATCTGCGGATTCCAGAGCTTGCTGCTCTCAGCCACGACCAGATCTGATCGATTCCTTCGGTCGGGACCTGCTGCTCGGCGTCCTCTTCATCCTCCAACAAGCAGAGCTCCGTTCGCCCTTCGGAGCTATTTCTGTTGATTTTTTCCGCTCAAGCGCGCGGTTCTGGGAGCAGAATCCTGTCGCAACTTGCAGGTGCGCCCCCGGCTTCCACGGACGGAATCTGCGCACCCCCTTTGGCCGAGGCTTCCTCTCGTGACCTGGCTACGCGCCATCGCTGACGGTGCCTCGATCGGACACCGGACCAGGTCGTGGGAGCTTTCACCGCGGAGTCACGCATTGCTGCGAACCTGCCGACCACCGTTCAGACCCTCCTCGCGGCCAACCCTTCACCGAGTGCCGCCCGTCAGCCCGTACATCGGCAGCCCCAAATCTCTTTGTGTAGCCTGTTATCTCCCTGCGAGGAGTGGGCGTTGGTGGTTGAGTTTGTATTATTGTTCGTCCTTGTGTATCGGGGTTGTCGATCTCGGCCGGGGTTTCTTCCCCACGCCTAGGCGTGGAGGTACGTGCGAAGCTCCTCACTGTTGGCATTTTGCTTTACTAGTATACTTTCTAGCATGCCGTGTGAGTGTGTGTAGGTTCCTAGCTAGCTTCTTATTCACCGCGTGGTTGTGAGTTGAGAGCACCCATTCCGTGGCCCTAGTCGAGCGCCGAGCTCGGACTAGATTCCCATAGGCGCACGACGGCTCCTTAGTCGCTGAGATCCCCGCGCTTCCCTCATAGGGACGGTCGTTGGGCTTGAGTTTCTTGTTGAGAGACGCCTCCACCCGGAGGAACGCTACAGAGGTCAGCCGCCCGGCTTGCCTTTGGCGTGCGAGTGCTGGCCGCACTTGTTGCAGTCATAGGTCTTAGCCCATTTCAGTCCTGTCCCGCATCAAAGTGGTATCAGAGCATATAGGTTTGCATCTAGGGTTCTATCTTGCATCCATCTTAGCTTGTGTCCTCTCATGTTGGTCCTACTGAGTCCCCCTTAGCTCCCTCTAGTTCCCGTTGCATGCCCACCCGGGGAGGTACACACTACCTCCGCCCTGACGCTATGGGTGATCCCCGTAATGCCGCCCCGAGAGGCCATTCTCTTGAGGATTTGATGGCCCAGCTCATGGACCGCATGGACCAAACCCTTAAGGAGCATACTAACTGTTTGGAGGGCCGACTCAAGGCCATTGAGGACCGCGCTGTGGCGTCTGACCGATCTGTCCAGGGTCTAGTCGGACGGATGGAGAGAGTGGAGGGAGTCCCCCAACGGGATCCTCCTAGAGTTGCTCCTGCCCCTCAGGCAGAAGGTGCCCCGCCCCCTCCAGGTCGGGCTGAGGAGCGACGGCCGCGAGCCCCCGATTTAGAGGATTACGGATCCGACAATGATTATGAGGGGAATGGCCGACGTCGCCGTGGTCACCGACCACAGAGGGATGACGAGGATGAGCGGATCCTTAGGACCGTTCGTGCGGACCCTCCCCATTTTGACGGGTCCCTGGACCCGAAGATTTATCTAGATTGGGAGGCCGGTATGGACCGGTACTTCGAGTGGTTTGAGATGACGGACCACCGGAGAGTTAAGTTCGCCAAGATGAAGTTGCTAGGACAGGCTCAGACGTATTGGAGGAATGTGGAGAGTCTTCTATTTCAGCGTCAGGAGCCCCAGGTTGAGTCTTGGGATGAGATGAAGGTCAAACTTAGAAAGAAGTACCTTCCCGCCACATATCGTCAGAGGCTCATTGACAGGTGGCAGAGTCTCAGTCAGGGAGATCGGACCGTGTCTGAATACATCGCAGAGTTCGATGAGTATTTCTTGCGATGCGGAGTCACGGAGGAGAGCGCCATGCCCGTCTCTCGTTTCCGACGTGGTCTACGGCCCCATTATCAGTACGAGTTCTTTCGCCGTGATGTGAAAACCTTAGAGGATGCATATCAGGTCGCTATGGAGATAGAGCAGTTTGAGGTGGAGTTCACTCCTACTCAACGTCAGGGGACCACCAGTCAGCGGGGGTTCGACCCACGCACCACACCCAGCTCCTACAGTCGGTTTCCGGCGGCTCGGCCCTCGGAACCCCCTCGCCAGGACCCCACTATTCCTAGGCCCCGCCCTCCCCCGCCGAGGGACCCTCTCCCTCCCCCTCGCCAGCAACCACCATACCCCGCTTCTCGCCCTCCGCCTCCCGCGTTCCCTACCCGACCCCAGCTTCCACCACCCCCGGCCCGTCATGAGGACAAGGGGAAAGGGCCGATGATCGGTGGAGCATCTCCTAGCACAGGGGCGCGAAACAATTGTTATAGGTGTGGTGGAGTCGGCCATTATGCGATCAAGTGCCCCACTAAAGAGTCGCTTGTTGTGACAGAACCCTCGCCCACTGACCCCACGGCTGAGCTTGTGCCAGTCAGCTATGAGGCCGACCAGGAGTTAGCGGAGGAGTTCTTCGATGAGTTGCTTGAGGGAGAGCAGGACGGTGTCCCTGGCACTCAGTATCAGGGCGAGGCACAGTTAGGGGTAGTCCGGTGTATCCTTACTCAGCCCCTGGTGAGTGACGACTGGCGTCGTACCACCATTTTTCACACCTTTTGTAGGCTTGGAGGGAAGGCCTGCAAGGTGATCATTGACAGTGGGAGCTGCATTAATGCCATATCCACCGGTACGGTTACTCGTCTTGGGTTGACACCTGTGGATCACCCTGTTCCATATCGAGTATCTTGGGTTGATTCCACCTCCATCCCTGTCAGGCTTCGATGTCTAGTGCCATTGCAGTTTCAGACCTACCAGGATGAGATTTGGTGCGATGTGCTACCTATGGAGGTGGGTAGTATCATTCTAGGTAGGCCTTGGCTCTTCGATAGGGATGCCACCCTCCATGGCCGGTCAAACACTTGCACCTTTGACCATGGCGGCCATAGGATCACTCTCCACCCCACCTAGCCTAGGGATCCTGCCGTCCGCGGGCCAGCCGGCCCCAGTGCCACGAACACCCCTCGTCAGGGGAAGGCCGACCCTCCTACCCCACCCTTGGTGCCAGCCATTGCCTCCTCCACTACCCTCACCCTAGGAGAGTCTTCCACTAGGAGGTTGATGGTGATTAGTCCCCGTGAGATGGAGAGGGAGTTCACCAGTGGTAGTCCCCTCTTTGCTGTTGTTGTTCGAGAGGTGAGTGATGTCACCCCAGGATCCGAGGGTGAGCTAAACCCCGAGTTGGCTGCGATTTTACGCGAGTTTTCTGATATCTTCCCGGAGGACCTCCTTGGAGGCCTTCCACCTATGCGTGACATCCAGCATGAGATCGACCTTGTCCCGGGCTCTTCGTTGCCTAACCTCCCTCACTATAGGATGAGCCCCGCGGACCATGCCGAGTTGCAGAGGCAGGTCGAGGAGTTGATGAGTAGGGGATCCCTCAGGGACAGCAAGAGCCCTTGCGCTGTCCCCACTTTGCTAGCCCCGAAGAAAGATGGCACATGGAGGATGTGCATCGATAGCCGTGCGATCAATAAGATCACGGTGAAATATCATTTTCCTATTCCCCGACTGGATGATTTGCTAGATATGATGTCGGGAGCCACTATTTTTTCTAAAATTGATCTTCGAAGTGGCTATCACCAGGTTAGGATCAGGCCTAGGGATGAGTGGAAAACTGCATTCAAGACCAAGGATGGTCTGTATGAGTGGTTAGTTATGCCTTTTGGGCTATCTAATGCCCCTAGTACATTCATGCGGTTGATGACCCAGGTCTTGCGCCCTATGATAGGGGTCTTTTTGGTCGTCTACTTCGATGACATCCTTATTTATAGCCGCACTAGGGAGCACCACTTAGACCACCTCAGGCAGGTCTGCATTGTTTTGAGGCGAGAGAGCTTATTCGCCAACCCGAAGAAGTGTGCTTTCATGACCGATCAAGTTTCCTTCCTTGGGTTCATAGTGTCTCGCGATGGGGTCTCTGCTGATCCGGAGAAGATACGCGCCATTCAGGAGTGGCCCGAGCCCCGCACCCTCCACGATGTTCGTAGCTTCCATGGCCTAGCGACGTTCTATCGTTGCTTCATTCGTGGCTTTAGTTCCATCACTGTCCCGATCACGGATTGTATTAGGAAGGGGGTATTCACATGGACTAAGGCTGCAGCCACGGCCTTTCAGAGCATCAAGGAGCGCATGACCCAGGCACCTGTTCTTACCTTACCATATTTTTCTAGGTGTTTGAGGTCACCTGTGACGCCTCTGGAGTAGGTATAGGGGGAGTTTTGAGTCAGGAGTCTCACCCCATTGCCTTTTTCAGCGAGAAGCTGAACGATGCCAAACTGCGGTATTCCACGTATGACAAGGAGTTTTATGCAGTCGTCCAGGCATTGAGATACTGGAGGCACTATCTCCTACACCAGGAGTTTGTGCTCTTTTCTGATCACGAGGCTTTGAGGTTTCTCCATACCCAGAAGAAGCTGAATGCGCGTCATAGTCGATGGGTGGAGTACCTTCAGGAGTATACCTTTGTGCTTAGGCACAAGGCAGGGGCCGAGAACAAGGTGGCCGACGCGCTGAGTCGGCGAATGATGATGTTGTCCACCATGAGTGTCGAGGTGGTGGGATTGGATAGGCTGAGGGAGGCTTATGTTGACTGCCCGGACTTCGGTCCGATTCATGCTGCCCTTCAGTCAGGCCCCTCCCGTGAGTATAGTGAGTTTGTCCTTCAGGAGGGTCATTTATTCCGAGGTGGCAGGTTGTGCATCCCACGGACGTCTGTTCGTGATTTTCTCACTTGGGAGTTACACGCAGGGGGTCTTGCTGGCCACTTCGGCCGGAACAAGACCATTGAGGCCGTTGAGCATAGGTTCTATTGGCCTAGTTTGAAGAGGGATGTTGCTCACATCGTGGCTCAGTGCCGCACTTGCGCTATGGCCAAGCAGAGGAAGCAGAACACCGGCCTTTATACTCCCCTCCCTGTCCCGGACAGTCCATGGCAGGACATTAGCATGGACTTCGTGTTAGGTTTGCCTCGTACCCTCCGTCGGCATGACTCCATTTTTGTGGTGGTAGACAGGTTCTCTAAGATGGCTTTGTTCATTCCCTGTTCCAAGACTTCAGACGCCTCTCGAGTTGCCCGTCTGTTCTTTACTCACTGTGTCTCCAGGTTTGGGCTTCCCCGTACTATAGTGTCTGATAGGGATGTGCGCTTCACTAGCTACTTCTGGAAAACCCTATGGCACATGATGGGCACCCAGTTGAAGTTCTCTACCGCCTATCACCCCCAGACCGATGGTCAGACGGAGGTAGTCAATAGGAGTTTAGGGGATCTTCTTAGGTGCTTAGTGCGTGATCGTGTCGGGGATTGGGACTTGGTTCTACCCTAGCAGAGTTTGCATATAATGACTCGGTCAATAGGTCTACAGGTCTGAGTCCCTTTGAGATTGTTACTGGCCGTAGGCCTAGGAAGTCGATAGACTTGGTTCCATCTCCCATCCAGGCCCGTGTTTCTGAGTCAGCTGAGTCCTTTGCAGAGCATATTAGACAGTTGCATGAGCATGTACGTCGTCATATAGAGGCCAGCAACGCACGTTATAAGGAGTTAGCTGATGCGCATCGACGCACCCGTGAGTTCCGAGAGGGAGAGTACGTCATGATCAGGGTCAGACCTGAACGGTTTCCTTCGGGGGCCGTGAAGAAACTCCAGGCCCGCGGTGCTGGACCCTTTCGAGTCTTGAGGCGAATTGGGTCTAATGCGTATGAGATTGAGCTGCCAGACGACTATGGGATCTGTTCGACGTTCAATGTCTCAGATCTGGTGGCATATCGGGATCCCGCGGTGATTCCCAGTGAGCTTTTTGGGCCCTCCCCTCCTGTTGAGAGTATTACACCTTCTGAGCATCCACCTCTTCCAGCCCCATTACAGAAACGCGAGCATATAGATTGTATACTGGATGAGCAGGTGACCACGACCAGGAGCGGAGCCTACCAACGCTTCCTAGTGCGTTGGAGAGGGCGCCCTGCGACAGACGACGCCTGGATCACACGTGGAGAGCTGGAGAGGATCGACCCGGACCTGCTGGAGCGCTACTTGAGCGACCGTGACCCTTACTCGACGGGGTCGAGTTCTTCCCACCCGGGGAGAATTGGTGAGGACACGCGCCACACTTCACGACGGAGTACACGGATCTCGCCGGCATCCCTTTGGCTCGGCGATCACTTGGCGGACGAGCAGAGTTATCTTTAGTTATTTATGCTTTAGGCCATGCTGGGCCTTGGTTTAGTCCCTGCGTGGACACTTTATTATTATTGTGGACCTTTGTAGGCCAATTGGGGCCAATTAGGCTTCATTGGGTCTTTTTATGCTTATTAGGTAGGAGATAGGGCTAATGGGCCACTTTCTTGGTTCAAGCCTTGGCCCATTTGGCATGGCTGCCTAACCCAAGGCTTGGCCCACCTAGGGTTAGGGTTTTGGGTGCCCCCACCTCTTTCCCTCCTCTTGGAAGGTGGCAGCCGCCCCTCTCCTAGATTATAGGAAGAGGGGTGTGCCCCCCCCCCCTTTCCCTTCCCCATCCGATCCCCCCTCCCTCCTTTGGCTGCCCCCATCCCCCAATCCACTCCTACAATCAAGGAGTGGTGCGCACCCCCCCCCTTTCCCCCCTTGCCATGTTGCGCACCCCCCCTTTCCCCCTTGCCATGTGCGCACCCCCCTCCCCTCCCTCTTGGCTAGGGTTTCAACCCTAGCATTTCCCCTCCCCATATAAAAGGTTTGTATTTTCCTTTTGAGAATTATTATTGAATGAAATTGAAAGAGCATTTGCTGAAGGTGGCTGCGCCCCCTCCTCTGTTCCTCCTTGCTCCTGCGACGGGAGCAAACCCGGGGTGTGACTCCCCATCCCTCGGTGCGACGCCGAGGGCCCCTTTCTCTTCTATCCCTTCTCAAGTTCTAGTTCGGTGCGCCCGGACTTCTCCTCCAAGAGCAGCGACGACCACCCCCTGTTCGTGAAGACCTTGGGCGACCAGCCCATTTTTGGGTGACTCTTCTGCGAGTCGCCGACGCGTGCGAGGTGGTCTCGCCTCATTCGGAGATCGGCATCACCCGTGGCGATTTTCTCGTGAGCACGCGCAGGACCCCCTCTCCCTGCGAGCCAGATTCTGTCCGCCCCCTTGCAAAAATCCCACAGGACGGACGTCTGCGATTTTGGACGTGGGATCTTCACCGGTCGTACCTCTCTTCGTCCTCTGTCCAACGCCGCCGACCTCGCCTCGTTCCGACGTCCGAGCTGCTCGTGGCGTCCATTCCCGTGAGGTCGCGCAGGTCTGCCCTGTCCACCCGGCGCCAGGACCACCGGCGGATTCCAGAGCCTACTGCTCTCAGACACGACCAGATCTGATCGAACCCTTCGATCGGGACCTGCTGCTTTGCGTCCTCTTCGTCCTCCAACAAGCGGAGCTCCGTTCGCTCTTCGGATCTAATTCTTCTTAATTTTCCCGCTCGAGCGCGCAGTTCTGGGAGCAGAATCCAGTCGCAACTTGCAGGTGCGCCCCCGGCCTCCACGGACGGAATCTGCACACCCACTTTGGCCGAGACTTCCTCCCGTGACCCAGCTACGCGCCATCGCTGACGGCGCCTCATTCGGACGCCGGATCAGGTCGTGGGAGCTTTCACCGCCGAGTCATGCATTGCTGCGAATCTGCCGACCACTGTTCGGATCCTCCTCGCGGCCAACCCTTCACCGAGTGCTGCCCGTCAGCCCGTACATCGGCAGCCCCGAATCTCTTTGTGTAGCCTGTTATCTCCCTGCGAGGAGTGGGCATTTGTGGTTGGGTTGTATTATTGTTCATCCTTGTGTATCGGGGTTGTCGATCTCGGCCGGGGTTTCTTCCCCACGCCTAGGCGTGGAGGTACGTGCGAAGCTCCTCACTGTTGGCATTTTGCTTTACTAGTATACTTTCTAGCATGCCGCGTGAGTGTGTGTAGGTTCCTAGCTAGCTTCTTATTCACCGTGTGGTTGTGAGTTGAGAGCACCCATTCCGTGGCCCTAGTCGAGCGCTGAGCTCGGACTAGATTCCCATAGGCGCACGACGGCTCCTTAGTCGCTGAGATCCCCGCGCTTCCCTCATAGGGACGGTCGTTGGACTTGAGTTTCTTGTTGAGAGACACCTCCACCCGGAGGAACGCTACGGAGGTCAGCCGCCCGGCTTGCCTTTGGCGTGCGAGTGCTGGCTGCACTTGTTGCAGTCGTAGGTCTTAGCCCATTTCAGTCCTGTCCCGCATCAGCAGTCTCTGGCGGTCAATTATTGGCCGCTAAGTTCTAGAAACATAAAACATAGGTATAAGTGCATTCTAGACAATTGGGCTTTAATGGTACAACCAACTCGACGTCTTGATGGGAATCTCAGGCTCACGGAGAATTATGGAGGCCTTGAAACAAGATTTTTAATTCCATTGGAAGGAATATCCAAGGGAGAGGTTATCAAGTCCAAGACTATGCTCCTATACGTGCAAAGTGTAACTAATGGTCATATACCAGAATATATGACATGTACTTATGAAATTGACTCTGAGATAAGAATAGAATGTGTACAGTGATAAACCAACGTTCAATCTCGTCAATGTAGCATTTAAAACATAATTTAGTACAAGATTATATGGTTTTGGGCATAAAATTATCATATGCTTAAAATAATCTAAAGAACTAAAAAAATATGAAATCACTGTTATGAATCAGTAAAAATACTCAGAGTAATAAAATAACATTAAAACATGTTGGAACATAGTTAACTAGGCTTATTCATAAGCTAAATGATCTGTTCTTAAATCTGTCCCGGTTTAACAGAAAATAGAACACTGGCGGTCTATTATAGAGCTGTTACAGGACGTTGGCGGTTTATCGTAGGGCCGCCAGAGAGACAAAAATGGTCTATTTATGGTCCGCCATAGGTTTCGTAAAAATCAGGTTTACAGGGTGTCTAGCGGTTTATCGTAGGGCCGCTTCACTGGGTTTGGCGGTCGACACTTAGGCCGCTGGAGCAAGTCTGATTGTAAACTTAGATATGTACAACTAGATGCTAACTACTACACATCATGTCTGGAAATCAACATATTATAATTTCACAGCATGATAGAACGAAGATAACATGCATGGGATCCATGTATTAGAATAAGAGAATTTATTTAGTTCATTAGGCTAAGGGATATGCATGAACATTACACTATATGCATAGACTCAAGTAAAATATGAAATTCACGATCTATAAAGCATGAAATCAAGTAAAATCAGAGGGCTTTTAATCCTAGCATAGTGTTTTAGCCGTTCATGAGATGGCCTACCTCTGTTAAGGCTTTTAGAGATTGAATTTCAGACTGGAAGTCCACCCTAGTTCTGCCATTCTTGTAGCAAATCAGCAACTTGATGCTGCCCTAACTCCTTACTCTCTTGACCTATGTACGTGAAATTTGGAGGGTAAGAAGTAGATACTGAGGGGAACATAAAGTTCTAAAGGCACAACTGCTAAATATCTCGATTTGGTTCCCTACTTCCTTGATCTTCACTGGACTTTTGCTCAATTTCTTGGGTCGCTAATGTGGAACCAGCAACTTTGCAAGCGTCTATCTCCTTGTGTGTTTGATCTCCTAGCATGAAATTTTGGGAGATGTTAGTCATATGTATTAGGAATAAAAACTTCTAAAGAACTTACCCAAAATAATATCTCCTTACCTTGATTCCATGCGAGCCAAATGTAAGGGTCGCATAGGTCAAAACTAGGTTCTATTTATAGGGTTTTGCTAGGGTTTGAGGATTAGAACGATCCTAAAGTCCTTATTAAACCTTAGATCGACTTTGAGAGTCCTTAAGATATTTACTAGTCTTCCCATCTCGATCTCTAAGAGATAAGACATCAAAATTTCAATCTTTTTGCTCTTTCTTCAATTCACGGAACTGACAGGAAGTACCGGTCGATTGATGGGCCGTTAAATTATATGTGGCGGTTTTGCGATAGACCGTCAAGATCATTGGGCGCCGAATTTGAAAGTAGTTCAAACTCTAATTTCGGCCTATCCACTTAATTATCTAAATAATTAGTAATTATCCTTATATTCCGTTAATAAGCTAATTAACCTTCTAGAATATGGGCCAAACTTCATGGGATTGGTGCTTAACTCCTTTGGGCTTTATTTTAATAGGCTTAGTTAATTGGTTATCATCCTTGGGCCTTAGTAATGATTTATCTAACCCAATAGTCATTTATTAATCCATTTTGGTTTTTAAATAATTCATAAATATTTTATAAAATTTCTGGGGCATTACAACCTATCTTTTGCTTCGGCATTTAACCAATGTCAATGAGTAAACTTGTGTTCGGCCCTTGTCATCATCGACGAGATCAGTCGACATTTCCATTAACTTGGGCCTTATGTCCTCGTTAATAAATAAACCTATCTCTTGCTTCGGCACTCATCCGATGCCGATGAACACACTACTGTCAACCCTTGCCACCATCGGCAAGACCGGTCAGTACTACCTTAACTTGGACCTTCCGTCCTTGTTAATAAATCTACCTTTGCTTCGACATTTAAGCCAATGTCGACGAACAAGCCTGCATTGGACTTTTGCCATCATCGGCAAGGCCGGTTAACGTCTCGTCAGCCCGGACCCCTCATCCGTTGCTAACAAACGAGCCCACATTCATCCCGGATTCGTTCCGTGAATCAAGTAAAAAAAAGTAAAAGAAAAAAAGAAGAAGAAAAAAAAATGAAATGACGCTTAAAATAGAGGTGTCTCGCCGGACTTGTTCCTCCATCAGGACAAGGGCAAAAATGGCTATAACTCAGTTGTGGCGAAAACCCGAAAGGGCGAAAATCGTGCACCCCGCCACGTGAAAACCCAAAAGCGCGCGTGGGCAAAAGGAAGAGGGGGCTAGCTTCGGCGAAAACCTGAAAGGGCGGTTAAGTCAGTAAAGTGATAACTTAAAGTTTCACCTCCTTTTGACCCTTGTCACCATCGGCAAGATCGGTCAACCTCCTTTCGACCCTTGTCATCATCGGCAAGATCGGTCAACCTCCTTTCGACCCTTGTCATCATCGGCAAGATCAGTCGACCTCCTTGCGACCCTTGTCATCATCGGCAAGATCGGTCGACCTCCTTACGACCCCTGTCATCATCAACAAGATTGGTCGACATCCTTGCGACCCTTGTCATCATCGACAGGATCGGTCAACCTCCTTGCGACCCTTGTCAGCATCGGCAAGATCGGTTGGCATCCTTTCGACCCTTGTCATCATCGGCAAGATCGGTCAACCTCCTTGCGACCCTTGACATCATCGGCAAGATCGATCGACCTACTTTTGACTCTTGTCACCATCGGCAAGATCGGTCAACCTCCTTGCGACCCTTGTCATCATCGGCAGGATCGGTCAACCTCCTTTTGACCCTTGTCATCATCGGCAAGATCGATCGACCTACTTTTGACCCTTGTCACCATCGGTAAGATCGGTCAATCTCCTTTTGACCCTTGTCATCTTCGACAAGAACGGTCAACCTCCTTGCGACCCTTGTCATCATCGGCAAGATCGGTTGACCTCTTTTTGACCCTTGTCATCAACGGCAAGATCGGTTAACCTCCTTGCGACCCTTGTCATCATCGGCAAGATCGGTCGACCTCCTTTTGACCGTTGTCATCATCGGCAAGATCAGTCAACCTCCTTTTGACCCTTATCATCATCGGCACGATAGGTCGACCTACTTTTGACCCTTGTCACCATCGGCAAGATCGGTCAACCTCCTTGCGACTCTTGTCATCATCGACAGGATCGGTCAACCTCCTTGCGACCCTTGTCATCATCGGTAAGATCGGTCAACCTCTTTGTGACCCTTGTCATCATCGACAAGATCAGTCGACCTACTTTTGACCCTTGTCACCATCGGCAAGATCGGTCAACCTCCTTGCGACCCTTTTCATCATCGGCAAGATCGGTCGACCTCCTTTTAACCCTTGTCATCATCGGCAAGATCGGTCAACCTCCTTGCGACCCTTGTCATCATCGGCAAGATCGGTCGACCTCCTTTTGACCCTTGTCATCATCGGTAAGATTGGTCGACCTACTTTTGACCCTTGTCACCATCGGCAAGATCGGTCAACCTCCTTGCGACCCTTGTCATCATCGGCAGGATCAGTCAACCTCCTTGTGACCCTTGTCATCATCGGCAAGATCGGTCGACATCCTTTCAACCCTTGTCATCATCGGCAAGATCGGTCAACCTCCTTGTGACCCTTGTCATCATTGGCAAGATCGATCAACCTACTTTTCACCCTTGTCACCATCGGCAAGATCGGTCAACCTCCTTGCGACCCTTGTCATCATCGGCAAGATCGGTCGACCTACTTTTGACCCTTGTCACCATCGGCAAGATCGGTCAACCTCCTTGCGACCCTTGTCATCATCGGTAAGATCGGTCGACCTACTTTTGACCCTTGTCACCATCGGCAAGATCGGTCAACCTCCTTGCGACCCTTGTCATCATCGGTAAGATCGGTCGACCTCCTTTTGACCCTTGTCACCATCGATAGGATCGGTCAACCTCCTGGCAACCCCTGTCATCATCGGCAAGATTGGTCGACCTACTTTTGACCCTTGCCACCATTGGCAAGATCGGTCAACCTCCTTGCGACTCTTGTCATCATCGACAAGATCGGTCAACATTCCTTCGGCCCTTGCTCACCAACGGGCTTGAATGAGCGGTCAAGCTCCAGAAATGAAGAACCTCGGGCGAATCCATGGGAATCCGAGTCAGCTTGCCCCGAATGGCGAAGAGCTGTTCCGCTACTGATGCTGGTTCAGCACTCGCGAATTCTATCATCCTAGGAACAAGATGAGCTGATTGCAGTGCCCGAGGAGCAACCTCCGGAAACAGGGTGTAGACCCAAGCATTGAAAAAATGTAACGGACCCACCGTCCATAAATTCTTGGGGAGACGTGACTTGTGCAAGTCTCCCAGCATTTTGAAGATAAGGCATAAAGCCACCGGGCAAAGGGACAGCTTTGTGCCCCAAGCCATCAAACAGGCGGGATAGATAGCCTCCGCTCTGATTACGCTCTTGTCGCCCTGCGGGAGAGCAAAAGAACAAATCCAATAGGTCAGATATGCAGCACAGTGCGTGACTGCATCAACGCCAGTACGGTTTGTGTCTCCTTGTCGCCCTCCCTTCGAAGTGGATGAGACGGCGGCCTATCGCCAGACCCTTTTCTTCCGCCTTAAGGCAGTCGGCGCTACTGTGGGGAAGTCCTCGTACTTCTGCTTCACCCTGAAGAAATGCTGGAGCCAAGTGCCCATCCGTGCGCGTCGCTTCTCTCTAGGCTTTCGGGCCTCCCTCGTATTGTACGATGAGCGACAAAGTGTACGATACGCCTTCATCAGGTAGCGATAAGCATAACCTACCAAGTACCAACCTTCCCCGTCGGTCTGGCCTTTCAGCCAGTCTGGCCAACAAACTTCCTCGTATGGTTCTCCATCGATTGTCAAGCCGCTGAGCTGCAAAAGGCTCCAAAGATCCAAAGAAGTCTCTCCCTCCGAAGTATAGAAAGTATTGTACTCGGGGCAAAATACTTCAATCATGCCGCAGCACAGGCCTCTGGATATGGGGTAGCACTACCTCGAGGTGTACATGCTTTGATATATGCCAGCTCTGGTCAGGATGGGAGCATAGTGTTGCAGCACATAGTCTGTAAACTCTACTGCTCCAGGTCTGAAAGCATGGGATTCAGTGGCCCTCAGCTCGAAAAACCACCCCACAGAAATTCGATGTTTAAAACGGACCGCCAAGCAGTCCAATAGGAAGGATTCTTCCCTGTACCCCCATTTCAACGGGGCAAGAAATAAACCAAAGATCGGCTTTTCCCGATCGACACGGCCTGCGGTATCATTCCACCAAGCAGGCACGAATTCAGGGGCCCTGGTCAACAGCCCGTCTTCTGGAGCCAGATCCTGCAGTCCAAGCACAGCGCTCCATTTTTGGACTTCCCCGGGGAGGTAGATAGGTCTTCCCCGCACCACACTATCCGTCAAGCTGTCCCTCTCGACTAGCAATGCTTGCTCAGCTTTACGGACGAGGAACAAATCTCTCTTCCCTTGAAGATTGAAGCGCCTGAGGAAGGATATCAAATGCTTGTCTTTGGGGTGATCCCTCCTGATGGCATCTTCTCGGTCGTATTGAAAAGAGTCTCCCCCGATAATGAGGAGGCGGCTTGTGTCTACCGTGTCAGTCTCCGAGTCTGAAGATTCTACGACCACGGAAAGCTGAGCCCCCGATCCAGGGAGTGAACATTCTCCCATGTCACCATGGCACAGGAAGCAGAAGAAGTAGAGCCAGATGCCATTCTATCTGTAAAAGGCACATCAAAGAATAAACAAGGTCAGAAAGCAGTTGATAAAGAAAAGATTTCTGACAAAATTTCGACAGAGTCTCCCCAGCTCGGGAGATTGCCAGAAAAAAGTGGGAACACGTCCACCAAGGGAACGGTCCCGAAAAGCAGCCATCGGCATCACACCGAGGCCAAACGGAACACCCGGGGAAGTAGCTCCGAGGGCAAGCCCTACTAGGAGCCTCCTGGGGTCCGAAAGTTGGGATTCAAATTCCTAAACAGCAAGAGTTTTGCACCCGCTCAAGGGACACCCTCTCAGACTCGCTCGGCGCCTTGGAGAGGAGAAGGAGGAGGAGAGAGAAAAGACTATTTCAAATGAGGAAGGCTTGAAGAAAAAATAAAGGAGAAAAGCCTTATATAGGAGGGCCTCCCCCTGTTAACCCGGCGCGCCAATTAGCGCGCCGTGTTAACTCCCCTTCGACCAAAAGGGCGCGCCGGCCATGGCTGTGCCGAATTAATCCCCAAGCAAAAGGGCACACCAGTTAAGGGCGCGCCGTATTAGCTTTTAGCCCTGGGCACACCGGATTAAGCACCACGCCAGATTAAAGGCCATTCCAAGTCTCTGTCGTCCAGATAGGAAATCTGCCCAGACAGAGCTCATCCACAGGTCCTGCTTCCCTCATGCCTCGCTTGCAACACCCACGGCTGGGGGGCATTTGTTGGCACTCAAAATATATCCAACGGTGATCAAGCCTCAAAGACGAATGATGCGGCCTACTGAAGCACAGAAGCTGAAAGAGATCAATACACGGAAGCCTTCTCAAGCTGCCAGAGCCTCAGGTCACCCAGTATGAACACCGGGGACTCTACCTTAGGAGGATCGAGAAGAATACACCACAAGCCGGCAGTGTCGTCAGGACTGCCTAATGAACCGGTATTGACTCGCTGACCAAAGATGAGCATGCATCCATCATCCGACCAAGGACAAGGATGCACCTGTCGTCTGACCAAGGACAAGCATACATTCATCATCCGACCAAGGACAAGGAAGTACCTGTCGTCCGACCAAGGACAAGAAGGTAGCTGTCGTCTGACAAAGGAAGAGAATATATCCATCATCCGACCAAGGATGATAATGTACCCAGTGGCCCGCCACCTGAATGAAAGATCCTCCCGGGGTGAAAGAACACCCTTGGCCCTTCAAGATAGGGGACTGAAGGCTCTATCGGTAGAAGATCCGATGACCCGACGTGGGTACGGCTTCTCAGCATATTGGGTCCGTTAGTGACTAAATGATCACCCAGTCAACGCAAAAGCACCCTGGATGGTATTCCACCTCCCAAGAAAGCTTTGAGGATAGGTCAACCCGAGCCGGCAGCACGGACCACAGTGCCGAAAGCCGCGTCAGCGGAAAACCTGCGTGTTCAAACTTAAGATACACCAGGTTCCGAAGGAGGTTGCACGTCGACCCAGGAGCTTCATCAAGACTTCTCACCGAGGTATTGCAAGACCACGGCGAGATGGATGGTCACGGTGACTCCCGGAACCAGCCCGGGACCCACTGTCTAACCCAAGTTAAGTAAACAGGACCTATCCGGTGCGCCCCATCTCGGCGCGCCCTCTATTCTGGCGCCCTCATGCCCGGCGCGCCAGATGCAAGGGACTGCTCCCCGGCGCGCATTCTTCACGCCGGGAAAGCTTCCGCCTATAAAATCCCACTTGGTTCAACCAAGTAAGGGGGAGACATATACAGGAGGCTGCAAGGGAGAGAAAGGATTTCGAGAGAACATTCCCGAAGCACAGCCTGAGAGCCAATCAGTTCATCCGAGGAGAGTGGGAGTCTTCGGGAAGATGTAGGGTTCTTCTACCGAGTGTATTCCTGCCGCCACCCTCTTCGGTCTACTTGCCTGAAGCACGCCGGAGCTGGAGGGGGAGAGAATTCGATACTCTATTTTGCTGGCGAAGTCTAGGTGGGTTCTGATGGAGCTCGACAGTCGTTGTTTAAAAATGCCGTGCCACACAAATTTCAAAATTGATAACCGCACTCACTCACTCGATTCATTTTGAAATACGAGTACAGTGGTGAATACGGGTCGATCCCACGGGGAGAGAATATTTGATTTTAGTTCAAGTTGGACATATCCTTATGTTTGGAAAATCAAATGTTGTATTTTGGAGTGCGATTATCACTAAAGAAATTGAAATTACAACTTTAAATGACAAGAGATAAGTAAAAGAAATTTAGCCAATTGATTGAAGAATGTCGTCGTTTCCACGCCGAGCCTTTGATGAAGATCGCTCCGCCTAGGAAGTCGACGCCGTGAGAGGATTTGAAGAAGACTTACCGCTTTGGGTATGATTGAATGATTGAAACACTCAAGATGACAAGGTTTGGATAGAACAAGTTTGAAAACTTAAGTTTGAAAATATAACAGAATTCAAGTGAAAATAGGGGTTGGAAGAAAAAGTATAACTTCAAATCTAGATGGAATTAGAAGAAGTGTAAAACATGAACGTTGTAGAGAATTGAAAGAGGAAGAACTTTGATGAAGAACACAGACACAGAAAATAAGAGGAAGGCAATGAAAAATCAAGATCTATCACTGCTGGTGAATAGTAACTGACAGAAAAATAGCATCTTGAAAAATTAATTCTAACTCTAAAAATAAACAGAATTAGACAAAGTGGTAGAAGAATGAAATGGATATCTCGAAGAGAGGAACAAAGTTGATGAAGAACTCAGATTGAAAAGAGGTCTATAAAGGCTTTAAAACATAAGAAAACTAGAATGTCTCACCACGGATGAACAGTAAATACATAAAACAGCACTTAAGAAAACGGATCAGAACTCTATGAAGTAGGAAAAATTTGAAGAAATGATCAACAGAGAAGTTGAAGAGTACTTGAAATCAAACAACTTTTATGAAGAACAGACATTGAAATGAAGATCACAATCATGAGAAATAAGACTAGGAAAAGGCTGAATTCAAAAATGAAACTTTTATTGAAAGAACTTCAACTTACAACTTGACTTCAAAAGCTTGTAAAATACAACTCTAACAATCAACAACTTCAGAAAAATAAAGAACAAACTTACATTACACATGATCCATAGCTAGCTCTCTCTCCCTACTCAACCTTCACTAACAACTTCTCCCATTCCATTACACATGAAGCCCTTATATAGGGTTACAAACTCTTCTTGCCCATGTGAAACAATCAAGTGCACCTAATTTTGACCCAACTTGGTAGGCTGGAATGTGCTGCACCTTTGTCATTTTTTTATAATTTTTTCCAAAATTTTTTGGAATTTTTATAGCCTTCTTTCTCTCTTATTCTCTCATTTTCCTCTCTGTCGGCACGTTGCGCCGATCGCCGACCGGGTTAGGCGGCCGACCGCCGTGGGCCCGCCGTGCGCCCGCCCACTCCGCCGTCGCCACGCGTCGCACGCGGCGCACGCCTGCGTCGCCCTCCTTCGCGGTTCGCCGCCTGCCACGACCCCCCCCCCCCCCCCGCCGGCTGTCGCGATGCCACGCACCCCCCCCCCCCTCGCGCCTTCTTGCCTCGTCGCCCGTGCGGGCGGCGAAGGCGGGAAGGGGGGCGGGGGTTTGAAAGTTTTTTTTTTAATTATATATATCTAGTATATATAAGTAGAAAATTCTAAAAAATGCTCAAATAATTTTATTTTTTTTCTATTTTTTTTCTTTTCTTTTTGAACAATTTCCTAGGCTTCTGGCCCATTATCATAATATTTTTATTTTCTTTATTTTCTTTTTCGTGGAGCTTTTCTCGTACCGAGTGCCTGCATAAATACATAAAAATTTTAATTAAAATTTATTTAATTTCAAAAAAATAAACAATTGATCAAAAATCAACAGTAAGTGTGAGAAGTGTATATTTAATATAATTTAAGCTCATAAAAATATGTAGAATCATGAATTAAGATATAAAAATACACACTTATCACACCCCCCAACTTACTCATTGCTAGTCCCTTAGCAATGCATATAATGAAAAATTTCAGGACCAACAAGAGGTTAAAGTATTCAGGCCTCATTTCTAGTTCATCTTTCATAGAGTCAACTAAAGATCAGGAATCTGGAGTAATTATCACAGATTAGCCTTATGTCGGAAATTCATGTACATGATCAAGAATCTAATCAAAATTCAGTAGCACTTGTACATGTGTAATGCTAAGTCCATAGTGAAGACAATTGCATCCTCCACTTGCTATTCTGAACAAATATCTTTCAATTCTGCACTTCTTACTTAGAGCGTTCAATGCACACTAGCTTTTTGTCTGCCTTATTGATATGTCCCTTTTGGGATCACTATATATATATTTTTTTCCTTTTCTTCTTTTCTCTTTCCTTTTTTTGTTTCTTTACACACATGATGCTGCACTACCCGTCACTATTTTACGCGAACCTCAACACGTTTTAGGTGAAGTAGGTCCGGTGCCACAGATCAAAGTTCCCTTTTCCTTTTGACGCGAACATCAACACGTCTTAGGTGAAGTAGGCCCGGTTACTCAGAATCGGAGCATTTTTCATGGTGCTTTATTTTTTTTTCTCATATTTTTGTATGGCAGAAAGCTTCTATAAGATCTCTTTTTCAAAAAATGCAGAATATCAGATAGTCTGTCTAAAATAACAGAAGGCTTGTCCTTCTTGTTTCATTAGCGTGCAACGTGATTTTTTTTCTTTTTTTGAAAGTGCATCTGAACTTTAAAGAGATTCTTTAAATCAGTTTTCCATGGCTAGAGTAAATAAATTATCCAGCATCCTTTTCCCAGTTGTTTCTATTCAGAATCACTTTTCATGCGACATGAATCAAGAAATTCAACTCGGGGAAAACTGTTGTTTAACATGACAATTCAAGAAAGTAAGAAAAAAATTTGTTGAAATTTTTGAAATTTTTGAAATTTTTGTTTTTGAAATTTTTGACATTTATCTCCCCCCCCAACTTAAATGACATTGTCCTCAATGGCATAAACAGTAGAAAGATCAGAGGACATGTAAAGAGATAATATAGTTGGGATGGAAGGATACAACCTGATGGGTCGGGCGAAGTGATGAAGGCTTCATTGCGTTGTGGCCTGAGAACTGTAAAAGAAACACACTAAAACAAAACATCAAATCACAAAAACCGTGGGTGGCCTCCCAAGAAGCCATTTATTTGCACACCAAACTGTGAAAACGTTGGGCTGCCTCCCAAAAAGCGCTAAATTTAACATCTTTAGCCAGACACAATATAGCTCAATAACCAACAAGTTGATTTTAAAATGAGCCACCAAAGAATTTTGTCCTTGCCAAAATTTACTTTTTCATGCCCTGAAGAAAATGAATGTGGTTGGTGAATGCAAGGGCGAGACAGAGATCGAGATGGAGGTAACTCAAAAGCATTATCCCGAGGAAAGAATAGAGGAGGCACATTGGGAAAAATCATATCATGAAGTATGAAATATTCCTCCTGAGATTCCTTAGGATCAGATAAATCAGCATGTAGAGCCAGGGTGGACCAATAAGTTGGGAGAATTTGAAAAGAATCACCATGGTCCAGAAGTGGCACAAGCTCTACCTGCTCCTCTAGATTGAAATTATCATGCGGCATACTCGAATCATTCAATTCCTCATTTACCCCAACTTCAGTATTCCAATAAATATTCAATTCTAGATCCATCTTCACTTCTTCTTCCTTCCCATCTTCAAAGATAATTTCATCAAAGTCATGTCCCATCTCCACTTCTTCTCCATTCCCATCTTCAAAGAGAAGGTCATCATGATCGGGGAGAGACTTGTGATGAGGTTCAATATATTCATCCTCTCCCTCTAACTGAAGATCATCCACCTCTCTTGTATTTCCCTCATGTTGACAAGCAAGCACTGGCTCCTCAAATTCCTTTGTAGGAGGGGGAATATGATTATTCATTAGTTCATCATCGTCATGAATTTCATTGCCATCAAATTCTTCAATCTCCTCAAATTGTCTAGGTTCCTCATTCAAATCGTTTTGACAAGATCTCCTCTCCATAATTCCTTCATCTTCTAAATTAAGATTAATCAAAGGGTAATGCTCTTGGGGAATCATAGAGTGATCATAGTCAGTGGGAAGGACTTGATGAGGATTGGGTCCAGAGGAATCAAAGAATTGCTCTCCCTTCATGGTTTTGACTTCCTCAGTAAGCCTATTGATGTGCTGTTGGAGGGATTAACTATGGAGAAGTAACTGAATGAATTGATCATCAGAGGCATTAGGTGTGGGTGGAAGAGATAAATAGTAATGATTTGTCTGTTGGGCTGGGTCATAATGGTTATCAGAGGTTTTGGCCCAAATACGATTT
This sequence comes from Amorphophallus konjac, assembly GCA_022559845.1. Classification (NCBI taxonomy): domain Eukaryota; kingdom Viridiplantae; phylum Streptophyta; class Magnoliopsida; order Alismatales; family Araceae; genus Amorphophallus; species Amorphophallus konjac. The sequence goes on from CM040121.1 coordinate 147,636,098, forward strand.
TCATCATTCCCTTCTTCTCCCCCCGACGACTCAAGATCATCATAATCCTCTTCACAAATGGAATGGGGTTTAGGCTCCTCAGGCTGCTCTTCCGTTACGTCCTCCGCATAAGACTCTTCCAGGATTCCCTCAAAATCAACAGTGATATGAGTGGTAGATTGTGGGATCATAGGTTGAGCATATAGACTTTTATCATTATAACATCCAAGAAGTTGGTCCTCAAGACTTGTGGAGTTGTTAGGCATTGGATCCACTTCCGTTTCTATGATGTTTTTAGCAATCCTACTTACTTGGGCCTCAAAGTTTTGCAGTTGTTCCTGAAAGGCTTGTTGTTGAGTATGGAAGAGTCGTGTCAATTTATCAAACATCTCCTTCTTATGTAAATCTGTGTATAGAGGAGATAGATAAGTGGGCTGAGAGTCAGATTGTGATGGATAGTAATTTGAAGGGCACTCAGTATGAAAATCAGGAGAGTGTATTGGTTGCCCTCCATAATAGGGTTGATCATAAGAATGGACTTGATTGTAAGGATCATTGGAATATGAATCCCAATCTGCAAAGTGTGGATTTGAAGGACGTTGAATGGGGTCTTGGTATGGTTCCCAAGAAGAAAATTGTTGATTTTCCCATTGATTATTTGGGTTTGTGTAGGAGACAGAGGTGGAAAAATCTGATGACCATTGATATGGCTCTTGGGTGAAAGATGAATTATGAACCCCATTGTGGAAGAGTGAAGGAGTTTGTTGATAAGGGGTAAATGGAGAATTGGAATTCACATAGCCCGCATAATTAAACATCAAAGAATCTATTATTGGGCCTAAACAAAATTAGATGTGGAAATGAAAAAGACCCAAGAAAGAGTGATGATTTTTCAATGAAATTTTTTTATGTTTTGATTTTATTGTTTTTTTTTATGAAAAGATAAACAAGTTAGCACACAAATGACCCTAATGACCTAGATGTGACATGGACCTATAAATAGGGTTTCACAAAATGATTAAAGTGAGACTTAAGTTTACCCTCAATATGACCACCAGCCAGGTAAGGGGTGGGGAAGTGGGAGGTTCCCCCTACTTTCGTAGGGACCTTATTATGCCAAACTACTAACCCGCTTAAAGCGTTTGCTGTCCGACCGTCTTGCCTTAGGTACCGATTTTCATATGAGGATAAACCTAAATAACACAAGAATCACAGTGTGATCCTAGGGCCAACGTTTACTGACTTTTATTTATGGCGGAGGTCATGCGAAGATGCAAGAGAAATGTGGTTTGTGGGCTAAGGAAGGGTGATGAAATCCCCACCTTATCTTATTAGGGGTGTTGCCCTTAGAATATTTTGAAATGCAATGCACACCACAATTTCAAACAAGGGGTTCTTTATGCAAAATGAATGCCAGAATATGGTGAGTAGAACGTACCTTGCCCCTCGCAATCTTCAATATGCAATTGACAGAAATGAAATAAAAAAAAAGTTCTATGCTAAATGATGCATGTCCTAAAACATGATGTGTGGTTTCTAATCTTGAAATATATTTTTTTTTAGATTTTGGTGCAAGTATGTTTTTTTTTAATTACTGAACCTATCTAACCAGCATAAAAATTTCTTTTGTTTTGATTGTTTTATGATTTTTATAGAGTTTTCAAGAAATTTTCAGATTTTTGTAAAGATTTTGCAGAAAGTGGAAAGATAGAACCTGTTTCTTGATTTCAGCCCTTTAGCAATGCTTCCGGGCTATTTAACGACGTTTCATATCCTTGGAATTTTAGGTTCGATCTTCCTCTTTCTTTGATTTTCAAATTTTTTTCTTTGTCCTGCACAAGTAAAAAGAGCAAAATGAATATTCACATATATACACCAAACACAAGAATATCCAACTATCATCATAATTCACTCCCCGGCAACGGCGCCAAAAATTTGATGGAGCTCGACAGTCGTTGTTTAAAAATGTCGTGCCACACAAATTTCAAAATTGATAACCGCACTCACTCACTCGATTGATTTTGAAATACGAGTACAGTGGTGAATACGGGTCGATCCCACGGGGAGAGAATATTTGATTTTAGTTCAAGTTGGACATATCCTTATGTTTGGAAAATCAAATGTTGTATTTTGGAGTGCGATTATCACTAAAGAAATTGAAATTACAACTTTAAATGACAAGAGATAAGTAAAAGAAATTTAGCCAATTGATTGAAGAATGTCGTCGTTTCCACGCCGAGCCTTTGATGAAGATCGCTCCGCCTAGGAAGTCGACGCCGTGAGAGGATTTGAAGAAGACTTACCGCTTTGGGTATGATTGAATGATTAAAACACTCAAGATGACAAGGTTTGGATAGAACAAGTTTGAAAACTTAAGTTTGAAAATATAACAGAATTCAAGTGAAAATAGGGGTTGGAAGAAAAAGTATAACTTCAAATCTAGATGGAATTAGAAGAAGTGTAAAACATGAACGTTGTAGAGAATTGAAAGAGGAAGAACTTTGATGAAGAACACAGACACAGAAAATAAGAGGAAGGCAATGAAAAATCAAGATCTATCACTGCTGGTGAATAGTAATTGATAGAAAAATAGCATCTTGAAAAATTAATTCTAACTCTAAAAATACACAGAATTAGACAAAGTTGTAGAAGAATGAAATGGAGATCTCGAAGAGAGGAACAAAGTTGATGAAGAACTCAGATTGAAAAAAGGTCTAGAAAGGCTTTAAAACATAAGAAAACTAGAATGTCTCACCACGGATGAACAGTAAATACATAAAACAGCACTTAAGAAAATGGACCAGAACTCTATGAAGTAGGAAAAATTTGAAGAAATGATCAACAAAGAAGTTGAAGAGCACTTGAAATAAACCAACTTTTATGAAGAACAGAAATTGAAATGAAGATCACAATCATGAGAAATAAGGCTAGGAAAAGGCTGAATTCAAAAATGAAACTTTTATTAAAAGAACTTCAACTTACAACTTGACTTCAAAAGCTTGTAAAATACAACTCTAACAATCAACAACTTCAGAAAAATAAAGAACAAACTTACATTACACATGATCCATAGCTAGCTCTCTCTCCCTACTCAACCTTCACTAACAACTTCTCCCATTCCATTACACATGAAGCCCTTATATAGGGTTACAAACTCTTCTTGCCCATGTGAAACAATCAAGTGCACCTAATTTTGACCCAACTTGGTAGGCTGGAATGTGCTGCACCTTTGTCATTTTTTTCTGATTTTTTCCAAATTTTTATGGCCTTCTTTCTCTCATTTTCCTCTCTGTCGGCACGTTGCGCCGACCGCCGACCGGGTTAGGCGGCCGACCGCCGTGGGCCCGCCGTGCGCCCGCCCGCTCCGCCGTCGCCAAGCGTCGCACGCGGCGCACGCCTGCGTCACCCTCCTTCGCGGTTCGCCGCCTGCCACGACCCCCCCCCCCCCCCCCGCCGGCTGTCGCGATGCCACTCACCCCCCCCCCCTTCGCGCCTTCTTGCCTCGTCGCCCGTGCGGGCGGCGAAGGCGGGAAGGGGGGCGGGGGTTTGAAAGTTTTTTTTTTAAATTATATATAATATATATATATATATATATCTAGTATATATAAGTAGAAAATTCTAAAAAATACTCAAATAATTTTATTTTTTTTCTATTTTTTTTCTTTTCTTTTTGAACAATTTCCTAGGCTTCTGGCCCATTATCATAATATTTTTATTTTCTTTATTTTCTTTTTCATGGAGCTTTTCTCGTACCGAGTGCCTGCATAAATATATAAAAATTTTAATTAAAATTTATTTAATTTCATAAAAATAAATAATTGATCAAAAATCAACAGTAAGTGTGAGAAGTGTATATTTAATATAATTTAAGCTCATAAAAATATGTAGAATCATGAATTAAGATATAAAAATACACACTTATCAGGTTCTGTTGGTTGTTTCCCGACGATCCCCTTCTGGTTTCTTTTTTTTGCTGTTGTGTAAGTGAGGGGGGAGGGGCGATGATATGAGCCCATCTCCCCCCTCACCATCTCTTCATCCATTTTTCCTCTGTAATTTCTTCTCGGAAATCAATGAAACGGCTACCGAGCGACAATGCCGGCGTGCTGAATGTTTATAATATGCTGTGTCCTTCGCCTCCCATTGATGGAATGAATGAAGTTATACTGTATATTGCTTTTCCCGTTCCGTGCTCAATCTGCATGCCCAATCACTTTGTGTGTGCGAATCCCGAGTTTTCATCTCGTGATGCCGATCATGCCAGGGAGCCGTATGGGCTACATCGATGCCACCCCTCCCCGGGGTCCCTCTCCTCAAATGCAATGGCTATGCAAGACTTGATTCATATGCGTCGTGGATTTCATGGTTAGGGACACATCTTTGTGTGCATCCCTATCCACTTCGGTTTCGAGGTTAATCCTATCAACGCCCCTCTGCACTCCTTCATAGTTCAGAGGGAACGGGGTCACCCCCATAACCTGTGCATTCGTTATATGCTAACGATTCTAATGGCCACTTTCTATATCCTGATCGTTGTAATTCGCAATGCTAACTCAATAACCCCGTGAGCACTAACTTGCTAACTCTGTGAGTGACAATTTGCCAACTCATCGGATGTTATGTCATGCTGCTATATTTCCCCCTTTGTTCTATATACGATTTACAACTTCCGAGCTATGTTACTTCTGATAACAGTAGCTTCAATACTCCAAGGAGGGGAACATACCCCCTTCGTACCTCAGGATCATCATTTGGTTAAAGGGCTCCATCTGTGAGTGATGAGTGTCCCTATGGGCCATAAAGTGAATATTCATAAGGTTTAGCCCGATATCAAACCCACTGTCCTCAAGGACATTTAGGTGGCCATGGGTTGTATGCCCCTTGTAGGCTAGTCCTCGGGACTTCCCTTCCCTATTGGCCGTCCCCTCTTGGATTGTGATTTGACCATGGGTCGTGCACCCCTCGTAGGCTAGCCCTCGGGGTTCCCCTTCCCTCATTGGTCATCTCGTCCGATCGCTTCAACCCACGGAACCTTGGTGCCCCTAGTAGGCTAGTCCTTGGGGTTTCCTATCCGATTGGGATTTGCTGGCCGCCGTCGTGCCGTCCGGCTTGTTAGGGGCTAACTCCGCACGTGAGTATGACCCCGCATCTCCCCTACAATCCTTCAGGGATGGGGAGACGCTGTCCAATTTTCACCAGGTTTTAACTTCTCAGTTACCTTCGTGATTTGAACTTAATAAAACATATGTTTTTAAGCAATGAACCTCTGTGCTTGAGTATGAACCTCGCACGAGCTTATGACTATGCTCCTGGAGAGCCTGGGGCTCCAATTCAATAAACAATCAACCCAATTAACCTCAAAGTTCTCTAGAACATCTTAATAAACCAAATAGATTCAAAAATACCCCAAAAATCAACTTAACCGGCGCGGTCTTAACCCAGCGCGCCCTAACACGGCGCGGTACCCCCCCAAGCTGGATTAACACTAGACTCAAATTCAAATGGTTTCAAACGGTCCTTACCCGGCGCGCCCTAATCCGGTGCGCCCCAAGGCCATCGCACAGGGTAAGTAGCTTGCCATGGCCGCGCCAGATTAGGGTGCTTTAACTACGCTTGGCCGCGCCGGGACCCTTCTCCTACGCTCGATCACGTCGGTTTTGAATAAATACTCTCTATCGCACTATTTTAATCCCTCACTCACCTTCGGAGCAATCTTTGCCTCCCACGGTCGAGGTTAACAAACCTCAATCAATAATAAACTGAATAAAGGGGGCTGTTCAAGCCCAAACCATTTTCCTATTTTGCTTCTATTATTATGTTTGGTATCATCATGCTTTAGTTACCACGCCTTTGTCACCATGTTCGTCTCCCTCGGTGGAGGTTAATAAACTCGATTAATCATTGTTTATCTTCATGATTTTGTTATCATGCTTTACTATAATCATGAGCGTCGTGCATGCATGCTTGCATGGACCCCCGGTATATTAAATGGCACTAACGAAAGTCCGGGTTACACCCGACCAGAAGTCTCTGCTATGCGCGATGGTGGTCTCCAGACCTATGTCCTCTGTCATGTATCGAGGGTTTCCAACGCAAGGAACCATGTCTCTCTTGTATGATAGATAGAAGCGTGTCATGTGACTTCGTCACGTGCGTCCTTTTGCATCTTATTCTGAGGTCGACTGTCTCCGTAATTAATCAAAGGTTTTCTCCCTTATGGGGGATGTAATTAACGTCATAGCCTTTATGGTATGGCGGACTGTTGGTCCCGACCTGAATCTCACTCTCGTCCAACATGGGTCAGAATGAGCGCATAAAAAATCTGTCACTTATGTGACTGGCACGCCTGCGTGGTCAACTAACCGATTGATTATCGATTCATTAACTGGTTGATCGACCCCGAACAAAATGACCGAACAAATCCCAACCCAACAGATGCCTATAAAGATTTTCATTGAGATTCCTAGAAAAAGATGGGAGCATCTGGATGAGAGTAGGGTCAATCTCATAATGATCCACAAGAATGTTAGGTAATTCAATACAGGTTGAGGGTTTATAAGTAGAAGGAAAAAATGTTCCTTCATGGGCGTGGGTTTCCCTCCAAGATGAATGGCTATTTTAAATAAGTTGGATCCCAGAAATTTTTTTTATTTTTTTTTCAATTTTTTCAATTTTTGTATTTTTTAGATTTTTTTCAATTTTATTTTCCCTTTATGAATCTCCTTTTTTTGTTTTATTCTATTTTCTAGTTTTTTTTGTTTGATTTTTTTTCTTTTAATAATTTTTTTTTGAAAATAACACTAACAGAAGAGAGAGGAGATGAAGATTTTTTTTTTATTTTTATGTTTGTTTGTTTGTTGTTTTTTTGTTTTATTTTTTATTCAAGCATAAACAAGTTGTCACATAAATTACCTAACTACCTAGATGTGACCTAGACCTACAAATGGGGTTTCACAAAATGCCTAAAGTACAACTTAAGTTCACCCTCAATATTTCCACCGGCCAGGTAAGGGGGGGTAGTGGGAGGCTCCCCCTACTTTCGTAGGTACCTAATTAGTAAACCACTAGCCCGCTTAAGGCGTTTGCCGTCCGACCGTCTTGCCTTGAGCACCGGTTTCCACAAGAGGGTAAACCTAAACAGCACAAAAATCACAGTGTGAACCTAGGGACAATATCTACTGAATTTTATTTATGGCTTAGGTCATGTAAAGATGCAAGGAAAATGTGGTTTGTGGGCTAAGGAAGGGTGATGAAATCCCCACCTTATCTTATTTAGGGGTGTTACCCTTAGAATATTTTCAGAATGAAATGCTCACCATAATTTTAAACAAGGGGTTCTTATGCAACAATGCATGCTCAAGATAAGATAAGTAGAACGTACCTTACCCCTCGCAATCTCCAAAATGCAATGAGAGAAATTAAACAACAAGGAAAAAAAATCCTATGCTGAATGATGCATGACCTAGAACATGGATGGTGTGGTTTCTAATCTTGGAATGAAGAATTTTTTTTTATTTTTTTGATAAAGTGTTTTTTTTAAATAATGAAACTACCTAGCCAACACTTTTTTTTGAGATTTTTTGAAATATAAAAGCTAATAAAATACATAAAATAAATTAAATCACAAGAGTGAAGATTGAGGTACTTACTTGGAGCGCAATCCCTCGTCTTTTATTTTTTTTTATTTTTATTATTTTTTTAAGGAGATGTAAAAAGGGAAGACAAATATCAAATGTTTTTTTGAATATAAATATATACAAAAGAAAAACAAAATTTTCAACTCATACTAACCTCTCCGGCAACGGCGTCAAAAATTGATACTGCCGAAATGCTCGTCGTTAAAACCTGCGGCAATCAATCAAAAATAAATGTCGAACTCACAATATAATCCAAATTAACTGTAATACACTGGTGAGCACGGGTCGAATCCACAGAGAGGTACGTTGAGATTGAAAACTTTGATTTTTCTTTTTGAGCAAAAATAGATAAATGTTTTAGATTTTCATAATTTAAAGAATATGAAATAAACCTATCTAATCCAACAAAAATAAATGCGAAATGAAGTAGATGAAGTTGAGATAGTTGGTGCGGCCGTGGTATGATAACGGCGTCGTCTCCTTGAGCCTAAGATTTACGAGTCGTCGGGAACGGCTACGTACACTCGTCCGGATAGGAACCGCTTCTCTTGACCGTCTTTAGAAGAAGTTTAGAGGGTGAAGGATAAAGAATGGTGGAAGAACATTAGAGAGATGGAGGGAAATTGTGCTAAGTAAATCAAAAAATAACAACACTATTGAAATTAAATATGAATTAAAATCAACTTACAACTGTATGAAAATTATAACAAAACAAATAAATTACAATAAAGGAAATGACAAGAGATGGGAAGATAGAGAGGAAGAGTCTAGTCTTAACACTAAAAATGAGAGGGAGAGGCTTCCTATCTACGTAAGAGAGGGGGAGAGGGAGCTATCTACGTAACCAGCCAGAGGGAGAGAGCCATCTAGTATGTGCATGCTAATAATGGCATAGAAGAGCTACTCCCCATCTCCTTTTATAGGCTCCAAAACAAGCCATTTCTCTAATGTGAACACCCCTGTGTGAAGACTTAATTTTTAGTCTCATATTTCTGCTCCACGTGAAGCGGCAGACTTTGTTGAAGAAACTGCACCGCGTAAAGAGTGCATGCGTTGAAGCCTGGGCCTGCCTGCCACCCGCCTGCTACCAGTCGCCTGCTACCAGTCGCCTACTGCCAGCTGCCTTGGTAGCTTTGGCCATCCGCTAACCACGTCGCCCGCTGAAGAGCCCGCCAACGCCGCGTGAGCCACGCACTGCCATCGTTGACCGGGCTCCACGTGAAGAGGAGGCCGCCCTCCTGCTGAAGCCACATCGCCCGCGCCGCTCACGGGATGCCACCTTTCCACATGCGCTGGCCATGCGAGCGCGCGTGTGTGTTGACCCTCGCACTTGCCGACCTCCCATTCGCCAACGCGAACCGCCCAAGCCGCCCTCTAGTGCGTGTGTGAAGCCCGCCAGAAGCTGCCGATGATGTGAGGCACTGACCTTGGCGCGTGGCTCGCGAGCCTTCTGCCCGCCTCTACCACGCGCGTTCTGGTCGACGAAGCATGCAAAATTATATATATATATATATCTATTGAATAACTATTTATTTATTTTTGATTTTTTTTTCTTTTTTTTTCTTTTTAGCCAAGCCCATGGGCCTTTGGCCCATTTGTACTTTTCTTTTCTTTTTTTTTAACAGACTTTGGCCCATTATTGTGCAGACTTGTGGAGTTCTTGCCATCGTCCTCTTCGTGCCTATAAAATAAGCAAATTTATTTATTAAAATTACTTAATTTCATCAAACTAAATATTTTGCTCTATATTGTGATTAAGTGTGATAAATACATAGTGATGCATATTAAAGCTCATAAAAATGTGATATAATATTAATTAACATGTAAAAATGCACACTTATCAGAGGTCACCGTGGCCGAACTCTATGCAACCAGGTAGAAGAATGATGAAACTGTTCTGGAACACATCAAGAGATGGCGGAACCTCAGCAGGAGGTGCAGGCGTCCGCCACATCAAGAAGATGCAGTTCAAATATGCAAACAAAAGCTAAAGCGGGAAGTCCTCAAGAGAATGATCGGGATAGAAATCAGGTCATTCGATCGATTGAATAATGTGGTGGTAGAAATCGAGGCTTTTCTCTCTAGATACTCTTCCACCCGGACTACCTTAAGCCAGAAGGTAAAGTCGACTCACAAGCTGATGCGGGACGGGTGACGCGACCGGGCTACGACGTACGACCGACTAAAAGTGCTGCCAACAGTAGCACACTAAGGTAAGCTGAGCGGCTGACCACCGTGGCGTTCTCCGGGTGGAGACGTCTCTCAACAGCAACTCACTCTAGCCCGACGGTCGTCCCTTGCGAGGGAAACATGGGATCGCAGCGGTTAAGGAACCACTGTCGCCTAGGGTATACAATTCGAGCTCGGTGCCTGACTAAAGCTTAGGAACGGTTCTCACTCTCACAATCACGGTGACTCATGACTGGCTAGGGCCCTAATCGGACATGCACAACATATAAGACAGCATACTAAATAAAGCCAATGCCGGAGGGAAGGAACGTCGCGCGTACCTCCACGACTAGTGCGTGGTGAAGAAATCCCGGCTGATTCCGACAACCCCGATACACACTAATAAAGGAATAGTTACAGTCCAGAAATATTCACCTACTCCTCGCAGGGAGATAACAGGATACAATCATAACTTTAGGGTTGCTGGGACTCGGGTTGACGGGCAGCACTCGAGGGAGGCGAGGAGATGAGCCGAAGCCGACCGGAAGGCAAGGATCGGCCACAGACCGGTTCTGCCTGCGCTGGTCACCCTACGCAGCAAACTTGCGGAGGCCGATACGCCAAGATTCGACGTCCGATTGGGTGCCATTTATTGAAGAACGTCGGCGACAGGATGAAGATTCTCTACTCCGAAGGGCGCGATCAGATCTTACCAGATCTGGGCGCAGCAGCGACTGTTCTCAGCCTCGGTTCGATGCACACAGAACTGCATAGGAAGACAAATAATTACTGTAAAAATGGTTCCCGATGTCGGAACGAGGTGCCATGTTGCAGATCATCGGTGACGTCTAGAGGAAGGATCTGACCAAGGGGTTTGGTCAGATTGGAAAAATAGGAGGGAGGGGGAGCTTCTAGAACTTGCCTCTTCTTCTGGGTCGGATCTGCACAGGGTGGTTGGCGCAGTCCCACGAGAATATCCGCCACGGCCAACACCAATCCTAGAACGACACGAGCTCAGTTGCAACACGAAGAGGACAAAAATTCCTACAACCCATCTGGATCTTAGATCCAGAGAGCTTGGGAGTCGATTCGTAGAAATTTTGGATCAGGAACTTGAAGATCTGGACAACATGCTCGGGCAGACTTGCGCGAATTGACGAGAAGAATTGTTGTCGGCGATCCAGAGCTCCGATCGACGTGAAACCAGCACCAACTTCTTCCTCACGTGCAAAAGCTTCACTGAGAAGTTTTTTGGAACCAGATGCGAAGAGGATAGGGAGGATAAGGGGGGTGAGTCACACGCCAGAATAATCTTGTCACAGAATTTTGATCAAGGGCATCACACCCAATAGGGGAAGAGAATCTCTCTCTTAACTCAATCTTTTATCACAAATTCATCATTAGACTCTCAAATGACACTATACACATCATTATATAGAGCATGGCAAGGGGTAGGGGGGCTGGGAATTGCATGGGAGAGAGGGGAGGGAGAGGGGGGTTCACCTTGACCAGGAGGGGGGGGGGGGACAATGGGACATGGGAAGCTTCCTTCTTTGAAAATTGAAGGGAGGGGGTAGGTGGCAGCCTTCTCCTTGGACCAAGAAGCTCCCATTCAACCTTCCAAGCCTCATTAGTCTCCCTTGTGGACAATGACCAATTAAAATACAAAAAGACCTTTGAATGGGGGGGCGCCCCCTTCTAGAAGCCTACAAGCCACCAAGCCCCTTTCACACTTAGCCCATGGGCTTGGCCCATTTAAAAGCCCAATAACTCTAGACAACTATTCTAGCCCATTACAAGACCATAGGCCCATTAGCCTTATTGCAATAGTACAACCTAATAATTGTCCATATGTTCTGAATAGGGCCCAAGAAAGCTTAAAAGCATAAAATGAAGATAAGTTGCTTGACTTGGCGTCCCTATCCTCGGGCTCCGGCATGTCCTCATCCACTGGCGTGTACTACGGTGTGTGTCGACGCCAATTCTCCCCGGGTGGGAGGAACTCGACCCCGTCTAGTAAGGGTCCCGAAGCTTGAGCTCTCCGTGTGTGATCAAGGTATCGTCTGGCACGGGCATCCTCTCCAATGCACAAAGAAGTGTTTGGTAGGCTCCGTTCCTGGTGGTGATCACCTGCTCATCCAGTATACAATCTATATGCTTGCATTAAGGCTGGAAGAGGTGGACTCTCGGGTGGTGTGTCACTCACAACAGGAGGAGAAAGCCCAAAAACTCAGTAGGGAGCATCGCGGGGTTCCGATATGCTACCAGATCTAAAATATTGAACGTCGAACTGACACCATAGTCATCTGGTAGTACCATAATGTATGCATTTTAGCCCACTTGTTTCTTGACTCATAAAGGGCAGGTATCGCGGGCCTGGAGTTTCTTTACGGTCCCCGAGGGGAAACCGTTCAGGTATGACCCTGATCATGACGTACTCTCCATTTTTGAACTCACGGGCATGTCGGCGTGCATCAGCTTACCCCTTATACGTGCATGGCTGGCCTTTTATTGGGACACGACTTTATGCAAACTCCAAATGCACGATAAACAAACGGTATAAGCAAAACTGACTCATACATGACCTTAGACAAACCTAGACAACCATAAGTAACACTCGCATACAAATGACACAATCCAAAGCTGGGAACTCCTAAACATTCTACATGAACCTACTGACTTCTAAATGGGGGTTCAGAGGTTTGGGAGGATCACACCCAATTGCACATTGTCTTGGGACTGAGTACCCAGGACGATAGCATGCTCTTCTAAAAGCTCATCAAAGAACTCCTCCGCGAGTTCTGGATCTGGCTCATAGCTGACGGGCACTAGCTCCGATGTGGGGTTGTGGGCTGGAGTGTCCGAAATAGACAACGATTCCCGAGTGGGACACTTGGCCGCAAAGTGGCCAATCCCACTACACCTATAGCACTGGTCACGTCGCCCTGTGCTAGAAGATGCTCCACCAGTCATCGGCCCCTTTCCCTTGTCTTCTCGACGGACTGGGGGTGGTGGGAGCTGGGGTCGGGCAGGCAATGCGGGCTACTGGGTGTGTGGGGTGGGGAATGGTGCCTGTGAGCGAGGGGGAGGGTCCCTTGGAGGGAGAGGGTGAGGCCTGAGAGCAAAGGGGTCCTGGCGAGGGGGTTCCGGAGGATGAACCATCGAAAATTGACTATAGGAATTGGGTATGGTACGAGGGTCGGACCCACGCTGATGGATGATCCTCGGTCGCTGGACGAGAGTGAACTCTGTCTCGAACTACTCTAACTCGAGAGCAACCTGATATGCGGCCTCTAGGGTGGTCACTTTGCGGTGAAAGAGTTCATACTGAAAGTGGGGCCGCAGACCACGACGAAAGCGGGAAACAAGCATCGTGCTCTCTTCCGAGACGCCACATTGCAAAAAATATTCATCAAACTCTGCGATGTACTCGGACATGGACCGATCCCCATGGTTGAGATTCTGCCACCTATCAATGAGCCTTTGACGGTATGTGGCAGGAAGATACTTGGTTCTAAGTCTCTCCTTCATCTCATCCCAAGACTTAACCTGGGGCTCCCGACGCTGATATAGCAAGCTCTCCACATTGCACCAATAAGTTTGCGCTTGACCTAACAGCTTCATTTTAGCAAACTTAACTCTCCGGTGATCCGTCATCTCAAACCACTCGAAGTACCAATCCATGTCGGCCTCCCAATCAAGATAGACCTTCGGATCCATGGACCCGTCAAATGTCGGAGGGTCAGCTCGCACGGTCCTGAGGAACCTATCATCTTCTTCATCCCTCGGCTGTTGAAAGCCACGACGGCGTCGACCATACCCCTCGTAAGCATTATCGGACCCATAGTCTTCGAGACCAAGGTCACGATGTTGTGGTTCGATGGCTCGGTGAGGGGCAGGCTGAGGAGCATGTGCGGGCTGCTCCTGTGACGCAGGAGCGGGTTGGACCTGGGCCTTGGGAGCGATTTGGACTTGGGCGACCCCGGGAGCAGGTGCGGGTGGGCCCTGGGCCGCTCCAAGAGGGTCCTAGTGTGACAATCTATTCAACCGTCCAACCAGGCCTTGGACAGACATATCAGATGACTCCATGCGTTCCTCCATGGCCCTAAGATGACCGTCCATATTGTCGGAGAAGCTCCGAAAGTTAGCCTCGGATTGGTCCAACCAGGCCATGATGGCCATCATCGCCTCATGCAAGGAGTGAAAGTCTCCCGAGGCAGCATCCCGTGGGTTTGCCATAGACGTGGGGCAATGGTATTGGGTACCTCGCCGGGTGGGCATGCAATGACACAAAAAGGTTGGAATGCACTAACTAATGCAAACTTAGGAACCTAGACTTAACCAATATACGGTACGTGGCGGAGGTTTGATCCGAAGATCGCGCTCACGCAAGTGTGCTACCTTCCCGATAGGCGTAACCTATCATTCCAGCAACACCTTTTGATATATCGAATAAAGGAATGCAAATGCAACCTTGGACATAGATGACCCTAGACTTAAACTGACACTCTGATACCAATTTGATGCGGGACAGGTGACATGACTGGGCTAAGACGTACGACCGACTAAAAGTGCGGCCAGCACTAGCACACTAAGGTAAGCTGAGCGGCTGACCACCGTGGCATTCTCTGGGTGGAGACATCTCTCAACAGCAACTCACTCTAGCCCGATGGTCGTCCCTTGCAAGGGAAACATGGGATCGTAACGGTTAAGGAACCATTGTCGCCTAGGGTATACAATTCGAGCTCGGTGCCCGATTGAAGCTTAGGAACGGTTCTCACTCTCACAATCACGGTGACTCGTAACTGGCTAGGGCCCTAATCGCACATGCACAGCATATAAGACAGCATACTAAATAATGCTAATGCCTGAGGGAAGGAACGTCGCACGTACCTCCACAACTAGTGCGTGGGGAAGAAACCCTAGCCGATTCTGACAACCCTGATATACACTAATAAAGGAATAGTTACAATCCACAAATATTCGCCCACTCCTCGCAGGGAGATAACATGCTACAATCACAACTTCAGAGTTGTTGGGACTCGGGTTGACGGGAAGCACTCGAGGGAGGTGAGGAGACGAGCCGAAGCCGACCGGAAGGCGAGGATCGGCCACCGACAGGTTCGGCCCGCGCTGGTCACCCTGCGCAGCAAATTTGCGGAGGCCGGTATGCCAAGATCCGGCGTCCGATCGGGGTGCCGTTTGTTGGAGAACGTCGGCGACGAGACGAAGATTTTCTGCTCCGAAGGGAGCGATCAGATCTTACCAGATCTGGGCACAGCAGTGACTGTTCTCAGCCTTAGGTTTAGCGCACATAGAACTGCACAGGAAGACAAATAATTACCGAAAAAATGGTTCCCGCTGTCGGAACGAGCCTCCGTTTGTTAC
Source organism: Amorphophallus konjac (assembly GCA_022559845.1). NCBI lineage: Eukaryota > Viridiplantae > Streptophyta > Magnoliopsida > Alismatales > Araceae > Amorphophallus > Amorphophallus konjac. Next base: position 147,651,271 of record CM040121.1, read on the forward strand.
AGATCGTCGGTGACGTATAGAGGAAGGATCTGATTAAGGGGTTTGGTCAGATTGGCAAAGAGGAGGGCGGGGAAGCTTCTGGAATTTGCCACTTCCTTTGGGTCGGATCTGCACAGTGTGGTCGGCGTAGTCCCACAAGAATATCCGCCACGGCCAGCACCGATCTCAGAACGACACGAGCTCAGCGGCAATGCGAATAGGACAAAAAATAGTACAACCCGTCAGGATCTCAGATACAGAGAGCTTGGGAGTCGATCCGTAGAAATTTGGGATCAGGAACTTGAGGATCTGGACAGCAGGCTCGGGCAGACTTGCGCGACTTCACGAGAAGAATTGTTGCCAGCGATCTAGAGCTCCGATCGACACGAAACCAGCACCAACGTCTTCCCGACTTGCAGAAGCTTCACTGAGAATTTTCTTAGAACCATATACAAATAGGATAGAGAGGATAAGGGGGGCGAGTCACATGCCAGAATAATCCCGTCAAAGGATTTTGATCAAGGGCATCACACCCAAGATGGGAAGAGAATCTCTCTCTTAACTCAACCTTTTCTCACAAATTCTTCATTAAACTCTCAAATGACACTATACACATCATTATATAGAGCATGGCAAGGGGTAGGGGGGCTGGGAATTGCGTGGGAGAGAGGGGAGGGAGAGGGGGTGCACACCTTGACCAAGGGGGGGGACAAGGGGACATGGGAAGCTTCCCTCTTTGAAAATTGAAGGGAGGGGGTAGGTGGCAGCCTTCTCCTTGGACCAAGAAGGCTCCCATTCAACCTTCCAAGCCTCATTAGTCTCCCTTCTGGACAATGACCAATTAAAATACAAAAAGACCTTTGAATGGGGGGGGGGTGCCCCCTTCTAGAAGCCTACAAGCCACCAAGCCCCTTTCACACCTAGCCCATGGGCTTGGCCCATTTAAAAGCCCAATAACTCTAGACCACTCTTCTGGCCCATTACAAGACCATAGGCCCATTAGCCTTATTACAAAAGTACAACCCAATAATTGTCCATATGTTCTAAATAGGGCCCAACAAGGCTTAAAAGCATAAAATGAAGATAAGTTGCTGGACTTGGCATCCCTATCCTCGGGCTCCGACATGTCCTCGTCCACCGACGTGTACTATGGCGTGTGTCTGCACCATAAGCGGCCCGTGCCCAAAGAAGTCAACACAGTCGACTTCATGGACTTCGAGCAACTGAAGAACAAGGATAAAGGAGTCGCCAGTACTCCTCCTGCCAAGCCGGCTGAACAACAAGAAGGCACCTCCTTGCGATCTAGAATGAAGAGACTTTATTCCTTCCCAAAGGAGAAGACCCGTGTCCTGTTTGAATGGGCCACCAAATACAACAAGACTACTCTTCCGGAGTCGAAGAGACTCGACAATGCCAAGAGGAAGGATGATCCTTGATACTGCCCATATCATCAGATGCTCGGGCACACCATCGAAGATTGCTATGTGTTTAAAGACATCATTGAAGTCATGATCAAGAAGGGAGAGCTCCAAATGGGTGAACACAAGGTGGACCCACCACGCCCTCACAAGATGCCTGTGATGGGGGCAACGGCCAATATGATATCCTTATATCAACAATTGCCTGAGGAGGTGTCAGATGCTTGTACAAAGCACACCTACGAAGCATTCGGATGGGGACATCAGAGCAAGAGCATTGACATTTTAATTTGCATTTGTGTCCTTTAGTTTATTTTTATATCATTGGGAAAGCATATGTGCAATTGTAAGGCTTTATAAGCCAATGTGCCATTCCCTAGGATTGTTTGGGTTTTTGTGCAAAATGTCAGTAGGCCCAGCAAGGAGGCCCTCACTTCTTCCCCATTGATCCACCTAAGCCATAGGGGTCCATGTGGGGCTGGTCAACCATCCTAGGTGGCTTCTAGATGGTTTGACAAGTCAAGGGGGACAAGTGGAAAAATAGTCCAAGATTCCAACCCTTAAGTCAAGGGGGCGCCCTCCCCATATATTGTAGTTTATTGTGGTTCCAAACCACATGGGAGAAAAACATTTGAACTCCCTCTTTTACCCCTCCCAATTCTAGATCTAGGGATATTTAGAGCCTTTTTACATTTCATACAAATAGCTTGTATTTCCATTTTGTGTGAATTAATGAATGAAAATTGGTGAATTTGGTTGGAGCCATTGAAGGGTGCGCCCCTCTCTCCTCTACCCCCCCCTCTTGTAGATGGATTTCTGCTATTCCTGGGTGTGAGACCCATTCTATCTCTCCCTCTGATCCTCTGATTTTTGTTTCTGCCACCGCCGCCGCTGCCATCACACCGCCATGGCTCCGCCGCCATCATCGTCGGAGTTCTGTCTACATCAAGACAGGGCATCAAGGCTCAAATTTTAGCTCTCCATCAAGAGCTCAGATCGAGTCCAAACATGGACGGTGAGTCATCCACGTCCACCCTAGCCTCCACAAAAAAATCCAGTCATTTACCCTTCTTTTTCTATTTTTTCATTTTCGTATTTCCCCACCTTCAAGTTCTATCTTCTGTTCAGATCCTGTCACAGCAACCCTGTGTTTCCACGTTTCGACCCCCTTCCCCTTGTCTTCTTGAGTCACCAATTGTATTGGGAGTTCTATCCTTTTTGTTTTTTTAAAAATTGCTATTTTTCCCAAATCTGTTCTGTCCTATGTAGTTCAGATCCGACCCCCAGCCAGTATAGAATTCTCAAAAAATCGAAACCTCCACCAAAAGTCAAATAAAAATTATCCCCGTCTTCCTTGTTTCCCCCTCTACAACTTTTGGGAAGAGTCCAAATTCCAGATCTTTGGTTTTAGTCGCAGTCAATGCAAGTTATCAGGAAAACTTACATCTGTCCTGAGTTTTCTGAGTCTGTTAGTCAGTCCCTTGTAAAATCCACCACGAAAAATACAGAGTCTTCAAATTTTCTGCCCCAGTCCTTGGTTGAATATCTCTGAGAGAGCTTTCCAACGGTACCACTTTCGCGTCGATCCGACGTCGGGAGTGATCGCAGCAGCGAGTTTCGCCGAGTCGCGCAGGCCAAAAATAGAAGTGCAGATCCGTGGACAGCAAGTTCACACTTGCCAGTCGGAGTCGCCTCGCATCCCACAAGGTGAACCAGTGTGCCGCCGTCCCAGGGAGCGCCTCTCCAGGAGCCACCGTCATAGGGGTACCACTCTGGGCCCACTCGGACCCGCCGACCAGCACGTGGGCCCCACGTTCGTAAATACGCGTGCCGTTGAAGCTACATCAAAACGCTGCCTGTCAACCCTAGATCGGTCCTCCTGGGCCCCATTTGTAGCACGTTACCTCCCTGCGTGGAGTGGGTAGTAGAAATTATTTCTGTAATTATTGTAATAATTGTTTAACCGAGAGTTACTGTCTTGGCTGGGATCGTCTTCCCCACGCCCGACATGTGGAGGTAAACTCGCCCCCTCTCTCATATCGCATTTTGCTCAATTCGTATATTTTTGAATGCCGCTACGAGTGTTAGGTATCTAGCGCATATATTTTTATCACCGCTGTGAGTGTTAGGTATCTAGCGCGTATATTTTTATCACCGTTGTGAGAGAGAGTGAGTGACCCGTCCCGTGACTCGATCCGAGTACACGCGAAAATGCCGATGCCCAAGACTCATAGTCGATTTCTCAACAGCGCACGGTCCCACGTCTTCCCTCGCTTAGGGACGATCGCGAGCTAGAGTCTCCGATCGCGTGTCCGTCCCGCATCAATTTGGTATCAGAGCCAGGTTGAGTCTAGGGCAGTCATTTGCAAAACTCCGAAGAAAAAAAAGAGTCGTTGTCTAAGTCGGTCTAGGTTGCATTTGCATACCATTAATCGGTATATAAAAAGGTGTTGTCCGAACGTTAGGCTACGCTTATCGGGAAGGCCGTACACTCGCGTCGAGGAGACCCTCGGGTCAAACCTCCACCATGTACCGAGTCTTGGTTGTGTCTAGGTTGGTAGTCGAGTCTGCATTCCAGCTATGCGACGGGCCCTTGTCCAAGTGTCTTCATGTCCGTCGCATAGCTCCCCAATCCCAATGGACTTCTGATTGCCCAGGCGATACAACCGTTGGCACACTCATGGGCTTGGAAAACACCCTATCTCCTTCATTCAGCCCGAAGCCCCGGACTTTTATGGCTCCAAAGTCCCGAGCGACTACCTACATTGGGAAGCCGCCATGGATAAATATTTCACTTATGACATCATGTCCGAGGCCCATGAATTCTCTTTTGCCAAGGATAGGCTCCTTCACGAGATTGCCGAAAAGTGGGGAGACATTGAATGCTTGAGGCAGGTTAGGAGACAAGGGCTCGTCGAATCATGGTGGGACATGAAAAGGGAGCTTAGAAAGGTCTACCTTCCCCGCCCACCTACCTCTAACCATGGGGGTCATACCACTAGCCAACCCCACCCACTCACCCACAATCAAGTGGCCCGCCCAGTCGCCTCCAACCAACAACACCTTGGCACCCCCATGCAATTCTCCCCAAGCACCTCCAACCAAGTGGGTCTTAGTCGGAGGCAAGAAGCCCCACTTGTAGTCGAGCCTAGGTCTATCACCAAGCTGAGAGTCGAGGGATAAGTCCATCATAATCTCCCTAATCCAAACCCCACCGTTGCCGAACTCTTCGAAGCCATTTCAGAGGGGTTGGATAGGATGTGCACTCGAATTGAAGGACTCTTGCCCGAGTTCAAGGAGATAGCAGCCGGTAGTCCTAAGCCGGCACCATCTACAGTGCCCTCCCAAACTCCTCTTCTCATCATGGAGGTCCCCTCTTCACCACCCGTGAGTGCTCCATTGCCACCCTCTACTTCCGATCCTCATTCGGAACCATCTTATTTGGAGCCACCTCAACCCGAGCCACCCGTGTTTCTAACGGGTACGCTTTTTATAGTTGAGCCACTTCTTAGCTGGTCAAGGATGGCTTGGTCCCACCTCCTTACCCATCCATGGACCCCACCTTACCTCTAGTGCCCGTCAACTCCTACCACACCACATTTCGATCTAGTCACCATGTTGATACATTGGATGACCTTCTTGTGGGATTAGACTCGCAATGGAAGTTGACGCACTCATTGGTCCGAGGCTTCGACCAACCCACTAGTCGTAGCTTCACCCATCCAGACTTTGGGTCCCTTACCTCCGTGTGCACCGTGGGTTATGTCACCACGGAGATTCTTCTATTCCTCCCTATGCTGGCCGAACCGGACTTCATACCCTTTCGCCCAAGGGAGGAACCATATTTCCTACATATGATCACCGTCCCATCGACCACAATGTATGAAGGTGACCATCCACACCTTCAAGACTTCCATACATGGGATCGTGACTTGTGGGAACCCACCACAAGGGGTCATACCTTCTTTAATCCCTTTGACCCATTCCCTAGTGGGCCCCTTGACCTGCCATATATACTTCACTTCTTCGAGGGAGTCCACTACCACACCCTTACCCCACGGGCCAGGTCAACTCCACCCACCAAGCCCAATCTCGATACACCCACACCCGGCTCTTCCATACCCGGCTCTCCTAGCCCTCTCAAGTCTCCCAAATCCAAAGGGCCATCCATGCATGACTGGGCCATACTTGGGCGTCTAGGAATTCCCCATGACGTCAACCTCCGCTTACGTCAGATGCATGCATGGCACATATTCGAGTGTCCTGGTCCACCATCGCTTGTGCGTAGGTCGAACTAACATTAGGTTGTTTAGGGTCTTTGTGATTCTTTGTTTCGTTTGTCTGTCATGTGTATGTGCATACATCGAGTTGAGTCGATTTTGTACGCTCGCGTTGTTAGTCCCTTTCGAGTACAAGACTTGTCGGACTTTGGGATCAGTTCTACTGCACATATCGGATCTAGTCACATAAGGGACCCAGCAGTGATTCCTAGTGAGTCTTTAAGCCCCCTCCCTTCATTTGAGAGTGACCCCACCCCGGAGTGTCCACCTCTAGCCTCTTCCCAACAGCGTGTGCATATCGAATCTATACGGGATGAGCATGTGTCGATTACTTGGAGTGGAGCGTACTCCGCACTTCCAGGTTCGGTGACGCATCCGCCGGAGCTACTCGAGCAACCGCACCCCTTACTCGACAGGGTCGAGTTTTTCCCACCCGGGGAGAATTGATGGGGACATCAGAGCAAGAGCACTGACATTTTAATTTATATTTGTGTCCTTTAGTTTATTTTTATATCCTTTGGAAAGCATATGTGCAATTGTAAGGCTTTATAAGCCAATGTGCCATTCCCTAGGATCGTTTGGGTTTTTGTGCAAAATGTCAGTAGGTCCAGCAAGGGGGCCCTCACTCCTTCTCCATTGGTCCACCTAAGCCATAGGGGTCCATGTGGGGCTGGTCAACCATCCTAGGTGGCTTCTAGATGGTTTGACAAGTCAAGGGGGACAAGTGGAAAAATAGTCCAAGATTCCAACCCTTAAGTCAAGGGGGCGCCCTCCCCATATATTGTAGTTTATTGTGGTTCCAAACCACATGGGAGAAAAACATTTGAACTCCCTCTTTTACCCCTCCCAATTCTAGATCTAGGGATATTTAGAGTCTTTTTACATTTCATACAAATAGCTTGCATTTCCATTTTGTGTGAATTAATGAATGAAAATTGGTGGATTTGGTTGGAGCCATTGAAGGGTGCGCCCCTCTCTCCTCTCTCCCCCCTCTTGCAGATGAATTTTTGCCATTCTTGGGTGTGAGACCCATTTTATCTCTCCCTCTGATCCTCTGATTTCTGTTTCTGCCACCGCCGCCATCGCGTCGCCGCCATCATCGTCGGAGTTCTGTCTACATCAGGACAGGGCATCAAAGTTTAAATTTTAGCTCTCCATCAAGAGCTCAGATCGAGTCCAAACATGGAGGGTGAGTCATCCACGTCCACCCCAGCCCCCACAAAAAAAATCTAGTCATTTACCCTTCTTTTTCTATTTTTCCATTTTCGTATTTCCCCACCTTCAAGTTCTATCTTCTGTTCAGATCCTGTCACAGCAACCCTATGTTTCCACATTTCAACCCAATTCCCCTTGTCTTATTGAGTCGCCAATTTTATTGGGAGTTCTATCCACCTCCCCCATCATCCACGAATTTTCTTGGAATTTCTGAAGTCCTTTTTGTATTTTTAAAATTGCTATCTTTTCACAAATCTGTTCTATCCTGTGCAGTTCAGATTCGACCCCTAGCCAGTATAAAATCCTCCAAAAATCGAAACGTCCACCAAAAGTCAAATAAAAATTATCCCCGTCTTTCTTGTTTCCCCCTCTACAACTTTTGTGAAGAGTCCAAGTTCTAGATCTCTGGTTTTAGTCATGGTCAATGCAAGTTATCAGGAAAACTTAGATCTATCCTGAGTTTTCTGAGTCTGTCAGTCAGTCCCTTGTAAAATCCACCATGAAAAATATAGTCTTCAAATTTTCTGCCCTAGTCCTTGGTTGAAGATCTCTAAGAGAGCTTTCTAACGGTACCACTTTCGCGTCGATCAGACATCAGGAGTGATCGCAGCAGCGAGTTTCGCCGAGTCGCGTAGGCTAAAAATAGAAGTGCAGATCCATGGACAGCAAGTTCACACTTGCCGGTCGGAGTCACCTCGCCTACCATAAGGCGAACCAGCGTGCCGCCTTCCTAGGGAGTGCCTCTCCAGGAGCCACCGTCATAGCGGTACCACTCCGGGCCCACTCGGACCCGCCGACCAGCACGTGGGCCCCACGTTCGTAAATATGCGTGCCGCTGAAGCTACCTCAAAATGCTGCCCGTCAACCCAAGATCGGTCCTCCCGGGCCCCATTTGTAGCCTGTTATCTCCCTGGTGGAGTGGGCAGTAGAAATCATTTCTATAATTATTGTAATAATTATTTAACCGGGAGTTACTGTCTTGGCCGGGATCGTCTTCCCCACGCCTGGCGCGTGGAGGTAAACTCGCCCCCTCTCTCTTATCGCATTTTGCTCAATTCGTATTTTTTGAATGCCACTGTGAGTGTTAGGTATCTAGCGCGTATATTTTTATCACCGCTGTGAGAGAGAGTGAGTGACCCGTCCTGTGACTCGATCCGAGTACACGCGGAAAGGCCGATACCCGAGACTCACATCCGGTTTCTCAACTGCGCACGGTCCCACGTCTTCCCTCGCTTAGGGACGATCGCGAGCTAGAGTCCCAGGTCACGTGTCCGTCCCGCATCACATTCATCCTGGCCCCTGCAAAGGACCATGAAATTTGGCAGAAGGTACCAAAGAAGACAAGATGAAAGCCGACATCCTGTCCTACCTCGGGAGTCCCAATCCATGGTGTCATACCTCAGCTAGAGCCACCCACTGTAACCTCAGTTTGGTACGAGATGACCCCTTAAACGATCATCCGAAGGCTAACCGGTAACAAGAAGAAGCAGCTCCCACTGTGAAAGCACACACAAGCCAGCTTGGCAGTCAAACGACTGCAGGCGATCATCGATGGGTTGGAGGAATACGAAAAACCCAAGATCCAACCGGTGCAGCTGAAGGAGTATGTCCCGTGGGAGCACCTGGAGTCCCTCAGGCTAGATCAAGAAGCGGCAGATGAAATTTGCGGTGAAGCAGCCCCGAAAGTGCTCCATGCGAGCAGATGCCAACTGAAAAGAAAAAGAAAAAGAAGAAGTCGAAGAATAAAAGAAAATGCAGCATTATATCCTGCAAAACTTTGTCGACTTTGTTCAGCATGGCCCAGAACTCCGAAGAGGAGGATGAGGAAATATGCTTCATGCCGACTGAAGCAAATCAGGCCGAAGATTCCACCTCCCAACATCCCACTAGTTCTGGGAGGAGATGGGGATGCTAGCCCCTGGCCAAGCACAATATCATATTCAGGGGTGAACAACCATACCACATCCCCAAACCTGAAGTCAAGGGAGCAAGAGTCCCGCCTCCACCAAGCCTCTACCCTGAAGATGCAACTAACAAAGTGGTCCCCTTGTTCGCCGAATTTCTACTTGCGAAGAAGAGCAAACAACCATTCCAGCAGGCCAGGTCAAAGGCCAAGAGCACTCCTACCTCGGCCTCAGATGAACCATCCCCGGTAAACGAGGATAATGAGTGCGATGTCTTTGTGACTAAGCCCGTGCAGATCAAGGAACCAGCCGACCAAGCATGTCGAGATCGGACAGCCCCCAAAGAGGAAGATAAACTATCTTCTCCGCCGACTCCTCCGACACCAAAGCATGGCAAGCACAGCAAAACTGAAGAAGCCAGGCTGGCCAATGTTAGAGCCGGCAACCGAATAATGAGGCAACTGAAAAGGATCCCAGCAAGATTTAGCGTCTGGGAGATACTCTCCCTCGATGAAGAAACTCGACCGGCTGTCATTGCAGCCTTGCAAACCCCAGCATACTTCGAGAGTTGTTTCGCCGAGATGCAGTTGAGGACAGCTATCACCTTCACCGAAGAAGATATGCTCCTGCCTTCAGTCAGCCACAATAGACCCTTATATATGGGGGGTAGTTGAAAGGCCAGCCTATAAACAGGATCCTAATTGACCCAGGGGCAGTAGTGAACATACTCCCCTACTGGGTCTACCAGAAGTATTATTTCAATATACACCTGATCGAGGTCAAGGACATGAAGATAGCTGGGTTCAACCACAAGTTTTAAGTCCCAATGGGCATAGCGGAGTTTGAGCTTTCGCTGGGAGACTTAACCACCAAGGTGTGGTTCCACGTCATCAGCTTCGATACTTCATACAAAGTATTGTTGGGACGACCCTGGCTGCATCAAAACTGGGTAGTGTCTTCTACTTTGCACCAATGCATCAAGTACTCCCAGGATGAAAAAGAAGAAAGAATATTTGTCAACTTACACCCCTTTGAGGTGTTTAAATGCCATCTGCTAGATGCATCACTCTATATGGAGAAGCTGAAGCAGACTCCCCAGCCAACTCAAGGCAAAGGGAAGAAGATAGAAGAAACCGACGACTGGTTCCCTTCGCCGCCGCCCAACTATGTGGCTCTGTAGGAGCTGTCGCAAATTTCCAAAGTCGAAGGGGTGGTTCGAGCAATCCCATCCGATATTCACCCCGAGCCGGAGATACAAGAGCTCGATGATTTGTTGGGTTATGTGAAAATCCCACCCGGGATCACAAAGCCCCTTACAAACATAGAATGTCAGACAGTCGAATTGCTGAAGATTCTAGAGGTGCCCAATCCTGAGGGTCAACCCATAATATTTTATATGACTGATGAACAGCCGGTGAGAGGGGATGATGATTGCAAATTACCAGAAGAAATTCATGACCCAGTCATCCCAATCATGGGTCTTCCGAATATAACCTGCAAAATGGTGAAGATGGCCAGGAGGCAACAGCTTCCCTTCTTCCAGGCTGAAAGTCAAAATCAGATGTTCAAGAAGTTGTGGTATCCACCCAACTTGGACAGAGAATTACTGCGGATTACCCAACATCCTGGCTTGGGTTTCTATGTAGAAGAATTCTATGAAGCAAACATGATATCTGCCTCGGCCCCAGCCGACAAAAATTCTCTGGAAGAGCTAGATACACGAGAAGCCAAGAGCCAGGAGCAGCACATGCCTCTGAACGGTGAAACCCAAGACGAAGAAGTACTCCTCTGGAGCCCACCTATATGTAAGGATATATGGCTGGTTACATCCACTTCTGAGGGGCCGGTCCTGGATAATCGTAGTCACAGGGTGCCACCACCCCCGCCTGATGTCGGAACGGAAGGCGGCGGTTCAAGCTATGCTCCAGATTTCTCCCAATACAATCATGCTATGCTCACATTGCTTTATCAGCAGCAGTAGGAGATCAAAAGATTGAAGGCATAGTTGGCCGAAATGACCAAACTTCGATCTGATCTAACTGGGGGCTTCCTCCTCCAACAGGGCAGATCCACGAATCCGAAGCACTTGCCTGTCACTAAGGCAGAACTATATAGCTGCAGGCAAAAAGATACTGAATCTGCCATGGGTTACATTAAGAAGTGGAGGGACCTCCATGAAAGGTGCGAGCCTGCTCTAGGTCACGAAGCCGCTGTTGAGGTTTGTAAACGAAGCTTGAAAGAAGAAATTTTCTAAAGGATACCTGGCGTCAAATTCCAACACTTTGATCACTTTAGCATAATGGCTGCCGATATAGAAACCCGGCTATCAAAGCACCACCCAACTGTTGCCATGGTAGAACAGGAGAACCAATCCCCAAGCATCAATCTTAGTGCTTTCGAGCACTCGAGGAGGAAGGCGAAGGAAGCAGCCGGTCCTTCAACCAGTCAGTCGGTGGAACAAATCCCCACATTGCGGGAAAAGATGAAGAAACCTTACTCCTTCCTGAGAGATAAAACTCGGGGGATCTTTGAATGGGCATGTCACTATGGCAAGGATACTCTGCCAGAGCCCAAAAGGCTAGAGGATGCCATAAGAAGCAAGGATCCTCAATTCTGCCCCTATCATCGGGTGATGGGGCATCCCATCAAAAATTGTTATGTATTTAAAGATATCGCTCAAGGCCTGATCAGGAGGGGTGAACTACAAATGGGGAAATATGAAGGAAACCCGTCGCGCCCACATGAAGTGGGTGTTTATAAAAGGGGAGTCTATATGGTCTCGGTCCACTACCAGACCCCCGAAGATGCATCAGAGGCCGAGCAAAATAAGCCTCAAACCAAGAAGCAGCTGTCTGGGTGGCAGATATTAATCTCAAAAGAGGAGGCATGTAGCGTCGTTCCCCTCTCCCTGCAGGTCACCAGCTCAGCAGATGAAAGATGTTATGAAGCAAATATGGTTTCCTTCTTCACCCCCATGGGTGAGGGACCCGTAGTGCCTGTCTATGATGATTATCAAGAAAATCGTGAAGAAACCCAGCAGCTCTCTATGCCAGGAGATACCCCGAAGTCCCATGCAATGAGACATGAAGGGCCGAAGGCCGATGTCCCCTGCAAATGCTAGGAATCTGTTGGGTCCCATAGTGCAGGAACACGGATCTAGAGGGGGGGTGAATAGATCCTACTGCTAAAAACTATGTCCAATTAAAAACACAAACTAGCACACAGCGGAATTTAGCAGATTGATAGGATTGAGGAAATTAATCTAAACAAGTTTAAACTTGATTCACTCAATCTCGCCAAGCTCACACGATAGCACAAACAGATATGATAGTGAACACACAATCACAAGAATCAAACCACAGGACACGGGGATTTTTAAGGTGGTTCGGGACCACGACGGGCTCCCTACGTCCACCCCTCACCAAACCGGTGAGGCTTCACTACACGCTACAAAATGTAGCAACACGAGGGACAAACCCCAACACACACACGCTGCTTTCACAGCAAAACACACACACGAGGCCTTGCCTCAACCTGCTGCCATAGCATCATACACACACAAACACACACATAGGGGAACACACCCCGAACAATATACCTTACACGGAGATACAGCTCCGTCCACACACACGTAGGGCAATGCTTACACAACCACACGGGAGAAAACTCCTAACAACACACACGGATATACTCCGCACAAATCGACACACATAAGACCACACACACACACTCGGAGACCCCTTTCTCCGAACACCCACACAAAATATTCTGTCAAATGTATATGTAACAATCACAAATATATGCTATGACATTCCACACAAATTCTATAGATGTAAACTAGAAGAATGCATCAAGTATAAGGCTCCCCCTTCTTCATCAAAATCTGATTCTCCTTGCTCGTTGATGGATGATCATAATCTTGACATCATCTTCTTCCTCTCCTCTAGCCGCTTCTCTTTTCCTTATTCCAATCTCCTCTCTTCACCTGAAAGAGTAGATAGACATAATGAGTTCAATCTTTAAGCTAATCTCAAACAATAATATAGACATGAATGGTTTAGAGATTCCCCTCTTCTTCACATATACAAAAGAATACATGAGCATTAGAGATGTTGTATCACAAAGATTGTAGCTCATATATATATGCAAGAGAGAGTGAAAAAAGAACATGTAAATGATTATTACACATCTTAGATGCCCATTCAAAACCTTAAACAATCTCAAACAGAAGATATAGAAGTGAAAGATCAAGATTACTCCCTCATGAAATGCTTCTACAGGATGAAGAACGTTCTTGAAGTAATTTTGAAGAGATGCAACACGAACAGAGGTTGGATCTTGATTTCAGATGCTGCCTTCAGTTGTATATGATCTTGAGCCTTGATTCAAGCTTCTTCCCTTCAATTTCAGCTTCAGAGCAAGGTGGAAGAGGGCTTGGAAGCTTCAACTCCGAACCTACACACCAAAGAATCATTTTCAGCCATCTCCCTAGGGTTTTCACTCCAATAGGATGTTTTATAAGCTTAGAACGGTCAAGGGACAGCTTGGAGACCAGATCCACGAATTAGGGAGAGATATAGGACATTAGGATGTGATTGGTAGGACTTTCGGAGCAAGAAAACGGCGGTCAAAATGTGCGGCTGGCTGTCCGATCGGAATGGGTCGGCCCTTGGGGTCGACCCTCAGGCAAACAGAAGCCAAACAGAACATCTTTGTGTTCTATTTTACAGGGGTCGACCCCAGGGGTCGACCCTCGGGCTTCCAGAAACCAAACAGAACATGTTTTGTGTTCTGTTTTACAGGGGTCGACCCTCGCATTCCCAGAACCCAAACAGCTGGTTCTGGGTTACATGGGTCGACCCTTGGGGTCGACCCTTGCATGGGTCGACCCCAGGGGTCGACCCTTTCAGGCAGATTACACAAAAAATAGCTTTGCGCGCTTCGCAACAAGAATTAATTCTCCCAGCTTTGAACTCCGATGGAAGCAAGACTGGAGGCGTTGGAAAGAGGACTCCCAGAGCTACAACATATAATTTTTGGAGGAGAGATCTAACGGTTGAAATGAAAATGGTGAAGACTGTAAGACAGTTTGAGTTTGAAAAATAACTAAAACCTCCATCAAACCAAAGGGAAACAATTGATTAAATGTTACCATAATCCCATGAAGATCAACCATGATTTTTCATCCTGAAAAACATGATAAAGCAAGATGTTAGTTGACAATCAAGATCTTCACACCAAACATTAACACTATGACCATGTTCACAATAAATTACATCATTGAACCTATTCCAAGAGTGAATGAGGAACGAGATATCCATTTAAATCCACATAACAACACTTACCTCATTGTTTTACCTGAATTCACATTTCTTGTTGATTGGTTGAATCATTCATACACATAGTCATGAAATTCAAAATCTCATTCTCCATTGCATGATGGTATACATGTGGAATTCAAAGAGTAAGGAGCCAAGCCACATAGAACAATATTGAGTCACATTCAATTTGATCATCATCCAAACTTTCAAACCACACATCATTACGTTGAGGGCAAGCAATGATATTTGCATCTCAATCATTCATTTAGCATTACCAAAGTATACATGCATGACATGAGGCTCAATAGGACATGATGCTCGAGTGTGCTTTTCACAAAGGCCTTTCACATTGAAGATAGAGCAACCTCACCAAGTGTAGATGGAATGTATATGTAATGTGCTAACCTCAAAGCACGTATGAACCTCAAAGAGTCATAGATGCATTCACATGATGATATCCCAAAATAAACAGTTTGTAATCAAACAGTTTGTAATCATTTCCACAATCATTACATACTTCATACACATGAAGACATGTGTAACCATTCACGCACAAGGCCAAGTAACAGTGTCATTTTGTAATCATCAAAATCACATACACAACAATCTCCCCCATTTTGATGATGACAAAATATTATGCTATAATGCTCTCTCCCCCTTTGACAGAATCAGAAATGGGAACATGATGGGGAATCCAGAATGGCAAGAACCTATGGACAATCGGATTATAAAGAGAACCAATGAGTGGGATACCAATTGTCTGATACCAATTTGTTGAAATTAGAAATGCAAATGTGGACAATATGGTCATGTAGAATGCAAGATGACAAAACGATATGTAAATGTTCACGAGTTGCAGCAATTGGAAATGGTGGATGGCATGACAATAATGAGCAAGTAAACAAGCACTCAAACACTCATAGAAAGGTATTGACTCATGCAAGTCCTGATGAGTTAGGCGGATAAGATCACATGCAAAGCTCCCCCATTGACATTGACACATTAGGTGACTATTTTTTATTTTCAAATTTTTGATTTTTAATTTTCTTGTGAAATGTATGAAGCATGATGTATTAAAATGATGAGACATGAATTACATATAATGTAATCACGCAGATATCTATAGATACATGCAACATAACTCCTTCACAAGAAGTGATACCAATTGATATACAGTGAGGGGATAGGCGTAGGAAAAGTGCAAGTGAGTCATTAAGTTCAGAATGCTCATGTTTACACTTAGAGGATTATGCAGATAAATAGGAGAAGACGTACAACATGTCATTGCAATTAATCAAATTTTCAGAATACATATCAAATCAAATTACCATGTGCAAGTGAGTAACATGAGAATGAAGTTTAGCCATATGGATAACCAGATTTTCAAGTAAACACAATAGTAAGTGTACAAACTGCATTTCAATCTAGAGAACAGCGTATTGGAGGATTCGCTCTACCTTAATCAAATATATCATCAGAAATTTTCATACTGACAATCTGAATTTTTCTAAGAAGGATCAGGTTCAAAATAATTCCTTTTTACGCGAGGAGACACATGGAGCTCATGCCAGAATCCCCGGTTATCAGAGTACTGAACCTTGTCACTTCATTTGAATAGAGATACTTTAGTCAACACTTTTCAAAAATGAACCACATCACGTCTCAGGTGACATGTGCCCAGTTTACTCAGTGAGACTTAGCATTGCTCTGCCTTTCATTTTAGCCATCTTTTGTATGTGGAGGCAGGCAGCTTTTCCTCAACTATCTCTTATCATCCATGCAGTAAGTTGAATTACTTTAGAGTGTTGAAATGAAATTCCTATATCCTTATGAATAACACTCAATTTCACATTAAAGTGCATGAAGTGTACGAATTTGATTTAACATGTACGGAGAAAATTTAACTTAAAACAGGATAGTGTAGCTCCCCCTGTGTAAATGCAATAAGCATGAAATGCTCCCCCTGAGAGTTTGACATGAAGCACACTTGTTAAGACTCAGATGCAACATTATTTAACAATGGAGTATTTAGTCTTAGAAGTTTCAAAGGAAGGGGTTGAATAGCATATAATAACATGCAAGCATACAATGGAGATATGCATATGCAATGTAAAATGAAAAGGTATGCAATTTCAATGCTTGAAATGTTGGCTCCACAGATATGATGACCAATGATGGAAGTATTCTTTTTGATATTTATGCAACATGAAATGTTCAAGATGATGCATTTCAAAATATGCACTATATGCATGCTAGAAATGTCAACTATGCAACAAGACACACGATGAGCTTCATCTTCCAAAAGTACTATGTGAATGATATGTAGACACTGATTTGTAAATATGCAATGTGATGCACGATTCCAGATTTCACATAACACTCTATATGCACCTAATGCAACTAATGCATGACACGCATTATCAAATGTTAAAATGTGAGGACACCACTTTATTTTGAAAAGAGAATTCAGAAAATTTATTCAGAGCATCAAAACCATCACATGTGAACTTTTCTTGAAAATAGTTGTGCTTTTAACCAAAAATATGAGTGGCACATTGGTAATGACCATGGAACATTGATCAACTTCAGTCCTCAAAAAGTTCAGCCACAAAACAACATCATCATGCTGAGAGAATGGAACAACATCATTTTCAAATTTTCATCATGCAAAACTCCCCCATAATCAATGTATGATTTCAAAAAATTCATTTAAGTTGGATGCCATATGCATAAATGATTTATGGTACCGGGCGGAGGCATATTCTCACGCATGGTGATTGCTTTCAGAAAGGCTTGACCTGCCCTTCCACATGTCACCATTTTATATACCATGTAATCATTGAAATGATGATCAGAAAAATACAATGCATTCCCATATGACATCGGGCGTTTAGCAAAAGGCATTCAATGGCTACACTCTCATATATACTGCTCAGATGTTTCAATACCATTCAGCCAAACATTCATTTTCCACATGGTCAAGAGCAACCAAAGAGTATTCAAGATTTCAAAATCAATGTTTGTCAAGAGATAGCACTAGCATCAAGACTATAGAACTTCAGCCAAACACTTTATTTTCTCACCTTTACCGTCATTGACATCTTCAAATTCTTTGCTTTATTTTACTTGTGTAATCTTCATCAACATGCTCCTAATCTCAATAGAAGTAGAACAACTTCGGCATTGAAGTCTTCTTAAGCTTCTTTCTTTCTCTCCTGCAAGAAATAGAATGATATTAGCCAAAAGAAATGGAAGCAGATCAAATCTTACATTGAAGTCCTCTTGAGCTCCTTTCTTTCTCTCCATGATTTCAAAGGTTGATGGTCATTATCAAACCTCCACTGTAAAGAGCTCAATTCATGTCAATCTCAATTCAATACAAGTGAGTAAACCAATTTCAATATTTTTCTTCCACAAGATAATCTCTTATGAGCTGCAAGTATGAATGATGAGCTTCAAGTATCAACTCATGGACAAGCCCAAGTTCACCAAGGCATCACACCAGAACTGGCCAAGTCGACTTAGAGCCTTCCCTTTGGCCTCAAGGCAATCCTGCAACAAAGTTCTCATTTGGTTGTTTTGGGTACCCAAACCTTCTTGGGTCCCGGATGGTTAGTTACACCTCTAGAGGGTGCCTTCCACAGTTTTTGGACATGCATATCATCAAAATGCATTAAAGAGCAATCATACATGGTATGCCCAAACTCACCACAATAATGACAACAACCAAAAGACTTCCGAATTTTCTTGTAAGAATGAGCATGAATTTTTTGTGGGTTTGAAGAGATGTTCTCATTTTTCAAACCAAAGTAATTATTCATCATGTGACAAAACCTTCCACAATGAAAACAGTACAATGTAGAAAATCTCTCAAATGGTCTTCTTTCATGAGCATGAGAGTTGTCAAGAGTTCTTTTTGTGTTCAAAAGCTTTCTTGGCTTTGTGAAGCCATTCATTTTCTTGCATGTTTCTAGATCTTCAGATTTCATCAAAAAGTAATCATGCATCATATGACCAAGTTCACCACAATAAAAACATGAGATTTTCTTTGTGGATGCATGTGTGTGTGCAACATGGTTTTTCTTGGCATTCATCGAGACACCAATAACACTTTTAGCCTTTTTATGCAAGTTTTGTTTCTTTTTCAGACTTTCATTTGATTGCTATGTTGTTTGAGGAATATATTGATTTGGAGACCCATTTGATGTGCTGGCTATATTAGAACTATGGACAAATGATGTGTAGACTTTGTTTTCAAAGTTCATTTTGTTCACAGGATTATAGCCCAGCCCCTCTTTTTGGAAATTCACCTTAGTCCACAATATCTTGTTCAGATTTTCTTCCCCATTCACAAACTTACACAAAGAAGCATTCAGATCAAGAATTTCTTTTTCAAGTGATGAAATGTGCAATTCATAGGAAATGATCTCATTTTCACAAGAAATGACTTTTTCATTCAATTGAGCATTGATGGTTTGGTAGCTTTCCATCTTTTGTTCTAACATAAGCATCTTGTCAGATTCATCAACAATCACAGATTTCCCTTTTTCAAGTTTCTTAAGATTTTTCAATCTACTTTCAAGCAGGGAGATCTGAATTAGCATTGCACTGTTCTCCTTTTTGAGTTCTTCATTTTCATTTGCAAGTTTATCATTCATAATCAATTCATTACAAATATCCTGATCAATTGAGTTTGATTCCATTTTATTTCTTAGATCTTTTTCAGTTTTCTCCAATTGATTAATTTTATTCTTGAGGGCAACATTCTCATTTCTCATACAGGCAATGGTTTCTTTGTGACATTCAACATCATGCTCTAAAAGTTCATTCAACTTATCAAGCTCAGAACACTTATCATAAGAACCATTTTCATGGAGCATGTTTTCATATTTCTTTTTCAGTTTTCTATTTTCCGACTTGACTTTCTTATATTGTTTTGCCAACTCATCATAAGCATCAACAAGATCTTCAAGAGTAAATTCTTCAGAATCTGAATTTACCTCTTCTGCATTTTTGTCACTTTGTTGATCTGTATCATCGGCCATGAGACATTTTTGTCTTTCCTTCTCTTGAGCTTTGATCAGCCGGTCCATTAGCTCCTTCGCCGTCCTACAAGAAGATGCAAATGGATACTTGTTACTACTTACAGAAGCTTTCAATAAACTCAAAGCAGTAACATTATCATGATGCATCATTTTATCCTGATTAGACCACTTGGTCTCATCTAAAGGTAATATGTGTGGACCATGATAAATCAATTTCCAAAGACTAGGATTAATAGAATTGATCACCATACACAGTTTGCCTAGCCATGAATCAAAATTTAAACCAGTGAAGATTGGCAAACAGTTCATTGATATATGTTCAGTAGAAAAATTCATGATTGTGGAATGCACTGGGATCACTCTGTAGATCGCAAGATCTAGGGACAACAGAGCCTCGCTCTGATATCAATTGTTGGGTCCCGTAGTGCAGGAACACGGATCTAGAGGGGGGGTGAATAGATCCTACTGCTAAAAACTATGTCCAATTAAATACACAAACTAGCACACATCGGAGTTTAGCAGATTGATAGGATTGAGGAAATTAATCTAAACAAGTTTAAACTTGATTCACTCAATCTCGCCGAGCTCACACGATAGCACAAACAGATATGATAGTGAACACACAATCACAAGAATCAAACCACAGAACACGGGGATTTTTAAGGTGGTTCGGGACCACGACGGGCTCCCTACGTCCACCCCTCAGCAAATCGGTGAGGCTTCACTACACGCTACAAAATGTAGCAACACGGGGATAAACCCCAACACACACATGCTGCTTTCACAGCAAAACACACACACGAGGCCTTGCCTCAACCTGCTGCCACAGCAGCATACACACACAAACACACACACAGGGGAACACACCCCGAACAATATACCTTACACGGAGATACAGCTCCATCCACACACACGTAGGGCAATGCCTACACAACCACACGGGAGAAAACTCCTAACAACATACACAGATATACTCCGCACAAATCGACACACATAAGACCACACACACACTCGGAGACCCCTTTCTCCAAACACCCACACAAAATATTCTGTCAAATGTATATGTAACAATCACAAATATATGCTATGACCTTCCACACAAATTCTATAGATTTAAACTAGAAGAATGCATCAAGTATAAGGCTCCCCCTTCTTCATCAAAATCTGATTCTCCTTGCTCGTTGATGGATGATCATAATCTTGACATCATCTTCTTCCTCTCCTCTAGCCGCTTCTCTTTTCCTTATTCCAATCTCCTCTCTTCACCTGAAAGAGTAGATAGACATAATGAGTTCAATCTTTAAGCTAATCTCAAACAATAATATAGACATGAATGGTTTAGAGATTCCCCTCTTCTTCACCTATACAAAAGAATACATGAACATTAGAGATGTTGTATCACAAAGATTGTAGCTCATATATATATGCAAGAGAGAGTGAACAAAGAACATGTAAATGATTATTACACATCTTAGATGCCCATTCAAAACCTTAAACAATCTCAAACAGAAGATATAGAAGTGAAAGATCAAGATTACTCCCTCATGAAATGCTTCTACAGGATGAAGAACGTTCTTGAAGTAATTTTGAAGAGATGCAACACGAACAGAGGTTGGATCTTCATTTCAGATGCTGCCTTCAGTTGTATATGATCTTGAGCCTTGATTCAAGCTTCCTCCCTTCAATTTCAACTTCAGAGCAAGGTGGAAGAGGGCTTGGAAGCTTCAACTCCGAACCTACACACCAAAGCATCGTTTTCAGCCATCTCCCTAGGGTTTTCACTCCAATAGGATGTTTTATAAGCTTAGAACGGTCAAGGGACAGCTTGGAGACCAGATCCACGAATTAGGGAGAGATATAGGGCATTAGGATGTGATTGGTAGGACTTTCGGAGCAAGAAAACGGCGGTCAAAATGTGCGGCTGGCTGTCCGACCGGAATGGGTCGACCCCAGGGGTCGACCCTCGGGCTTCCAGAAACCAAACAGAACATCTTTTGTGTTCTGTTTTACAGGGGTCGACCCCAGGGGTCGACCCCAGGGGTCGACCCCAGGGGTTGACCCTCGCATTCCCAGAACCTAAACAGCTGGTTCTGGGTTACATGGGTCAACCCTTGGGGTCGACCCTTGCATGGGTCGACCCCAGGGGTCGACCCTTTCAGGCAGATTACATAAAAAATAGCTTTGCGCGCTTCGGCGACAAGAATTAATTCTCCCAGCTCTGAACTCCGATCGTAGCAAGACTAGAGGCGTTGGAAAGAGGACTCCCAGAGCTACGACATATAATTTTTGGAGGGGAGATCCAACGGTTGGATTGAAAATGGTGAAGACTATAAGACAGTTTGAGTTTGAAAAATAACTAAAACCTCCATCAAACCAAAGGGAAACAATTGATTAAATGTTACCATAATCCCATGAAGATCAACCATGATTTTTCGTCCTGAAAAACATGATAAAGCAAGATGTTAGTTGACAATCAAGATCTTCACACCAAGCATTAACACTATGACCATGTTCACAATAAATTACATCATTGAACCTATTCCAAGAGTGAATGAGGAATGAGATATCCATTTAAATCCACATAACAACACTTACCTCATTGTTTTACCTGAATTCACATTTCTTGTTGATTGGTTGAATCATTCGTACACATAGTCATGAAATTCAAAATCTCATTCTCCATTGCATGATGGTATACATGTGGAATTCAAAGAGTAAGGAGCCAAGCCACATAGAACAATATTGAGTCACATTCAATTTGATCATCATCCAAACTTTCAAACCACACATCATTACCTTGAGGGCAAGCAATGATATTTGCATCTCAATCATTCATTTAGCATTACCAAAGTATACATGCATGACATGAGGCTCAATAGGACATGATGCTCGAGTGTGCTTTTCACAAAGGCCTTTCACATTGAAGATAGAGCAACCTCACCAAGTGTAGATGGAATGTATATGTAATGTGCTAACCTCAAAGCACGTATGAACCTCAAAGAGTCACAGATGCATTCACATGATGATATCCCAAAATAAACAGTTTGTAATCAAACAGTTTGTAATCATTTCCACAATCATTACATACATCATACACATGAAGACATGTGTAACCATTACACATGAAGACATGTGACAAGGCCAAGTAACAGAGTCATTTTGTAATCATCAAAATCACATACACAACAATCTCCCCCATTTTGATGATGACAAAATATTATGCTATAATACTCTCTCCCCCTTTGACAGAATCAGAAATGGGAACATGATGGGGAATCCAGAATGGCAAGAACCTATGGACAATCGGATTATGAAGAGAACCAATGAGTGGGATACCAATTGTCTGATACCAATTTGTTGAAATTAGAAATGCAAATGTGGACAATATGGTCATGTAGAATGCAAGATGACAAAACGATATGTAAATGTTCACGAGTTGCAGCAATTGGAAATGGTGGATGGCATGACAATAATGAGCAAGTAAACAAGCACTCAAACACTCATAGAAAGGTATTGACTCATGCAAGTCCTGATGAGTTAGGCAGATAAGATCACATGCAAAGCTCCCCCATTGACATTGACACATTAGGTGACTGTTTTTTATTTTCAAATTTTTGATTTTTAATTTTCTTATGAAATGCATGAAGCATGATGTATGAAAATGATGAGACATGAATTGCATACAATGTAATCAAGCAGATATCTATAGATACATGCAACATAACTCCTTCACAAGAAGTGATATCAATTGATATACAGTGAGGGGATAGGTGTAGGAAAAGTGCAAGTGAATCATTAAGTTCAGAATGCTCATGTTTACACTTAGAGGATTATGCAGATAAATAGGAGAAGATGTACAGCAGGTCATTGCAATTAATCAAATTTTCATAATACATATCAAATCAAATTACCATGTGCAAGTGAGTAACATGAGAATGAAGTTTAGCCATATGGATAACCAGATTTTCAAGTAAACACAATAGTAAGTGTACAAACTACATTTCAATCTAGAGAACAGCGTATTGGAGGCTTCGCTCTACCTCAATCAAATATATCATCAGAAATTTTCATACTGACAATCTGAATTTTTCTAAGAAGGATCATGTTCAAAATAATTCATTTTTACGCGAGGAGACACATGGAGCTCATGCCAGAATCCCCGGTTACTCAGAGTACTGAACCTTGTCACTTCATTTGAATAGAGATACTTTAGTCAACACTTTTCAAAAATGAACCACATCACGTCTCAGGTGACATGTGCCCAGTTTACTCAGTGAGACTTAGCATTGCTCTGCCTTTCATTTTAGCCATCTTTTGTATGTGGAGGCAGGCAGCTTTTTCCTCAACTGTCTCTTATCATCCATGCAGCAAGTTGAATTACTTTAGAGTGTTGAAATGAAATTCCTATATCCTTATGAATAACACTCAATTTCACATTAAAGTGCATGAAGTGTACGAATTTGATTTAACATGTACGGAGAAAATTTAACTTAAAACAGGATAGTGTAGCTCCCCCTATGTAAATGCAATAAGCATGAAATGCTCCCCCTGAGAGTTTGACATGAAGCACACTTGTTAAGACTCAGATGCAACATTATTTAACTATGGAGTATTCAGTCTTAGAAGTTTCAAAGGAAGGGGTTGAATAGCATATAATAACATGCAAACATACAATGGAGATATGCATATGCAATGCAAAATGAAAAGGTATGTAATTTCAATGCTTGAAATGTTGGCTCCACAGATATGATGACCAATGATGGAAGTATTCTTTTTGACATTTATGCAACATGAAATGTTCAAGATGATGCATTTCAAAATATGCACCATATGCATGCTAGAAATGCCAGCTATGCAACAAGACACATGATGAGCTTCATCTTCTAAAAGCACTATGTGAATGATATGTAGAGAGTGATTTGTAAATATGCAATGTGATGCACGATTCTAGATTTCACATAACACTCTATATGCACCTAATGCAACTAATGCATGACACACATTACCAAATGATAAAATGTGAGGACACCACTTTATTCTGAAAAGAGAATTCAGAAAATTTATTCAGAGCATCAAAATCATCACATGTGAACTTTTCTTGAAAACAGTTGTGCTTTTAACCAAAAAGATGAGTGGCACATTGGTAATGACCATGGAACATTGATCAACTTCAGTCCTCAAAAAGTTCAGCCACAGAACAACATCATCATGCTGAGAGAATGGAACAACATCATTTTCAAAATTTTCATCATGCAAAACTCCCCCATAATCAATGTATGATTTCAGAAACTTCATTTAAGTTGGATGCCATATGCATAAATGATTTATGGTACCGGGCGGAGGCATATTCTCACGCATGGTGATTACTTTCAGAAAGGCTTGATCTGCCCTTCCACATGTCACCATTTTATATACCATGTAATCATTAAAATGATGATCAGAAAAATACAATGCATTCCCATATGACATCGGGGGTTTAGCAAAAGGCATTCAATGGCTACACTCTCATATATACTGCTCAGATGTTTCAATACCATTCAGCCAAACATTTATTTTTCACATGGTCAAGAGTAACCAAAGAGTATTCAAGATTTCAAAATCAATGTTTGTCAAGAGATAGCACTAGCATCAAGACTATAGAACTTCAGCCAAACACTTTATTTTCTCACCTTTACCTTCATTGACATCTTCAAATTCTTTGCTTTATTTTACTTGTGTAATCTTCATCAACATGCTCCTAATCTCAATAGAAGTAGAACAACTTTGGCATTGAAGTCTTCTTAAACTTCTTTCTTTCTCTCCTACAAGAAATAGAATGATATTAGCCAAAAGAAATGGAAGCAGATCAAATCTTATATTGAAGTCCTCTTGAGCTCCTTTCTTTCTCTCCATGATTTCAAAGGTTGATGGTCATTATCAAACCTGCACTGTAAAGGGCTCAATTCAAGTCAATCTCAATTCAATACAAGTGAGAAAATCAATTTCAATATTTTTCTTCCACAAGACAATCTCTTATGAGCTGCGAGTATGAATGATGAGCTTCAAGTATCAACTCATGGACAAGCCCAAGTTCACCAAGGCATCACACTAGAACTGGCCAAGTCGACTTAGAGCATTCCCCTTGGCCTCAAGGTAATCCTGCAACAAAGTTCTCATTTGGTTGTTTTGGGTACCCAAACATTCTTGGGTCCCGGATGGTTAGTTACACCTCTAGAGGGTGCCTTCCACAGTTTTTGGACATGCATATCATCAAAATGCATTAAAGAGCAATCATACATGGTATGCCTAAACTCACCACAATAATGACAACAACCAAAAGACTTCAGATTTTACTTGTAAGAATGAGCATGAAATTTTTGTGGGTTTGAAGAGATGTTCTCATTTATCAAACCAAAGCAATTATTCATCATGTGACCAAACCTTCCATAATGAAAACAGTATAATGTAGCAAATCTCTCAAATGGTCTTCTTTCATGAGCATGAGAGTTATCAAGAGTTCTTTTTGTATTCAAAAGCTTTCTTGGCTTTGTGAAGCCATTCATTTTCTTGCATGTTTCTAGATCTTCAGATTTCATCAAAAAGTAATCATGCATCATATGACCAAGTTCACCACAATAAAACATGAGATTTTCTTTGTGGATGCATGTGTATGTGCAACATGATTTTTCTTGGCATTCATCGAGACACCAACAACACTTTTAGCCTTTTTATGCAAGTTTTGTTTCTTTTTCAGACTTTCATTTGATTGCTTTGTTGTTTGAGGAATATATTGATTTAGAGACCCATTTGATGTGCTGGCTATATTAGAACTATGGACAAATGATGTGTAGACTTTGTTTTCAAAGTTCATTTTGTTCACAGGATTATAGCCCAGCCCCTCTTTTTAGAAATTCACCTTAGTCCCCAATATATTGTTCAGATTTTCTTCCCCATTCATAAACTTACACAAAGAAGCATTCAGATCAAGAATTTCTTTTTCAAGTGATGAAATGTGCAATTCATAGGAAATGATCTCATTTTCATAAGAAATGATTTTTTCATTCAATTGAGCATTGATGGTTTGGTAGCTTTCCATCTTTTGTTCTAACACAAGCATCTTGTCAGATTCATCAACAATCACAGATTTCCCTTTTTCAAGTTTTCCAAGATTTTTCAATCTACTTTCAAACAGGGAGATCTGAATTAGCATTGCACTGTTCTCCTTTTTGAGTTCTTCATTTTCATTTGCAAGTTTATCATTCATAATCAATTCATTGCAAATATCCTGATCAATTGAGTTTGATTCCATTTTATTTCTTAGATCTTTTTCAGTTTTCTCCAATTGATTAATTTTATTCTTGAGGGCAACATTCTCATTTCTCAAACAGGCAATGGTTTCTTTGTGACATTCAACATCATGCTCTAAAAGTTCATTCAACTTATCAAGCTCAGAACACTTATCATAAGAACCATTTTCATGGAGCATGATTTCATATTTCTTTTTCAGTTTTCTATTTTCCGACTTGACTTTCTTATATTGTTTTGCCAACTCATCATAAGCATCAACAAGATCTTCAAGAGTAAATTCTTCAGAATCTGAATTTACCTCTTCTGCATTTTTGTCACTTTGTTGATCTGTATCATCGGTCATGAGACATTTTTGTCTTTCCTTCTCTTGAGCTTTGATCAGCCGGTCCATTAGCTCCTTCGCCGTCTTACAAGAAGATGCAAATGGATACTTGTTACTACTTACAGAAGCTTTCAATAAACTCAAAGCAGTAACATTATCATGATGCATCATTTTATCCTGATTAGACCACTTGGTCTCATCTAAAGGTAATATGTGTGGACCATGATAAATCAATTTCCAAAGACTAGGATTAATAGAATTGATCACCATACACAGTTTGCCTAGCCATGAATCAAAATTCAAACCAGTGAAGATTGGCAAACAGTTCATTGATATATGTTCAGTAGAAAAATTCATGATTGTGGAATGCACTGGGATCACTCTGTAGATCGCAAGATCTAGGGACATCAGAGTCTCGCTCTGATACCAATTGTTGGGTCCCGTAGTGCAGGAACATGGATCTAGAGGGGGGGGGGGTGAATAGATCCTACTGTAAAAAATTATGTCCAATTAAAAACACAAACCAGCACACATCAGAATTTAGCAGATTGATAGGATTGAGGAAATTAATCTAAACAAGTTTAAACTTGATTCACTCAATCTCGCCGAGCTCACACGATAGCACAAACAGATATGATAGTGAACACACAATCACAAGAATCAAACCACAGGACACGAAGATTTTTAAGGTGGTTCGGGACCACGACGGGCTCCCTACGTCCACCCCTCACCAAACCGGTGAGGCTTCACTACACGCTACAAAATGTAGCAACACGGGGACAAACCCAACACACACACGCTGCTTTCACAGCAAAACACACACACACGAGGCCTTGCCTCAACCTGCTGCCACAGCAGCATACACACACAAACACACACACAGGG
This sequence comes from Amorphophallus konjac, assembly GCA_022559845.1. NCBI lineage: Eukaryota > Viridiplantae > Streptophyta > Magnoliopsida > Alismatales > Araceae > Amorphophallus > Amorphophallus konjac. Next base: position 147,678,927 of record CM040121.1, read on the forward strand.
GAACACACCCCGAACAATATACCTTACACGGAGATACAGCTCCGTCCACACACACGTAGGGCAATGCCTACACAACCACACGGGAGAAAACTCCTAACAACACACACGGATATACTCCGCACAAATCGACACACATAAGACCACACACACACTCGGAGACCCCTTTCTCCGAACACCCACATAAAATATTCTGTCAAATGTATATGTAACAATCACAAATATATGCTATGACCTTCCACACAAATTCTATAGATGTAAACTAGAAGAATGCATCAAGTATAAGGCTCCCCCTTCTTCATCAAAATCTGATTATCCTTGCTCGTTGATGGATGATCATAATCTTGACATCATCTTCTTCCTCTCCTCTAGCCACTTCTCTTTTCCTTATTCCAATCTCCTCTCTTCACCTGAAAGAGTAGATAGACATAATGAGTTCAATCTTTAAGCTAATCTCAAACAATAATATAGACATGAATGGTTTAGAGATTCCCCTCTTCTTCACCTATACAAAAGAATACATGAGCATTAGAGATGTTGTATCACAAAGATTGTAGCTCATATATATATGCAAGAGAGAGTGAACAAAGAACATGTAAATGATTATTACACATCTTAGATGCCCATTCAAAACCTTAAACAATCTCAAACAGAAGATATAGAAGTGAAAGATCAAGATTACTCCCTCATGAAATGCTTCTACAAGATGAAGAACGTTCTTGAAGTAATTTTGAAGAGATGCAACACGAACAGAGGTTGGATCTTGATTTCAGATGCTGCCTTCAGTTGTATATGATCTTGAGCCTTGATTCAAGCTTCTTCCCTTCAATTTCAGCTTCAGAGCAAGGTGGAAGAGGGCTTGAAAGCTTCAACTCCGAACCTACACGCCAAAGAATCGTTTTCAGCCATCTCCCTAGGGTTTTCACTCCAATAGGATGTTTTATAAGCTTAGAACGGTCAAGGGACAGCTTGGAGACCAGATCCACGAATTAGAGAGAGATATAGGGCATTAGGATGTGATTTGTAGGACTTTTGGAGCAAGAAAACGGCGGTCAAAATGTGCGGCTGGCTGTCCGACCAGAATGGGTCGACCCCAGGGGTCGACCCTCGGGCTTCCAGAAACCAAACAGAACATGTTTTGTGTTCTGTTTTACAGGGCTCGACCCTCGCATTCCCAGAACCCAAACAGCTGGTTCTGGGTTACATGGGTCGACCCTTGGGTTCGACCCCAGGGGTCGACCCTTTCAGGCAGATTACATAAAAACAGCTTTGCGCGCTTCGGCGACAAGAATTAATTCTCCCAGCTCTGAACTCCGATCGAAGCAAGACTGGAGGCGTTGGAAAGAGGACTCCCAGAGCTACAACATATAATTTTTGGAGGGGAGATCCAACGGTTGGATTGAAAATGGTGAAGACTGTAAGATAGTTTGAGTTTGAAAAATAACTAAAACCTCCACCAAACCAAAGGGAAACAATTGATTAAATGTTACCATAATCCCATGAAGATCAACCATGATTTTTCATCCTGAAAAACATGATAAAGTAAGATGTTAGTTGACAATCAAGATCTTCACACCAAGCATTAACACTATGACCATGTTCACAATAAATTACATCATTGAACCTATTCCAAGAGTGAATGAGGAACGAGATATCCATTCAAATCCACATAACAACACTTACCTCATTGTTTTACCTGAATTCACATTTCTTGTTGATTGGTTGAATCATTCATACACATAGTCATGAAATTCAAAATCTCATTCTCCATTGCATGATGGTATATATGTGGAATTCAAAGAGTAAGGAGCCAAGCCACATAGAACAATATTGAGTCACATTCAATTTGATCATCATCCAAACTTTCAAACCACACATCATTACCTTGAGGGCAAGCAATGATATTTGCATCTCAATCATTCATTTAGCATTACCAAAGTATACATGCATGACATGAGGCTCAATAGGACATGATGCTCGAGTGTGCTTTTCACAAAGGCCTTTCACATTGAAGATAGAGCAACCTCACCAAGTGTAGATGGAATGTATATGTAATGTGCTAACCTCAAAGCACGTATGAACCTCAAAGTGTCACATATGCATTCACATGATGATATCCCAAAATAAATAGTTTGTAATCAAACAGTTTGTAATCATTTCCACAATCATTACATACTTCATACACATGAAGACATGTGTAACCATTCACGCACAAGGCCAAGCAACATAGTCATTTTGTAATCATCAAAATCACATATACAACAGAATCTATTGTTACAGAGGCCATTACGACCTCCGATAATGTTCTGCAACGATAAGAGGCTGCGAAAATCCTTGTTGCCCCTAGGGGCGATTCGCCTACGAACCAATACTCAAGTTGCCCGGAGGCTGTATTGCCGGCATCAACACTGATTCTAAAGCCAGGAAAAGGAGTTGGCGAAGCCCCGTCGCTGAGTGAGACAGGACAAGAAGAAATTTATGATGTCCTCGAAGTCAAAGAAGAAGATGAAGGCTTTATCGATCTGCAGCTGACTCCCCGGGAAGTAGAAGATGGCGGCCAGGCCACCGTTGATGAGCTGATCGAAGTAAACCTCGGCATGGAAGATGAGCCTAGGCCAACTGTGACGACCCGGATCTCGGATACCGGATATACCCGATAGGACTACCAAGTAGACCTGATACCACTTGGAACCCATGAAGCCTCCCAAGAGCTGTAAAGCTCCGAAGGGAAAAAGGATTGTCGTGTAGTACATTAAAGCCACAGAGATATAATAGTTAGCAATTAAATTTCATTAGATTAGTTTACTAAAGTAGTAGAAATAAAATTACTTTTTTAATTAATAGATTAAATGTAACAATTATACCAGAGTCGTCCAAAGGAAAGACAAGCAGTATAGTCAACAGAAAAGAAGGACATACACTAAGGTCGGGGGAAGCCCGATGCAGGTACCGCTGGCAGCTACGGACACACCACACCAGGAACCGTGAAAGTAGAACGACGCCACCCACCTGAAAAGCAGGGGTGAACCTCGTGTCACGAGCTCAGTAGGGGTCACGCGGATTCCCACTAAAAATAACGTAGTAACACGCTAAAATAGCAGGTAAACAGTAGGAGTAGTAAAGTAGGAAAACTAAACTGTAAAGTTGTAAAAAAAACTAGAATGGAAGGAGTAGGAACAACTAAAAGAAAAGGGAAAAACTGTACCGAACAAGCGCAGCTGTCGAACTAGCCTCGGCTCCCTGAACTACTCTGGGCAGCAATAGGAAGGCGAACGTTGATCTGACAAAGTCAGGAGTTGTCGATCTGTCGGGCCCACAAGGACAGGCAAAAAGCCTAGAAAAGACCTTAACAGACACAGACGCCCTAAAGAATACACAACTCAATTGCCGTGCACGCTCTTCTAGACACGACCACACACACACGACTAGAACATCGTGCACACAACACAACACTGACCTCGGGCAAGACCACGAGAGGGCTAACCCAGAAATGTCACGACGCAAGAGAAACGTGAGAGTCACGTGTCACGTGACGGAAACAACCCTTCACTGGTAGAATAGCCAACTGCGTCCACTGACGTCTTATGTTGCGCCTACAAGTGTCTCATCTACGCTGCCTACAAGACGACAAAGACTAAGACACTGTCAGAACAAGAACCAGGAACTACAGTCATGAGTGACTAGTCAGGGTCATGCCCATCGGCGCAAGTCAAAGCCCCTAACCACGTGTGCACACACTGGGTCTTGCCTAAGCCAGGCCTCTAGCTAGTTTTCCCCCTCCGCAGGACGCTACAGTTGGACCGGGAGCCCACAGAACTAGCTTAAAAACCGTATATCGGGAACTGCCACGCCACCACTCCCGGGTGGGTCGACACGTCGTAACGTGTTGCCAGGCTACGACTAGTGGAGGCTCAATTGACACAGAGAGTCTGAAACACGAGTGCTGGAGTACAGACATGCTAAGCACGCACTGTCACCCATACTACAAAGCACAAAGGCAGTACACCAACTGCCAACAGACTCATGATAGGACAACTAGACCTACCAACACAATGATCCTTGAGTCTCACGACTCAAAGTCAAGATCATTACGCAAAGCGGAACAAGCCGCCAATCGGTCTAATCCTAAGCCAGAGGAAACGACATGACCGCGTAAACGACACACGGAGACCTGAGGGATCAACAAGACCCTCAGTACACCTGGACACGTAAACTGAGGTAAGACGATACCTCGAGGCATCCATAACCATGTCTCGGACAGGACAAAACCACCGAAACACACACACGGTTACCTGTCAACCACTGGGTCACCCCGGGTTGACCAGAACCAGACAATGACAATTCTACAGTAGGGAAGAGAATCCAATTTCAAGCAAGAAAACTCCTAGCTATCTCATAACGTGACCATAGCCCTCATAGGACATCAAAAGATATCCACGGGAACGGCAAACCACAATTTCAAGCCGAGATAATCAGAAGTCAAAACATCGGGAAGCGACACGCAAGAGTCAAGCGCAGGAACATACGCTGGCGGTCATAGAATGGGCCACTTGGTGACTGTAGTGGTCAAAGATTAGGCCGCTAAACCCAGTCAACCCTGAACAGACCTATTCGGACAAACCACCGAAGCGGCCTAATGTAGACGCGCTACACGGACGTGGCGTTCCAAGAGACAACCGCCACACTAACCGCCCTAAAACATCGACCTAAGTCAAACGACATGTAGCGGCCTAAGAAAGGGGCACCACAACAAAGAAACGCATGAAGGTTGGACCGCCAAGGCCAACCGACTTAAATTCTTAACTAGGTCTAAAACCACGATAACACGAATACCGAGGTAGACCACAAGCCGCCGAGATCATCCTCTCAAACGAGGATTCATGGCAGGCCACTCACATGCGGGGGAACCCCACCGCACTCACACCGATACACGGTGACTCAATCGAGCGTAACACAAAGCCCGGGACACACTCCTACGGGCACGCTAATCGATGTAACACGGAACCTCCCGATACCCCAGAAACACGGACACGGAACCCACAAGGTGTCCGGGACACTCGCGAGGCCATAGGTCGATCATTGGGTCCCAACCGGACCGACCAGGACTCAGAACGGGCAAAAATACAGCATTCCGGTCGACCTGAGCCCTGGGGTCGGTCGACCGGACAGGGTCGGTCGACTGGACCTGGGTGGTCGGTCGACCGGACCGATGACGAACCCAACACGGTGCCACGGGCACTAGCCGGTCGACCGACCCATTTGGTCCAGTCGACCGGTCATGGTGGAAAACTGGTAGAACCGAGCCCTAACGCCCGATTCCACGCCCCGTTCGATTCTGATCGAAGGGGAAAATAACCACAATCACAATACCTACCTTCCACACTCCGGAAGGGGTCAAAATAATGCACAAACGGTCGACCGGACCTGGGTGGTCGGTCGATCGGACCGACAACGAACCCAACACGGTCCCACGGGCACTGGCCGGTCGACCGACCCATTTGGTCCGGTCGACCGGTCACGGTGGAAAACTGGCAGAACCGAGCCCTAACGCCCGATTCCACGCCCCGTTCGATTCCGATCAAAGTGGAAAATAACCACAATCACAATACCGACCTTCCACACCCCAGAAACACGGACACGGAACCCACAGGGTGTCCGGGACACTCACGAGGCCATAGGTCGGTCATTAGGTCCCAACCGGACCGACCAGGACTCAAAACGGGCAAAAATACAGCATTCCGGTCGACCTGAGCCTTGGGGTCGGTCGACCAGACAGGGTCGGTCGACCTGAGCCCTGGGGTCGGTCGACCGGACCTAGGTGGTCGGTCGACAGGATCGATGACGAACCCAACACGGTCCCACGGGCACTGGCCGGTCGACCGGTCAAGGCGGAAAACTGGCAGAACTGAGCCCTAACGCCCGATTCCACGCCCCATTCGATTCCGATTGAAGGGGAAAGTAACCACAATCACAATACCAACCTTCCACACTCCGGAAGGGGTCAAAATAATGCACAAATCGATTGAAATGGGCAATTCCACCGAATTGACCCTAATAGAGTCACCGGGGTTCTCGGGCTCGTACCGGCCCAAAATGACAACCAATTGACACGAAATCAGTGGATCTGGAATGCTAACATTCCTGGGGTTCGATTGATACCAACTGATCTAAAAATCGTCGCTGTTTTCTGGCAAATCCTGCGAACACCACAAAAGCATGATTTTCCCGAACATGAAAGAAACCCACTCGTATGCTCATCGTTCGGCGTGAAACTTCGAGGGAACGTAGAAGAGAAGTAGGTGATCCATTTCCCTACCTCACCGAAGAAATCATGCGCCGAAGCGACTAATCTGTGTCGAAAACACCAAATCACAAACCGCAGCATCTCGAAATCCACCGAGGGATCGCACCTCGTCACGCTCAAACCGTCGCCCCATTCCGCGTCCCGATCACTCCATCGCATCCTCGCCTCGGCCAGCTCTGCAACGGTGTGCACCCCGCGTCGAACTACCCAGAAAGGAGAGAGAATGAGAGAGAGAAAGAGAGGTGAGAATTGAGGGAGGAGAGAGGGTGGAGAAGATTAAATAGAAAGGAAATTAGGAAATTTTCCTAATTTTTGAAAATTCAATAATTGACCCAAAAATACACTAATTCAGAAACATACAGAATAATAGCCGAAATGATCCTCTCAAAGAGTACATCGCAGCTGTAACATCCTCGAGTCGATGAACTGAAGAATAAACTCACTGCAGGGTTCCGTAACTTGTACGAGAGGAAAACCCACACGGATCATAAAACATAACTCAGGACCCACATAAGCTGATGCGGGACTGACCAACAATGCAACTAATCTAAGACTATGACTTGTGCGACCAGCACGCGCACGTGACAAGGTAAGCCGGTGTGACCGACTAACGTGAAATCCCTCCGGGCGGAGGCGTCTCTCAACAGAACTCCGAACCACGGCCGTCCCACGGAGGGAGGCGCGACGGGGTCACAACGGGCGAGAAGCCGCTGGACGACACGGGAGTCTAGTCCGAGCTCAGTGCTCGACTAGGGCCAAGGGAAAAGGCCGCTCTCGTCTCTCTCAACCAGCAGTAATAAATGAAACTAGCTAGGCCCTACACTCACTCGCGCGGCACAATCAATCATATACGTGATAAGCAAGTACTACGGGCGGGAGCGAGACACGTACCTCCACGCCTAAGCGTGGGGAAGGAACCCCGGCCGAGTCCAACCACCCCGATACACGCGTGAGAGAACTAATACAAACATCAAAAAGGGCCCACTCCTCGCAGGGAGGTAATAGGCTACAACCACAGCTACACACGGGGCGGCCGGCGCACGGGCTGACGGGCAGCAGCCGAGGTCGGGGATGAAGCCGGATGCCGACCCTCGCAATGCCGATCGCTCCTGTAGTAGCCTTTGAGGAGGAGGCCCACGTCGCCGTGGGCACTGCTGGGATGCCGAGCCGGATGGAGGGGCCCCACGCTGCTGCTACGGCCTCGGGGGGATGTCGGTCCGGCGAGAGGTTGCTGGCTGGTCCCTGTGACAGCAGGCAGAGTTGGCGCTGGTACACGGCCGTCCGGACAGCGTTTGTGGCGGCGTCTTCTCTGGTGGAAGGCTGACAGGGGCGGCTATCCAGGGGCAGTGGTGGCCGATGGGGTCCCGTGGAGGGATTGGGTGCGAAGGGCGTGACAACAGGGGTGCACAGACTGCACTTCAGGACAGTCTGACCTGTGACCGTGGGTGGGGTGGTAATGGCGCAAGGGTACAGAAGGAGTTCCGGCCCGAGATGGTTACTGGAGGTGTGGTGGGATGTGAGGAGTCGACCTACCAAGTTGCAGATCGATCCGAGGACGGGAAATGGTACCCCCTTTGGAGGCCCGCTGCTGACAGTCCCGCTCGGGTACTGTAGCGCAGGATTGCGCACTAAAAGTGTGCTTGAAGACAAAAGTTTACCCCGATGGAGTTTGAAGGCGAGGCCAGAGGGGCTGGATTCGTGACTGGGAGGGGAACAAATGTTATGAAGGGACTGGCGGTGTTTGGGGGTAGGAGAGGCATGCAAACGGGGACCCAAGTCGTCTCGGGTCACAGGCGAGACTGTCAGGGAGGTCGTCAGCGCGACGAAAGTGTCTGTAAAGACAACTTTCTCTGTGGGTGGAATTTTTGGCCAAGGCCGGTGGGGTTGGAAAGATGATTGGAAGGGGTACGAAAGTCGTGAAGAAACTCGGATGAGACGCTGCCGGGAAGCGGACGCACCGGACCGATCTCTGGACACCAAATCTGCTGTCAGCACAGGGACGCCCGGGGAAGAGGATGACGATCCTGCGTGCACCGTCGCTCCACCGAACTCGTCGCCGTGGACGATGACTGAAGGCTGCTGGCGTTGGAATCCCTTGGGGGAGGTCTCCTACCCCTGGGCGTCGCACCCAAGGACTGGAGAGGAGGTGAGGGCGTCGCACCCTCAAGGAGGAGGAAGAAGCAGGGGTCGCCCCTTTTCACAATGTGGCACTCCACAATGAACACTCAAGCATCAATTTCTTCATTATCCTCTTGAAAAGAAAATACAAGGTCTTTTATATGGGATGGGGAGATGCTAGGTTTAAACCCTAGCCAAGGGGAAAGGAGATGGGGGGGGGCGGCCACAACCGGGGAAGGGCATTCAAATCTCCTAGATTCTAGGAGTGAAAGGTGGGGGGGGCGGCCAAAAGAGGGAGAGGGCAAGGGGGGGAAGGGCGGCTGCCATTCCCTCCAAGAGGGGAGGGAATGGTCCGCCCCCCAACCCTAACCCTAGGTGGGGCGCGCCTCCCAAGGTGGGCCCAGGGGGGGGGGAAAGTGGACAGCCCTAGTGGGCCAGAGAAGTGAACCAATAAGTTGCCCAATAACCCCCCTAGCCTCTAGCAAGTCTACAAAACACAAATAAAGCCTAATTGGCCTAAAAAAAGGTCCATGACTGAAAGAAAATTGTCCACACACGGACTAAACCAAGGCCCAACATGGCCCAAAGCATAAAATAAGTGATGATAGCTCCGCTAATCTGCCAACTGGTCGCCGAGCCAAAGGGATGCCGGCGAGATCCGTGTACTCCGTCGTAAAGTGTGACGCGTGTCCTCACCATAAGCGATCCCAAACTCTCCGAAAAGGATTCGAAAGAACTAATAAGAATCTAATAAGGATCCGAGGCATTACATCCTCCCCTCCTTCAAGAAATTTCATCCTTGAAATTTGAGGAACTAGCAAAGGAGAAGCAGGGAAGAAGAACCCAACACACTACCACAAAAATAACACGAATTACGAGAAACACATAATTCAGTGGAACACCGTCAGACTATAATCACAAGCACATGCTCTGGAGCGAGCACGACACAAGTGAACACAAGTCTAACATCTCTAAAACAGGGTAACGTTGCTTACGTCTCACGGGAAGGAGACACGACATATGCCACGACAACAGATACCGGTAGAACGAAACGATAGGCATGGCAAGCATCAGCTTAAACAAAGAGACATAGTCCTCTCAGCTAACAGCTTGACAACATCATCGGCTCCAGTGCCAAAGCAACAGGGAACACCTGGCACACAGGACCCCAACGACAGCACTGGACCGCAAGCATAATCAAGTCAGCCCTCTCTCAGATATTACATCTGATCGAGTCGCAAGCTAACTCTACCAGGAGAAGAGAGTACAACAAAGCTAACCGACAAGACCTAGTCCACACAGTGCCAAGACAAATACACAAAATCATAAAGAAACAGCGATAAAATGACAACAACGGCAGCACCTACAGGATCCCGGCTCCGCTCTGAACACAGAACCATGAAACACCACTGCAAGCTGGGTCACATCAAGGCATAACGACAGCTGAACACATGACCACGAGGGACTAGTCATGCATCAAGTAGCTCACCAAGAAAAGCCCCACAACAACGAAAATGACAATCACGGGGAACACATCTCAAGGACAACGATCACGTCCTAAGAGCACAAGACCCAAGACACCATACAGAGGAGCAAGGGTACCCAATCAGCAGGAATGCCGACAGATTCCCCAATACTCACAAATGCCGATGCCTATACTAGAATGACTCCAGTAATGACACGGCAAAAGACCACATCAAGGCACAGGGAGCCAAGATGAAGTCACATCGAGAAAGACAATTCTCTCGATCGGTGGGTAATCAGGCCACACGCTCCCACTACGCACTCAACAACGCACACATGCATCAGAAAATACCTCGGTATCCGCATCTCAGCACACACTCGGCGCCATCGTAATTTATGAAAATTGTAATATAGCACACCACGAGTACTGATCCTGCGACCAACTGATCAGACATTGCCTAAGTGCAAACGAAGAAGAGCACCAGCTTCAGCACAAAGCCCAAAGAAAATGCTAATCTCAGCTTACCATTACGTCCTGAGAGAATAAATGAGCCTTCCCAACATGTCAGCCGTTAGACACGACAAGACAAACATGGCGCACAACGGCTCTCAACACAAAGATTAGGTCTAAAGCCAAGCAACCGTAAACCAAGGAGAAGATCAAGCTCAGAATAATGCAGTCCACACTTAAGTAGACACAGGATAAAGGTATCAGTAAGATAGCAATTCTAAGGCTTACCTCGAAAAGACTCCACCAAACGGGATGAGAAGCATCAAGCTCAACCAATAGAAGCTCACCAGAAAGAAAAATCCTAGGTCGCCTGAGCATCTTCTCAATCAATGGAATCTAATCGAGCACTTCAACAGAAGAGAAACACATCAGGAGCTGCACAGACTTAAGCTGGGACGACCAAAATAACGTAAAAACGTGTACGACCATCACACCAACTCAAAAAGTCACCAGTCACCAGCCACCTGAACAAGCTACGGAGAAATCTCGAACAATGTATCGCAGATTCAAGCCTATCGGTGAACTCTGCAAAGTACGACATGATCGAGACGAGCACCATGACGAAAAAGAGCATCCCGTCACATCCTGACGAGAGCAAAACCATCTCGTACAGTGCCAACATGGCATGCACAAGACAACACACGGAAAACAAAGCGACAAGGAATTGCGAACCTAATCCCAGTTGAAGACTGTACATGACTTTCAGGACTCTGGATACTATATATCTCGGATTCCCATGTACTTCACACAACAACCGCTCTGATACCAACTGTGACGACCCGGATCCCGGATACCGGATATACCCGATAGGACTATCGAGTAGACCCGATACCACTTGGAACCCGTGAAGCCTCCCAAGAGCTGTAAAGCTCCGAAGGGAAAAAAGATTATCGTGTAGTACATTGAAGCCACAGAGATATAAGAGTAAGCAATTAAATTTCATTAGATCGGTTTGCTAAAGTAGCAGAAATAAAATTACGTTTTTCATTAACAGATTAAATTTAACAATTATACCAAAGTCCAGTCCAAAGGAAAGACAAGTAGTACAGTCAACAGAAAAGAAGGACGTACACTAAGGTGGGGGGAAGCCCGACGCAGGTACCGCTGGCAGCTATGGACACGCCACACCAGGAACCGTGAAAGCAGAATGACGCCACCCACCTGAAAAGCAGGGGTGAGCCTCGTGTCACTGGCTCAGTAGGGGTCATGCGGATCCCCACTAACAAATAACGCAGTAACATGCTAAAATAGCAGGTAAACAGCAAGAGTAGTAAAGTAGGAAAACTAAACTACAAAGCTGTAAAAGAAAACCGGAATGGAAAGAGTAGGAACAACTAAAAGAAAAGGGAAAGGCCGTACCGAACAAGCGCGACTACCGAACTAGCCTCGGCTCCCTGAACTACTCCGGGCAGCAACAGGAAGGTGAACCCTGATCTGACAAAGTCAGAAGTTGCCGATCTGTCGGGCCCACAAAGACAGGCAAAAAGCCTAGAAAAGACCTAAACAGACATGGATGCCCTAAAGCATACACGACTCGATTGCCATGCACACTCTTCTAGACACGACCACACACACACGACTAGAACATCGTGCACACGACATAACACTGACCTCGGGCAAGACCACGAGAGGGCTAACCCAGAAAGGTCACGACGCAAGAGAAACGCGAGAGTCACGCGTCACGTGACGGAAGTAACCCCTCACTAGTAGAACAGCCAGCTACGTCCATTGACGTCTTACGCTGCGCCTACAAGTGTCTCGTCTACGCTGGCTACAAGACGATAGAGACTAAGACACTGTCAGAACCAGAACCAGGAACTACAATCGCGAGTGACTAGTCAGGGTCACGCCCATCGGCGCAAGTCCAAGCCCCTAACCACGTGTGCACACACTAGCTCTTGCCTAAGCCAGGCCTCTAGCTAGTTTTCCCCCTCCGCAAGATGCTACAGTTGGACCGGGGGCCCACGGAACTAGCTTAAAAACCGTATATCGGGAACTACCACGCCACCACTCCCAGGTGGGTTGACACGTCCTAACGTGTCGTCAGGCTATGACTAGTGGAGGCTCACTAGACACAGAGACTCTGAAACACGAGTGCTGGAGTATAGACAGGCTAAGCACGCACTGTCACCCGTACTACAAAGCACAAAGGCAGAACACCAACTGCCAACAGACTCAGGATAGGACTACTAGACCTACCAACGCAGCGATCCTTGAGTCTCATGACTCGAAGTCAAGATCGTTATGCAAAGCGGAACAAGCCGCCAGTCGGTCTAATCCTAAGCCAGAGGAAACGACATGACCGCATAAACGACACGCAGACACCTGAGGGATCAGCAAGACCCTCAGTACACCTGGACACGTAAACTGAGGTAAGATGATACCTTGAGGCATTTAGAACCATGTCTCAGACTGGATGAAACCATCGAGACACACATAAGGTTACCTGTCAATCCCTGGGTCACCCCGGGTTGACCGGAACTGTGACGACCCACGGATCCGAGTACCGGAAAGGAACCGGTGCGTCTCGAATCTCGGTCCGCCATCCCACGAGCCCGAAGACTCGGAAGGGTAGAAAGGAGTGGTGTGGGGGTACAAGAGAAGTTACAACGACCACAGAGATAGCACAATAATCTAAAATAAAATGCACATAATAATATAAATAAATAAACTGCTACAAGTTTCACAGTGTCTCATGTCCAAAGGGAAGTACAGTCAACGGGAAAGAAAGTACAACAACACGGGGCATCCCCCGGAGTACAACTACACGAGGCATCCCCCGGAGTACAACTACACGGGGCATCCCCCGGCTCTGGCAGACTGGTGACTAGCCCTGGCTAGAAGAACCACGCTGAAACTCGGCCGCGCCTCCCGTCGACCCCGCCTCACCTGAAGAGCAGGGGTGAGCCTCATCTCATTGGCCCAGTAGGGATCCCGCGAATCCCCACCTCGCACGGAAAATGAGAAAGAAAAAGATAACCCTACCAAACAAGAGTACGGTAGAACCGACAAGCTAAAATAAATAAACGGAAAAGCTGACTACTCTAACAGTACCGCACTATGGAACCTCGGTCCCACAAAACGCGAGTCCACGCCTGCCAGTGAACAGGAGCACCACCCACTAGAAGAACGACTGGATGCGTCCCCTGACGTCTTATACCGCGTCACAAGTGTCAAGCTACTACGCCCCTGGCGTGAGACACGGACACACTCAGTAACCAGAAGTAACCATAAAACAAGGACTAGCTGAGGTCACGCTCATCAGCGTGGGTCCGAACCCTCAGCCTCGTGTGCACACTCAGACCATATGCCCTAGGCCTGTCCTCTAGCTGGTATTTCCCCCTAAACCCGGACTCGGAAGTACGCGAGGGCCCTGCGGTAACCAGCCTACTCACCGCCTCTCGGGTACGCCGCTTAGCCACTCCCAGGCGAGCCAGCACACGCGTGCCGTGGGAAAGCTACGACTAGTGGTAGGGTCACTGGAAGTAAGGACTAATCCACGGAAACCATCGACCAAACACTAGCACAGACTCACGATGACCATACGATAGGCACAGATGCCAGGGACACGCATGAGGTCCAACCGTCCGTCAAGTCACGCGGCACCCCTACCGAGGTAACTGACTCTCCGGGGAACCCCGGGCACCCCTGTGGCTCTCACTGGGTGCCCACGGCATCCCTAGGGCCACACGCCACAACCGGGTCCGTAACTCACCCAACCGAAGGTCATGCTACCCGCAAGAACACGGTTCGGGGGAGGGGGATGGTCGCGCTAGGTACTCCTAGCGCGACACCGAAGAACGCGCTAGCTATGGCTAGCGCGATCTTCCATGTCGCGCTGCCCAAAGCCAGCGCGTTCACACCTGAATGCGCTAGTCTTGGGTAGCGCGATCTGGAGATCGCGCTACCAGAACCAGGCGCGTTCCCCACCACCTTACTGTTCATCTTCTCAGATGGACACGCTCGGACGACACGTCGCGTTCATCAAGAACGCGTCACTAGACTATAGCATGACAACGGGCCGAGCCCGGTTCGCGAAACACGCCCAGAAAACGTAAATCCATGCCCATTCACCACCCCTGGTGAAGGGAAAACAACGGGGGATCACCCCACAATGTCCTAGCATGCATCTAGAGCCCCCAAATCGATCAAAAACTCCACGAATCGACGGATCCGGCGCTCAAACCCCAAGCATGAAAATGACCCTCCCGGCATGGATTTAACCCCACTCGGCCTCTCCACGGCCTAGAAATCACGGGGAATGCTATGAAGAGGACAAGGATCCGTCCCCCTACCTCAAGGAAGCTCGAAATCCACCGAATCACCGCCGAAATAAAGGATGAAGCTTTTACTCCCACGAACGCCCCGCCTCTCGCCGCGAAAAGCACGCCACTGGGACCGCCTTGCCGCCGTCGCCGCTGCCACGCCGTTGCCGGAGTGAGAGGGGCCGCGTCTCGGTCGCCCGGGGGGAAGAAGATCGGCCGCGGGGGAGGGGGAGCTCTCACGGTTGAAGGAAGGAGGAAGAAGAAGAAAAGAAAAAGGTAAAAAGAAAAGAAAAGGAATTTATATATAAAGAAAATTCAAAAAATCGGAAAAATCCCAAAAAATAGAAAAATACACCTCCTCGATCGCCTCGACGCGCTGATCGCAACGGTACCACTCGCGGGCTGGTGAACGACCCGGTTCACCCGCTACAGGGTTCCGAAGGATTCGCCGAAACCCGTACGTGGAAATCGGAAAACACGCACGGAAAAGCCGCGGACACACTCCGGGCCTCCGAAACAACTCCGGATCGCGCCGATCCGAACACGAAAGATGTCCGAAATGAAATTTCGGACACAACAGGGTCGGACACCCCGATAAACCAGATCCGGGACCCACAAGAAAGGATCCGAAAGATCCGGGACACTACAGCCCTCCCCCCTTAAACGAATTTCGTCCTCGAAATTTAAGGACAAGGCACAAGAACGGGGGAAGACTCACACAAACAAATAAGGATACAGCTCCCGCATCTCATCCTCGCACTCCCAAGACGCCTCGCCGCCAGAATGACGCTGCCAGACCACCTTAACCAAAGGAATAACCTTGTTCCGCAGGCACTGCTCCCGCCGATCCTCAATGCGAACAGGAAACTCCGGAAGGGATAGATATGGGGTCACCTCAGGCCAAACGGCATCCTCGAGAACATGAGAATCATCGGGCATGTACTTCCGAAGCATCGACATGTGGAACACATCATGCACGGCGGAAAGCTCCGGAGGTAGCTGCAACCGATAAGCAACTTCCCCAACACGCTCAACGATGGGAAAGGGGCCAACGTAGCGGGGACTCAACTTCCCACGCCTACCGAAGCACATCACGCCCTTCATGGGAGACACTCTCAAGAAAACTCGATCTCCCACAGCAAAGCTGAGAGGTCGCCTCCTCCGATCGGCATAACTCTTCTGCCGGCTCTGAGCTGCCAACATCCTCTGCCGAACGAGATGCACCACCTCAACGCACTACTGCACCAAATCTGGTCTGGTCAAGGCATGCCCGCCCACCTCGAACCAATCAAGCGGAGTCATACAAGGTCGCCCATACAACGCCTCATAGGGAGCCATACCGATGCTCGAATGATAGCTGTTGTTGTAGGCAAACTCCACTAATGGCAGATGGTGGGTCCAACTCCCCTGCCACTCCAAGCAACATACTCGCAACATGTCCTCTAAAGTCTGAATGGTCCGCTCAGACTGACCGTCTGACTGAGGATGATAGGCCGAGCTGAATGCCAACTCAGTGCCTAGAGCTTTCTGGAAGCTCCTCCAGAATCCAGAAGTAAAACGGGGGTCATGATCTGATACAATGGAGATAGGGACTCCATGCAACGGGACTATCCGCTCCACGTACAGACGAGCCAAACGCTGCACGCTCCAACTGACCTTGACCGGAAACAACCGCGCCGTCTTCGTCAGTTTGTCTACTAACAACCAGATACTATCCTCCCCACTGGACGTCCTCGGCAATCCGACCACAAAATCAGTGGTCACGTGGTCCCACTTCCACGCGGGAATGTCCAAGGGCTGAAGTGTGCACCCTGGTCGCTGGTGCTCAGCCTTCACCTGCTGACAATTCAAACACCTAGCCACAAATTCCGCAACATCTCTCTTCATGCCAGGCCACCAAAACTGCCTCTTCAAGTTCTGGTACATCTTGCCCAACCCGGGGTGCACGGCATACCGACTCCCATGAGCCTCACGCAATACATTACGCCGCACCTGCCCCTCGGCTGGCACATACAATCTACCTCTGAACCTCACAGCTCCATCCTCGCCAAACTCCACCTAGGCCATCGACAAAATACGAGGTAGCTCGGGGTCCGCTCGCTGGGCCTCAGTCACCTGTCGACGCACCGCGGGCGTGACAGTCAGACTCGCAAGGACAGCCGAACCCTGGTCCTGAGGGACCTTGAGCCTAAAAGTCATGGCCGGGACCTGCTCCCAAAGCTTCCACTTCCTCAACAACATCAGACTGACTGTTACCCTCCTGCTCAGAGTGTCACGCCCCGAGCGCGGAAGGTACTCGGAGATGCGCGACGAGTTTATATCAATCATGTCAATCAGAGTATTAGTGTATTCGACACCAAAAATCAGAGATGCGCAAAAGTAAAGATAACCCAGTCCTTTATTCCTTCGTAAGAATATGTCCATTACAAACCTTGAAGTACTAACTAAAATAAAGGAAAAATACAAGGTTGACTCAAGAAAATATGAAAAAGACTAGATAACACGGAAGAAGCACTATCCATTTCACTCTTGATTTTCCCCATCCGTTTGATTTCCCTCATCGTCGGACTTACCTAAAAAGTAAGGAAACACTAAGTGAGCGAACGCTCAGTAGGAAATTATATCTCAAGAACTAGAAAGGGGTTTAAGTGATTACATCTTTCATGAATGCACTATAGCTATACATGCTCGCATAAAACGACAAGATAGAGAGAGTGTATAACAATACGATAGCAAGAAGAACTAGTCATGAACTTTCAAAAACTTATATCAAAAAGATATCAAGATATTCAAGTAAGTAAAGTCATCATGTCATGTTGGAATTTGGCTATTTTGTTTCAAGTCAAGCAAGTATACAATTACCCTTTTCTCGGGCCACACAAGTCATGTAATATCAAGTCAAGTACAAGTACAAGATTTGTGGAATGTTCAATCAAGCTAGTCATGCACTTCGGTATAATGCCAATATCGTGATCAATCAACTCCCATGGGCACAAGTACTTTCGGGTGCTCCTCCCAGGACCAGATCGGGCCCTATATGCACATGCATTAATCATGTATTTTAACATCCACTTTTGTGTATAGCCAATATGGAATTTTAAGAATAAAGCTTGTAGATACGTAGGATAACTTGGATAGAATAGAGTCCAAAAATATGACACTTGACATAGAATGACGATAATAACGGTACAATTACGATTATCGATAAAACTAGGTGGAATTGGTTCCCTAACTTGGGTACCATGACAAACAAGTATGGACATTCTTTATATAGAATTGAGGTGCACAATAACATCAAGTTTAATATAGAATTGGGGTTTACAAGAACAGCATCAAATGGCATGATAACCTCATCCCATTAAGAGAATTCTCATGATACACACTTTGCATAACATGAGGGCCGGTATACCATGTTTCTATAGAGTGACATGGCAAAATAGTGTAATGGGTTTTTATGGTACAACCAGCTCAGTCGGCCTTGAGGGAATCCAAGGCTGCGAGGAGACTTACGGAGGTCTCTATGACTAACTCGCTAGTCCAAAGGAACAGAATGTCCAATGGAGAGCTTGTATGTCAATGAGAATTAGTGGGTAAACGATAAATCATCATGAAACGTGGGACTATATTCACGGAACGGAATATAGTGCCGATTACATATATATATATATATATATATATATATATATATATATATATATATATATATATATATATATATATATATATATATAACCCTTCGGTTGACAGTAATCAGTGTAAAACAGAAATACAGAAAATAGCAACTTAAGCTAAGTCATTAATTATCCAATTAACGCCTTATTCAGGGGCGTTCATTCACAATTTGACGACGTATACGATAGTCGTCCCTTCAATATTTCTATTCTGCAGAAAATCAATATTCTGGAATTTTTAACAAAAATGCGCCCTGGACAGGGGCGTTA
This sequence comes from Amorphophallus konjac, assembly GCA_022559845.1. NCBI lineage: Eukaryota > Viridiplantae > Streptophyta > Magnoliopsida > Alismatales > Araceae > Amorphophallus > Amorphophallus konjac. Next base: position 147,697,527 of record CM040121.1, read on the forward strand.
CTTATCAATAAGCGCCCTGGTATGGGGCGTCAGTTCAATAAGAGACGACCTTGTGCAGGTCGTTAATTCAATAATTTATCAATTTTCAGATAATACAATTTCAGGAAAACAATTTCATGGTCAGGACAAGAAAAATAGCACGATTCGATAGGTATGATCATGCATTAATTTAGATTCATGGTTTCATAGTTATAGAATTTTAAACATGGATAATTATCAATTATATGAAATTGACGACTACTGGGTAGGGCGTCAAAACAAGAATTAGCGCCCTTGTCTGGGTCGCTTATTTAAAATCACTCAGAAAATATTTGGAAACGTAGTAAAACTATATACATGAGATCATGGATGAGTTTATTTCATAATTTATACTAGTTTGGGCTACGTTCTTGAGAAAACCTACCTGATGACTATCTGGGTGAAGATATGTGAAGAGAAACGATACTCTGTTTTGCAACAGAGTCTTCTGATCACCTGCAGAAGAAGAAGAAGAAGATGATGCTTGATGAAGAACCCCTCGTTCTTCAGCACGGCAGGCAACCTAAAGGAAAATAAGATGAAGAAAAATCAATATTCTTCATGAGTTGATCGAAAACAGAGGCAGGAAGAAAAACGTAAACCTATTCTTCACGCACAGCAGTAGAGCGAAACCTCCTTCGACCAAATAGCTTTTAGGGTTCAATGGACAAGGTTATTTATAGGATTTTGGAGATCCTAATAGGGTTAGAGTTGTATTGGAAGTAATACTTCCATGATAGAGTCCTTACCATATTCCACCTTCGACGTAGTTATCCAGAACTTGCCCTGGGTAGACTCCTAGGTCGAACGAAACTCGAACTGAATTAACATCTTAATTTAAATTGACGCCTTGTCAAGCGTCATTTCTTATGTAAAACGCGCCCATGTAGAGGGCGTCACTTATACTTGCCCTTTATTTATTTTCGGCCGTTTGGGAATTGACGCCCTTTGGTGTTGGCGTCCTTTTTATAATTAACGCCTTATGTAAGGGCGTTTCTTTTCCAAGTCGCGCCTTGACCGAAGGCGTTATTTCTTCTTGATTAATGATTTACCCATTTAGGCTCTTTGTCATCTATTTACTTATCTTTTATTTTAATTTGATTTATTTAAAAATCTTATTTTTATCAGGGTTGCTACACCCTCCCCCACTTAAAAGAATTTGGTCCCCAAATTCAATAGTATATATAAGTGGAGAGTGTAGAGTATATATCTTAAAATAATTCTGGAAATCGCTTCCTCATGGATTCCTCGGTCTCCCATGTAGCTTCATGTTCGGAGTTCTTATTCCATTGTACCTTAAGCATGGGAATAACCTTATTCCTTAGGGTACGTACTTCACGATCTAGTATCTTTATGGGCTTCTGCTCATATGTGAGATCCTTCTGGATAACTAAGTCTCCATGTTCAATAATATGTGATGGATCGTGTACATACTTCTTCAACATAGATATGTGGAACACATTATGAACATCAGACAATTGAGGAGGCAATGCGATGCGATAAGCAACCTCGCCAACTCTTTCCAATATCTCAAAAGGTCTCATGAATCTTGGTGTAAGCTTACCTTTAACACCAAATCTCCGTATGCCACGTCCAGGTGACATCTTGAGAAATACATGATCTCCAACTTGGAATTCAAGATTTCTCCTTCTTGTATCGGCATAAGCCTTTTGCCTAGACTTAGCAACTTGCAGTCTTTCTCTAATCATTTGTATTCTTTCAGTGGTAACCCTTACCATGTCTGGACCTAGCAATTGTTTCTCTCCAACTTCATCCAGCATAAGGGTGATCGGCATCTCCTTCCGTATAAAGCTTTGAAAGGTGCCATTTGTATACTTGCCTGGTAGCTATTATTGTATGCAAATTTCACCAATGGCAAGTGATCATGCCAGCTTCCATCGAAATCAATGATGCAAGCTCTGAGCATATCTTCAACCACCTGGTTAGTTCTCTCGGTCTGACCATCCGTTTGAGGATGAAAAGTTGTACTAAGGTTAAGCCTTGTACCCAACGAATGTTGTAGTCCCTTCCAAAAATGAGAAGTAAAACGAGGATCTCTGTCAGACACGATTGAAACAGGAATACCATGTAATCTGACTATGTCCTTGATGTATAATGCAGCCAACACATCGACTGACCATTGGCTCTTGATTGGCAAGAAATGCGCCGATTTAGTCAATCGGTCAATAATAACCCATATTCCATCATGTCCTCCCTTTGATTTAGATAAACCCATGATGAAATCCATACCAATATCCTCCCACTTCCATTTAGGGATATCTAAAGGATGTAATTTTCCAGCAGATTTTTGGTGTTCCGCCTTGACCTGTTGGCAAGTGAGACAACGTGATACATAGTCTGCTATTTCCCTTTTCATGTTGGGCCACCAAAAATTTCTTTTCACATATTGGTACATTTTGGTAGATCCAGGATGAATCGTGTACCTTGATCTATGAGCTTCATCTAAGATCTTCTTCTTTAACTCGGGACAATCCGGTATGCAAGTTCTATTCCTGAACATTAATCTTCCTTCACAAGTTATTTGGAAATCAAATTGTCCTTCCAGTCTGCCCTTGATTTCTACTAATGTTGGGTCATCATCCTGAAGTGCTTGTATTTCAGTTAATAGGTCTGGATGAATGCTTATATGGGAGAATGTGACACATTTGAAGTTCGTGTCCATGCTTATATTGAGTTTAGAGAATTGCTCCAGCAACTTCCATTCTTGAATCATACAATTGGCTAACAGTGCTCCCGGCTTTCGACTAAGGGCATCTGCTACATGATTACCCTTTCCGAGATGATATTGTATATTGAAGTCGAAGTCCTTGAGATATTCTAGCCAACGCCGTTGCCTCATATTTAGTTCCTTTTGAGAGAAAAGATACTTGAGACTCTTGTGATCGGAGTATACAGTAAACTACACTCCATATAGATAATGTCTCCAGATTTTTAGTGCAAATACTACCGCGGCTAATTCTAAGTCATGAACGGGGTAGTTCTCTTCATGTTTCTTTAATTGACGAGAAGAGTAAGCTATAACCTTTCCTTGTTGCATTAGAACACATCCGAGGCCAATGCCAGAAGCATCAGTGTATACCTCGAATTTCTCTCCTTCCATTGGTAAAGCTAAGACAGGAGCTGTAGTAAGATGATCCTTGAGAGTTTGGAAGCTTCTTTCACATTCTTCACTCCATTCGTAACGGATCTTCTTGCGAGTTAACCTCGTAAGTGGTACGGCGATCTTAGAGAAATCTTTGATGAATCGCCTGTAATAGCCCGCAAGACCTAAGAAACTTCGGATCTCGCCAGCATTGGTCGGTCTTTCCCAATTTCTTACAGCTTCAACTTTTGATGGATCTACTGATAAGCCATCTTTTGATATAACATGTCCGAGAAAAGTCACTTCTTCGAGCCAGAATTCACACTTGTTGAGTTTTACATATAATTGGTTTGCCCTTAATATTTGTAATGCAATCCTCAAATGCTCCTCATGCTCTTCCTTAGTCTTGGAATAAATTAATATATCATCGATGAAGACCACCACGAATTGATCTAAATAAGGCCTGAATATATTATTCATTAACTGCATAAAGGCAGCAGGGGCATTCGTTAGTCCAAACGGTATAACAACAAATTCATAATGGCCGTACCTACTTCTGAATGCAGTCTTATGAATGTCCTCATCCTTGATCCTTAGTTGGTGATATCCTGACCTGAGATCAATCTTTGAAAAATACTTGGATCTAGATATTTGATCAAATAACTCATCGATTCTCGGTAGTGGATACTTGTTCTTGATAGTGAGATGATTCAACTGTCGATAGTCGATGCATAGTCTCATGGATCCATCCTTCTTCTTTACAAATAGCACAGGCGCTCCCCACGGGGAAGTACTCGGTCTAATGAATCCTTTCTTAAGAAGTTCCATTAATTGCTCCTTTAACTCCTTGAGTTCAGCAGGGGACATTCTATAAGTTGTCTTAGAAACATGTCCAGCACCAGGGACTAAGTCGATGGTGAAGGCCACTTCTCTTTGTGGGGGTAATCCAGGCAAATCTTCCGGAAACACATCCGAAAATTCTTGCACAACTGGGATATCTTCTATCTTAGTTTCTTGAGCCTCCTTAATCGTGACAAATGCAAGGAAAGATACACATCCTTTCCTTATTAGCTTGCTAGCTCGGAGAGCCGAAATAAGAGGTGACTCGCTCCGACTCTTAGGGCTAGAATAGACTAGTTCTGGAAAGTCCTTGAAAGTAACCTTGCTATTGCGGCAATCGACTGTTACCTGGTATTTGGATAACCAATCCGCTCCCAGTATGACATCATACTCCTTTAGATCTAAACATATGAGATTGATAGGAAGATTTCTTCCTTTTACCAAGACTTCACAGTTTTGATAATGGTGAGTAATATCGGTTTCGTTTCCGAGAGGAGTAGATAAAATTATTTTCATCCATTCCGGTTCCATAGGTAGTGGGTTAGCAAACTTCTTGGAAATAAAAGAATGTGATGCACCCGTATCAAATAAGACATGTGCATACTTGGAACAAACTTTCAGTGTACCTTCTACTAGTCCACCTTCTTCTTCTTCGGTCTCCTTAATTGCGTGAAGATGAGCGTTCTTGGTTACCGGGCGCTTTCCGTCACCGGTTTGATCATTAAGTAATGGGTAATCGGGAATCCGATGCTCACGGCTCCCGCAACGGAGACATGCTCCAAGTTTCCTCCAACACTCTTCGGCTTTATGACCAGCCTTGTCACAATGCTTGCATATTATATTCGAAGGTGTAGTAGTGATAGAGAAGGGCTTGGTCTTCTTAAATTTTTGGTCTTGAGAAGAAGTACCTCCAGTGCTAGGCCTCTTCTTGAAGTTGGGTTTAAAGGAACCCGAACTTGTAACTTGTTCCTTCTTATCCTTCCCACGGATTCTATCTGATAGCTCCGTGGCATCTTCTAACAATTGAGCTCAGCGTACTATCTCTGAGTAGACCTGAATATCCATTGGTGCCAGCTGGGTAATATATTGGGGCCTGAGCCCGTTTAGGAACCTCCTAGCTTTCATCTTCTCGGTGCTAACTAAGTGCTTAGCATACCGAGACAATCTAGAGAATTGTGCCTCGTACTCCGCCACCGATAATGACCGTTGCTTGAGTGCGGCAAATTCGGTAGCTTTCTTTTCTTGGACTCGGTCCGAAAAATATTTAGCGTTGAAATGTTCAACAAATTCTTCCCAAGTAACTTGGTCTTGATTTAAAGTAGCTTCTATCGATTCCCACCAGCATCGGGCATCCCTTTCCAACTGAAAGGTAGATAATAAGACTTTATCTTGGTCCGTGCACTGCATAACACGGAATATACGTTCCGTCTCTCTGACCTAGTGCTCTACGTCGTCCAGATCAGTAGAACCCGTGAATTTAGGCGGGTTCATATTTTTAAAGACTTGGTGGAGACTTCCGACTCGTTGTGCACCTCCCTGTGCTACTTGTTGCAGCACCTGAGTCATGCCTTGAAGTGTACGCTGCATGTTGCGCCACTGAGCACGTTCGGCAGCCATCGTCCTACAATTATAATAACTAGATCAATACGTGATCTCATTTAGAAGCTAGCATTTCTATGTTAACTTTAACCCTTGGTTCTACCCAATCTCACCGGTTAAAGGTTAAACCTATCCTTGGACTTGGGTTTTCCTAGGAATTGAATACCCTAGGCTCTGATATCACAAAAACTATCACGCCCCGAGCGCGGAAGGTACCCGGAGATGCGCGACGAGTTTATATCAATCATGTCAATCAGAGTATTAGTATATTCGACACCAAAAATCAGAGATGCGCAAAAGTAAAGATAACCCAGTCCTTTATTCCTTCGTAAGAATATGTCCATTACAAACCTTGAAGTACTAACTAAAATAAAGGAAAAATACAAGGTTGACTCAAGAAAATATGAAAAAGACTAGATAACACGGAAGAAGCTCTATCCCTTTCACTCTTGATTTTCCCCATCCGTTTGAGTTCCCTCATCGTCGGACTTACCTGAAAAGTAAGGAAACACTAAGTGAGCGAACGCTCAGTAGGAAATTATATCTCAAGAACTAGCAAGGGGTTTAAGTGATTACATCTTTCATGAATGCACTATAGCTATGCATGCTCGCATAAAACGACAAGATAGAGAGAGTGTATAACAATACGATAGCAAGAAGAACTAGTCATGAACTTTCAAGAACTTATATCAAAAAGATATCAAGATATTCAAGCAAGTAAACACATCATGTCATGTTAGAATTTGGCTATTTTGTTTCAAGTCAAGCAAGTATACAATTACCCTTTTCTCGGGCCACGCAAGTCATGTAATATCAAGTCAAGTACAAGTACAAGATTTGTGGAATGTTCAATCAAGCTAGTCATGCACTTCGGTATAATGCCAATACCGTGATCAATCAACTCTCATGGGCACAAGTACTTTCGGGTGCTCCTCCCAGGACCAGATCGGGCCCTATATGCGCAGGCATTAATCATGTATTTTAATATCCACTTTTGTGTATAGCCAATATGGAATTTCAAGAATAAAGCTTGTAGATACGTAGGATAACTTGGATAAAATAGAGTCCAAAAATATGACACTTGACATAGAATGGCGATAATAACGGTACAATCACGATCATCGATAAAACTAGGTGGAATTGGTTCCCTAACTTGGGTACCATGACAAACAAGTATGGACATTCTTTATATAGAATTGAGGTCCACAAGAACATCAAGTTTAATATAGAATTGGGGTTTACAAGAATAGCATCAAATGGCATGATAACCTCATCCCATTAAGAGAATTCTCATGATACACACTTTGCATAACATGAGGGCCGATATACCTTGTTTCTATAGAGTGACATGGCAAAATAGTGTAATAGGTTTTTATGGTACAACCAGCTCAGTCGGCCTTGAGGGAATCCAAGGCTGCGAGGAGACTTACGGAGGTCTCTATGACTAACTCGCTAGTCCAAAGGAACGGAATGTCCAATGGAGAGCTTGTATGTCAATGAGAATTAGTGGGTAAACGATAAATCATCATGAAACGTGGGACTATATTCACGGAACGGAATATAGTGCCGATTACATATATATATATATATATAAAACCCTTCGGTTGACAGTAATCAGTGTATAACAAAAATACAGAAAATAGCGACTTAAGCTAAGTCATTAATTATCCAATTAACGCCTTATTCAGGGGCGTTCATTCACAATTTGACGACGTATACGATAGTCGTCCCTTCAATATTTCTATTCTGCAGAAAATCAATATTCTGGAATTTTTAACAAAAACGCGCCCTGGACAGGGGCGTTACTTGTCAATAAGCGCCCTGGTATGGGGCGTCAGTTCAATAAGAGACGACCTTGTGCAGGTCGTTAATTCAACAATTTATCAATTTTCAGATAATAAAATTTCAGGAAAAAATTTTCATGGTCAGGACAAGAAAAATAGCAGGATTCGATAGGTATGATCATGCATTAATTTAGATTCATAGTTTCATAGTTATAGAATTTTAAACATGGATAATTATCAATTATATGAAATTGACCACTACTGGGTAGGGCGTCAAAACAAGAATTAGCGCCCTTGTCTTGGTCGCTTATTTAAAATCACTCAGAAAATATTTGGAAACGCAGTAAAACTATATACATGAGATCATGGATGAGTTTATTTCATAATTTATACTAGTTTGGGCTACGTTCTTGAGAAAACCTACCTGATGACTATCTGGGTGAAGATATGTGAAGAGAAACGATACTCTGTTTTGCAACAGAGTCTTCTGATCACCGGCAGAAGAAGAAGAAGAAGATGATGCTTGATGAAGAACCCCTCGTTCTTCAGCACGGCAGGCAACCTAAAGGAAAATAAGATGAAGAAAAATCAATATTCTTCATGAGTTGATCGAAAACAGAGGCAGGAAGAAGAACGTAAACCTGTTCTTCACGCACAGCAGCAGAGCGAAACCTCCTTCGACCAAATAGCTTTTAGGGTTCGATGGACAAGGTTATTTATAGAATTTTGGGGATCCTAATAGGGTTAGAGTTGTATTGGAAGTAATACTTCCATGATAGAGTCCTTACCATATTCCACCTTCGACGTAGTTATCCAGAACTTGCCCTGGATAGACTCCTGGGTCGAATGAAACTCGAACTGAATTAACGTCTTAAGCGAGGGCATTAATTTAAATTGACGCCTTGTCAAGCGTCAGTTCTTATGTAAAACGTGCCCATGTAGAGGGCGTCACTTATACTTGCCCTTTATTTATTTTCGGCCGTTTGGGAATTGACGCCCTTTGGTGTTGGCGTCCTTTTTATAATTAACGCCTTATGTAAGGGCGTTTCTTTTCGAAGTCGCGCCTTGACCGAAGGCGTTATTTCTTCTTGATTAATGATTTACCCATTTAGGCTCTTTGTCATCTATTTACTTATCTTTTATTTTAATTTAATTTATTTAAAAATTTTGTTTTTATCAGGGTTGCTACACAGAGCATCAGCCACGACGTTCATCCTGCCAGGCTGATAAGACAAAGTAACGTCATAATCCTTCATGTACTCCATCCACCTCCTCTGCCTGAGGTTAAGATCCTTCTGCGTAAACACATACCTCAAACTCTGATGGTCAGTGAAAAGTTCAAACCTCTCGCCGTACAAGTAATGCCTCCAGATCTTCAGAGCGAAGATCACCGCTGCCAACTCAAGATCATGAGTAGGGTAGTTCGCCTCATGTGGCTTCAACTGCCGCGACGCATATGCCACAACTCTCCCATGCTGCATCAACACAGCACCGAGGCCTACCCCGGAAGCATCTATACACACCACGAAACCACCTGAGCCAGATGGCAACACCAAAACCGGAGCAGTGGTAAGCAATCTCTTCAGCTCCATGAAGCTCCGCTCACACTCCTCCGTCCAGACGAACTGTACCTCTTTTCGCGTAAGCCTGGTCATCGGGGCCGCAATACGAGAGAAATCCTGAATAAACCTCCGATAATAGCCTGCAAGCCCCAAGAAACTCCGAATCTCCGTGACAGAACTCGGCCTTGGCCACTGCACCACCGCCTCAACCTTGGCCGGGTCCACGAAAACACCATCACCAAAAATAACATGCCCCAAAAAGTGCACCTCTCGAAGCCAGAACTCGCACTTGCTGTAATTGGCATACAACTGGTGATCGCGCAGGGTCTGCAATACCGCTCTCAAATGCTGCACATGCTCCTCAGCAGACCGCGAATACACAAGGATATCGTCCATAAACACGACCACAAACTGGTCCAAGTACGGACGAAACACCCTATGCATCAAATCCATGAATGCTGCGGGGGCATTGGTGAGCCCGAACGGCATCACCAAGAACTCATAATGCCCATACCTCGACCGAAACGCTGTCTTCTCCACGTCCGACTCTCGGATCCGCAGCTGGTAATAACCCGATCTCAAATCGATCCTCGAAAACACCTGGGCCGACTGAAGCTGATCGAACAAGTCATCAATCTGCGGCAACGGATACTTGTTCTTAATAGTCACCTGGTTTAACTGACGGTAGTCGATGCACAGCCTCAAACTACCATCCTTCTTCTTCACAAACAACACCGGCGCACCCCACGGGGAATAACTAGGACGAATATACCCCATGGCCAGCAACTCCTGTAATTGCGCCTTCAGCTCTCGCAACTCGGCAGGCGCCATCCGATAAGGGGCCTTCGACATAGGCGTCGTACCTGGCACCACCTCAATCACGAAATCAATCTCTCGCTGCGGTGGCAACCCTGGTAGCTCCTCGGGAAAGACATCGGGGAACTCGCACATGACAGGAACATCCTCTGCCTCAGGACCCTGCCGCTCGACCAAAACCACGGATGCGAGAAAGCCCTGACAACCTGCATCAAGCAAACGACGCGCACGAATAGCCGAAATAAGCAAGCGGGAAGAGGAAGACCGAATACCTTGGAAATAGAAGGTGGGTCCACGAAGCTGTCGAAAGTAGACCTTCTTCGAGCCGCAATCCACCAAGGTATGATGAGCCTCGAGCCAATCCATGCCCAAAATCACATCGAAGTCCTGAAGCGGTAACGCATAGAGTCTAGCCGGCAAACTCCACCCTTCCACCCACACAGGTACCTTCTCAAAGCAGTACGGGGTGACCATGAAGTCACCGGTAGGCAACTCTACCGCCAAGTCACAGGACACCTCGGTCACTGGGTCCTCCACGCTCTGAGCAAAATCTTCCGAGATGAACGAATTGTTGTGTCCCTGAGGTCATTTGAGTCATTCTGTGGTCACATGGGTCATTCGGCATCATTCTATAGTCATATGAGTCTTGTATTCTTGGTTTTGATAATGGCTTAACACTATTAGTCATTGTTATTTTCCACGCTCTTATGATTGACATATGTGATATTTTGTTCATGACAGATATGCACATGAAAGCTCAATGTTGCGCCCTCGCACGCGGATCGACCTGCGCGGTCAGGTCGCGGGGATCGACCTGCCCGGTCAGGTCGCGGGGGTCAAGGGGGCAGCGCCCCTTGCGGGAGTTTCCGGGGGCGGAGCCCCCAGAACAAAAATTTGCTTGAATACTCAGTAATAAAACTTCAAGACAATCAAGGTCGATGCCACAGACATGAACGGGCGGCTAACGGACTCAAGCGACGGAGCTGGTGCGACCAACGGACCGAACCGGGGTGACCCAGGCTCTGTCCAGCTGGCGGTCGACCGCCAGCACAGGGGCGGTCGACCGCCCCAGCCAGGGACCGCCCAGCTACAGTTCTGGCAGCTGGCGGTCGACCGCCAGCCAGTGGCGATCGACTGGTTTTCCCAGGGATCGCCCGGTTGTATGTGCTTCAGTGGCGGTCGACCGCCAGAAGCTGTAGGTCGACCGCCAGCCCCGAGCCTTCATTGTTGACTTTGTTTCCAACTTCGAAAAGGGCCATTCAACATGGATTTCTTTAATCCAAATGTCACCTAATCACCCACAAATTGTGGATCTGGTCTGAGGCTTGTGTATAGACCATTCAAGGTCTATAAAACCAACACATGAGGGGATGAAAACCCTAATGCTTCAAGCCTTCAAGGGAGATCAAGGGAGCCCATTTTCGAGCTACTGCAGCACCTCTGTGAATAGTGTTTTGGGAGGAAGTTCTTCATCCATCCAAGGTGATTCAAGCTCAGAGATGAAGCCAAGCAACCTCCTACAAAGCAAGAAGCAATCAAGGGCATGAAGGGTGATCAAAGGAAGCCAGTTTGATTCAAGTTCTTCAAAGGAAATCATCTTCATCCATTCAAGCTCTTTCAAGCTCATCCAAGGTGATATTTCAAGCATTCAAACTCCTAGAAGCTAAAGAAGCAATCAAGATTCAAGGTAGCTTCATCATCTCCTTCATTCATTCAAAGAAATTCAAAGAGAAGATCAAGAGAGAAGAATTGAAGGAAGAGGTACTGTTCACGTGAACAGTACTCCGTGAAGAACATTCATCCAATCAAGGGTGAATCAAGAAGATTGAGTTGAAGCCAAGAGGAGCCTTGTTGCTGATCAACATTTCATACAAGGGCCAATTCATTTTCACTCATAACTCAATCTCTTGTTTTAGTTCCTTTACATTTGTTTTACTTTCAATATTGTCAAACGTTGAAGTTGTGATTCGTCCCTACCGGTGGTTAGTAGGAAGGCAATTGGAGGGTGTTCCAATTTGCGGTTGACGTCCCTACCGTTGGTGAGTAGGAAGGCAATCGGTGGTTTCCGATTTGCGGTTTGGTGCGCTGCACAAGTGAAGCCTCACCGGGTTTTGGTGAGGGGTGGACGTAGGGATGAGGATTCAGTCCGAACCACCTTAAAATCCTGTCTAGTGTGGTTTGCTTGTGTGATTGAATCGTTCTAGGTGCATGCTTAGGATCGAATTGCTATATATCTTACTTATCTTGCTAAGCGAATCATAGCATACTTCCAAGCTAGTTTCTATTCCGCTGCAATTCTTTTTATCTAGCTTTATAGAGGGCTACATTGCGAAAAGAGGGGCAGATCTATTCACCCCTCCCCTCTAGATCCGCTGTCCACTACACAACACGAATGAGAAGCACCCGAATCAAACAAAACACGAGCCGTACTACCCAAAATCGAAAGAGTACCTTACACCAAATGCGACGCCTCAGCCTCCACCCTGGTCATGTGAGTCACTCTGCCTCGGGATCTCTGCCTCCCCACAGTAGCTGACCGTGACAGCTGAGGAAACCGTCCCTGCTAATGGTACTGTTGCGGCTGTGCTGATGACTGCTGGGGCCGAAACTGCTGCTGCTGCTGCTGCTGAAACTCGTGCGGCTGACGCGGTCTCTGCGGACAGTCACGTGCCATGTGCCCTGGCTGGTCGCACCTGAAGCAAATCACGGACGCCGAACACGGTCTGCCTGGATGAGAACCACCGCACTTGGGACAACCGCCCCGAGCACCTGACACCGAACCCTGACGCTGCAAAGCTACGGACTGCTGATCACTGGCCGACGACTCTTGCTGTGACTGCCCCTTCTTACCCCGGCATCTCCCGCCGAGGCCCGCCTCCTTGAGTAACTTCTTGAGCCTCGAGCCAAAGGACGAAGACTTAGGCACAGGAGCCACAGACTAGAGCTGGACGGTACTCTGCTGCTGCACTGCTGACGACTGGCCAAAACCTGCCTGCACCCGACTAGCACTGCCCTGCCCTCGAACCTTCTGTAAATCTCTCTCCAGTACCGATGCTGCCTTGCATGCCACATCCAAAGTGGTCAATCCTGACGCAAGAAGATGATGCCTCAACTCTAGCCTCAAACCACCCACAAACTGATTGGTCCTGACTTCCTCATCTGCCACGATATGAGGAGCATAACAGCCCAACTCGATAAACCTGGCACGGTACTGCATCACCGACATGTCACCCTGAGTCAGCTCCATGAACTCACACAACCTCTGCGACCTGACAAAGGATGGACAGAAGGCACACTCGAAAGCCGTGACGAACTCCTGCCACGCAATCTGCCGAAGAGGACGAGACTGGAACACTGAACCCCACTCTGACGTCCACCAAGTACGGGCCGATCCCTGAAGACGATGAGTAGCCAATGCCACCTGTTCCTCCTCGGAACACTCCATCGCACTAAAAATCCGCTGAACATCATCCAGCCACTCTCTGGCCACCTCAGGATCTGGCTGCCCACTGAAAGAAGGAGGTTGAAATAGCAAGAACTCCTTCAGCACGTGACCATGACCACCACGAGCCCGGTCTTCACCAGCATCGCCACCCTGCTGATGATGATCTCCCTGCTGCCGCTGAAACACATACTCAAACATGCCTCGGAAGAAGTCGTCCATCCCTGGAGCTCTCGCATCTCCAGATACACCCTCGGAAACTGAAGCCCTGCTCTGCTCCTCTGGACCACCACTAGACTCTCCCTGCTGGGCACGAGTCCTCCTCCGTGGTGCCATACACACCTGGCATCAAAGAAAAGCAACCGGAAATCAATAAAACACACGACCCTAAGCCAGTCGCCGACTGTACAGGACATTCATGGACCTTCTGGACCACTGCAATTCGTTCCAAGTTCCGATGCATCTCCACAACCTATGCTCTGATACCAGCTGTGACGACCCGAGGATCTGAGTACCGGAAAGGAACCGGTGTGTCTCGAATCTCGGTCCGCCAACCCACGAGCCCGAAGACTCGGAAGGGTAGAAAGAAGTGGTGTGGGGGTACAAGAGAAGTTGCAACGACCACAGAGATAGCACAATAATCTAAAATAAAATGTACATAATAATATAAATAAATAAACTGCTACAAGGTCCAGAGTGTCTCATGTCCAAAGGGAAGTACAGTCAACGGGAAAGAAAGTACAACAACACGGGGCATCCCCGGAGTACAACTACACGGGGCATCCCCCGGCTCTGGCAGACTGGCGACTAACCCTGGCTAGAAGAACCACGCTGAAACTCGGCCGCGCCTCCCGTCGACCCCTCCTCACCTGAAGAGCAGGGGTGAGCCTCATCTCATTGGCCCAGTAGGGATCCCGCGAATCCCCACCTCGCACGGAAAACGAGAAAGAAAAAGATAACCCTACCAAACAAGAGTACGATAGAACCGACAAGCTAAAATAAATAAACGGAAAAGTCGACTACTCTAATAGTACCACACTACGGAACCTCGGTCCCACAAAACGCGAGTCCACGCCTGCTAGTGAACAGGAGCACCACCCACTAGAAGAACGACCGGATGCGTCCCCTGACGTCTTATACCGCGTCACAAGTGTCTAGCTACTATGCCCCTGGCGTGAGACTCAGACGCATTCAATAACCAGAAGTAACCATAAAACAAGGACTAGCTGAGGTCACGCTCGTCAGCGCGGGTCCGAACCCTCAGCCTCGTGTGCACACTCAGACCGTACGCCCAAGGCCTGTCCTCTAGATGGTATTTCCCCCTAAACTCGGACTCGGAAGTACGCGGGGGCCCTGCGGTAACCAGCCTACTCACCGCCTCTCGGGTACGCCGCTCAACCACTCCCATGCGAGCCAGCACACGCGTGCCGTGGGAAAGCTACGACTAGTGGTAGGGTCACTGGAAGTAAGGACTAATCCACAGAAACCACCGACCAAACACTAGCACAGACTCACGATGACCATACGATAGGCAAAGATGCCGGGGACACGCATGAGGTCCAACCGTCTCTCAAGTCACGCGACACCCCTACCGAGGTAACTGACTCTCCGGGGAACCCCGGGCGCCCCTGTGGCTCTCACTGGGTGCCCACGGCATCCCTAGGGCCACACGCCACAACCGGGTCCGTAACTCACCAAACCAGAGGTCACGCTACCCGCAAGAACACGGTTCGGGGGAGGGGGATGGTCGCGCTAGGTACTCCTAGCGCGACACCGAAGAACGCGCTAGCTATGGCTAGCGTGATCTTCCATGTCACGCTGCCCAAAGCCAGCGCGTTCACACCTGAACGCGCTAGTCTTGGGTAGCGCGATCTGGAGATCGCGCTACCAGAATCAGGCGCGTTCCCCACCGCCTTACTGTTCATCTTCTTAGATGGACACGCTCGGACGACACGCCGCGTTCATCAAGAACGCGCCACTGCACTATAGCACGACAACGGGCCGAGCCCGGTTCGTGAAACACGCCCAGAAAACGTAAATCCACGCCCATTCACCACCCCTGGTGAAGGGAAAACAATGGGGGATCACCCCACAACGTCCTAGCATGCATCTAGAGCCCCCAAATTGATCAAAAACTCCACGAATCGACGGATCCGGCGCTCAAACCCCAAGCATGAAAATGACCCTCCCGACATGGATTTAACCCCACTCGGCCTCTCCACGGCCTAGAAATCACGGGGAATGCTATGAAGAGGACAAGGATCCGTCCCCCTACCTCAAGGAAGCTCGAAATCCACCGAATCACTGCCGAAATCAAGGATGAAGCTTTTACTCCCACGAACGCCCCGCCTCTCGTAGCGAAAAGCACGCCACCGGGACCGCCTTGCCGCCGTCGCCGCTGCCACGCCGTTGCCGGAGTGAGAGGGGCCGCGTCTCGGTCGCCCGGGGGGAAGAAGATCGGCCGCGGGGGAGGGGGAGCTCTCACGGTTGAAGGAAGGAGGAAGAAGAAGAAAAGAAAAAGGTAAAAAGAAAAGAAAAAGAATTGATATATAAAGAAAATCCAAAAAATTGGAAAAATACTAAAAAATAGAAAAATATACCTCCTCGATCGCCTTGACGCGCTGATTGTAACGGTACCACTCGCGGGCTGGTGAACGACCCGGTTCACCCGCTACAGGGTTCCGAAGGATTCACCGAAACCCATACGCGGAAATCGGAAAACACGCACGGAAAAGTCGCGGACACACTCCGGGCCTCCGAAACAACTCCGGATCGCGCCGATCCGAACACGAAAGATGTCCGAAACGAAATTTCGGACACAACAGTGTCAGACACCCCGATAAACAAGATTCGGGACCCACAAGGAAGGATCCGAAAGATCCGGGACACTACATGAACCAGACAATGACAATTCTACAGTAGGGAAGAGAATCCGACTTCAAGCAAGAAAACTCCTGGCTATCTCATTACGTGGCCATAGCCCTCATATGACATCAACAGATATCCAAGGGAACAGCAAACCACAAGTTCAAGCCGAGATAATCAGAAGTCAAAACATCGAGAAGCGACACGCAAGAGTCAAGCGGAGGAACATACGCTGGCGGTCATAGAATGGGCCACTAGGTGACTGTAGAGGTCAAAGATTAGGCCGCTAAACCCAGTCAACCCTGAACCTACCTATTCGGACAAACCACCAAAGCGGCCTAAAGTAGACGCGCTACACGGATGTGGCATTCCAAGAGACAACTGCCACACTAACCGCCCTAAAACATCGACCTAAGTCAAACGACATGTAGCGGCCTAAGAAAGGGGCGCCACAACAAAGAAATGCATGAAGGTTGGACCGCCAAGGCCAACCGACTTAAATTCTTAACTAGGTCTCAAACCACGGTAACACGAATACCGAGGTAGACCACAAGCTGCCGAGACCATCCTCTCAAACGAGGACTCAAGGAAGGCCATTCACATGCGGGGGAACCCCACCGCACTCACACAGATACACGGTGACTCGATCGAGCGTAACATAAAGCCCGGGACACACACCTTTGGGCATGCTAATCGAAGTAACACGGAACCTCCCAACACCCCAGAAACACGAACATGGAACCCACAGGGTGTCCGGGACACTCGCGAGGCCATAGGTCGGTCATTGGGTCCCAACCGGACCGACCAGGACTCAAAACAGGCAAACATACAGCAATCCGGTCGACCTGAGCCCTGGGGTCGGTCGACAGGATAGGGTCGGTCGACCGGACCTGGGTGGTCGGTCAACCAGACCGACGATGAACCCAATACGGTCCCACGGGCACTGGCCGGTAGACCGACCCATTTGATCCGGTCGATCGGTCACGGTGGAAAACTAGTAGAACCGAGCCCTAACGCCCGATTCCACGCCCCGTTCGATTACGATCGAAGGGTAAAATAACCACAATCATAATACCGACCTTCCACACTTCGGAAGGGGTCAAAATAATACACAAACGGTCAACCAGACCTGGGTGGTCGGTCGACCAGACTGACGACGAACCCAACACGGTCCCATTGGCACTGGCCAGTCTGTTGGGATGGTGCGATGGATACAGAGGGGGGGTGAATGTATCCCTCTACAATATTGCCCCACTTTTAAAACAATCAGAGTCAAGGAATGGAAATCAACTGATCTCTTCCAAATAAGAAATTCAAAGAAACATTTGATCAATCAGTTGAACTGCTAACAATACTGGTGGTACCTGATCAAGTCTAAGCCGAAGACAGAACTATGCAAACCAGACTCACTTAGCAAAACATATAATGCTCAAGGTCCCTTCAGATAGAAACAAGAATGCTCAGACAACTTGTGAAATAGGTAGAAGACAAGGGGCAAATGCACAAGGCAAATCACGGCACAGTAGATTTTTTAGGTGGTTCGGTCCTCCAGACCTACGTCCACCCCTAACTCCAAACCGGAGTGAGGCTTCCACTAGCAAATGCTAGAACCGCAGACTCAGTCTGTAAACAGACGCTGCCTAACAGCTTGACCAGAGGAACACACTCCTCCCTTCCTCCAGACCGGAGGGAAACCACTAGTGACAGCCCGTCACTAGCAACCAGATACCGAAGTCTCTCTTCCTCTGAAACCCAGAGGGAACCCACAAGTGACACCCAGTCACTTGCAATCGGAGACACCAAGTCTCCCTTCCTCTGAAACCCAGAGGGAAACCACAAGTGACACCTAGTCACTTGCAAACCAGAGGTCACGGACCTCTTTTCCTCCACACCAGAGGGAACCACTAGTGACACACAGTCACTAGCAAACCGGAGAACAAATCTCCCTTCTCCTGAGACCACAGGAGGAACCCCGATCCCAAACAAGGGAAACAAAAAACACTGAGAATATGAAAAGAACAAACGAAAAACAAAACAAGAGAAACAAAAACATATATAGCTCCGAAGAGCACAATGACTGTGGATTTTATCCACGAGTCAATTCATGATCAGATCTTCAGGATGCACTGGCTGCACACTCTTTCTCCTTCTCATGATTTTCTTCTCTCTCACTCTGGCTCTCAGCTTCTTCTTCACTCACTGACTACCTCTCTTCTTCTTCTTCTTCTTCTCCTTCTTCTGCTGCTCTCTTCTTCTTCTTCTCTCACGATCTCACTGCACGATCTGTCTTCTTCTGAGGAAGAAGCTTCGTATTTATAGAGCCTCAGAGATAGGGCGTGTGTAGGGCTTGTGCCCCCTTTATCCAGAGATAACCTCGGATCACGTGTCAGGTGCCAACCTCAGATCACATTCCCAGACATCTGCCAGTTTATTAACAGAGTTACTTCAGTCGATCAAGCAGAGATAAAGCATTATGTATGAAACAACCAATGTATAGACATGTCACAAGGAAGTGTATAGACCTGTATGCATTGTTAGGATTGTACAGACTTTGTTGAGAGAGACGCACACATGCACATAGGAAAGTATGTACATTGACGATGAGTGCACATGCAAGCCATCAACGAGTGTACATACTTTGTGATGAAAGATGCACAAATGCATATAGGAAAGTATGTACATTGACAATGAGTGCACAGGCATGTTGTCAAGCAATGTACAGACTTTGCTACCTAGCGTTAATACATGAATGCATCATGTATAGACTTGATGAACTGGCGCATGGACATAACAGCAAAGGATGTATAGACTTCTGTGTGCGTGCATGCTACAAGGTAGTGTTTGGACTTAGCGTGCATACGACAATGATGTACAGACTTGCTGGTTTGTAATGCAGTATGCATATATCACAGTAAGCACAGCACGAATGAATGCATGTACACGCCATTGAAGAATGTACAGACTTGTGTTCATGCAACAACAGGACTTGTATAGACTTTGTAAGATGATGCATGAGCAAGCCACCGATCGAGTGTACATACTTTGCGTGCATGTGACAACAATGTACAGACTTGCTGTAATGATGCACAAACATAGCCGAAAGGAATGTATAGACTTAGAAAATGCGTGAAGCACACGATGTATGGACTTGCCAAAAGACGTGATGCATGAACTTAACTGAATGCACTACGTATGCGCATGAATGTATAGACTTGCTAAGGTAACTGAGCAATCGTGTGCAGACTTAGTATGTGTGCGAAGCTCATCAATGTATACACTATACATATGCATGAAGAAGTGGCGATGTATAGACTTGGCCAATGTACAGACTTAGTAGCGAGATGCACACACATGCCGTCAACAAGACGATGTACAGACTTGAGGAACGATGCATGCACAAGACGATGTACAGACTTGGTCTTGCAACCACGGGCTGTACAGACTTTGAGAAACGATGCATGCACAAGGAATGTACAGACTTTGTCTTGAGTATATGAAGCATGAAGTGATGTGCAGACTTGACCGATGCATAGACTTTGTGTGCATGCAAAGGACGTTGTACAGACTTGCCACTAGGAGTTGTATAGACTTGAATGTATTGACATGCTATTGAAGAATGTACAGACTTTGAAGCATGCATGGAAATGTTGCACCGACTATGTGGACTAGCAAACAAGAGGTGCACCGACTTTACAGTAACCTGTAACGAGAAAACCTTGCACTGACTTCGTAACATTGCATGAGACCTAAACATAGCATGAATGTACAAACTAGCCACTAAGGAATGTACAGACATGCACACATGCACAATGAATGCACCGATGCAGTGTATGCATATGACAGAAATTGGACCGATGCAGTGACAAACAATGCAATGAGATGAATGTGCCCACTCTCAACTCAAACAATCAATCTTGATCATATTGCTTGCTGACATCAAAATAATTCATACTCATACTGAGTACATGAAATATAAATCAAGCTTTGCACCGAGTATGTTTTAGCCTCTTGAACTGATGTGTCGACGCTGCTATCCCATGGCATTGACGCATTGAGGTGTATGAACTAACTTTGCACATGCAGACAATGCATTCATTTGCCCAAAGCAGAAAACACATCTTGATATGCAATGCAACGTGCTAGATAAAGGACTGAGCATGCAACCACATGCATCGACCTTAAATCATGCACAAAACAATTTATGCACATCAGCTAAAAACATCATCAAGGCATAAGGCATACAGATCAAGCACTCAATTGAAGATTAACCAAGTGATGACACTAATGTTGCTATCATCAAAACATCACTGCATCATCAAGGCACAAGGGGCACAACAATCTCCCCCTTTTTGATGATGGCAACATATTGACTCATATCAAACTATTCTCCCTCTTTGACTTCATCAAAAAGAAATGAGAGGTAATGATTCAAAATATCCCCTTGAATAGATACTCTCTTGTTGGATTAATACCACGAACACCAATGTTTGAGTTTTCTTATGCTCCCCCTGAATGAATGCACTCAAACATGTTATTTTCAAAATGCAATATGAATGATATACAGTTGACTATATGAATGAAACCATGACATGAAGACCATGTAGGCAGACAGAGGAAGAAAAATCTGATAGACAAACTGAATGGTTGTTCATTGACAAAGCAAACCGATCACAAGTTCTTTTAGTATAAGAATTCAGATTAATGCATACAGGAATTATGTGGTTTAAAAAATTATGAAAGTTAGAGAATAGCCACTTCACTCTATGGAGAAGCAATCAGTGAGAACTCTTAATAGTGGAGAACCAGAAGAACATGCTGCATGTCAGATTTTGTCTTGCTTCATCTTAATTATCTAAACATCAATGTATCTATCAGGAGAAACCAGAACATGTATTGGGATTGAACAAAAACACAGCTCTGATCTAAAGATCAGAGGAGCAGTGTCAGTTTTTTTCTATTCTTTTCCTCACTCTATTAGAACAGTCAAGTATAACCTTGCCTTTTGACATAAGAGCACACGTTTATCAGACGCCAGTGCTCCTAGTTACTCAACAGGGTTCACTATTCTGTTTCAGGTTTAGTGTTCACTTTTCTTGTAAGGGTACACGTTTATCAGACGCCAATACCCCTAGATACTTAGTGACACTAACCTTTAATTATTTTCTGAAAAGAGATAACTTGAAGCACATCATGACATGAGTTTGTCTCCATTTCATTGATGAAGTACCTAGTTTCTCAATGCATTCAATCATTGCTCTGCCATGAGCATGTATGATTCATTATTTTGACACAGTTGCTCATATGATTTTCAGAGAGTGTTGTTTAAAAAAAATACAAGCTTCCGGGTTTTCTCAACCAACTCAACCTGAGTCTAGACAATATCAGATATAGAAAGATTCCAAAAGACATGGTATGTACTAATTGGTTGAGAACTATTAATAGTGTTTCACGATCCTTTTTCATTGAGTTTTATTTTTAATCTCTAAGGTTCATTAAGTTTAAACCCGCAATACATTCAAGGCACATCACTACTTCTTATAGAAGAAGATGACTGATTTTAAAAGCTTTGATAAATGAACTTGACTATCAATTTGACATTATTAAAATTCAGAATTTTCAAAGACTTTCCTGACAGAATGCATGAGACATAATGTAAACGCATATGAGTGAGATTCAAGCATTACCTTAATTAACTCCCCCTGACTATATGCACTCTCCCTATCTATATGCCATGTACGACACTTGTGAATGCAACATGTAGAATTAACACAATGCAGGGAGTTACATGAATTATGCTTATGGGAGTCTAGACTGCTCTATATGAAGACTTGACCCTTAGTACTTGGCGGAGGCTAGCCTCTATGCATGATGTGGGTTTCCAGACAAACATAATTTGTCCTTCTCCCAGTATACCATTTAATATACCATCGGGTCATGCAAAGGAATGCAGTGCAAAGTGCAGTCTTATGTGCATTTTAAGTTTTTTTTTATGACAGTTCTCTAAGCTAGTATATATATGTGACCATGTATGGAAATGAGCATTTTATACATGTGACAGCATGCATGGATCAAATTCCAGCTTTTCAGATTTTTCAGAATGCAATTTGTTTTCAGTGATTATGCATTTTAACAAATATCAAACAACTACAATTGACATATGTATGCATCAAATGTAGACAACCCTTTAATCTCATATATGCACAGATCACCCAGTAAGTGCATGATCAGAAAAGAATGCAAATGGCAGGTGTAGTTATGGACATGTATGCATGAGATCTTAATTGACATATTAATCATGATGTTCAGCTAAAAGAAAATTCAGGTGAACAAGCATTTAAACAGCAGAGTTGGGGTTTTACCTTACTTGAGCGCCTTGATTTATTAAACCCCTTTTTTATTCTCCATCCCAAGGCACTCCTGCAAACAACATCTCATTTTGCATTCTTAGGAACCCAAGTCTCCTTGGGTCCTCTAGTGACAATAGTACCTTTGAATGGTGCTCTCCTCATTTCCAACACTTGAGAATCATCGAACCTCATCAAATAACAGTTAGACATGGAATGTCCTAACTGTCCACAGTAATAACACGAGATAACAGATTTTAAATTCTTTTTATGTACATTGTCATAAGCAGGATATCTACGTGCATTAATGTGAAGAATTCTGTTATGTACATGAACATGTTGTTTTCCATAACTTGCCGACCAGCATTCAGAAGCTCGGTGGCCAGGTTTTTCACATTCAAAACATCCAAGATTTTCTCTCTTAAGACTAGATTTATTTCTACCAAAAACACTCTGATTTGCAGGGAATTTTATATTTTCAGAAAATATTTTTCCCTGAGTATGCCAACAGTCCTTGACTGTATGGCCATGTTTTTCACAATGAGAGTAGATAGAGAAGGTTCTTCCATGAGAACCTAACCAGCATTGTGCAGCAGCATGTCTTACCTTACCATATTTAAAGCATGTGATACTCTTTTTCTTAGTGTGTAGGTGAAACATGAAAAGTGGGGAGAGGAACATGTTGGTTCTTTTTTTTTCTTTTTCTTTTGAGCAGATGATTGATAACCAGGAAGGTTCTGAGGGCTGTGAGAAGTTGAGCTAGAAACAAAGGAAGTTTGAACTTTGTTTTTAAAACTCTTTTTATTTGAAGGGTTATAGCCCAACCCTTCCTTCAGAAAATTAGCCTTTGTTCCTAGAATCTTGTCCAGATTATCTTTTCCGTCCACAAATTTTGACAAGGAATTATTCAAATCCTTAATTTCATTTTTCAGAGAAACGATGTGTATTTCATAACTGGCAATCTCTTGTTCATTGCAATTTACACATTCGCTTAGCACCTTGTTTGCAGTTTTATATTCCTCAACTTCATGTTCCAGATTTCTCAATTTTTCAGATTCTTCAATGTAAACATATTTTCCTTTTTCTAAGAAAAGAAGTTTCTCTGACATAGCAGTGTTCAACTGCTTCAATCCTTCAACCTCTTTAGTTAATTTGTCATTTTTTGATTTCAGATTTTCAGTTTCTTCAACAGAGCCTTTATCAATTTTCATTGAGCTCATTTTATCATTCAGCTCTTCCTCTATCTGTTCAATCTTCAGAATCTTGTTTAACAGATCTCTGTTTTCTTCCTTTAGGGAAACAATTAACTCCTTCTGCCATTCTAAATTTGAGTGAAGATTTTCATTTATTTCCCTGAGAAATGGACAATCATTGCATGCAGATTTACCAGAACATATTGTTTGAGCCTGGAGTTTTTCACATTGTTTCCTAAGGCATTCATTTTCAGATGTTAGAACATCCAATTCAGAGCTAATACATTCAAATTCTTTCAACAGTTTTTCATTATGAACTAAATTATTAAAATGAACTTGATCATCATCAATCGAGCTAAGTTTTTCTTTTAGTTCAGAAATTTCACATACAAGTTCTTAATTTTCTTCTTTAAATAAGCCAATTTGTTTCTTAAGCACTTGGACTTCAGACAAGCATGCATCATAGGATTGTTTCCGTTTTAAGCAATTTTCACATGAGGACTCTAAACTATTCAGATCAATTTTCTTTTTTAATTTTTTATATTGTTTTCTTAACATCTCATGTAACTCAAGTAACTCACCATATGCACCCTGCCAATCATCTAAAGTATAATTCTCAAAGAGGTTTACCTCATCATCATCCTCTTTTTCATTTTGGCTGCCACTTTGATTACTTCCGTTAGCCATCATGCAGCTGTCCTCATTTCTCCTCTGAGCTAGTTTCAGCTTATCCAGAATGTCCTTAGCGGACCTGCAGTCATGAAAACAAGAATGTAGGGCCTTGTCAGTAGCTTCTTTCATTATATTCAATACTCTCTGATTCTCTCCATGCCTTGATCTATGACTGTCAGTCCATTTGGATTCTTTCTTTGGTAGTCTGTGAGGACCGTGTGAAATTAACTTCCACAGATCCGGATCAATCAGTTTCACATAGTTATGGAGATTGCTAACCCACAAGTTAAAATCAGAGCCATTGAAAACCGGTGGAGAACCCATGGAATAAATCGGCAAACATATCAATGCACCAGAGGGTAAGTTCAGAAATACACCAAAGATGACAGGATCCTCTGCAGATCATTGGATCTGATCAGTCAGAGACCCGCTCTGATACCAATTATTGGGACGGTGCGATTAATACAGAGGGGGGGTGAATGTATCCCTCTACAATATTGCCCCACTTTTAAAACAATCAGAGTCAAGGAATGGAAATCAACTGATCTCTTCCAAATAAGAAATTCAAAGAAACATTTGATCAATCAGTTGAACTGCTAACAATACTGGTGGTACCTGATCAAGTCTAAGCCGAAGACGGAACTATGCAAACCAGACTCACTTAGCAAAACATATAATGCTCAAGGTCACTTCAGATAGAAACAAGAATGCTCAGACAACCTGTGAAATAGGTAGAAGACAAGGGGCAAACGCACAAGGCAAATCACGGCATAGTAGATTTTTTAGGTGGTTCGGTCCTCCAGACCTACGTCCACCCCTCACTCCAAACCGGAGTGAGGCTTCCACTAGCAAATGCTAGAACCGCAGACTCAGTCTGCAAACAGACGCTGCCTAATAGCTTGACCAGAGGAACACACTCCTCTCTTCCTCCAGACTGGAGGGAAACCACTAGTGACATCCCGTCACTAGCAACCAGAGACCGAAGTCTCTCTTCCTCTGAAACCCAGAGGGAACCCACAAGTGACACCCAGCCACTTGCAACCGGAGACAACAATTCTCCCTTCTTCTGAAACCCAGAGGGAAACCACAAGTGACACCTAGTCACTTGCAAACTAGAGGTCATGGACCTCTTTTCCTCCACACCAGAGGGAACCACTAGTGACACACAGTCACTAGCAAATCGGAGAACAAATCTACCTTCTCCTGAGACCACAGGAGGAACCCCGATCCCAAACAAGGGAAACAAAAAACACTGAGAATATGAAAAGAACAAACGAAAAAAATAATAAGAGAAACAAAAACATATATAGCTCCGAAGAGCACAATGACTGTGGATTTGATCCACGAGTCAATTCATCATCAGATCTTCAGGATGCACTGGCTGCACACTCTTTCTCCTTCTCATGATTTTCTTCTCTCTCACTCTGGCTCTCAGCTTCTTCTTCACTCACTGACTACCTCTCTTCTTCTTCTTCTTCTTCTTTTCCTTCTTCTGCTGCTCTCTGCCTCTCTACTGCTCTCTTCTTCTTCTTCTCTCACGATCTCACTACACGATCTGTCTTCTTCTGAGGAAGAAGCTTCGTATTTATAGAGCCTCAGAGATAGGGCGTGTGTAGGGCTTGTGCCCCCTTTATCCAGAGATAACCTCAGATCACGTGCCAGGTGCTAACCTCGGATCACGTGCCCAGACATCTGCCAGTTTAATAACAGAGTTACTTCAGTCAATCAAGCAGAGATAAAGCATTATGTATGAAACAACCAATGTATAGACATGTCACAAGGAAGTGTATAGACATGTATGCATTGTTAGGATTATATAGACTTTGTTGAGAGAGATGCACACATGCACATAGGAAAGTATGTACATTGACGATGAGTGCACAGGCAAGCCATCAACGAGTGTACATACTTTGTGATGAAAGATGCACAAATGCATATAGGAAAGTATGTACATTGACAATGAGTGCACAGGCATGTTGTCAAGCAATGTACAGACTTTGCTACCTAGCGTTAATGCATGAATGCATCATGTATAGACTTGATGAACTGGCGCATGGACATAACAGCAAAGGATGCATAGACTTGTGTGTGCGTGCATGCTACAAGGCAGTGTATGGACTTAGCGTGCATACGACAATGATGTACAGACTTGCTGGTGTGTAATGAAGTATGCATATATCACAGTAAGCACAGCACGAATGAATGCATGTACACGCCATTGAAGAATGTACAGACTTGTGTTCATGCAGCAACAGGACTTGTATAGACTTGGTAAGATGATGCATGAGCAAGCCACCGATCGAGTGTACATACTTTGCGTGCATGTGACAACAATGTACAGACTTGCTGTAATGATGCACAAACATAGCCGCAAGGAATGTATAGACTTAGAAAATGCGTGAAGCACACGATGTATGGACTTGCCAAAAGACGTGATGCATGAACTTAACTGAATGCACTACGTATGCGCATGAATGTATAGACTTGCTAAGGTAACTGAGCAATCGTGTGCAGACTTAGTATGTGTGCGAAGCTCATCAATGTATAGACTATACATATGCATGAAGAAGTGACGATGTATAGACTTGGCCAATGTACAGACTTAGTAGCGAGATGCACACACATGCTGTCAACAAGACGATGTACAGACTTGAGGAACGATGCATGCACAAGACGATGTACAGACTTGGTCTTGCGACCACGGGCTGTACAGACTTTGAGAAACGATGCATGCACAAGGAATGTACAGACTTTGTCTTGAGTATATGAAGCATGATGTGATGTGCAGACTTGATCGATGCATAGACTTTGTGTGCATGCGAAGGACGTTGTACAGACTTGCCACCAGGAGTTGTATAGACTTGAATGTATTGACATGCTATTGAAGAATGTACAGACTTTGAAGCATGCATGGAAATGTTGCACTGACTATGTGGACTAGCAAACAAGAGGTGCACCAACTTTACAGTAACCTGTAACGAGAAAACCTTGCACTGACTTCGTAACATAGCATGAGACCTAAACATAGCATGAATGTACAGACTAGCCACTAAGGAATGTGCAGACATGCATACATGCACAATGAATGCACCGATGCAGTGTATGCATATGACAGAAATTGGACCGATGCAGTGACAAATAATGCAATGAGATGAATGTGCCCACTCTCAACTCAAACAATCAATCTTGATCATATTGCTTGCTGACATCAAAACAATTCATACTCATACTGAGTACATGAAACATAAATCAAGCTTTGCACCGAGCATGTTTTAGCCTCTTGAACTGATGCGTCGACGCTGCTATCCCATGGCGTTGACGCATTGAGGGGTATGGACTAACTTTGCACATGCAGACAACGCATTCATATGCCCAAAGTAGAAAACACATCTTGATATGCAATGCAATGTGCTAGATAAAGGACTGAGCATGCAACCATATGCATCGACCTTAAATCATGCACAAAACAATTTATGCACATCAGCTAAAAACATCATCAAGGCATATGGCATACAGATCAAGCACTCAATTGAAGATTAACCAAGTGATGACACTAATGTTGCTATCATAAAAACATCACTGCATCATCAAGGCACAAGGGGCACAACACGGTCGACCGACCCATTTGGTCCGGTCGACCAGTCACGGCGGAAAACTGGTAGAACCGAGCCCTAACGCCCGATTCCACGCCCCGTCCGATTCCGATCGAAGGGGAAAATAACCACAATCACAATACTGACCTTCCACACCCCAGAAACATGGACACGGATCCCACAGGGTGTCCGGGACACCCGCGATGCCATAGGTCGGTCATTGGGTCCCAACCGGACCGACCAGGACTCAAAACGGGAAAAAATATAGTATTTCGGTCGACCTGAGCCCTGGGGTCGGTCGACCGAACCTGGGTGGTCGGTCGACCGGACTGACGACGAACCCAACACGGTCCCACAGGCACTGGCCGGTCGATCAACCCATTTGGTCCGGTCGATCGGTCACGGCGGAAAACTGGCAGAACCGAGCCCTAACGCCCGATTCCACGCCCCGTTCGATTCCGATTGAAGGGGAAAATAATCACAATCACAATACCGACCTTCCACACTCCGGAAGGGGTCAAAATAATTCACAAACCTATTGACATGGGCAATTCCACCGAATTGACCCTAATAGAGTCACCGGGGTTCTCGAGCTCGTACTGGCCCCAAATGACAACCAATTGACACAAAATCAGTGGATCCGGAATGTTGACATTCCTGGGGTTCGATTGATACCAACTGATCTAAAAACCATCACCATTTTTTGGCGAATCCTGTGAACACCACAAAAGCATGATTTTCCCGAACTTGAAAGAAACCCACTCGTATGCTCACCGTTCGGCGTGAAACTTCGAGGGAACGTAGAAGAGAAGTAGGTGATCTATTTCGTTACCTCCACCGAAGAAATCATGCGCCGAAGCGACTAATCCACACCGAAAATGCCAAATCACGAACCGCACCATCTCGGAATCCACCGAGGGATCGCGACTCGCCACGCTCAAACCGTTGCCCCATTCCGCGTCCCGATCACTCCATCGTGTCCTCGCCTCGGCCATCTCCGGAACGGTGGGCACCCCGCGTCGAACTGCCCAGAGAGGAGAGAGAACGAGAGAGAGAAAGAGAGGTGAGAAACGAGGGAGGAGAGAGGGTGGAGAAGATTAAATAGAAAGGAAATTAGGAAATTTTCCTAATTTTTGAAAATTTGATAATTGACCCGAAAATACACTAATTCAGAAAAATAAGGAATAATAGCCGAAACGATCCTCTCAAAGAGTACATCGCAGCTGTAACGTCCTCAAGTCGATGAACTAAAGAATAAACTCACTACAGGGTTCCGTAACTTGTACGAGAGGAAAACCCACATGGATCGTAAAACTCAACTCAGGACCCACAAAAGCAATCTGAAACTCTCTGAAAAGGATATGAAAGACCTAATAAGAATCTAATAAGGATCCAGGGCATTACACCGACCTTCCTTAGCGCCCTCCTTCTCTTAGAAGAAAGAGAGTGATATATACAGCTGCTCCAAGAGTTCCAAGATTGTTTTGCTTGAGACTACGATGAGATGCCAGGCCTCAACCCTGAAGTGGCTCAACAGATCTTGGCCATCGACTCCAAAGCCGAACCGGTGAAGCAATCACCTCGGCGGATGAGGCCAGAATTGATAAGCCAAATTTGCAAAGAAGTCGACAAGCTCATGGACGTCGACTTCATAGCGAAAAACCAATACACCACTTGGCTGGCCAATATTGTGCCTATCAAAAAGAAGAATGGCTAGATCAGAATATGGGTGGACTTTCGGGATCTAATCAAAGCATGCCTGAAGGATGACTTCCCAGTGCCCATCACTGAAGTCATATTGATGCCACTACTGGTCACGAAGCCCTATCCTTCATGGATGGGTCATCCGGGTACAACCAGATATGGATAGCCGAGCATGATAGAATTCATACGGCTTTTCGATCACCCAAGGGGATATTCCAATATAAAAGGATGCCTTTTGGCCGCAAAAATGCCAGAGCCACTTATCAAAGGGAAATGACGAAGATATTTGATGAACTGCTCTATGACAAGGTCGCATGCTACATCAACGATTTGGTTGTCAAGACCAGGAAGAAGGAAGATCACCTGAGTGACCTCAGGGTTATATTCCAAAGGCTCCGGCAATACGAGCTGAAGATGAACCCGTTGAAGTGCACCTTCGGCGTTTCCAGTGGGAAATTTCTGGGCTTCATTGTCTGATATCGGGGAATTGAAATAGACCCCTCCAAGATAAAGGCCATTCAGGAGTTACCTCCTACAAAGAACCTAACGAAATTATAGTCATTGCAGGGCCGATTAGCCTATATCTGCAGGTTTATATCCAACCTATCCGGGCGATGTTAGCCATTCCATAAGCTGATGATGAAAGATACGCCGTTCGGTTGGAATCAAGAATGCTAAAAGGCTTCGACCTGCTGAAGGAGTGTTTGAAGACCCCGTCGGTACTGAGGGCACCTGTCAAAGGGCGGCCATTGATTCTCTACATAGCTGCCATCGAATATTCACTAGGGGCAATGCTGGTCCAAAACAATGACGAAGGGAAAGAGCAAGCGCTCTACTACCTCAGTCAAAGATTGGTCGGGGTGGAAGGAAAATACACCCTGATCAAGAAAGTTTGCCTTATCTTGGTCTTTGCAGTCAAGAAAATGAGGCATTACATGCTCTCGCATGAAATACAGTTGATATCAAGAGCTGATCCGGTCAAGTACCTCTTGTCCCAGCCAGCACTGAAAGGGCGACTGGGTAAATGGGCCGTCATTCTGATGGAATTTGATATTACATATGTGCCGCAAATGGCCATTAAAGGCCAGGCAATAGCAGATTTTTTTGCAGCACACCCTGTGCCAGAAGTTTCCCCTCTAATCATGGAGCTTTCGGAGGATGAAACATTAGAAGTGAATCAAGTCCGTCAGGCTGTATGACAGCTGTATTTTCATTGGGCATCCAGAATGGAAACATCCCGACAGGGGCAAACAAGGATAAGGGTTGGAGCAAGCATCATCCTCAAATCCCCAGAAGGAGAAGTGTTGCATACATCATGCTCGATCAACAAGCCATGCATAAACAATGAAGCAGAATATGAAGCCTTAATCATCGGTCTTCAGATTGCCCTCCATATGGAGATTCAAATACTGCAAGTGTTTGGGGATTTGATGCTAATTGTCAAGCAGATACAGGGGGAATTCGATGTTCGAAAGCCTGGGCTACTCCCTTATTGTGCCAAGGCAAAGAAGCTCATGGGGCAATTCTACTTCATCGAGATAGGCCATGTCGGCCGAAGCTAAAATGCTCAGGCAGATGCATTGGCAAAATTAGCAAGCTCACTGGCAGTCCCGCCAGGTGAATCTATTAATATAACAGTCATAAACAGGCACTAGGTTCCTAGCATGATAGAGGAGCCAGGGGAAGAAGAATATGAAGCTGCAATTGCATAAGTAATCGGCTCTCCTGACTGGAGAGAGCCTCTGATGCAGTGGTTTAAACACCAACGATTGCCCAAGCAAAGGGAAGAAAAGATCAGATTGATCAGAATAAAGGACTCCTATGAAGTTAGGAATGGAACCTTGTTCCGGATTGTGGCAGATGCCAAAAGAAAGGTCCTCCGTCGATGTCTATTTATGGAGGAGGCGTGGATGATCATGAAGGAAGCTCATGCCGGATCAGCTGGTGCCCATCACGACGGACCGAAGATGAAAATTGAAATCAAGAAGCTGTGATATTACTGGTCAACTATGTTCCATGACTACTGCAAATATACCAAGCCGCGTCATAAATGCCAGCAACATACTGCAATCCCAAGAAGACCCTCAATACAGTTGCATCCAATAGTGCCCAACTGGCCTTTTGCTCAATGGGGCACTGATGTTGTGTGCCCACTGCCCACGTCTTCATCAGGATGCATATATATTCTAGCAGCAACAGATTACTTCTCCCGATGGGTAGAAGTTGTGGCTCTAAGAGAAGTGACAGGAGAAATCATGGTTAGATTTGTCCGTCAAAACATCATATTCCGATTCGGTGTGCCCGATCAGATTGTCTCCGACAACGGAAGCCACTTCCGGAACCAGAAGGTCTACAAACTAGCCGATATATTCAAGATTCATTGGAGGACATTTACTATGTATAACCTACAAGCAAACGGGTTAGCGGAAGCCTTCAACAAGACACTATGCACACCTCTTTCCAAGATGGTCAGCTCTAGTAAGAAGGATTGGGAAGACAAGATGTATGAAGCACTGTGGACGTACCGCACCGTGTACAAGACCCCGACAGGTTGCTCACCTTTTTCGGTGGTGTATGGCTCAGAAGAAGTCATCCCAATAGAGCTGGAGATATCCTCATTGAGGGTTGCAATCCAGTACGAATTGGTCGAAGATGGCCAAACCAATATAGAAAAAAGACTAGAGGAACTCTCTGATTTGGAAGGACAGCAGCTTAAAGCCTAGCAAAACATACAGGTCTATTTGGCCCGTATGGCCCGCGCCTTTGACAAGCTCGTCAAAGAAGGAGAATTCAAGAAAGCAGACCTAGTCATGGTCAAACGAAAAGAAGTCATGGCAGCCAATCCCAAAGGCAAATTGAATGAAAATTGGATAGGACCTTACGTGGTCCAGAAGGTTTATGAAGGCGGTGCTTATGTTGTCGTCAATCATCGGGGGGAAGTTCAATTTCCACCCCTCAATGGGAAACACCTGAAGCTGTACCATGCGCCGCTTCCTCAGTTCGGTGATCAACCGAAACCAATACCCCACAATGAACAAGATTGTATCTCGGAGCTCTTGTAATGAGTCACCAAAACCACTTAACTCGGTGCCCATGGCCTTCCGAGGTCTTAACCGAGGGGTACGACCTAGACCTTTTGGCTAAGTTGGAGAAACTCAAACTCCTTGCGTCAGTGCGATCCCAACATCGATGAACCACTTAACTCGGAGCCCATGGCCTTCCGGGGTCTTAGCCGAGGGGTACGATCTAGACCTTTCGTCTAAGTCAGAGAAACTCGAACTCCTTGCTTCGGTGCCATCCCAGCATTGATGAACCACTTAAGTCAGCACCCATGACCTTCTGGGGTCTTATCCGAGGGGTACGACCTAGACCTTTCGTCTAAGTCAGAGAAATCCAAACTTCTTGCGTTGGTACGATCCTAGCATTGATGAACCATTTAACTTGGTGCACATGGCCTTCCGGGGTCTTAACCGAGGGGTACGACCTAGACCTTTTGTCTAAGTTAGAAAAACCTAATTTCCTTGCATCGGTATAGTCCCAGCACTGATGATACCATCAATCCAACGCCCATGACTTTATGTCTCGGCCGGAGGTAATGTCCTGGACTTTTCTTCTAAGCTAGATATACCCAATCCCTTTGCATTGGCATAAACCCAATGTCAATGATACTACTATATCCTTGTAACTTGGTCCCACCGTGATGACTCATGTTAACACAAACTCAGTGTCGATGATGCAAGAGAAAAAAAGAGAGAAGGGAAAAAATGATAAAAAAATAAAAAAATAAAAAAAATGAGAGACAAGGAAGCGATTCCTTAATCCTTTCAACTCGACACCCACCGCCTTCTGAAGTCTTAACCGAGGGGTACGACCTAGACCTTCCGTCTAAGTCGGAGAAACCTGAATTCCTTGCGTCGGTGCGATCCCAATACCGATAAACCACGTAACTCAGCGCCAATGGCCTTCCGGGGTCTAAACCGAGGGTACGACCTAGATCTCCCGTCTAAGTCGGAGAAACCTAAATTTCTTACATCGGTGCAATCCCAGTATCGATGAACCACTTGACTCGGTACCTGTGGCCTTTTGAGGTCTTAGCCGAGGGGGCCAGGCTTAGACCTTTCGTCTAAGCCAAATAAACCCAATTCCTTGCGTTGGCATGAACCCAATGCTGATGATACCACTCGGGTTGGTACCGGCCTCTCATACAGGACCAACCCATCCATCCCACCGTGATGATCAATACAACCCAATGGCTTAGACCTTCTATCTAAGACCAAATAAGCCAGATACCCTTGCGTCGGTATAGACCCAATATCGATGATATCATCTTGATTGGCGCCTAACTCTCGGTAGGCACCAATCGATATAGCTCGCAGCCGAGACCGTTTGTCTAAAGCCGAAGATGTTATGCCCCGATATCAACAGCCTATCGGGCAGGATGTAGCACCCGTAGGTCCCGCTCCCTCGTCCCTTGTTCGCAACACCCGCGAGCGGGGGGCATTTGTTGGTAGTAAAAAAAAGAAAGAAAGGAAAATGACCAAAGTATGAAAGGGCCAAACAATGAAGGGGCCAAATGAGATGGGCCAATTTCGATGGGCCAACTGCAATAGAAGAAAGAAGGCAAACGGGCCAAAGGAATAAAAGGCCCATGGGCCACATGCAATAGAAAAAGGGCGCGCTAGGGTGCAAAGGAAAAGGAGAGGGATTTTCAAAAATAAAAGGAAAATAGGAAGAAAATCCCACGCACAGTACCTTGTGTCTGTGTCTCTCCACGCGATTTTCCCTCTCACGAAGGGCATTGAATGCCTGTTGACGTCGTCGAGAACGCGCTCCTCCTCCGCACGACAACGCCAGGCGCGCACGCCCTCTGCCGGCCGGCCGCGCCACGCAGGGAGAGGGAGATCTCACCTGCTCCGTCGGGCCGTCAATAGTAGCAGCCACGGTGCCCCCATGCAAATCAACGAAGCAGCAGCAGCCACGTTAGCCCCTACAAATGAGCCACGACAGCAGCAGCACTAGCAGTAGCCGTGGTAGCAGAAAACAAGAAAAAGAAAGAAAGAAATTTAGGAGGCTTTCCCCCCAAACAAGGGCCCCAGCCCCCTATAAGAAGAGCCCTCTGGTGGAGACTCGCCCCTTGGATTCCTGATAGAAGTTTCTTATGGAACCTCTTCGAAAGCCGTTGAAGCCCACCTGAAGTCCCCGAAGTTCCTGCAGAAGGAGAAGAGAAGAAAGAGAAGAGAGCCTGAAGCAAAAAAAAGGGAGCGAGAGAGGGAGTGAGAGTGTTTGAGAGCCATCTGTAGAATGATGGATTTGTTTGTATTTCTTTCTCTTTTCTCTCTTTACTATTTACAAGGCTTTGAATATAGCCTAGATGTAGTTAGTCTTCCATAAATAAAAGACATACATGGCTCTTGACCCTAATGTTCTTCGTATTCGCTATATAAGCTTATGTCTTCCCCCCGTATACTTGATGCTCTGTAGTTGTTTAGCTCTTTCTTTTCTCATATTAGATAGGGTGATTTCCTCTTTAGTTTAAAAATGGCGTCTATATAGCGATGTATCTGTCAGCTCGGTGACCACTGCCCCGGGATTCACTCATACCCCTGGGTGTCGCTCCGGGTTGCCCACCACCGGGCACCCACATGGTTTTCTTCCTTCATTTTGAAGTCATACCGATATCGCTCTCAAAACCCCACCTTGGGATTTGGCCAATTTCATGGCCATGATGCCAAAGGGGTGAGAAACATGGGATTTAATCCCAAATCGATCGTTTTCTTCGTAAACTTCAACTTCCGGAGTCTTGATCACTCTCGGATCCTCGGGACTCACTTCCTTATAGTGTGGTCCCCGGGTGACCTCCTTTGAAGGGTGAACATTGACGGCCATATAGCTCGATGAGAATCTAAGTCCACATCTCAGAAATGAGATCTTGGCAGCCCGTGGGTCATTGGAGTCCCTTGTAGGCTAGTCCTTGGGTTGTCCGTGCCCAATTCGGGTTATAGGATGTTGCCACTTTCGTGCGTATCCTTGGGTGTTGCCACTTCCGTGCACACCCTTTTTATTCTGGGGCCATCTCAAAATTCCTCCGTGGATGTGTACCTGATTAAAATCCCCCCAAGGCTTCGGGTCTAGGCGAGGTGCTGTCGGATTTTCACCGGACAATTTGAAGATTAATGACTCACGAAGAACGATGACGAATGGACCTTAAGTTTAGAAAACTGCTGAAACCAAGATGAACAAACAAAAGAAAACTGATACATTGGGACCTTGATCTAAATGACTATTAAAAGTGAAGATGAACATCCAAAAAAGAAAGCAGATTCTCAGATCAAAAATAGAAATTTATAATGGGCAATTGCATGTGTTGTGTGCCTTGCATATGTTTATGTTTTTGATGATAACTAAACATTATATATGCTTGTATA
Source organism: Amorphophallus konjac (assembly GCA_022559845.1). Taxonomy (NCBI): domain Eukaryota; kingdom Viridiplantae; phylum Streptophyta; class Magnoliopsida; order Alismatales; family Araceae; genus Amorphophallus; species Amorphophallus konjac. Next base: position 147,733,487 of record CM040121.1, read on the forward strand.
TGTTTTTGATATTAGTGTAAACTCATGATCTTGGCATGTGTTACATTGAGCATCTGTGCTCTATATGTTCAAATTTGGTTGAGATGGTAAACGGATTTTGAGGCTCATACATGATGTTTGATTGCATTTCTATTTGGAGTCGATTTTTGGTTGAAGAAAACTTAGGTTCTCCAATGGTTTTCAAAGCCTACTCTGAATGAACAAGTTCTTTGTGCTATCATTGATGCATATACTTAATTGGCTTTCTCATGCAAACCTTGGAATAAATGAGCCTGAATGAGATTTTCATGGTGTCTAAATGCATGGATCATGAAGATTGTTTTTGGTTGAGTTCTAGCTTGAACTTCATGTGAACCTCGGTTGAATTGGTTAAATGGTGCTCAACCTTGTTCGTATGCATAGCTATGTAATCTTGATCTTTAGTTGTGCATGATAAGGTTTTCATGTGTGTGGTTCATGCTTATGCTACTTGGGATAATCAAGCTAGCAAAGTGTTTTAGACTCATCGTGCAATACTTGTTGAAAACTTGATGATCTTTCATGTATAACTCTCTTGAAGTACTGTGATTGCAAGTTGTTTACTCATCCCATGAGAAGCTTGGTAGAAGTTGGCCAAATTGGCGCACACACCTTGTTTATATTCATTGCAATATGTTCTTGATGTTAGGTGTGTTACCCGTGCTTTCATAGGGTTTTCATGCTTATTCATGAGGGGTTTTATATGATTGAAATTGGTTTGTGGTTTCAATTCAAACCTTGATTGTATTTGGCCTCATGATATATTGACTTGTTGTTTTAAATCACATGGCTATTGATTTCATGAATATGCGGGTAAAAATGTGCTTGTTCAATAGTTTTCATGATCATACTTCATGTATTTATTCACTTGGAGTATTGGGCTTAAATCTCACATTTTGTCCTTGATTTTGATACTTATGGTAATTGGGTATTTCCTTGGTTTTGTAGGTTAAGATCCTTAGTATATATCCTCCAAGATCAAAGGAGCTTGATCACTCTGAGTTTATTGGGAAACTAAGGATCAAAGGGACTGAACTCTGCACTTATTGGCTTGTCTGCAGAGTTCGGTCGACCGAACTGGGGAGTTCGGTCGACCGAACTTCCCAGAGCTGGTGGCTTTCAGCTTTGCAGAAGTTCGGTCGACCGACCCCAACTTCCAGTCGACCGAACCCGATGGGACTCCGAAACGGGCTTCACGAATCTCTTTCGAAACCCATTAAAACCTATCCAAATGGATCCTAAACTTACCCCCTTTTCCCCTAGGGTTATGATACATATCTTAGGGGGTTCTTGAAGGGTTTTAGTATGGGTTTATTGGTCTTTTGCACTCTTCTATATATATACATATGAGAGCTTTGAATTTCAACAAGGAGAGATACCCTAATGAGCTTATTTTCTATCTTGTAGGAGAAGAAGGTCAAAGAGGAGAAAAGGAGGACTTGGAAGGTGGATTTCATCTACTCTAAGGAGTTTCTAGAGTTTGTGGAAGAAGAAGAAAAGGAGCGGATCGACGAGAGGAGCAAGAGGACGCAAGAATCGCCATCATCCAACTCGAGAGTCAAGCATCAACATCCATTAGCTTTGGATATCAAAGGGGGAACAACACCTACATTCTATTCCTGTCTATTTGTGATGTTTGTCATGGATTTTATTTCGATCTGAGCATATCTTGAGTATTTGTGTTTATTTACCGAACTAGGAAATACACTGTGTGTGTATGACCGTCCGCGTACGGTCGTGTGTCTATTGTGCTGCGGTTGTTGCAGCATATAATGCCCCGAAAATTTATAGAATATTTCTAAACTTATTTAAATATTTTCTGGGAATTTTTAAAGGCCGAAAGAGATTAATAAATGAATTTCTGGGTTAAATAAGTCATCCATTAACCTAGACTATTTAAATGAAGCCCAAAGGATTTAAGGCTCAAGCCTATGAAGTTTGGCCCATATTCTAGAGGGTTAATTAGCTTATTCACGGAATATAAGGATAAATACTAACTATTAAGATAATTAAGTGGATAAATGAAGAAAAGAGTTTGAATTAAATTCAAATTCGGCACCCAATGATAATGGCGGTCTATCGTAAAATCGCTAGAAGAAGGGTGGCGGTCCAGTCTTCAACCGCTAATTCCTATCAGTTTCGTGAGTTGAAGAAATTGCAAAAAGATTAGATTTTTAACGTTTATCTTCCAAGAGACAGAGGTGGGACGACTAGTAAACATCTTAAGGACTCTCAGAAGACGATCTAAGGTTTAAAAAGGACTCTAGGATCATTCTAATCCTCAAACCCTAGCCAAACCATATAAATAGACCCTACATTTGACCTGCGTGACCCCTACATTTGGCTCGCGAGGAATCAAGGTAAGGCGGTATTATTTTGGGTAGGTTCTTTAGAATTTTTTATTCCCAATACATAGGACTAACATCCTTCAAAATTTCATACTAGGAGATCAAGCACACAAGGAGTTAAAGGCGCTCAAAGTTGTTGGTTCCACATTAACGACCTAGGAAACTGTGCAAAAGTTCGGTGAAGATCAAGGGGTTAGGGAACCAAATCCAGGTAATTAGCATTAATGCCTTTAGAACTTTTTGTTCCCCTTAATGTCTTCTTCTTACACTCCAAATTTCACATCCGTAGGTCAAGAGAGTAAGGAGTTAGAGCAGCTTCAAGTTGCTGATTTACCACAGGAAGTGCAGAATTAGGATTAACTACCAGTCCGAAATTCCAAGCCTAAAAGCCTTAACAGAGGTAGGTCATCTCATGACCGGCTAAAATATCATTCTAGGATTAAAAGCCCTCTCATTGCACTTGATTTCATTAATTGTGTATGGAGAATTTCATGTTTTAATAGGATCTATACATTCATGCATATTCTTAGCCCTAAATAAGTTAAGAGGAACTTCCTTGTTGATTCACAGAAAACCCATGCATAATGTTAGCGTAACCTTCATTCTATCATGATAAGGAAGTTTATATATGTTGATTTCCAGACATGATGTGTTTTAGTCATAGTTTCTTTTTATTTATTTAAGTTTACTATCAGACTTGATCTAGCGGCCTTGTCTTCGACCGCCAATATTTTGAAGCGGCCCTACGATAAACCGCTAGACACCCTGTAAACTCGATTTTTACAAAACCTATGGCGGACCATAAATAGACCGTTAAAGTTTCTCGGGTGACCTTACGATCAACCGCCAACTGTTTGTAACGGTCTATAATAGACCGCTAGTGTTCTGTTTTATGTCAACGCGAGATAGATTTAAGAACAACCTATTTAACTTATAAATAAGGTTAGATGTCTATGTTTGTTCTAACCTGTTTTATGTTCTGAGTTTTAGTTACTGATTTATAACCGTGATTTCATGTTCTTTATGGTACTTAAGATTATTTTAAGCATATGATAATTTTATGCCCAAAACCATATAATTTTGTATTAAATTATTGTTTCAATGCTATATTGACGAGTTTTAAACGTTGGTTTACCACAGAATATATTCTCTTCTTATCTCAGAGTCAATTCTGTAAGTTCATGACATATATTCCGGTATATCACCATAAGTTATACTTTTGCACATTAGGAACATAATCTTGGACTTGATGACCTCTCCTTTTGATATTCCTTCTAATGGACTAGAAAATCTTGTTTCAAGGCCTCCGTAATTCTCCGTGAGCATGGGATTCCTACTAGGACGCCGAGTTGGTTGTACCATTGAAGCCCATTGTCTAGAAAGCACTTTTACTGGTGTTTTGTATTTCTGAAACTTAGCAACCTTATTGTTGACCACCAGAGACCGCTAGCGGACCTTCATGAGACCGCTAATGGATCCTTGACGGTTTTTTTTTTGACCGCTAGAGATTCCAGATAATCTGTTTAAATATCGAACAGTCTTGTCATTAACGGTCTAGAGCTAGACCGCTTTCTACATGAAACGGCCCCGTTATTGAGCCCTAAATTTTCTGAGTACTGTTAACCCAAGGTTGGACCCAAGGGTTAATATTCATATGTTCCTAGATGGACTATTGATTATCTAGAACCTGTCACACTATTTCAAAGATATTTAAGTAATTTTTGAAAGTTAAAGAATGTGCCATTATGCTGTCGATTTATTTCCATGGCATAACCTAGATATTAATGCATTTCTTGAACCCTCATATTCATATTTTGAGCATTCTTTTATTGACATCATTTCGTGAAATGCTTGTACATTATTGGCCCAACTTGATAGCTATATATGTGGAAGTAGCTTGATTTATACTTGAAGATACAGTTCGAGCATTGATTGTGTTCAAGGGCTCTATGCTAGTCCCATCGGCTGATTGTCAGAAACATACTATATAAACCATGGGGTATGATGCTACTGGCGTCGCATTGCGCTGGGAGTACTTTCTTTATAAATAAGTGAAAATCCACGGATCACACGGACTTGATACATGAAGTACTTGCTATTAAGCGAAAAGTACTTACTTGCTTGTTACATGACGTTCTAGTACATTCTCGTTACATTCTTGTTCATGAAAGGCCATAATTACATTTTTGCTTGATCATGCTTGCTCAATCATATCTTAACTTGATCTTGTCTTGTTACTTTGGCTTATTCACATGATTTATCACATTCGCATGATTTTACCTTATTCCCTAGAGAAAAAATGTTAATCACTTTAATGTTACCTTCATGTTGATGCGAAGATACCTATTGGACAAGTGTGCTCATTACCTATTTTCCAATCTTTTCAGGAGATGCAAGTAGTTTAGATTCGGATTCGAGTTATTCAAGTGATGGGTCCGAGAGCGAATGAAAGTCACATAAGATTGAGAGAAGACTTAGGAAGTCAAAAATGTCTAGATCGAGTTCATGTAATTTTCTCTTTATTGAGTCAAGTAGATGTAAGAAAGTTGAATAGTTGATGTACTTAGATCATTCTTATTATTAATTAAAGTGAAGGTTTGAGTAAGTTATTGAGCAATTACTTTATGTGATTGTTATTGCGCTCTGGTTATTCTTACTTGCAAGAGGCTTACCATGCCGGCTGTTCACATTTCCCAAGATTATCTTCCGCTGTATTAAAAGCTCGGGGCGTGACAGTTAAGTTGGTATCAGATCCTAAGTCCAAGGACTTAGGGAGAAAAGTCATGTCATAGGATAAGTCCAAGGTTTTAGGACCCATACCTATGAACTAAGGAAGAAATTTCTCCACCCGAGTGAGAATTGGGTAGAGCCCGGGATAAGATAGTAAATTAGCTCTAGATTAATCCCTTTCAAAATTCCACGGGAATTAACACTTTGTTATTTTTCTCAGGTACCTTATTATTATAATGGCTCATCGTGTAGACTGGGATGGTATGCAGCAGACGGTTGTGGGCCTCACTCAGGCACTATAAACTATAGCCCAAGTAGGCATAGGAGCAAGAGCTGGGGACTTGCATCGCAATTTTTGAGGCTTAAATCCTCCACGTTTCTATGGTTCTTCAAATCTAGATGAGGCCGAGAACTGGATCGATGAAATGAACCGTATATTTGACGTAATACAATGTACAGACCAGGAAAAAGTGCGTCTTGTTACTTTTCAACTTAACAAAGATGCACGTACATGGTGGAAGTCGGTTTCGGCACCTCCAGCTGATGCACCACACACATGGGAAGGTTTTCTTACCTTATTTCGTGCCAAGTATTTTTCAGAACATGTTAAGGAAAGAAAAGCTATGGAGTTCGCTTCTCTACGTCAGGGAATAATGACAGTTGCCGAATATGAACTACAATTTTCCAGGCTAGCACCATATGCAACTCATCTGGTCAGTACCGATTTATTGAAGGCCAATCGATTTATGGACAGGTTAAGACCCGGTTTCATTCAACAGCTCGGGACTCAAAATATCCGTACTTATGTGGAGATGGTCCAGCGGGCATATCTCTGTGAGAGGACCTTAGAAAAGATCAAAAAATTAAAGGGCAAAGGTGAAGAGTCAAGCCGACGGTCGGATCGGCATAATAAGAAGGAGAAATTTAGCATCACGGAGCCCTACAAACCCCGTGATAGAAGGAAGAGGTCGAGGAGTGAGAGCAGGAGTAGCTCCCAGAAGAATAAGAAAGTCAAGGAGGAGGAAAAGCAAGTCATGGCGGCTTGCACCTTTTGTCAAAAGTTCGGTCACTCGGTCGAAGAATGCTGGAAGCGTCTCGGTGCTTGTTTAAGATGCGACAGTCGGGAGCATCACATGCCAGACTCGCCTCAATGCCGTTTTAGAAGGATCAATCGTCCAGTGGCGGATGTAAGAGGTAGGCTCGCCTCAATACCGTTTTAGAAGATGATGAAGCGCCCATGGATGGCAGACTTATGGAAGGTACTATTCAAGTTTGTTCCCGTCCTACATTTGTGCTATTTGATACCGGTGCTTCTCATTCCTTTATATCCACGGCTTTCGCAAAAACATTGTCGATTTCCTCAGTTCCCTTACCTTCAGACCTATCTATTACTACACCCTTAGGTTCTAGAACAAACCTTACCAATTACTACCCTAATAGTGAGGTAATAGTAGAAGGTCATAATCTCCCTGCAAACTTAGTATGCGTTGACATGAAAGGTTATGATGCTATTTTAGGGGTGGATTGGCTAGTAGACCATGATGCCAATATCAATTGCCGGAATAGGATAATATCCTTTCGCAAACCAGGTCTTCCAAGATTTTCCTTCCTTGGTATCAAGCATAGGAAACATCCTACTATCATTTTTTCTCTTCACGCTTGCAAACTTATTTTGTAAAGATGTGAAGCTTTTCTTGCTTCCGTAATTGTTACCGAGTCTAAGGAGATCATCTTAGCAGACATCCCAATTGTAAATGAGTTTCTTGATGTATTCTCATCAGATTTACCCAGTATACGACCCGAAAGGGAAATAAACTTCTCTATTGAACTCATCCCTGGAGCAGCACCCGTTTCAATAGCTCCCTACAGGATGTCCCCCACAGAACTTAAGGAACTGAAAAGGTAACTTTAGGAGTTATTAGATAAAGATTTCATTCGACCTAGCACATCCCCTTGGGGTGCGCCCGTGCTTTTTGTCAAGAAGAAGGATGGATCGCTCAAGCTTTGTATTGACTACCGGCGACTGAATCAACTCATAATTAAGAACAAATATCCATTGCCGCGTATTGATGAGCTCTTTGATCAACTTTCGGGAGCAGAGTATTTCTCCAAGATAGACCTCAGGTCAGGATACCACCAGCTCAGAATTAAAGATGAAGACATATTCAAAACTGCTTTTTGAAGCCGTTATGGTCATTATGAATTTATTGTAATGCCGTTCGGGTTAACCAATGCCCCAGCAGCATTTATGCAACTTATGAACAAAGTTTTCCAGCCTTATCTGGACCAGTTTGTAGTCATCTTTATTGATGACAATCTTATTTACTCGAAGACAAAGGAGGATCATGAAGATCATTTAAAAATAGCCTTGTAGACTCTAAGAGAACATAAACTTTATGCAAAACTTAGCAAGTGCGAGTTTTGGCTCAAGGAGGTCTCATTCCTTGGTCACATTATTTCAAAAGAGGGTATCGCTGTGGATCCTTGTAAAGTGGAAGATGTCAAGAATTGGAGCCAGCCAATGACCGTATCAGAAGTAAGAAGTTTCCTAGGGCTAGCTTGGTATTACAAGAGGTTTATTAAAGATTTTTGAAAGATCACCGTTCCTTTGACTAGACTTACAAGAAAAGAAAATCCTTATATATGGTCAAAGGACTGCGAGGAGAGTTTTCTAACCCTTAAGGATCACCTCACCACAGCCCCTATTCTGACATTGCCCGTTGAGGGTGGTGGTTTTGAAGTCTATACGGATGCATCTGGCATTGGCCTAGGGTGCGTTCTTATGCAAAATGGGACGGTGATTTGTTATTCTTCAAGACAGTTGAAGCGTCATGAAGAAAATTACCCTGTGCATGATTTAGAATTGGTAGCTGTTATATTTGCCTTAAAAATTTGGCGTCACTACCTTTATGGAGAGAAATTTATGGTCTATTCGGACCACAAAAGGTTCAAATATTTATTCTCCCAAAAGGAGCTAAATATGAGGCAAAGGAGATGGTTGGAATACCTTAAAGACTTTGATTTTGCTATCCAATATCATCATGGCAAGGCTAATGCTGTATCTCATGAACTCAGCAGAAAACTAATGGAAAAATTATCAAATCTTATGGTTAGTATGACTAATCTCATTCCGCAATTTGCTCAGTTGCATTTTGATGTGGACATATAGAAGGAAGATTCTTTTGCAGCCAATATTCGAACTCAACCTACATTAATAGAAGATCTTATCAAGCAACAAGACAACGATCCTGTATTACTAGAGATTACAACCAATATAGAGCAAAGGCCGGATTTCTCTATTGCCAATGATGGAAGGTTGCTATTCAAGGGCCGAGTTCGTATATCGGATCATGTAGATACTAAGAGACTGATCCTAGAAGAAGCTCATAATTCCAAGTACACCATTCATCCTGGTGGTACTAAAATGTATCAAGATCTTAAAAGGAACTTCTGGTGGCCTAACATGAAAAGAGAAATAGTAGATTTCGTGTCCCATTGTCTCACTTGTCAACAAGTAAAGGCAGAACATTTAAGACCCGCAGGTAAATTACACCCCTTGAATATTCCCGAATGAAAACGGGAAGGTATAGGGATGGATTTCATCATGAGTTTACCTAAAACAAGAGGTGGACACGATGGTATATGGGTGATCATAGATCGATTGACTAAGTATGCACATTTCCTGCCAATTAAAAGTCGATGGTCTGTGGATATTCTAGCAGCATTATTGCTGTGACACAGACTATGGGTGAATGCAGCAAGTAGTCATGTTCCCTTGGACCTAAATCGCAAACACAATCGCAAGAATTGAGGTTGCCGAAAATCACCGTTCCTCCGCGCGCACCCGCTTCCAGTGGTGACTCAGTGATGCCGAGTCGAGGTGGTGGAGCAAGACCCTTGCTGGCAGAGGGCCAGCAGGGCTATGGTTTCCCTCCCAAGGGAACGGTGCTCACAACCAAGGGGCTGGCTAGGTGCCTTGGGGGCACTAGGTCACTCTCTCTCTAAAGCCCACGATGACCGCACGTAAGCTGGATGCTCCGGGGTCGAGCACTCTCTCACCGACCAGTGGAATAGTTTCACGGATATTAAAGGAACAAACACTGAGGGGAGCAAGGGCTGGAGCTTACCCGGTTGGTTTGAAGAAACCAACCCTGTTCGGAGACGAGGGCGAGCGGGGAAGTGTGGGTTCCCCGCACACTGCGTCGACTGAAGCTTCGACATGTTAAAAGTTTACATGTACTACGCCTCACGCAGGAGGGGGGATCTCGAGGTGGGGAGAATTGGATTACAAACAAACACTACCTCCACACAGGGAGGGGCGGTAAGCCGGCCAGGTGGGGAGGGACGTGAAGCTAAGGACGGAACCGAACTGCCCCTTCGAGGTTCTACCCACCTATTCTGCTCGTTGACAGGTACCCGCTGTTGGATTTCCTGAGGACACTCCCGAACTTGAAAACTGATGTGACCAGTGCCAAAACGTCGCTGGCTGGTCCAGGATGTGGCCTGAATTTTGTTGGGACGTCGGGTTGTCACTGTCGGCTGAGGTGGGGGCTGGACCGGTGCTTCTTGGTTCTGGTTCGGGCAGAGCCCAGATTGTAGTAGCAGGTTGACGACGTTACCACGATCGCTCCCGTGATCCGATCGAGGCGGGACCAGGACGGTTGCGAGCATCGTTGAGTCTTCTTCGTTCAGCAACAAAGAATGGCCCCAGACAAGGTCGGGGTCGAGAGATATATCCAGAAGAGCGGGAGGGGGTCTGGACGGATCCCGACTGACCTGATCTGTAACCCTGGAGTAGAAAAATCGGAACGAGCTGCTCTGGGCTTCAATCGGTGCCCCGCTGGATGCGTTGAACAGGCAACTGGCGGAACTTCACTCCGGCCAAGTGGTGCGCTAAGGGGAGTTCCAGTGTGGTCTATGTAGCTTCTAAACTGCAGCTCTGGTCCCTGCTCAGGTCCCAGTTGCGCAGTCAGACGAAAATGATCCTCCCGGGTGCCTCCGAACTCGGATAGGGGCGAAACCACGTCGCCTGCGAAGCTAGCTGGGAGAGCTTTCCGTCGATGTATGGCACACCTCCAGGAACACCGGGATGTGGGCGTGGCTGGCGCTGCAATAGTTAGGAACTGACCTTCTTCTGCACACAAGTCAATAGGGATGGGAAGGAAAGGGATGGGTTCTTGGTGGGGGTTTGATGGGTATGGGGGTGGAGGAGTTGCTGCAAGTGGAGAGCAGGGTGGGAGGGCGATGGTGGTGGGAGGTGGCAGCAAGGGGGGACTGGGAATGGGGGCGTGGGGGGTTCTTGGGGTGTCAATGGGGGAGTGGGGGGGTCGCCCAAGGGCTAAGGGAGGGGGTAATGGGGTTGGGGTGCGCAGCTAGGAGAGGGAGGGGGATTCGAATCCCCTAAGGAATGTGAAGAGGTGTGTGGGGAAGAGGGAGGGATGCTTGGGGAAGAGGGAAGGGTGCTTGGGGGAGAGGGAAGGGTGCTAGGGAAGTGGGGGGGTTGCTTTGGGATACGAAGGGATGCTTGGGTAGTGGTGAGAGTGAATGGGGATTTATGGGTCTTGGGGAGGTGAAGGGTTGTATTTAATGGGGGAGCTGATGTGGCAAGGAGGGAGGAGAGAGGGGGGGGCGAAATTGGGAGAGGGAGAGAGGGGGTCACCCCTTTAGAGAGAGAGGGGGAGAGAGAGAGCTAGAGAGAGAATGAGAGGTAGAGAGAGAGAGGGGGAATCTCACAATGGCTTTGTGTAATGCTTAATTCAAATTCTTCATTAGTCTCCCAAGGGGGGTTTGGGGTCCTACTTATAGGGACCCAAACTTTTTACAGGACAAGACTACCCCTGGCTTTACACATAATGACCAAGCTGTCCAAAAAGTAACCAAGGGGTAGATGAAGACTAAAACATAGGGAAATGACTTAGGACCTAGGATGATGACTCAAATAAAGGGAAAAATTACATCAAAATGACTCAAACAAAAGTAAGAAATACATCAAAATGATCCAAGTAGAAAAGCAAAGAGTCGAGGGGGCCCTGCTTGACATGGAGCTCGATCCTATTCCTCTCCAGGAGGAAGTGAAGTCCCGAGTCAGAGAGAATCGTGGGTGATGTCCCCATCAATTCCCCCGGGATGCAAAAAGCTCGACTCTGTCGAGTAGGGGCCCGCCCTGCTGTGATACTGCTCCAATATGTCAGGGTCCAGCTGCTGGAGATCCTCCCGACTCACCCAGGCATCATCCAAAGGCGGCCGTCCCTTCCACCTAACCAGATATCGCTCATATGCCTTGCTCCGAGTAGTAGTGATCTGTTCATCTAATATCCGCTCCACTTGCTCACGCTGGTTCCTTGGGCCTGGTGGAGCTCTCTTATGAGTAGGGGCTCTCTCAAAGGATGGAACAGGCTGGATGTCCTCATTGGGTGTCACCGTGGGACCCTTGTATGGCACCAGGTCAGCCATGTTGAAAGTGGGACTTACTCCGTATTCCTCAGGGGGGTCTAACACATAAGCATTAGTGCCAACGCGCCTCAGAACTTGGAAGGGGCCTGCTCCACGAGACCTCAATTTTGAGATATTTCCAGGGAATAATCTCTCAGCCCTCACCATCACAAAATCACCGACACGGAATTCTTGGTGGCGGCGGTGGGAATCGGCTAATTTCTTATATACCTCGTTGCTCTTGTTGATTTGTTTGCGAATGGTGCCATGCAGTGTCATGAATGATGATACTCTAGAGATGAAGGGAGGGCCTGGACCACCAAATTCAGCCCTATCAAGTGTTACATTGGTTTTGACGGACTTAGGAGGACCGGGGCATCCATAAATGATTCTATCAGGTATGGGTGCAGTGAATGCCGGAGGACCCAGACTTCCATGTATACTCCTATTATGCATAAGATGGATGATGAGTGGGGGAGGACCTACATATCCAAATGTAAACCTATCGTGCACTGGACCTAGTGTGTGTGTGACACAAACAAGATGACTTGACTTACTAGCCCTACCAAATGATGCAAAATATAGTGACACATGCATTTCCATCCTAATGGCATCTTCTATGTGTGTGGCTTGGTGTGGGAGTTTCCACTCATAGGGGTTGAAGGGGTCTAGGAAATTAGAGTGGGCTTGGTCCAATAAGGTGGGTGAGGGTAGGAAGGAGTGGGTGGTGAGTGATGCAGGTTGGTTACATGAGTACTCGGAAGCCCATTGGAAGGGGTCAAAAGGATCAAGATGGGTCGAGGGGTGGGTGAAGTAGAGGTGGGCCTCAATCCAGGAGATAGACCTGGGGTCCCTAGCGCACGAGGGGAAGTTGAAATCATGAACCCGATGGGACCTAACGTAATGCTCCTTGCAAAGGGGCGAGGGGTAGGGAAAGGTGTAGGAGGGCAAGGAGGTGGGTTGGAAATGAGGGGCTAGCGGGAAGGGATCATGCGGATCTAGGAGGACTTGGGTTGACGGGAATGAGGCTTCTTCCCATCCTATACCTTGAGCACTCCAAAGCATACACTCCCTAGTGTGGCCTAGGCACTCGTCTCCTAATGGGGTAAGTACCAAAGTGGATTCCCTAGGTGGAGTGCCCTTTCCTTGTGGTAGGGGGGTGGTGTAAAACTCATCGGGCTCGGGTAGAAACAATAAGCGCTCACTCGTGCAAAAACCCTTGGTATAAATGGAGGTGATGGACCCGATAGAGGGGTGTGAGAAACTAAGGTACCCCATGTCGCTTGCTCCTAAGACCAATATGTTTATCACCTCTATTTGCCTTAGTATACCCTTAATCAAGTCCCTCATGGTTCCTACAAAGCAGAACGAATGGTAGGTTGTGTGGAATGGTGGGGTGGGCACGATTGGGTTGTGGTTATCCATGGAGGGGCGCGTGACGTGGAGGAAGAGATTTTGCTTTAGCCACTCAATGAGGGGTTCCCCTAAAATCACAATTCTCACGGAGGGAGGGGTGGGGGGACTTGGTTGGTCATCTTGTAACTCTCAGGGGAGGGTGCACCCAGTTAGGCTCAATGGGTTTTCTTTGGGTAGGGATGAGTTCTCTTGACCCAACTCTTGGCATTGGGCTTCATATTCCTCTTCCCAATCTAGGGGAGCCTCATGGACTTCGGTCACCTCCTCAAGTTCCCCTTGGGTAAGGGTAACTATTTCTTCAGTCAGTATGTTGGACATCTCTCGTGAAGGGCATTGATTGATGAAGTGTCCAAAGCCTCTACACTTAAAGCATTGTTATCTATTTCCCTGAGTGGTCTCACCCACACTTGGCCCATTGGAACTCCCTTCTCGCCGGGGTATGGGTTGACTAGGGGTGACTCTTGTCGGATGAAGGGTGGGAGGAAGATGAGTGGGCCGAAATGGGGTACTTCCATTTGGACTTGGCGTGGGGATCTTCAAGAGAGGGGCTGGGTTGGGACGGGGTCCCATGTCCTCGAGATCATCCGATCGTGGAGTGAACCTAGGAGACCTAGAGAACCACGTCATTCCTAAGGGATGGTTATCCAGGTTATCTTGGGGATGCCTTTCCTCGCACCCGTAATGTCGGGGCCTCTCATAGTCATAATATGGATCATAGACTGACCCTTCACTATCAAACTCATCTCGTGGAGGCCAGACTCTAAGGTCATGGTTCCTAAGTGGGGGCTCATTGACTTCCCTCTCAAATTCATCCCGTGGGGGCCGAGCTTTAGGGCCGTAGTTCCGAAGTGGGGGTTCATTGGCTTCCCATCCAAATTCATCCCGTGGGGGCCGAGCTCTTGGGCCGTAGTTCCTAGGTGGGGGTTCATTGGCTTCCCATCCAAATTCATCCCGTGGGGGCCGAGCTCTAGGGCCGTGGTTCCATTTTGCTTCAACCCGGTCAAGTCGGGTGGTGATGGTATCTAGCTGATCAAGAAGGTTGTTGACGGCAGCGTCAAATTGGTCCATGGGTACTTGGGGTGTCTCCCTAGGGTGGTCATGCAAAGGAGCGATGGAAAACACGATGCAAGGGAGACCCAAATGCCAATGCCCTAGGACTAGACTCATAGAGACAAGTCTAAAACTTGCTCTGATACCATTTGATGTGACATAGATTGTGGGTGAATGCAGCAAGTAGTCGTGTTCCCTTGGACTTAAATCACAAACACAATCGCAAGAATTAAGATTGTCAGAAATTGCCAATCCTCCGCGCGCACCCGCTTCCCATGGTGACTCGGTGATACCAACTCGAGGTGGTGGAGCAAGACCCTTGCAGGCAGAGGGCCAGCAGGGCTATGGTTTCCCTCCCAAGAGAACGGTGCCCACAACCAAGGGGCTGGCTAGGTGCCTTGGGGGCACTGGGTCACTCTCTCTCTAAAGCCGACGATGACCGCACGTAAGCTAGATGCTCCGGGGTCGAGCACTCTCTCACCGACCAGCAGAATAGTTTCGCAGATATTAAAAGAACAAACACTGAGGGGAGCAAGGGCTGGAGCTTACCCGGTTGGTTTGAAGAAACCAACCCCGTTCGGAGACGAGGGCGAGCAGGGAAGTGTGGGTGCCCGCACACTGCGTCGACTGAAGCTTCGACCTGTTAAAAGTTTACATGTACTACGCCTCACGCAGGAGGGGGGATCTCAGGGTGGGGAGATTTGGATTACAAATAAACTCTACCTCCACACAGGGAGGGGCGGTAAGCCGGCCAGGCGGGGAGGGACGTGAAGCTAAGGACGGAGCCGAACTGCCCCTTCGAGGTTCTGCCCACCTATTCTGCTCGTTGATAGGTACCCTCTGTTGGATTTCCTGAGGACACTCCCGAACTTGAAAACTGACGTGACCAGTGCCAAAACGTCGCTGGCTGGTCCAGGATGTGGCCTGAATTTTGTCGGGATGTCGGGTTGTTGCTGTCGACTGAGGTGGGGGCTGGACCGGTGCTGCTTGGTTCTGGTTCGGGCGGAGCCCAGATTGTAGCAGCAGGTTGACGACGTTACCACGATCGCTCCCGTGATCCGATCAAGGCGGGACTAGGACGGTTGCGAGCGTGAATGAGTCTTCTTCGTTCAGCAACAAAGAATTGCCCCAGACGAGGTCAGGGTCGAGAGATATGTCCAGAAGAGCGGGAGGCGGTCTGGACGGATCCCGACTGACCTGATCTGTGACCTTGGAGTAGAAAAATCGGAACGAGCTGCTCCGGGCTTCAATCGGTGCCCCGCTGGATGCGTTGGATAGGCGACTGGTGGAACTCCACTCCGGCCAAGTGCGCACCAAGGGGAGTTCTGGAGTGGTCACTGTAGCTTCTAAACTGCAGCTCTGGTCCCTGCTCAGGTCCCAGTTGCGCAGTAGGACGAAAATGAGCCTCCTGGGTGCCTCCGAACTCGGATAGGGGCGAGACCACCTC
The DNA here is from genome assembly GCA_022559845.1 of Amorphophallus konjac. Classification (NCBI taxonomy): domain Eukaryota; kingdom Viridiplantae; phylum Streptophyta; class Magnoliopsida; order Alismatales; family Araceae; genus Amorphophallus; species Amorphophallus konjac. The sequence goes on from CM040121.1 coordinate 147,748,928, forward strand.
GCCTGCGAAGCTAGCTGGGAGAGCTTTCCGTCGATGTATAGCACACCTCCAGGAACATCGGGATGTGGGCGTGGCTGGCGCTGCAACGGTCAAGAACTCTGCTGACCTTCTTTTGCACACAAGTCAATAGGGATGGGAAGGAAAGGGATGGGTTCTTGGTGGGGGTTTGATGGGTATGGGGGTGGAGGAGTTGCTGCAAGTGGAGAGCTGGGTGGGAGGGTGATGGTGGTGGGAGGTAGCAGCAAGGGGAGACTGGGAATGGGGGCGTGGGGGGTTCTTGGGGTGTCAATGGGGGAGTGGGGGGGGGTCGCCCAAGGGCTAAGGGAGGGGGTAATGGGGTTGGGGTGCACAGCTAGGAGAGGGAGGGGGATTCAAATCCCCTAGGGAATGTGAAGAGGTGTGTGGGGAAGAGGGAGGGATGCTTGGGGAAGAGGGAAGGGTGCTTGGGGGAGAGGGAAGGGTGCTAGGGAAGTGGGAGGGTTGCTTTGGGATACGAAGGGGTGCTTGGGTAGTGGTGAGAGTGAATGGGGATTTATGGGTCTTGGGGAGGTGAAGGGTTGTATTTAATGGGGGAGCTGATGTGGCAAGGAGGGAGGAGAGAGAGGGGGGCGAAATTGGGAGAGAGAGAGGGGAGGAGAGAGAGAGGGGGTCGCCCCTTTAGAGTGAGAGGGGGAGAGAGAGAGCTAGAGAGAGAGAATGAGAGGTAGAGAGAGAGGGGGATTCTCACAATGGCTTTGTGGAATACTTAATTCAAATTCTTCATTAGTCTCCCAGGGGGGTTTGGGGTCCTATTTATAGGGACCCAAACTTTTTACATGACAAGACTACCCCTGGCTTTACACATAATGACCAAGCTGTCCAAAAAGTAACCAAGGGGTAGATGAAGACTAAAAATAAGGAAATGACTTAGGACCTAGGATGATGACTCAAATAAAGGGGAAAAATACATCAAAATGACTCAAACAAAAGTAAGAAATACATCAAAATGATCCAAGTAGAAAAGCAAAGAGTCGAGGGGGCCCTGCTTGACATGGAGCTCGATCCTATTCCTCTCCAGGAGGAAGTGAAGTCCCGAGCCGGAGAGAATCGTGGGTGATGTCCCCATCAATTATACATAAGGGAAATTATCAAATTGGACGGTGTCCCCGTTAGCATTATATCTGACCGAGATCCTCGGTTTACATCACAATTCTGGAAGGGTCTTCAACATTCGTTAGGGACCCGACTGAGCTTTAGTACGACATTTCACCCACAAACTGATGGTCAAACATAGAGGACAAATCAAGTAGTGGAAGATATGCTCAGGGCTTGTGTTATTGATTTTGGAGGTAGTTGCCATGACCACTTGCCCCTAGTGGAATTTACATACAACAATAGCTAGTATACAGATGGCACCATTTGAAGCTCTGTATGGAAGAAGCTATCGATCACCGATATGCTGGAATGAAGTAGGGGAGAGACAAATTGTAGGCCCCGATATTATCAGAGATACTACTGAAAAGATAAAGCTTATTTAAGAAAGGCTCCAAATGGCACAAGACAGGTAGAAATCTTATGCTGATAATTGAAGGCGCGACTTGGAGTTCCAAGTGGGAGACCATGTGTATCTTAAGATTTCTCCGGGTCATGGTATTTGAAGATTTGGCATTAAAGGCAAGCTTACTCCAAGATTTATTGGCCCATTTGAAATTCTTGAAAGAGTTGGTGAAGTTGCATATAGAATTACTTTACCTCCTCAATTATCTGAAGTCCATAATGTATTTCACGTCTCAATGCTCAAGAAATATGTTCCAGATCCTTTCCATGTCATCACTTACGACAATCTGGAGATTAAAAAGAATTTAACATATGAGCAAAAGCCAATCAGGATCATTGAACGGGTGGTACGTCAACATCGGAATAAAACCATTCCTGTGGTCAAGATCCTGTGGACAAAGTCAGGCGAAACATGGGAAACCGAAGAAGCTATGCGCAAAAGATTTTCAGAATTATTTGAATATAAGTACACTCTCCACAATCCATACAATGAATTTGGGGACCAAATTCTCTTAAGTGGGGAGGGTGTAATGCCCAGGAAATTTATAAAATATTTCTGAAATTATTTAAATATTTTCTGGGAATTTTTAAAGGCCAAAATAGATTAATAAATGAATTTATGGGTTAAATAAGTCATCCATTAACCTAGCCTATTTAAATGAAGACCAAAGGATTTAAGGATCAAGCCCATGAAGTTTGGCCCATATTCTAGAGGGTTAATTAGCTTATTCACGGAATATAAGGATAAATACTAACTTTTAAGATAATTAAGTGGATAAATGAAGAAAAGAGTTTGAATTAAATTCAAATTCGACGCCCAATGATAATGGAGGTCTATCGTAAAACCGCTAGAAGATGGGTGGCGGTCCAGTCTTCAACTGCTAATTCCTGTCAGTTCCATGAGTTGAAGAAAGAGCAAAAAGATTGGATTTTTAACATTTATCTTCCAAGAGACCGAGGTGGGAGGACTATAAACATCTTAAGGACTCTCAAAAGTCGATCTAAGGTTTAATAAGGACTCTAGGATCATTCTAATCCTCAAACCCTAGCCAAACCCTATAAATAGACCCTACACTTGACCTGCGCGACCCCTACATTTGGCTCGCGACGAATCAAGGTAAGGCAGTATTATTTTGGGTAGGTTCTTTAGAAGTTTTTATTCCCAATACATAGGACTAATATCCCTCAATATTTTGTAATAGGAGATCAAGCACACAGGGAGTTAAAGGCGCTCAAAGTTGCTGGTTCCACATTAACAACCCAAGAAACTGTGCAAAAGTCCGGTGAAGATCAAGGGATTGGGGAACCAAATCGAGGTAATTAGCATTGGTGCCTTTAGAACTTTTTGTTCCCCTTAATGTCTTCTTCTTACCCTCCAAATTTTACGTCCATAGGTCAATAGAGTAAGGAGTTAGAGCAGCGTCAAGTTGCTGATTTACCACAGGAAGTGCAGAATTAGGATTAACTTCCAGTCCGAAATTCCAAGCCTAAAAGCCTTAACATAGGTAGGTCATCTCATGAACGGCTAAAATATCATTCTAGGATTAAAAGCCCTCTCATTGCACTTGATTTCATGAATTGTGTATGGAGAATTTCAGGTTTTAATAGGATCTATACATTCATGCATATTCTTAGCCCTAAATAAGTTAAGAGGAACTTCCTTATTGATTCACAGAAAACCCATGCATATTGTTAGCTTAACCTTCATTCTATGATGATAGGGAAGTTTATATATGTTGATTTCCAGACATGATGTGTTTTAAACATAGTTTCTTCTTATTTATTTAAGTTTACTGTCAGACTTGATCTACGGCCTTGTCTTCGACCGCCAATATTTTGAAGCGGCCCTACGATAAAACGCTAGACACCCTATAAACTCGATTTTTACGAAACCTATGGTGGACCATAAATAGACCGTTAAAGTTTCTCGGGCGGCCTTATGATCAACCACCAATTGTTTGTAACGGTTCTATAATAGACCGCCAATGTTATGTTTTCTGTCAACCCGAGATAGATTTAAGAACAACCTATTTAACTTATAAATAAGCTTAGATGTCTATGTTCTAACCTGTTTTATGTTTTGAGTTTTAGTTACTGATTTATAACCGTGATTTCATGTTCTTTATGGTACTTAAGATTATTTTAAGCATATGATAATTTTATGCCCAAAAATATATAATTTTGTATTAAATTATTGTTTAAATGCTATATTGACGAGTTGTAAACATTGGTTTACCACAATATATATTCTCTTCTTATCTTAGAGTCAATTCTGTAAGTTCATGGCATATATTCCGGTATATGACCATTAGTTACACTTTTACATATTAGGAACATAATCTTGGACTTGATGACCTCTCCTTTGGATATTCCTTCCAATGGACTAGGAAATCAAGACCTCTGTAATTCTCCGCGAGCCTGGGATTCTCACTAGGACGCCGAGTTGGTTGTACCATTAAAGCCCATTGTCTAGAAAGCACTTTTACCGGTGTTTTGTATTTCTAGAACTTAACGGCCTTATTGTTGACCACTAGAGACTCCTAGCGGACCTTCACTAGACCGCTAACAGATCATTGATGGTTCTTTCTTTGACCGCTAGAGATTCCAGTTAATCTATTTAAATATCGAACAGTCTTGTCATTAACGGTCCAGAGCTAGACCTTTCTGCATGAAACGGCCCCGTTATAGGCCGCTAAATTTTCTGAGTACTGTTAACCCAAGGTTGGACCCAAGGGTTAATATTCCTATGTTCCTAGATGGACTATTGATTATCTAGAACCTGTCACACTATTTTAAAGATATTTAAGTAATTTTTAAAAGTTAAAGAATGTGCCGTTATGCTGCCGATTTATTTCCATGGCATAACCAAGATATTAATGCATTTCTTGAACCCTCATATTCATATTTTGAGCATTCTTTTATTGACATCATATCGTGAAATGCTTGTACATTATTGGCCCAACTTGATAGCTATATAGGTAGAAGTAGCTTGATTTATACTTGAAGATGCAGTTCGAGCACTGATTGTGTCCAAGGGCTCTATGCTAGTCCCCTCGGCTGATTGTCGGAAACATACAATATAACCCATGGGGTAAGATGCTATTGGCGTCGCATTGCGCTGGGAGTACTTTCTTTATAAATATCTTAAAATCCACGGATCACACGGACTTGATACATGAAGTACTTGCTATTAAGCGAAAAGTACTTACTTGCTTGTTACATGACGTTCTAGTACATTCTCGTTACATTCTTATTCATGAAAGGGCATAATTACATTCTTGCTTGATCATGCTTGCTCAATCATATCTTAACTTGATCTTGTCTTGTTACTTTGGTTTATTCACATGATTTATCCCATTCACATGATTTTACCTTATTCCCTAGAGGAAAAATGTTAATCACTTTAATATTGCCTTCATGTTGATGCGAAGATACCTACTGGGCAAGTGTGCTCATTACCTATTTTTCAATCTTTTCAGGAGATGCAAGTAGTTCAGATTCGGATTCGAGTTATTCAAGTGATGGGTCCGAGAGCGAATGAAAGTCACATAAGATTGAGAGAAGACTTAGGAAGCCAAAAATGTCTAGATCGAGTTCATGTAATTTTCTCTTTATTGAGTCAAGTAGATGTAAGAAAGTTGAATAGTTGATGTACTTGGATCATTCTTAATATTAATTAAAGTGAAGCTTTGAGTAAGTTATTGAGCAATTACTTTATGTAATTTTTATTGCGCTTTGGTTATTCTTACTTGCAAGAGGCTTACCATGCCGATTGTTCACGTTTCCCGAGATTGTCTTTCGTTGTATTAAATGCTCGGGGCGTGACACAGTGTATGTGTGGGTGTGCTACTGGATTCACGATCCAGAGCATTTGGGGCTCGTCCCCGTGTTGCTGTGTCTACAGCGTGAGGAGAGTTCTCCTCGTGGGGATTTATCCCCGTGTGTGTATTGGAGCATCGCCTCCGTGTTGGAAATTTATCCATGTGCTAGGTCGTCCCGCGAGTGTAGCCTCGCCGGGTTTGGTGAGGGGTGGACGTAGGGAGCCCGTCGTGGTCCCGAACCACCTTAAAAAGCCTTGCGTATTGTGGTTTGCATTGTGGTTGTGCTTAATAGCTTAATCTGTTTATCTTGATTGTGTATGAACGGTGAGATTGAGAGAACTAAGTTTACCTTCCTTAGTTTAATTTCTTTAATCTCATTTAAACTTGTTAATTCCGCTAATTAAGTTTTAATTTGCCATCTAGCGTGAGGGGACATATCAACCCCCCCTTCTTGTCCGCTCGCCTACCCCGGGACCAACAATTGGTATCAGAGCGAGGCTCTGCTATTTTAAGATCTAATGATCTTCTTGTTGGAACCTTGATTTTGATGACGTCACACTATGAATCATGATGTGATTAAATTTCATAGAGCCATTCATGTTGATCAAGTCATTTTATATTCTAAGTGTCAGAAAAATAAGGTCGATGCACATTCATGCTTTAATCATATAAGGTCGATGAACATTCATGTTTTAATCATATAAGGTCGATGTACATTCATGTTTTAGTCATGTAAGGTCGATGCATATTCTTGTCTAAGTCATATTAGGTCGATGCACATTCATATACAAGTTAGATAAGGTCGATGCACACTCACGATGTAGCTAATATGGTCGATGCATGTTAATGGTTGAAATGCACAAGGTCGATGCATGTTTGTGCCTTCAGTCGATGCATATACTCGCATGGATAGCAGAGGTGGGTGCACATGTAGAGTCTGTGCATATGAAGAGTAAAGTTTGTGCGCATGCATAGTTTGAGGTCTGTGCACATGCATAGCAGAGGTCGGTGCGCATGCAGAGTCTATGCATATGAAGAGTAAAGTCTGTGCACATGCATAGTCTGAGGTCTGTGCACATGCATAGCAGAGGTCGGTGCACATGTAGAGTCTGTGCATATGAAGAGTAAAGTCTGTGCACATGCATAGTATAGGTCGGTGCACATGTAGAGTCTGTGCATATGAAGAGTAACGTCTGTACACATGCAGAATTCATGGTCAGTGCACATGTAGAGTCTGTGCACATGTAGAGTCTAAGGTCGATGCACATATATAGAATCCAAGTCATCAAGTCCATACATTAGGGCATATACTTTAATGCATCATCATTATCATAGATTCCTTTGATCTGAGTATCTGATTTCTCTGAAATTGATTAAGTGTATAGTTTCCTAAACCAATATGATGAAAAGGTATTTGATAAAATGTCTTATATCTTATTGACAGGAATTTAATCAATCACTTAAAAGGTAGAGTGTAGCAAAGATTCAAGTTATCATGTGATTCCATAATTGAGTAATCAGGCATGTGATCCAAGGCTCCAAGGCTCCCAGCTTTTCATGAACGATCAGACACGTGGATTGTTCTTGTCTTCAAGATCTGACACGTGGATCTATTCAAGCCAATTTTTTGAAAAGTTACTGGTGGGAATCCTCTCTCCACGCGCCAGACTGAAATCACGTGGGGACCACTAATCCAGTTAGATCGTATATAAAAAGGAGAACTCTCGTCTGAAGCAAGTACTTAAACTGAAAAACTGAAATCGAAGGAGAAGAGAGAATTGAGAGCAGAATAGTAAAGTGCTGGAGAGTGAGAGTGAGTTGTAGAAAAGAGAAGTAAAGCCAGAACAGAGTATCGGAAAAGAGGAGAAGAAATGAGAGAAAAGTTCTTTGCTGAAGCGACGATTCCTAGATCAGATCTAGAATCGTTTGCTCATTTGAGCTATATTGGTTTTCATGTTTCATCTGGTCATTGTTTTTAGTCCTTTGTTCTTTTCTTTTATCTCTATGTTTCAAGCTATTTGGCAGCGGAGCAAGCTGTGATGCTCAGTGGCAAGGAGCAACTCCTTGGACAGCAAACTGTGGTGCTCAGAAGTGTAGATGATTGTTCTACCCCCACCCCTTAAACTAACTATGCAAGTATATGGGTATGAACATAAATAAGCATGAAAGCGTGAATCAAAAGGCGATGAATAGATGAGAAAGACATACCGTGATCGCCACCAAGGTTGCAACAACGCCACGAGGTGAAGAGGTGAAGGGACGGTGCCGTGTACCTTGGAAAATGATGAAGAGTTGATCGTGCTTAAGGAAAGGGTGCGGGGAACGTCGTGGATTACACCTCTTCTCCTTCCAGGTGGCTAGAGGAAGAAGGCCTCACGTTGTATTCATGCTCTCTTGCAAAACAAAGATCAAACACAAATGAAAAAACCCATTACAATTCATGAAGTGTAGCATCCATCCTGGAGTGATAAAATAAGGGTGAAAATTGAGGGAGAACGCACCGGGGGAGGGGGGTTTAACCCCTGTGGAAGGGTGTAAAAGATAGGTGTGTGTGTTGTGATGAGAATAAGACAAATAGGAGGAGAAAACACGCAGTAGAACTACGGGGAGAGTGCATGAAATATGAAGAAAAGTGCAAGAGTGTAGGAAACAGTGCAGTTGTGATGATTTGTGAAATTGAGAAGGGGAGAATTAAGAGAATAGACAACGAAATTGAGCCCTTGAGCGTGGAAATGAAAGCTAATACTTCTCTCTTCAAGATGGGGTCAAAGTTGTGAGTTGGAGATGCAGCATGACTTCTCCCCACGTCCAGAAAGAGCCCCCTTTTGCATTCTATGAACTGGGCATCTATTTATAGGAGCAGAAAAGCCTTTGAGTTTAAATCCGAGATGAACACCCAAAATAGGGGATTTAGATGCATAAATCTTCAGATAATAGTGGGGATATGAGTCATTAATCAATTAGAGTAGATCTGGAAGCTTCTTCTTGGAGAAAATAGATCAAACAAGGTCTCCAAAGAGTCCCACGGTGAAGAAATCAGAGTTCAGGAAGTTCAGGACTCTCTGTCTGGCAAACGGTGTATCGAACGACTGCATACGGATGAAAACGGTTATAGAGGACCGCCGGGCTTCACCAAACGGTCTAGAGGGTGACTGCAAGGCTCCAGGGGTGAAACGGGATGATTTCGGGCAAGTTGGGGGCCTAACGGTCTAGTGAAGACCATTTTTTTAATACCTAGCGATCTTCCTAGGACCGCTAGGCGGCTGGAGGAAACTTTTTGGGTAGGTTTTGCACGACTTTGGAAATCAGAGCATATCTCGAAAATGGTGTAGAACTAGTAAAAGTGGTAGAAGATGAAATTGTAGATAACAAAAGGATGAACAACTTTCATGAAGAGAGAAAGATGAGAAAACGAGAGGAAGAGGGAGAAAATAGGGCGAGAACAGAGAGAAAAAATATTGGGATGTAGGTGAATAGCACACCCTGCCAGAAAAACATAAATAACATGAAATCGGTGGAGAACTGGCCAATGCTGTAGAAGAAGAAAGTGTAGAGCTTTAAAAAATGAACAACTTTGGTGAAGGGAACTTAATGAATAGAGGGCTAGATAAGGATGAAAAATGACAGTGTTCAGGACTGCGTAGTGAAAGGGGCCGAATGCTTTAATAGAAGTTGACTTAAATGGGCCGTAAGTCGACTTGGAAAGCCAGAAGTTGATAAAATAAGCTCCAAGACTCTAAGAAATCATGATCTCCGAAGTCCAAAGACTAGGGAACAATAAAATGGGCTCCAAATCTGTCCAAGGAAGGCTCCAAAATAATGGTTAACTCGGGACATCAAAATGACGAATAAGAGAAATAACTCAACTTGCGGGCTAAAATGGGTGTCAACAAATGCCCCTCCTTGATGTCCACTTTGCAAGGGAGCGAGCGAAAGCAGCGCAGTGGTGGAATGGAAAGGAGATGGAGCAAAAGTGAAAGCAATGTGAACTGGAGATGAAGTAGAGATGAAGCGGAGAGAATTGAAAAGCGGGCATCAAGGCAAAAGACACCCGTCACAACCAACAAGAGATAGGAATTCTCCAGAAATCACCGAACTAACCACTAGGAATGATTGACAAGGATGAGACATGTCTGGAGAACTAAACTAAGGGAAGGGGAAAGAAAACACGACCAACCTCACTGGGGGACACAATCCACAGACAATGAGAGGATCGGAAAGAACACAGCTAAAAAGCTAGAAAAGGAGAAAGTAAAATTGAGATAAAATCCAGACATGAATCACGCTGGCCAACCAGACCAAGCAGGCAGATAAGAGAAATTGATCAAATTCAGAGTGGAATGAGGAATCTCTTATCCAAGAGAATTTAAGTGCTATTAACCATTGCTGAGGAGAAATCTTTGAGAGAATTACAAGACATGAGTGCTTAAAAATGACATGATGCATGTCGGGCTAAAATAAAGAAATCATCAAAATGAATGCAAAGAAAGATAAAAATAGAAAGTACTCAAGGATAATATTGTTAGAATGAGCAATACGGGGTCAAGAGTTATCCGCAACCACGGCGTGCGAGACAGAGTCCATCGTCCCCCACCCGACTCAACCTAACGGCTTATCTAACGGTTAACCGTATGCTCCTAGATCATCATCATTTTTGTTAAAGGGAAACATCAGATCCCAGAACACACGAATAACCAGCCGGTCCTTGAGAGGCTATAATAAAGTAGATAACATATAGTAATGCAATAGAGAGCAGGGATAGAGAGCCATACCTCACTTACATGCCAAGCGAAATAACATTTTGATGGGGACATCACATGCAGCTCTTGTTCCCACTACTCACCACATCACCCCGGCAATAATCGGCATGAATTTTCAGCTTGATTTTCAAAGAAGTATCATGTATTTTTCACTTTGTTTGGGTCTTATTATTGTAATTTTCTTTATTTGAGTCAGTTGAGTAAGTTATTGGGTCAACGAGATAGCATATTAAGCTTAATGGGCCCAATTGTAAGGGCTAGCCCATGGGCGCCCCCATTTGGATAGCTTTGGTCATTTGTGTTAAGTCAAGGGTAAAATGGTCATGTAAAGAGTTGAGCTCCTATAAATAGGACCCAACTCCCTCATTTGAAGCTAATGAATTGTTGAATAATTTTGAAATCCACTACAATTGTGAGAATCTCTCTCTCTCTCTAGCTCTCATTTTCTCTCTCATTCTCCCTCTCTCTCTAAAAGGGGCGACCCCACTTCCCCCTTCTCTCTCTAGGGTGCACCACCCTCTCTCTCCTCCCTCCTTGCCACCTCAGCCCTCCACATCAGCCATCAACCTTTCACCTTCCCAAGACCTGTCAATTCCTCCATTAATTTCACCAAGCCCCAAGCTCCTCTCACCATTCCAAGGCACCCTTTCCTCTTCCCAAGCAACCCCTCCATCTCCCAATGGAGAATCCCATTCTCTCACACACCTCTTCACCATCCCCAAGCTGATGGGGACATCACCCAGCGTTCCCTCTGGCTAGACACCCCTCTCCCTTCTGGAGACGGGTAGGCTGCGACTGCACGACTTGATGGGTCCTCGACGACATTAGAGTTTATTACTATGGACATCATGATGTATTTTCCCTTTTCTTGAGTCTTTTTGATGTATTTTGAGTCATGTCCTAGGTGCTCATATTAGTGGATCAACATATTGGGCTTGTTTGGCTTTGTGGCCCATCTAGAGGAGCTAGGCCCATGAGCACCCCTTCTTGCACCTTGGTTATCTGTCTTTTGTTCTTTTCTCAGGGGCTTTTGTACAAAGTTGGGATCCCTATATATAGGACCCCAACTCCCACATGAGGAGGTTAATGAATTATTGAGTATTTTGAGCATAAGTGCATCTCCCCCCCCCTCTCTCTAGCTTTCTCACTCTCTCTCTCTCTCTCTCTCTCTCTCTTCAGGGGGCGGACCCCTTCTCTCTCCTCCTCTCTCTCTCCCTAGGGCGCACCTGCCCCTTCACCTTCCCCACTTGTCACATCAGCAGCCACCTCAGCCCCCACCCTTTCACATCCCCTAGGTCCATAACTCCCATTAACACTTCCACATTCCCAAGTGACTCTTCCAATCCCCCACACACCTTCTCCACCTCCAAGGCAACCATCCCTCTCCCCCAAGCAACCCCTCCACTTCCCCACATATCCTTTCATATCCCCAAGCAATCAAACACCCCCCCCACTTCAAACTTGCGCACCCCTCTCCACCCACTCACCTCCCCACTTGCCTTGGTCGACCCCCTCATTCCCCTCTCACCTAGCCGCGGCCTCCTCTCCCCTCCCCCTCTTGGACCTCCATCTCCCCAGCTCCAATCCTCTCCACACCCCTACACTCCCTCTCCCATCGACCCTCCACCCCACCATCTCCAATATTGCCAATCCCCATCCCTACCCCTAGTTCCACCACCATCCCTTCTCTTCATCTTGATCAGTCTGCAGGTGGCAGAAAAGGGTTGCAACTAGCAGAAGTGTCCTCGGAGTCATAAAGCTACATCCAGAGGCGTGGCCTACATTGACGGAAAGATCTGCGAGTCCCCTTCGCTAGCGAGGTGGAATCATCGCTTTCCGAGTTCGTGGCCAACCGGGAGAGCTGTTCTACCACGACTGAGCCAGACATCCTCTGCAGAGAGCCTGAGCCCGATTGGAAGCAGCTTCACGACCAACAGCGAAGGAACCCGACAGAAAGTTCTTCAAAAAAATTCTTTCTTCCCCTGTCCCCAATCAGGAGCAACAAACGGGACCTCGTTCGGCATCCAGGAACCAGAGTTCCGAATTTTCTCCCTCAGTCGCGCGGGTCTGCCTCCTGCTGTCTACAGCGACCAGTGACTGATCGTCGGCGTCCCCCAGTCCACCCCTACTTCAGAAGGAGTTGCCGTCAGTTTTTATGTGCAGAGGCTTCTTCCACGATTCCGGAAACTCTGCCGGTTCATAATTCGGCATCCGGGAGCATCTGTGGCAACCTCTGCATCCTACTGCCTCAGACCTGAAGCCGTCAGCATCAGAATCCCTCGTCCTGTTCGAGCCACCGCCGCGGCCAGCGACGATGCAAGAAGAATTCGCTAAAATTCAGAGGTGTCCCTGTCCCTGTTATGAAGAATTCCCCCTTGGTTTCGTCTCCGGAAAAATTTCTGAGGACGAACCGTGACTGTGGCAGTGGCGACCTGTTCCCTCTCACAGCAAGTGAGCAGAACCTTCGACGGCTTCCACTCCTTCATCGTTGGCAAGTTTTCCCCTTCCGCCTGGCCGGCTTAGCGCCCCTCCCTGCGTGGAGGTAGTGTTTGTTGTAAGTTTGATTTCCCCACCCCTAATCCAACCCTCCTGCGTGAGGAGTAGTTCATGTACTAAGCAGCTCAAGCGACATTGGCGCAGTGTGCGGGATCCACACTTCCCCGCTCGCCCTCGTCTCCGAACGGGGTTGGTTTCTTCAAACCAACCAGGTGAGCTCTAAACTTTGCTCCATTATTCTTAGTGCTTGTTTGTTTAATATCCGTAGACATAGCCCCGTTGTGCATGCGAGCGAGTGTCCGATCCCGGTTCCACCTTCAACGTGTGGTCACCGTGGTTAAAGTAAGCGAGTGGGACCTAGTGCCCCAATTGGCACCGGCCAGCCCCATAAGTGTGGGCTACGTACCCTCGGGAGGGCAACCCTAGCCCTGCTGGCACTCTACCAGCAAGGGTCTTGATCCTTGACCTTCCCTTAGCATCCTATAGTCACCCCGGGCTCACGTGTGTGCGACGGCGTTTTGGTCCGGATTTATCAACTTAATTGTTATGTGATTGTGAATGCGGAATAGGTCCTAAGTTTACTTTTGGCTTGCTGCATACCCCGTAGTGGTATCACATCAAATTGGTATCAGAGCCAGGTTTTAGACTTGTCTCTACAAGCCTAGGTCCAAGGGCTATTGCATTTCCACCCTCTGTGTGTCGGTCTCTTCTTCCTCGTGCATGTCCACCCGTAGAGGCACTGTTTACCAAACCGACCACTCTACTTCAAATCCTCCCATGAGTTCCCATTCTCAGGGCAACCAAGGCATCCCTAGTGAAGTCCCACAAGCCCCAATGGAGCAATTTGAGACTACCCTTAGAACTATTATGGAGAAACTTGATGGACTTACCACCCGAATGGATAGACTTGAGGAAGTGAGGGCCCCACCTAGGATCCCGGCCCCAAGAGCTCCCCCTCCACAGGTTGATCCAGGTAGGGAAGACCTTGAGAATGAGTGGTACCACGAACCAGAGAGACCCCAACGGCCTCGGCATTATGAGAGACGACCCCACGAGGATCGAGATGAGTTCCTCCTAAAAATGATCAAAGTAGAGGCACCGAATTTTGATGGGTCCCATAACCCAAGTGTTTATGAGGAATGGGAGCATGGCATGGACCAATACTTTGAATGGTACCCCATGTCCGAAGAGAGAAAGGTTAGGTTGGCCAAGATGCACCTTCTTAAGTTAGCCAAAACCTATTGGCTAAAGGTAGAGAGTCAAAGAAGAATTAGGCGCGAAGAACCCATTAACACATGGTTAGACATGAAGACACAACTTAGAGATAAGTATCTTCCCCACTCCTATAGCCAACTTCTCCTTGACGAATGGCAAAGCCTTACCCAAGAAGGGAAAACCGTGGAGGAATACATAGAAAAGTTTGACTCATACCTCTTAAGATGCAGTGTCTTCGAAGACCCAACTGTCACCCTATCACGGTTTAGGAATGGTCTCCTTCCCCACATCAAAAGGGAACTTTACATGAGAGAGGCTCATAGCCTTGAAACTGCCTATCAAATAGCCCGGGATGTAGAGAGGTTCTCTAGAAACTCTAGGTTCGCCCCCCCCAAAGGACCGGGACCACGTCCCAACCTCCCTCCCCTATTGAGAACACCTCCTCCCAGTGGGGAACTCCTACAAAACCCTCCCCTTAACCTGGCTCTGATACCAATTTGATGTGACACAACATGCAGCGGAGGACAATGATACCAATTTGATGTGATATGACTCCCTTGGACCTAGGATAGCAAGGAACACATGAGTTGGCAACGTCGTACTAGCGGACTCACTCGCGTAGGCACACTCGGGTCCGAAGGAGGACCGGCGATGACGGTGAGGGTCCGGGGTTGGACCTCAAGGTTCCAAGGGTTTGGCTAGCTCGGAAGGGACCCCAATGGGCCTGGGATGCCCGATTTCAAGGGCGGCCGGCACGCCGAGGGCGTGGGATGCAATGGCTCTCTCTCAACTCGCTCCGCGGTGAACACTTGATTGGATTGAATTATAGATCGAGCGCTCGTCTCACCTCCGATGGACAACTAAGAGTGATACTAAACTAGCAATGGTAATAACCAACAGCGAAGAGTGGCCAGGAGCTCACCTGATCGGCGTGAAGATGCCGATCCCGGTCGGAGACGAGGGCGAGCGGAGCACACTGCGCCGGTGAAGCCTCAAAACCTGTTCAAGAGTACAATTACTACACCTCGCGCAGGAGGCTGATCTCGGGGGTGGGAATTAGTTAATTACAAACAAACACTACCACCACGCAGGGTGGGGCGGTAAGCCGGCCAGGCGGGGATGGGAGGACGGACCGAAATGGTAGAAAGGAAATCAATGTGGGTTCAGCTGCAATCTGGACTGCTGGATAGGGTGCTGTTGTTGGCTCTGTCCCGGGCTCGTCCGGACTCCGAATTGAGCGAAACCACCTCGCAATGATTCCTGACTTGAAGCCGGTGTTTTCTGAATTTTTGGGCGGCCTCTGGACCCAGGGACTGGCGACACCAGCGACTGAACCGAGTCGGCCGATGTGGTCTCTGGCCGGACCTGTTCTGTAGCAGCAGGTTGCAGACGCTGTTGTGAGCTCTCCCAAACTCCGAATGGCACGAAACCAGCGTCGTCGTCTCCGTAGTCGAGGTAGCTTTCATCTGGAGTCAATGGGGCTGCGATCCAAGGCCGTGGATGGTCGGTGTGCCCTGAAGAGTAGGCACTGGTCGCTGCAGACTGCAGGAGGCAGATCCGTGCGACGGAGGGATAAAATTTGTAACTCTGGATCCTGGATGCCGAATGTCGTTCCGTTTCTTGCTTCTGGTCGTGGACGGATGGAGGAAGAATTTTTAAGAAGAGAGTTCAGCCTGATTCCTCCACGGTTAGTCGTGGTGCAGCAACGAACCGGGTTGCAGACTCTGGTCACAGCGGCTACCAGAAATGAACAGTGGATTGCAGACGTTGTCCCGGCCGCTCCCGGATACCAAATCTCGAGCCGCTGGTGTTTCTGGAACCGTGGACAATCCCTCTGTGCTGCTAAACTGACGGGGAAGCCGTCTGATGTCGGGGTGGACTGGGGGATGCCAATGAGTGGAGGCAGGTCACTGCCCACTGTGGGAGGCAGACCCGACCAGTCAAGGGAGAAAGACCAAAACTCTGACCTCCGGAAAGCGAACGGACTTCCGCTTCTTGATCCAGTAAGAGGACTGGTGGAGGAAGATATTTTTAGAATAACTCACAACTTGAATCTCTCACCGTCGGCCGTGGTGTAGCTTTGAACAGGGTTCAGGGACTCTGCTGATGGAGCTCTACGCAGTCGGGGTAGAACAGCCTTCCCGGACGGCCACAAATTCAGAATGGGGTGATTCCACCTCGCCTGCGAAGAGGAAAGGGAGGCCTTTCCAGAAAGGTAGGCCACGCCCCCAGAAGCTTCAAGATGTTGTCGTGGTAGTCGCTGCAACTCGAGGCTGGTCTGCAGGTCAGCCTGCAGACAGAACTGAAGTTGACAAAGTGGGGGGGGTGGAGGGGTCGGCCAAGGCAATGGGAGGGTGGAGAGGGGTTGAGGGGGTCGACCCTAGGAGGGAGGGGAAGGGGGTGGACGACCTAGGGAGGTGAAGGGGCTCCTTGGGGAGGGGAAAGGGCCCTAGGGAGGTGGGAGGTTGCTTGGGGAAGGGGGAGGGATGCCTTGGGAAGGTGAAAGGGTGCTTGGGGAGGTGGAGTGATTAATGGTGAAGTAATGGGAGTCTTGGGAGGTGAAGAGACTTGCCTAGGTGGCAAGTGAGGTGGCAAGGGGTGAGGAGAGAGGGGAATTTCGAATTTTAGAGAGAGAAGGAGGGAGGAGAGAGAAGGGGTCCGCCCCCTGAAGAGAGAGAGAGAGAGAGAGAGAGAGAGAGAGAAAGCTAGAGAGAGAGGGGGGAGATGCACTTTTGCTCAAAATACTCAATAATTCATTAACCTCCTCATGTGGGAGTTGGGGTCCTATATATAGGGATCCCAACTTTGTACAAAAGCCCCTGAGAAAAGAACAAAAGACATATAACCAAGGTGCAAGAAGGGGTGCTCATGGGCCTAGCTCCTCTAGATGGGCCACAAAGCCAAACAAGCCCAATATGTTGATCCACTAATATGAGCACCTAGGACATGACTCAAAATACATCAAAAAGACTCAAGAAAAGGGAAAATACATCATGATGTCCATAGTAATAAACTCTAATGTCGTCGAGGACCCATCAAGTCGTGCAGTCGCAGCCTACCCGTCTCCAGAAGGGAGAGGGGTGTCTAGCCAGAGGGAACGCTGGGTGATGTCCCCATCAACTCCCCCGAGCTGTGAAGAATTCGACTCTGTCGAGAAAGGGTCCTCTCGGCTGCAGTAATGCTCCAGGAGGTCGGGGTCCAGCTGCTGAAGATCCTCCCTGCTCACCCATGAATCATCTGAAGGGGGCCGGCCCTTCCACCTGACCAAGTATCGCTCGTACGCTTTGCTCCGGGTGACAGTGACCTGTTCATCCAATATCCGCTCTATTTGCTCCCGTTGGCCTCTCTGGATTGGTGGAACTCTCTCATGAGTGGTGGCTCTCTCAGAAGGTGGAACAGGCTCAATTTCCTCACTAGGTGTCACCGTGGGTCCCCTATATGGCACCAAGTCAGCCACATTGAATGTGGGACTTACTGCGTACTCCTCGGGGAGGTCCAACACGTAAGCGTTCGTGCCAATCCTCTTTAAAACCTGGAAGGGGCCTGATCCACGCGACCTCAGTTTGGAGACATTCCCAGGGGAAAGCCTCTCAGTTCTTACCATCACATAATCACCTACGTGAAACTCCTGGTGGCGACGGTGGGAATCGGCCGACTTTTTATACACCTCATTGCTTTTGTTAATGTGTTTGCGGATTTCTTCATGCAATTCTTTCATGTGTTGGGCAAACGACTCAGCACTAATAGACACTCTAGCATGTGGTGGCAAAGGAATGAGATCTGTAGGCTTTCTAGGTTTGTACCCATGCACAGCTTCAAATGGGCTCATCCCTATCGACCTATTCACTAAATTGTTGTATGCAAACTCTGCCTGGGGTAATATGAGATCCCAATTCCCGGGGCGATCCTCAACAAGACACCGGAGTAGATTCCCAAGGCTCCTATTAATGACTTCGGTCTGGCCGTCCGTTTGAGGGTGATAGGCCGTGGAAAATTTGAGAAGGGTCCCCATTAGGTGCCAGAGAGTCTTCCAGAAATAGCTGGTGAATTTGACATCCCTATCAGAAATGATGGTCTTGGGTAGACCATGGAGGCAAACTACCTCATCGAAGAATAGGCGGGCCACATGAGAGGCGTCAGAAGTTTTGGAGCAGGGGATGAAATGGGCCATCTTAGAAAACCTATCCACTACTACAAAGATTGAATCATGCCTTTTTTGAGTCCTAGGTAGGCCTAAGACGAAGTCCATGCTTAAGTCTTGCCAAGGGCGGTCAGGGACAGGGAGTGGTGTGTAGAGGCCAGTGTTCTGCCTTGTTTGCTTGGCTGAGGCACATATCCGGCACTGTCCTACAATTTTGGCTACGTCCCTTTTGAGACTTGGCCAGTAGAACTGACCCTCAACCAAAGCAATGGTCTTATGCACCCCAAAATGCCCAGCAAGGCCTCCTGCATGTAACTCCCAGATCAGGAAGTCCCGTAGAGAGGTTCTAGGTATGCAAAGTCTATGGCCTTTGAAAATGAACCCGTCCTCTAAGATGAACCCTTGATGTTCCCTAGGTGAGAGGGTGGACAGAGTGGTATGGATTCGACCAAAGTCCGGGCAATCAGAGTACTCTTCTTTGAGTCTTTCAAATCCTATGACTTCCACCCGAATAGTAGCTAGCAAGGAAATTCTCCTACTGAGGGCATCGGCAGCACGATTTTCACTTCCGGCCTTATGTTTGATCACAAATGTGTAGGCCTGGATGTATTCGACCCATCGAGCATGCCGAGCATTCAGTTTCTGCTGGGAATTGAGGTATTTCAGGGCCTCATGGTCAGAGAATATGACAAATTCTTTCGGCAAGAGATAGTGTCTCCAGTGCCGGAGGGATTGAACCACGGCATAAAATTCCTTATCGTAGGTGGAGTATCTCATCCTGGCATCACACAACTTCTCACTAAAATAGGCCACAGGATGTCCTTCCTGGCTAAGGATCCCACCAATTCCTACCCCAGAGGCATCACAAGTCACCTCAAAGACTTTGGAGAAGTCAGGGAGGCATAGTACAGGGGCTTGGGTCATCCTTTCCTTGAGTTCTTGGAAGGCTCTAGTTGCGGACTTGGTCCACACAAAGGTCCCCTTTTTGAGGCAGTCGGTGATAGGGGCTATGACTGTGCTAAACCCACGGATGAACCGTCGGTAAAAGGTGGCTAGCCCATGAAAGCTCCGGACTTCATGGAGAGTGCGGGGTTCCGGCCAATCGAGGATGGCTTGGACCTTTTCAGGGTCCATGGATACTCCTTCGGTGGAGACAACATACCCAAGGAAGGTAATGGACTTCGTCATGAATTGACATTTTCCAAAATTGGCAAAGAGGCTCTCCTTCCTAAGAGTGGTGCAGACTTGCCTAAGGTGACTGAGATGGGCTTCTTTGGACTGGCTATAGATGAGGATGTCATCAAAGTAGACTACCAAGAAGACTCCAATGTAGGGCCTAAGGACCTCGGTCATAAGGCGCATGAAGGTACTTGGGGCATTTGAGAGCCCAAAAGGCATCACCAACCATTCATAAAGTCCATCTTTGGTTTTAAAGGCCGTTTTCCATTCATCCCCTGACCTTATCCTAACCTGATGATAGCCACTTTTGATGTCTATTTTGGAAAATATGGTGGCTCCGGCGAGCATGTCCAGCATATCGTCAAGTCTAGGTATGGGGAACCTATATTTGACAGTTATCTTGTTGATGGCCCTACTATCAACACACATTCGCCATGTCCCGTCCTTCTTTGGTGTGAGGAGGGCCGGGACGGCACATGGGCTTTTGCTCAGCCTAAGAAAGCCCTTTCTAATCAGTTCCTCCACTTGCCTTCTTAACTCAGCATGTTCTGTGGGGTTGAGGCGATAGTGGGGGAGGTTTGGGAGGGTGGCTCCCGGGACGAGATCTATAGCATGTTGGACATCCCTCATGGGTGGTAGTTGGTCAGGGAGTTCCTCGGGGAATACGTCCTTAAATTCTTCTAGGAGAGGGTGGATTTCCACGGGGTGAGGATTGGAGGGGGTTGCCTCTCCAAGACATATGACAATAGCACAAAGTGGTGTCCCTCGGGTTAACTCTTCCTCGAGCTCTCTCCTAGTGATGAGGTGGAGGCCTTTGGTGGTTGTTTGGGTTGGTGCAGATGAGGCCTTGGGTTTTGGTGGTGTAGGAAGGATTCCCTTGGTGGGTGGTTCTTTTTGGGGAGGGGAGGGGTTGAGGCGGATACTCTTCCCCTCGTGGTCAAAGGTGCATGTGTTCGTTTTCCCATGGATGGTGGCATTGACATCATATATCCAAGGTCTCCCTAAGAGGATGCTTCCTACAGCCATAGGTATGATATCACACCATATTTGCCCTTGGTAGGATGAGAAGGTGATGGGGATAAGACAACATGTGTTGACGGGTAGGGAGTGATTGTTTATCCATGATACACGATAAGGTTTGGGGTGGAGTGTAGGGGTAAGACCTAGGAGTTTGACAGTGTCCGGAGACACGGCGTTGACACAACTCCCGTTGTCTAGGATGACCTTCCTAACATGGTCCCCGATCTTGACAAATGTGTGAAAAATGGATGTCCTTCGCCAGTCATCCTCTTGTGGTTGGGTAAGGGTGCACCTTATCACCCCTAGGTGGCTGGAGTGGGGGTCCTCTTCGACTTCTTCCTCAAAGAATTGCTCATTGTATTCCTCTTCCCATCCTAAAGCAGCCTCGTATTCCTCAATAGTACTCTCGGGTGTTTCCTGGGAAGTAGAAGGTCCACTTTCAATGACTAGGTTTGACAAACCCTTGGAGGGACATTGGGTGGCTATGTGGCCATAGCCATGGCATCGAAAGCACTTGACCGAATTGCTCATTGGGGTCTTCCCTTTGGAGTTGTCTTCCCTTCGGGGAGGAGGGTTGGGTGTGGTTGGCTGAGGGGAGGGTTTTGTAGGAGTTCCCCCACTGGGAGGAGGTGTTCTCAATAGGGGAGGGAGGTTGGGACGTGGTCCCGGTCCTTTGGGGGGGGCGAACCTAGAGTTTCTAGAGAACCTCTCTACATCCCAGGCTATTTGATAGGCAATTTCAAGGCTATGAGCCTCTCTCATGTAAAGTTCCCTTTTGATGTGGGGAAGGAGACCATTCCTAAACCGTGATAGGGTGACAGTTGGGTCTTCGAAGACACTGCATCTTAAGAGGTATGAGTCAAACTTTTCTATGTATTCCTCCACGGTTTTCCCTTCTTGGGTAAGGCTTTGCCATTCATCAAGGAGAAGTTGGCTATAGGAGTGGGGAAGATACTTATCTATAAGTTGTGTCTTCATGTCTAACCATGTGTTAATGGGTTCTTCGCGCCTAATTCTTCTTTGACTCTCTACCTTTAGCCAATAGGTTTTGGCTAACTTAAGAAGGTGCATCTTGGCCAACCTAACCTTTCTCTCTTCGGACATGGGGTACCATTCAAAGTATTGGTCCATGCCATGCTCCCATTCCTCATAGACACTTGGGTTATGGGACCCATCAAAATTCGGTGCCTCTACTTTGATCATTTTTAGGAGGAACTCATCTCGATCCTCGTGGGGTCGTCTCTCATAATGCCGAGGCCATTGCGGTCTCTCTGGTTCGTGGTACCACTCATTCTCAAGGTCTTCCCTACCCGGATCAACCTGTGGAGGGGGAGCTCTTGGGGCCGGGATCCTAGGTGGGGCCCTCACTTCCTCAAGTCTATCCATTCGGGTGGTAAGTCCATCAAGTTTCTCCATAATAGTTCTAAGGGTAGTCTCAAATTGCTCCATTGGGGCTTGTGGGACTTCACTAGGGATGCCTTGGTTGCCCTGAGAATGGGAACTCATGGGGGGATTTGAAGTAGAGTGGTCGGTTTGGTAAACAGTGCCTCTACGGGTGGACATGCACGAGGAAGAAGAGACCGACACACAGAGGGTGGAAATGCAATAGCCCTTGGACCTAGGCTTGTAGAGACAAGTCTAAAACCTGGCTCTGATACCAATTTGATGTGATACCACTACGGGGTATGCAGAAAGCCAAAAGTAAACTTAGGACCTATTCCGCATTCACAATCACATAACAATTAAGTTGATAAATCCGGACCAAAACGCCGTCGCACACACGTGAGCCCGGGGTGACTATAGGATGCTAAGGGGAGGTCAAGGATCAAGACCCTTGTTGGTAGAGTGCCAGCAGGGCTAGGGTTGCCCTCCCGAGGGTACGTAGCCCACACTTATGGGGCTGGCCGGTGCCAATTGGGGCACTAGGTCCCACTCGCTTACTTTAACCACGGTGACCACACGTTGAAGGTGGAACCGGGATCGGACACTCGCTCGCATGCACAACGGGGCTATGTCTACGGATATTAAACAAACAAGCACTAAGAATAATGGAGCAAAGTTTAGAGCTCACCTGGTTGGTTTGAAGAAACCAACCCCGTTCGGAGACGAGGGCGAGCGGGGAAGTGTGGATCCCGCACACTGCGCCGATGTCGCTTGAGCTGCTTAGTACATGAACTACTCCTCACGCAGGAGGGTTGGATTAGGGGTGGGGAAATCAAACTTACATCAAACACTACCTCCACGCAGGGAGGGGTGCTAAGCCGGCCAGGCGGAAGGGGAAAACTTGCCAACGATGAAGGAGTGGAAGCCGTCGAAGGTTCTGCTCACTTGCTCTGAGAGGGAACAGGTCACCACTGCCACAGTCGCGGTTCGTCCTCAGGAATTTTACCGGCGACGAAACCAAGGGGAATTCTTCGTAACAGGGACAGGGACACCTCTGAATTTTAGCGAATTCTTCTGGCATCGTCGCTGGCCGCGGCGGTGGCTCGAACAGGACGAGGGATTCTGATGCTGACGGCTTCAGGTCTGAGGCAGTAGGATGCAGAGGTTGCCACAGATGCTCCCGGATGCCAAATTACGAACCGTCAGAGTTTCCGGAATCGTGGAAGAAGCCTCTGCACAGAAAAACTGACGGCAACTCTTTCTGAAGTCGGGGTGGACTGGGGGATGCCGACGATCAGTCACTGGTCGCTGTAGACAGCAGGAGGCAGACCCGCGCGACTGAGGGAGAAAATTCGGAACTCTGGTTCCTGGATGCCGAACGAGGTCCCGTTTCTTGATCCTGATCGGGGACAGGGGAAGGAAGAACTTTGTTGAAGAACTTTCTGTCGGCTTCCTTCTCTGTTGGTCGTGAAGCTGCTTCCAATCGGGCTCAGGCTCTCTGCAGAGGATGTCTGGCGCAGTCGTGGTAGAACAGCTCTCCCGGTTGGCCACGAACTCGGAACGGGATGATTCCACCTCGCTAACGAAGGGGACTCGCAGATCTTTCCGTCAATGTAAGCCACGCCTCTGGATGTAGCTTTATGACTCCGGGGACACTTCTGCTAGTTGCAACCCTTTTCTGCCACCTGCAGACTGATCAAGATGAAGAGAAGGGATGGTGGTGGAACTAGGGGTAGGGATGGGGATTGGCAATATTGGAGATGGTGGGGTGGAGGGTCGATGGGAGAGGGAGTGTAGGGGTGTGGAGAGGATTGGAGCTGGGGAGATGGAGGTCCAAGAGGGGGAGGGGAGAGGAGGCCGCGGCTAGGTGAGAGGGGAATGAGGGGGTCGGCCAAGGCAAGTGGGGAGGTGAGTGGGTGGAGAGGGGTGCGCAAGTTTGAAGTGGGGGGGGGGTGTTTGATTGCTTGGGGATATGAAAGGATATGTGGGGAAGTGGAGGGGTTGCTTGGGGGAGAGGGATGGTTGCCTTGGAGGTGGAGAAGGTGTGTGGGGGATTGGAAGAGTCACTTGGGAATGTGGAAGTGTTAATGGGAGTTATGGACCTAGGGGATGTGAAAGGGTGGGGGCTGAGGTGGCTGCTGATGTGGCAAGTGGGGAAGGTGAAGGGGCAGGTGCGCCCTAGGGAGAGAGAGAGGAGGAGAGAGAAGGGGTCCGCCCCCTGAAGAGAGAGAGAGAGAGAGAGAGAGAGAGAGTGAGAAAGCTAGAGAGAGAGGGGGGAGATGCACTTATGCTCAAAATACTCAATAATTCATTAACCTCCTCATGTGGGAGTTGGGGTCCTATATATAGGGATCCCAACTTTGTACAAAAGCCCCTGAGAAAAGAACAAAAGACAGATAACCAAGGTGCAAGAAGGGGTGCTCATGGGCCTAGCTCCTCTAGATGGGCCACAAAGCCAAACAAGCCCAATATGTTGATCCACTAATATGAGCACCTAGGACATGACTCAAAATACATCAAAAAGACTCAAGAAAAGGGAAAATACATCATGATGTCCATAGTAATAAACTCTAATGTCGTCGAGGACCCATCAAGTCGTGCAGTCGCAGCCTACCCGTCTCCAGAAGGGAGAGGGGTGTCTAGCCAGAGGGAACGCTGGGTGATGTCCCCATCAACTTCTGGGTGATGGGGACATCACTCTTGGAGCCAGGAAGGATGTGACACCGGATCGAAACCTTGCTCTGATACCAATTTGATGTGACACAACATGCAGCGGAGGACAATGATACCAATTTGATGTGATATGACTCCCTTGGACCTAGGATAGCAAGCAACACATGAGTTGACAACGTCGTACTAGCGGACTCACTCGCGTAGGCACACTCGGGTCCGAAGGAGGACCGGCGATGACGGTGAGGGTCCGGGGTTGGACCTCAAGGTTCCAAGAGTTTGGCTAGCTCGGAAGGGACCCCAATGGGCCTGGGATGCCCGATTTCAAGGGCGGCCGGCACGCCGAGGGCGTGGGATGCAATGGCTCTCTCTCAACTCGCTCCGCGGTGAACACTAGATTGGATTGAATTATAGATCGAGCGCTCGTCTCACCTCCGACGGACAACTAAGAGCGATACTAAGCTAGCAATGGTAATAACCAGTAGCGAAGAGTGGCCAGGAGCTCACCTGATCGGCGCGAAGACGCCGATCCCGGTCGGAGATGAGGGCGAGCGGGGAAGTGTGCCCCCCGCACACTGCGCCGGTGAAGCTTCAAAACCTGTTCAAGAGTAAAATTACTACACCTCACGCAGGAGGGTGATCTCGGGGGTGGGAATTAGTTAATTACAAACAAACACTACCACCACGCAGGGTGGGGCGGTAAGCCGGCCAGGCGGGGATGGGAGGACGGACCGAAATGGTAGAAAGGAAATCAATGTGGGTTCAGCTGCAATCTGGACTGCTGGATAGGGTGCTGTTGTTGGCTCTGTCCCGGGCTCGTCCGGACTCCGAATTGAGCGAAACCACCTCGCAATGATTCCTGACTTGAAGCCGGTGTTGTCTGAATTTTTGGGCGGCCTCTGGAGCCAGGGACTGGCGACACCAGCGACTGAACCGAGTCGGCAGATGTGGTCTCTGGCCGGACCTGTTCTGTAGCAGCAGGTTGCAGACGCTGTTGTGAGCTCTCCCGAACTCCGAATGGCACGAAACCAGCGTCGTAATCTCCGTGGTCGAGGTAGATTTCAGATGGAGTCAATGGGGCGGCGATCCAAGGCCATGGACGGTCGGTGTTCCCTGAAGAGTAGGCACTGGTCGCTGCAGACTGCAGGAGGCAGATCCGTGCGACGGAGGGATAAAATTTTTAACTCTGGATCCTGGATGATGAATGTCGTTCCGTTTCTTGCTTCTGGTCGTGGACGGATGGAGGAAGAATTTTGAAGAAGAGAGTTCAGCCTGATTCCTCCACGGTTAGTCGTGGTGCAGCAACGAACCGGGTTGCAGACTCTGGTCACAGCGGCTACCAGAAACGAACAGTGGATTGCAGACGTTGTCCCGGCCGCTCCCGGATACCAAATCTCGAGCCGCTGGAGTTGCTGGAACCGTGGACAATCCCTCAATGCTGCTAAACTGACGGGGAAGCCGTCTGATGTCGGGGTGGACTGGGGGATGCCAATGAGTGGAGGCAGGTCACTGCCCACTGTGGGAGGCAGACCCGACCAGTCAAGGGAGAAAGACCAAAACTCTGACCTCCGGATGGCGAACGGACTTCCGCTTCTTGATCCAGTAAGAGGACTGGTGGAGGAAGATATTTGTAGAAGAACTCACATCTTGAATCTCTCACCGTCGGCCGTGGTGTAGCTTTGAACAGGGTTCAGGGACTCTGCTGATGGAGCTCTGCGCAGTCGGGGTAGAACAGCCTTCCCGGACGGCCACGAACTCAGAATGGGGTGATTCCACCTCGCCTGCGAAGAGGATAGGGAGGCCTTTCTAGAAAGGTAGGCCAAGCCCCCAGAAGCTTCAAGATGTTTTCGTGGTAGTCACTGCAACTCGAGGCTGGTCTGCAGGTCAGCCTACAGACAGAACTGAAGTTGACAAAAGGGGGGGGGTGGAGGGGTCGGCCAAGGCAATGGGAGGGTGGAGAGGGGTTGAGGGGGTCGACCCTAGGAGGGAGGGGAAGGGGGTGGACGACCTTGGGAGGTGAAGGGGCTCCTTGGGGAGGGGAAAGGGCCCTTGGGAGGTGAAAGGGTGCTTGGGGAGGAGGAGTGATTAATGGTGAAGTAATGGGGGTCTTGGGAGGTGAAGAGACTTGCCTAGGTGGCAAGTGAGGTGGCAAGGGGTGAGGAGAGAGGGGAATTTCAAATTTTAGAGAGAGAAGGAGGGAGGAGAGAGAGGGGGTTCGCCCCTAGGAGAGAGGGAGAGAACTAGAGAGAGAGAGCTAGAGAGAGAGAGAGAAGACTCAAGGGGATTCAAGTGGGTTCAATTTTCATTCATTCATCAATTACCTCAAAATGGTGGCTTGGGGCCCTATTTATAGGGAAACCCCAATTACATAGAAGTCCCTGGAAAATGGACTAATGACAGAAGACCAAGGGGTGGGGAATGGGGCGCCCATGGGCCAGGCCCAAAGAAGTGGCCCCTTAAGGCCTACTAACCCACTATCCTATTAAACCACTTAATGCGACCTTGGACTTAGGTAGATGACATTACCTACTTAGGTACTTGACTCAATAAAGAGAAAATTACATAGATAAGACTCAAGAAAAAAATGAGAAAACTACATGGCTATACTCAGAAAATGATGGCGAACAAAATGGCGAGCAGCAGGACCATGTGAAGGGGTAAGCGATGTCCCCATCATACTCCCGGGGTGCGGAGAACTCGACTCCGTCGAGTAAGGGCCCACCGGGGAAGCAGCTCAAGGCGACCTGCAATCTCCAAACCCATCCTGCACCTGCGACCAGGGGACGGCTCTTCATCCTCTCAAGGCGGCCCGGACACACCCTCGTGCTGGCGTTGGAACCCTGCTTGCATAGTATTGCCCCTCTGTGTACACGTCGGGCTCTCAAGGCTGTTTGGTGGAAGCACTCCGGGGTGTCCCTCTTAAAGGAAGTTATAGGCTCAAAGTACGCACTGGGATTCACCGCGGTGCCCATGTAGGGTGCCGGATCAGCCGCATGATAATTGGGGTATATCCCATAGCCCATTAGTAAATCTAATCCATAAGCCAGGTTGGCCAAAGCCGCTTGGAACATGAAAGGTCCAAGTCCTCGTGCCCTCGATTTGGAGGTGGCCCTAAGATAGAGTCGTTCCAATGCCACCATCGCGAGGTTACCTCCTTGGATTTCAAAGTGCCACCCTTGAGTTATAGCCCGCTCATTATGATCGTTACTACCCATATTTGGATGCTTGCTTGAATGAGAATGCTTTGAGTGATTGTGCGGTGGGGGTGGGAAGTATGTGGTATGCAGAGGGGGACCGGGGCAACCGTACATAGACCTATCATTCATGGATGTGATGAGGCATCTTGTGGACTCGGGGGGGCCTGGGAAATCATAGGTGGATCTATCGTGTATGGCTGTGAGAATTACCGGGGGACCCGGACATCCATGTGTGCTCCATTCAAGTGTAAGGGCTATGAAGAATGTGGGTGGGCCAGCACAACCAAATGTAGGCCAGTTATGTATTGAGCCTAAATTGTGCGTGACATGCATGGGAGGGCTAGACTCATGACCCTTGTCGAATGATGTGACATGCCAAGATGGGTGCTTTCTTCTCCTAGAGATGATGACCATGTGTGTTGGTATGGGGTGACCTTTAAGCTCCCATTTGTAAGGGTCGAAGGGCTCATAGTCGGTATGCATCATGGGGTGGGGCACTACCTTGTTTCTTAGGTGTATACTGCCCATGGTCATGGTTCCCTTGGTGTGGGCTGGGTCTAGGACGAGGTGTGTTGGTTCTAGCATGGTTGGTGAGGGTAGGAGGGAGTGGGTGGTGGGTAGGGCGGTCAGGTCCCATGGGTTCATTGTCTTCCATAGGGTGGGATCAAAGGGGTCATGGAATGTGTTACCAAGGGTGAGGTATTCTTTCACCTCAAGGTCTCAAAATGGTGAGTCCTCCTCCTCAAATGTAGTAATTGAACCGAAGTTCGAGGAGGGTTGGTTGGTCATGATTGGAGGGCTTGGCATCCTACCCGAAATAAGTAACTCCAAGTCGCGGATAGCATCGGGCTCTTCGGGAATGGGGAGGGATAAAAGAAGGTCGCTAGTGTAGCAACCCACAGTGTAAATGGAAGAGATGGACCCGACACATAGATGTAGGAGGTTAAGACTCCTAGGTTGGTCGGCTACAGTGGTCAACATGCCAGTTAGCTTCATTTGCCAAGTTAGACCCTCAAGAAAATCCCCTAATGTTTCCACCTGATAGGATGATTGGATTGTGGTGTGATAGGTGGATAAGGGTACTATAGGAAGGTTTTGCTCCATGGGTGGGTAAGCATGGACCATGAGATCTCCAAATGGGTTCTCCTTTAGCCAACGTGAAAGGGGTTCTCCTAAGGTAAGCTCGGTCCCTATTAAGGAGGGTGGTGTAAGGTGAAGACCACCATGTGAAGTTCCTTCTTCTTCCTGGACATGGGCGATCTCTATGGCGGGGGTTGGTGTGTTCACCTCTATGGGGTCGGGTATGAGAATCATGGGTCCTCTAGCAAGGAGGTGAGATGGTCCCTTGAGGGTGGGGTGGTGAGGGTAGGTGTGTGGTACCCCCGGGGTGGGAGGTGAAGGGGAACTTGGTTTGGGATCGGTAAGGGGAGAAGTGGAGGCCTCGGTTGGGGTTGGGTAGGGATTGGTAGTGGAAGATGGATGGGTTGAGGAGGATTGGGTTGATTGGTTTCAGGGGGTGTGTCTCTTTTAGGGGAAGATGTAGGGGTGGTTTTGGGGTCCAAGGAAGTTTGTGGAGTGTGGGTTGGTGGGAGAGTTTTGGGTGGGGTGGTGGTGGCCATCATGGGCCTTGGTGGAGTGAACATGGGGTCCATACGGGTTGGAATGGTGAGGGTGAATTGAGCCATAATGCTTCCTCCACTTGGGATGGGAACTTCTTTGCCTAACCCATGATATTGTGATTCATACTCCTCTGCCCAATCGGGGGAGGCCTCATATTCCTCAACTTCAATCTCATTCCTTTGTGGTGTGGGGGTCTTGCTCTCCAAGGGAGTGGGAAGGCCTTTTGACGATGGGGTGGTGCAAGTTGGAATTATTTGGGGTGGTGGAGTTTGGACCCTAAGGGAGGTGAAGATATTCTTAATCTAAATCCTTAATTCTTCTAATGAGTCTTGTGGTCTTTTGGGTGGTGGGGTTTGGGTCCTAGTGGAGGCCTTGGGTTGACTGGGAGGAAAAGGGGGAGTGGGAGTGCTCCTCGGGTTATGGTCCTCACGGTAGGAGTGGAACGGTCGGGGAGCGTAGATCTTCCTAAGCTCACTCTTCATCTCTTCCCATGAGTGAATGGGCTCTTGCCCCCAAACCCTTCTGAATCTCTCTTTGTGTTCCCACATTTTCTTAGGTAGACCCCGAAGTCGTGCCTTGGCCCTGCGGACTCTCTCGGATCCACGAGATGGGTGATGTGACACAACGATTTGATGTCCCCATCTTGGGCCCCACCTATGGTCTAGCTAACCAATGGGGACAAGGCACGACCATGATTTGAAGTCACATATGGGTGATAAGGCACCTAATGGGGACTTTCTTAGCTAGACCCCGAAGTCGTGCCTTGGCCCTGCGGACTCTCTCGGATCAATAGGTGGGGCCCAACTTGGTGGGGCCCTCACTTCCTCATATGGGCCTATGGGTTATGGGCCCATATGGGCCCATAGTTGATGTGACACGATATGCAGTGGAGGACAAAGATATCAATTTGATGTGTCGCGACTCCCTTGGACCTAGGTTAGCAAGCAGCACTATGAGTCGGCAACGTCGCACATGCGGTTTTGCTCGCGGAAGCACACTCGGATCCGTAGAAGGACCGGCGATGGTGGTGAGGGTCCGAGGTTGGACCTCGGGGCTCCAAGGGTCGGCCGGATAGGGATAGATCCCAATGGGCCAGGGATGCCTTGGGAAGGTGAAAGGGTGCTTGGGGAGGTGGAGTGATTAATGGTGAAGTAATGGGGGTCTTGGGAGGTGAAGAGACTTGCCTAGGTGGCAAGTGAGGTGGCAAGGGGTGAGGAGAGAGGGGAATTTCGAATTTTAGAGAGAGAGGGAGGGAGGAGAGAGAGGGGGTTCGCCCCTAGGAGAGAGGGAGAGAGAGAATTAGAGAGAAAGAGCTAGAGAGAGAGAGAGAGAGAAGACTCAAGGGGATTCAAGTGGGTTCAAGGGAGTCATATCACATCAAATTGGTATCAGAGCAAGTTCTAGACTTGTCTCTACTAAGTCTTGTCCTAGGGCAGTTGCATTCATCACCCGATCATCATGCATACCCCTCGTTGGCCAAATAGTCCGATTGACCCCCTCCACATGGACTACATTGTAGATGAGGACCTTCATTTTGATGGAGATC
Organism: Amorphophallus konjac; assembly: GCA_022559845.1. NCBI lineage: Eukaryota > Viridiplantae > Streptophyta > Magnoliopsida > Alismatales > Araceae > Amorphophallus > Amorphophallus konjac. Next base: position 147,779,512 of record CM040121.1, read on the forward strand.
CTCATGCCTATCTTAGGTGGGAGAATACCATGGAAAGGGACTTTGAAAGAACTTGGGTACATGGATCCGAGAGAGTCCGCAGGGCCAAGGCACGACTTCGGGGTCTAGCTAAGAAAATGTGGGAACACAAAGAGAGATTCAGAAGGGTTTGGGGGCAAGAGCCCATTCACTCATGGGAAGAGATGAAGAGTGAGCTTAGGAAGATCTACGCTCCCCGACCGTCCCACTCCTACCGTGAGGACCATAACCCGAGGAGCACTCCCACTCCCCCTTTTCCTCCCAGTCAACCCAAGGCCTCCACTAGGACCCAAACCCCACCACCCAAAAGACCCCAAGACTCATTAGAAGAACTAAGGATTGAGATTAAGAATATCTTCACCTCCCTTAGGGTCCAAACTCCACCACCCCAAATAATTTCAACTTGCACCACCCCATCGCCAAAAGGCCTTCCCACTCCCTTGGAGAGCAAGACCCCCACACCACAAAGGAATGAGATTGAAGTTGAGGAATATGAGGCCTCCCCCGATTGGGCAGAGGAGTATGAATCACAATATCATGGGTTAGGCAAAGAAGTTCCCATCCCAAGTGGAGGAAGCATTATGGCTCAATCCACCCTCACCATTCCAACCCGTATGGACCCCATGTCCACTCCACCAAGGCCCATGATGGCCACCACCACCCCACCCAAAACTCTCCCACCAACCCACACTCCACAAACTTCCTTGGACCCCAAAACCACCCCTACATCTTCCCCTAAAAGAGACACACCCCCTGAAACCAATCAACCCAATCCTCCTCAACCCATCCATCTTCCACTACCAATCCCTACCCAACCCCAACCGAGGCCTCCACTTCTCCCCTTACCGATCCCAAACCAAGTTCCCCTTTACCTCCCACCCCGGGGGTACCACACACCTACCCTCACCACCCCACCCTCAAGGGACCATCTCACCTCCTTGATAGAGGAACCCATGATTCCCATACCCGACCCCATAGAGGTGAACACACCAACCCCCGCCATAGAGATCGCCCATGTCCAGGAAGAAGAAGGAACTTCACATGGTGGTCTTCACCTTACACCACCCTCCTTAATAGGGACCGAGCTTACCTTAGGAGAACCCCTTTCACGTTGGCTAAAGGAGAACCCATTTGGAGATCTCATGGTCCATGCTTACCCACCCATGGAGCAAAACCTTCCTATAGTACCCTTATCCACCTATCACACCACAATCCAATCATCCTATCAGGTGGAAACATTAGGGGATTTTTTTGAGGGTCTAACTTGGCAAATGAAGCTAACTGGCATGTTGACCACTGTAGCCGACCAACCTAGGAGTCTTAACCTCCTACATCTATGTGTCGGGTCCATCTCTTCCATTTACACTGTGGGTTGCTACACTAGCGACCTTCTTTTATCCCTCCCCATTCCCGAAGAGCCCGATGCTATCCGCGACTTGGAGTTACTTATTTCGGGTAGGATGCCAAGCCCTCCAATCATGACCAACCAACCCTCCTCGAACTTCGGTTCAATTACTACATTTGAGGAGGAGGACTCACCATTTTGAGACCTTGAGGTGAAAGAATACCTCACCCTTGGTAACACATTCCATGACCCCTTTGATCCCACCCTATGGAAGACAATGAACCCATGGGACCTGACCGCCCTACCCACCACCCACTCCCTCCTACCCTCACCAACCATGCTAGAACCAACACACCTCGTCCTAGACCCAGCCCACACCAAGGGAACCATGACCATGGGCAGTATACACCTAAGAAACAAGGTAGTGCCCCACCCCATGATGCATACTGACTATGAGCCCTTCGACCCTTACAAATGGGAGCTTAAAGGTCACCCCATACCAACACACATGGTCATCATCTCTAGGAGAAGAAAGCACCCATCTTGGCATGTCACATCATTCGACAAGGGTCATGAGTCTAGCCCTCCCATGCATGTCACGCACAATTTAGGCTCAATACATAACTGGCCTACATTTGGTTGTGCTGGCCCACCCACATTCTTCATAGCCCTTACACTTGAATGGAGCACACATGGATGTCCGGGTCCCCCGGTAATTCTCACAGCCATACACGATAGATCCACCTATGATTTCCCAGGCCCCCCCGAGTCCACAAGATGCCTCATCACATCCATGAATGATAGGTCTATGTACGGTTGCCCCGGTCCCCCTCTGCATACCACATACTTCCCACCCCTACCGCACAATCACTCAAAGCATTCTCATTCAAGCAAGCATCCAAATATGGGTAGTAACGATCATAATGAGCGGGCTATAACTCAAGGGTGGCACTTTGAAATCCAAGGAGGTAACCTCGCGATGGTGGCATTGGAACGACTCTATCTTAGGGCCACCTCCAAATCGAGGGCACGAGGACTTGGACCTTTCATGTTCCAAGCGGCTTTGGCCAACCTGGCTTATGGATTACATTTACTAATGGGCTATGGGATATACCCCAATTATCATGCGGCTGATCCGGCACCCTACATGGGCACCGCGGTGAATCCCAGTGCGTACTTTGAGCCTATAATTTCCTTTAAGAGGGACACCCCGGAGTGCTTCCACCAAACAGCCTTGAGAGCCCGACGTGTACACAGAGGGGCAATACTATGCAGGCAGGGTTCCAACGCCAGCACGAGGGTGTGTCCGGGCCGCCTTGAGAGGATGAAGAGCCGTCCCCTGGTCGCAGGTGCAGGATGGGTTTGGAGATTGCAGGTCGCCTTGAGCTGCTTCCCCGGTGGGCCCTTACTCGACGGAGTCGAGTTCTCCGCACCCCGGGAGTATGATGGGGACATCGCTTACCCCTTCACATGGTCCTGCTGCACGCCATTTTGTTCGCCATCATTTTCTGAGTATAGCCATGTAGTTTTCTCATTTTTTTCTTGAGTCTTATCTATGTAATTTTCTCTTTATTGAGTCAAGTACCTAAGTAGGTAATGTCATCTACCTAAGTCCAAGGTCGCATTAAGTGGTTTAATAGGATAGTGGGTTAGTAGGCCTTAAGGGGCCACTTCTTTGGGCCTGGCCCATGGGCGCCCCATTCCCCACCCCTTGGTCTTCTGTCATTAGTCCATTTTCCAGGGACTTCTATGTAATTGGGGTTTCCCTATAAATAGGGCCCCAAGCCACCATTTTGAGGTAATTGATGAATGAATGAAAATTGAACCCACTTGAATCCCCTTGAGTCTTCTCTCTCTCTCTCTAGCTCTCTCTCTAGTTCTCTCCCTCTCTCCTACGGGCGAACCCCCTCTCTCTCCTCCCTGCTTCTCTCTCTAAAATTTGAAATTCCCCTCTCTCCTCACCCTCTCTCCTCACCCCTTGCCACCTCACTTGCCACCTAGGCAAGTCTCTTCACCTCCCAAGACCCCCATTACTTCACCATTAATCACTCCACCTCCCCAAGCACCCTTTCACCTTCCCAAGGCATCCCTCCCCCTTCCCCAAGCAACCTCCCACCTCCCTAGGGCCCTTTCCCCTCCCCAAGGAGCCCCTTCACCTCCCTAGGTCGTCCACCCCCTTCCCCTCCCTCCTAGGGTCGACCCCCTCAACCCCTCTCCACCCTCTCATTGCCTTGGCCGACCCCTCCACCCCCCCCTTTGTCAACTTCAGTTCTGTCTGCAGGCTAACCTACAGACCAGCCTCAAGTTGCAGCGACTACCACGACAACATCTTGAAGCTTCTGGGGGCGTGGTCTACCTTTCTGGAAAGGCCTCCCTTTCCTCTTCGCAGGCGAGGTGGAATCACCCCATTCTAAGTTCGTGGCCGTCCGGGAAGGCTGTTCTACCCCGACTGCGCAGAGCTCCATCAGCAGAGTCCCTGAACCCTGTTCAAAGCTACACCACGGCCGACGGTGAGAGATTCAAGATGTGAGTTCTTCTACAAATATCTTCCTCCACCAGTCCTCTTACTGGATCAAGAAGCGTAAGTCCGTTCTCCATCCGGAGGTCAGAGTTTTGGTCTTTCTTCCTTGACTGATCGGGTCTGCCTCCCACAGTGGGCAGTGACCTGCCTCCACTCATTGGCATCCCCCAGTCAACCCCGACATCAGACGGCTTCCCCGTCAGTTTAGCAGCACAGAGGGATTGTCCACGGTTCCAGCAACTCCAGCGGCTCGAGATTTGGTATCCGGGAGTGGCCGGGACAACATCTGCAATCCACTGTTTGTTTCTGGTAGCCGCTATGACCAGAGTCTGCAACCCGGTTCGTTGCTGCACCACGACTAACCGTGGAGGAATCAGGCTGAACTCTCTTCTTCAAAATTCTTCCTCCATCCGTCCACGACCAGAAGCAAGAAACGGAACGACATTCGGCGTCTAGGATCCAGAGTTACAAATTTTATCCCTTCGTCGCACGGATCTGCCTCCTGCAGTCTACAGCGACCAGTGCCTACTCTTCAGGGCACACCGACCGTCCACGGCCTTGGATCGCAGCCCCATTGACTCCAGCTGAAAGCTACCTCGACCACGGAGACGACGACGCTGGTTTCGTGCCATTCGAAGTTCGGGAGAGCTCACAACAGCGTCTGCAACCTGCTGCTACAGAACAGGTCCGGCCAGAGACCACATCTGCCGACTCGGTTCAGTCGCTGGTGTCACCAGTCCCTGGGTCCAGAGGCCGCCCAAAAATTCAGACAAACCGGCTTCAAGTCAGGAATCATTGCGAGGTGGTTTCGCTCAATTCGGAGTCCGGACGAGCCCGGGACAGAGCCAACAACAGCACCCTATCCAGCAGTCCAGATTGCAGCTGAACCCACATTGATTTCCTTTCTACCATTTCGGTCCGTCCTCCCATCCCCGCCTGGCCGGCTTACCGCCCCACCCTGCGTGGTGGTAGTGTTTGTTTGTAATTAACTAATTCCCACCCCCGAGATCACCCTCCTGCGCGAGGTGTAGTAATTGTACTCTTGAACAGGTTTTGAAGCTTCACCGGCGCAGTGTTGGGGGCACACTTCCCCGCTCGCCCTCTTCTCCGACCGGGATCGGCATCTTCACGCCGATCAGGTGAGCTCCTGGCCACTCTTCGCTGCTGGTTATTACCATTGCTAGCTTAGTATCGCTCTTAGTTGTCCGTCGGAGGTGAGACGAGCGCTCGATCTATAATTCAATCCAATCAAGTGTTCACCGCGGAGCGAGTTGAGAGAGAGCCATTGCATCCCACGCCCTCGACGTGCCGGCCGCCCTTGAAATCGGGCATCCCAGGCCCATTGGGGTCCCTTCCGAGCTAGCCAAACCCTTGGAACCTTGAGGTCCAACCCCGAACCCTCACCGTCATCGCCGGTCCTCCTTCGGACCCGAGTGTGCCTACGCGAGTGAGTCCGCTAGTACGACGTTGCCAACTCATGTGTTGCTTGCTATCCTAGGTCCAAGGGAGTCATATCACATCAAATTGGTATCATTGTCCTCCGCTGCATGTTATGTCACATCAAATTGGTATGCAGGGCCAAAAGTCAGTATGCCTGCGGATTCTTTGGATACCAATAGGTGGGGCCCAACTTGGTGAAGTCACATATGGGTGATAAGGCACCCATTAGGTCTAGCTAACCAAGTTGGGCCCCACCTATTGATCCGAGAAAGTCCCCATTAGGTGCCTTATCCCTGACTTCCTCATAGTGAGGGCCCCGCCAAGTTGGGCCCCATATGGGTACAAACCTGCGAGCTCTTGGTCCAAGGGACATCACCCACGATTCTCAAGTCAGTATGCCTCCCTGACTTCTCCAAAGTCTTTGAGGTGACTTGTGATGCCTCCGGGGTAGGAATTGGCGGGATCCTTAGCCAGGAAGGACATCCTGTGGCCTATTTTAGTGAGATACTCCACCTACGACAAGGAATTTTATGCCGTGGTTCAATCCCTCCGGCACTGGAGACACTATCTCTTGCCGAAAGAATTTGTCATATTCTCTGACCATGAGACCCTGAAATACCTCAATTCCCAGTAGAAACTGAATGCTCGGCATGCTCGATGGGTCGAATACATCCAGGCCTACACATTTGTGATCAAACATAAGGCCGGAAGTGAAAACCGTGCTGCCGATGCCCTCAGGAGGAGAATTTCCTTGCTAGCTACTATTCGGGTGGAAGTCATAGGATTTGAAAGACTCAAGGAAGAGTACTCCGATTGCCCAGACTTTGGTCGAATCCATACCACTCTATCCACCCTCTCACCTAGGGAACATCAAGGGTTCATCTTAGAGGACAGGTTCATTTTCAAATGCCATAGACTTTGCATACCTAGAACCTCTCTACGGGACTTCCTGATCTGGGAGTTACATGCAGGAGGCCTTGCTGGGCATTTTGGGGTGCATAAGACCATTGCTTTGGTTGAGGGTCAGTTCTACTGGCCAAGTCTCAAAAGGGACGTAGCCAAAATTGTAGGACAGTGCCAGATATGTGCCTCAGCCAAGCAAACAAGGCAGAACACTGGCCTCTACACACCACTCCCTGTCCCTGACCGCCCTTGGCAAGACTTAAGCATGGACTTCGTCTTAGGCCTACCTAGGACTCAAAAAAGGCATGATTCAATCTTTGCAGTAGTGGATAGGTTTTCTAATATGGCCCATTTAATCCCCTGCTCCAAAACTTCTGACGCCTCTCATGTGGCCCGCCTATTCTTCGATGAGGTAGTTCGCCTCCATGGTCTACCCAAGACCATCATTTCTGATAGGGATGTCAAATTCACCGGCTATTTCTGGAAGACTCTCTGGCACCTAATGGGGACCCTTCTCAAATTTTCCACGGCCTATCACCCTCAAACGGACGGCCAGACCGAAGTCATTAATAGGAGCCTTGGGAATCTACTCCGGTGTCTTGTTGAGGATCGCCCCGGGAATTGGGATCTCATATTACCCCAGGCAGAGTTTACATACAACAATTCAGTGAATAGGTCGATAGGGATGAGCCCATTTGAAGCTGTGCATGGGTACAAACCTAGAAAGCCTACAGATCTCATTCCTTTGCCACCACATGCTAGAGTGTCTATTAGTACTGAGTCGTTTGCCCAACACATGAAAGAATTGCATGAAGAAATCCGTAAACACATTAACAAAAGCAATGAGGTGTATAAAAAGTCGGCCGATTCCCACCGTCGCCACCAGGAGTTTCACGTAGGTGATTATGTGATGGTAAGAACTGAGAGGCTTTCCCCTGGGAATGTCTCCAAACTGAGGTTGCGTGGATCAGGCCCCTTCCAGGTTTTAAAGAGGATTGGCACGAACGCTTACGTGTTGGACCTCCCCGAGGAGTACGCAGTAAGTCCCACATTCAATGTGGCTGACTTGGTGCCATATAGGGGACCCACGGTGACACCCAGTGAGGAAATTGAGCCTGTTCCACCTTCTGAGAGAGCCACCACTCATGAGAGAGTTCCACCAATCCAGAGAGGCCAATGGGAGCAAATAGAGCGGATATTGGATGAACAGGTCATTGTCACCCGGAGCAAAGCGTACGAGCGATACTTGGTCAGGTGGAAGGGCCGGCCCCCTTCAGATGATTCATGGGTGAGCAGGGAGGATCTTCAGCAGCTGGACCCCGACCTCCTGGAGCATTACCGCAGCCGAGAGGACCCTTTCTCGACAGAGTCGAGTTCTTCACAGCCCGGGGGAGTTGATGGGGACATCACCCAGCGTTCCCTCTGGCTAGACACCCCTCTCCCTTCTGGAGACGGGTAGGCTGCGACTGCACGACTTGATGGGTCCTCGACAACATTAGAGTTTATTACTATGGACATCATGATGTATTTTCCCTTTTCTTGAGTCTTTTTGATGTATTTTGAGTCATGTCCTAGGTGCTCATATTAGTGGATCAACATATTGGGCTTGTTTGGCTTTGTGGCCCATCTAGAAGAGCTAGGCCCATGAGCACCCCTTCTTGCACCTTGGTTATCTGTCTTTTGTTCTTTTCTCAGGGGCTTTTGTACAAAGTTGGGATCCCTATATATAGGACCCCAACTCCCACATGAGGAGGTTAATGAATTATTGAGTATTTTGAGCATAAGTGCATCTCCCCCCTCTCTCTCTAGCTTTCTCACTCTCTCTCTCTCTCTCTCTTCAGGGGGCGGACCCCTTCTCTCTCCTCCTCTCTCTCTCCCTAGGGCGCACCTGCCCCTTCACCTTCCCCACTTGCCACATCAGCAGCCACCTCAGCCCCCACCCTTTCACATCCCCTAGGTCCATAACTCCCATTAACACTTCCACATTCCCAAGTGACTCTTCCAATCCCCCACACACCTTCTCCACCTCCAAGGCAACCATCCCTCTCCCCCAAGCAACCCCTCCACTTTCCCACATATCCTTTCATATCCCCAAGCAATCAAACACCCCCCCCCCACTTCAAACTTGCGCACCCCTCTCCACCCACTCACCTCCCCACTTGCCTTGGCCGACCCCCTCATTCCCCTCTCACCTAGCCGCGGCCTCCTCTCCCCTCCCCCTCTTGGACCTCCATCTCCCCAGCTCCAATCCTCTCCACACCCCTACACTCCCTCTCCCATCGACCCTCCACCCCACCATCTCCAATATTGCCAATCCCCATCCCTACCCCTAGTTCCACCACCATCCCTTCTCTTCATCTTGATCAGTCTGCAGGTGGCAGAAAAGGGTTGCAACTAGCAGAAGTGTCCCCGGAGTCATAAAGCTACATCCAGAGGCGTGGCCTACATCGACGGAAAGATCTGCGAGTCCCCTTCGCTAGCGAGGTTGAATCATCCCGTTCCGAGTTCGTGGCCAACCGGGAGAGCTGTTCTACCACGACTGCGCCAGACATCCTCTGCAGAGAGCCTGAGCCCGATTGGAAGCAGCTTCACGACCAACAGAGAAGGAAGCCGACAGAAAGTTCTTCAACAAAGTTCTTCCTTCCCCTGTCCCCGATCAGGAGTAAGAAACGGGACCTCGTTTGGCATCCAGGAACCAGAGTTCCGAATTTTCTCCCTCAGTCGCGCTGGTCTGCCTCCTGCTGTCTACAGCGACCAGTGACTGATCGTCGGCGTCCCCCAGTCCACCCCGACTTCAGAAGGAGTTACCGTCAGTTTTTCTGTGCAGAGGCTTCTTCCACGATTCCGGTAACTCTGACGGTTCATAATTCGGCATCCGGGAGCGTCTGTGGCAACCTCTGCATCCTACTGCCTCAGACCTAAAGCCGTCAGCATCAGAATCCCTCGTCCTGTTCGAGCCACCGCCGCGGCCAGCGACGACGCCAGAAGAATTCGCTAAAATTCAGAGGTGTCCCTGTCCCTGTTACGAAGAATTCCCCCTTGGTTTTGTCACCGGAAAAATTCTTGAGGATGAACCGCGACTATGGCAGTGGCGACCTGTTCCCTCTCACAGCAAGTGAGCAGAACCTTCGACGGCTTCCACTCCTTCATCGTTGACAAGTTTTCCCCTTCCGCCTGGCCGGCTTAGCGCCCCTCCCTGCGTGGAGGTAGTGTTTGATGTAAGTTTGATTTCCCCACCCCTAATCCAACCCTCCTGCGTGAGGAGTAGTTCATGTACTAAGCAGCTCAAGCGACATCGGCGCAGTGTGCGGGATCCACACTTCCCCGCTCGCCCTCGTCTCCGAACGGGGTTGGTTTCTTCAAACCAACCAGGTGAGCTCTAAACTTTGCTCCATTATTCTTAGTGCTTGTTTGTTTAATATCTGTAGACATAGCCCCGTTGTGCATGCGAGCGAGTGTCCGATCCCGGTTCCACCTTCAACGTGTGGTCACCGTGGTTAAAGTAAGCGAGTGGGACCTAGTGCCCCAATTGGCACCGGCCAGCCCCATAAGTGTGGGCTACGTACCCTCGGGAGGGCAACCCTAGCCCTGCTGGCACTCTACCAGCAAGGGTCTTGATCCTTCACCTCCCCTTAGCATCCTATAGTCACCCCGGGCTCACGTGTGTGCGACGGCATTTTGGTCCGGATTTATCAACTTAATTGTTATGTGATTGTGAATGCGGAATATGTCCTAAGTTTACTTTTGGCTTGCTGCATACCCCGTAGTGGTATCACATCACAAGCAACCCTTCCTTTCCCCAACACCCCCCTTTCCCCTCCCCAAGGCCACATTAACCACCCACCACTAACCAAATTCAAACCCCATTTCCCTCCTTACCCCAAGGCCATTTGCGCCCTCCACCCTCTCTCCCACTCTACCCTGGCCACAACCCTCTCTCCCTCTCTCCTAGCTGCGCCCCCAGCTTCCCCCTAGCATCCCATTACACCTCCCACAGCCATGAGACCACATCCCATTGCCACCCCTTCACCTCTTACCACCACTAGCAACAACTATCACCACCCGGCTCAGCCCAATTCGCTAGCAGCAGCAGAGGCACGAGTTTCAGGCCCGACCCCGACATCAACTCAAGGATTCAAGTGGCATATCTTATATTGGTGGAAAGCTCTTCCAGTCAACTTCATAGGCGAGGCGATCCCACCTCCATTTGACATCCGTACTGTTCGGTGGAGCCGTCCTCGCCAGACTGCACCGACTATCTTTGGCAGACAGCCAGAGACGACTTGTAGCAGCTCTCACGACCAGATCGGTGAGGATCTTGGTACGCCATTTGGCCGGGGCAAAGCACTACCAGTCCTATGTCCAACACAGCAAGTAGAGCTTCGTTCAGAGTCCGGAGCTCCCTGTTCTATTTATTCTTCCTCGGGTGCGCAGGTCAGTCCAGTCAGAGCTAGCCCAGACCACCCTCTACTCTTCGGGCTATTTCTCTCTGCTCCGACCTCCCCCGGTGACCATCCTGGTTGCTGCTCAAAGAAGACTCGGCCACGCTCGCAACCGTTCTGGTCCCAGATCATTCCCACCTCGGGAGTGTTCGTGGCGGCTTCATCTTCCTGCTGTAGTGTTCTGGAGTCAGTCTGTGCCAGAACAAAGTGGCCCAGTCCCAGAGTCGGCCCCGACCTCTGACGACACCCAAAAATTCCACCAAAATTCAGGAGTCCTCCCGGGCCAATCAGAGAGGATACGGCACAGGTTTCGGCGACTTTTGAGTTCGATAGAGCCCGTGGCGGCGTCAACATTGACCACCTATCTAGCAGTTCCAGAAATGGGCAGAATCGACGAATCCTCATCCAGCGCCTTCTTTAGCTCTCCTCCCGATCTCGCCTGGCCGGCTTAGCGCCCCTCCCTGTGTGGAGGTAGTGTTTGAATGTAATTGATATTTCCCCCACCCCATGATCACCCTCCTGTGAGAGGAGTAGTTTTGTAACAGCAGGTCCCTTCGAATCATCATCGGCGTAGCGTGCGGGTGGCGATCCCACGCTTCCCTGCTCGCCCTCATCTCCGACTCGGGATCGGTGTCTTCACGCCGATCAGGTATAAGCTGAACCCTCCCTGGATAATATTTGTTCAACTAGTATCATTTCGAAGTTCAACCGGAGAGGAAGTGAGTGCCTGGCCAAGTGGCTTCCCGATCACGAGCGGCCACCACGGATTGAGTGAGGAGAGACCCTGTGCCCTCAAGGCGTGATGTCCACCCCGCTTATTTGGGTGTACCGATCCTAGGGAGAGAAACATATTTGGCTTAGCCATCGTCCCAACCTGCAGGGTTTAGACCCTCGAACCCACCCTATCATCACTTAGTCACCACGGGAAAGGGTTGTGATGCGATATCGGTCCGCCAACATCGAGTCCGCCAAATTGTGAGTGTGCTTGCAGGTCTAGGCCCAAGGCTCGCCCAGTCAGTCCATCGATGCATCCTTAGGTTGTTTCACATCACATTTTTTGGATTCTTTTTTTGAATTTTTGATTTTATGGGTTTTCATAATAAGATAACAACAACATGAATGAACATGATAAACGAGCATGAACATAACGTAACGAACAAATGAACGAAAGACAGGATAACATAACATAACAAAGGACGAACCAGCAACACATGCAAGACATGAACCAACAACATGCATGTATGATGAATATGGTGGGACAAGACAACAATGCTGGGGGACAACACACGGTTGGGACAAGAACACGTGGTTGGGATAACACACGGGATAACAACACATACGGGATGACCACATGGTTGGGACAAGAACATGAGGGACAACATAACACGCGTGGGACAAGAACATGAGGGATGACCACTGGGGACAAGACAACATTGGACATGACAAATACGCTCTCCAATCAAGCCCAAGATCAGACGAAGCAGAACCGCCAGGTTCACAATCGTAAGGCAAAGCCCTCTCATGAAGATGTGATGCGAGATGAGCAAAAGCTGAGCAAAACTGAGAAGGACATGAGCTTCAGAACAGATCGAGAGACAAGATCGAAGAAGATAGAATATATTAAAAAGATGTGTGAACAGGAGACAGAGCGAAAGATATGGATCAATGAAGCTTGAACCTGCGACCTGCACATTGAGCAAACAGATTACATACTTGTTCTCAAGATAAAAATACGGGAAAATAAAAAAATAAAACAAAGGACACATATATATTTTTTTATTTTACAAGTTTTTGATTTTTTTGATTTTTTTTGGCAATAATTGTTTTTTTTATTTTTGCAATATTTGATTTTTTTGGAATTTTATTTTTAAAAATAGAAATCTGCAGCACCCAAAGACGGGCTCAAACTACTGGCCAAGGATCGTCGTTCCTACCCCTCTCATCAAAGGCTTCTCTTAAATAGGGCGTGTATGTGAGGGTGGCTCGTCACAACCAACCGCCTCTAAAGAACGGTGCCCCTACTAAGGCCATACCTGGGATTCAACCCAGCATAAGAGGGAGAAGCAGAAGAAAAAATGGAGACAAGCTTTATGCAGGATGGGAGATATCAGGACTCAACTTTCTTCCAGGGCACTACCCCTCAAAGATATAGTATGTTGCGCCGGGGCTTTGTGTCTTTGATTTTGAGACCCATATTTATAGGCATGCATGCGATCGGGCTCATGACGTCCCGCGCAAAACTGTACTGCCACTCTTGCCATGCCTTCGATTCATAATTTTGTATATTGATTCTCATTGAATTTGATTATTTTGAGAGCCCTTATTGGCTAGATATTGCAATAAAGCTCACTTTTGAGGGTCGAGATTGCCCCTATTTGAGACCTCTCTCGTATTAGGGAGCGCCTAGGTTGGTCATCTCATCCGTCAATCTCTTGCCCCTGCACTTGGCGGAGCAGAGAAATGAAAAGGCCTTCGTGCATACCCAAAGTATGGCCAAAGCAGCAACGGTGTGTCTCAGAGAGATCAGCTATGGCTTGCTGTGTAGTGTGTAAAAGCCCATACAAAAGGTCACCCTTAACAATCGGGAAAAGAAATTAGACTTCCAACACGGAGCTATCACCAGCCTAAGGATGCTGCAGAAGCAAACTCTTTTTAACTAAACTAAGCAAACTTCCTAACGCCACTCAACCGTGTGAGGAAACAGCGTTATAAGCATGCACATGAAAAAAGGAATAATGACCATGATAACAAATTCTTGCACCAAAATAAAGATACCTTACAAATCCTGAGAGTGAAAGCCAGCATCCTGAAGCGATCTTGATCATCGAGCTTTGAGCAGAATGAGCTTTGTATTCCTTACTTGACAGGACAAATGATGAGAATGATAACAAAGATCAAAGATGCCTCTACACAGAGGAGCGGCAGACACTAAACTAGACGAAGAGGGATAAAAAAAGGAAGAGAGACGAGGGCTAGAACTCTCTCGTTAAGGCGTAGAGACCTTGATAACAAGGAACCAAATATAGAAGAAACCAGATCAGTTGAGATTAAGGCGGACTAAAGCCTCGAAAATAGCAAGAAAAAGGGCAAGGACCCTGAAAGGGTGAAGAGGTGTGAGTAGAAAGATGATGAGGAGATTGCCGCGAAAGTGAAAGAGGAGAAGAATGATTTTCCGACGTAGTCAGAGATAGAGAATGGTAATCATCCGACAGGGTCAGAGAAGAAGAATGATAGTCACCCGACAAAGTCAAAGAAGGAGCAGAGGTAACACCCGGAAGTCTCGGGGAAGAAGAATCAGACGATATCCTGAAATCGGGATGAATGGATGACACAGGCCGAGGCCTAGAATTGTGAGATCGGGGGGAATCCGGAGGCTTCGGATGGGAAAAAGAGGAATGGGGACTCGCGGACCCCGGAATGGAGGAGAAGATGATAAAAACAGGATCAGATGGAGGACAGTACACCACCCAAGGGTGGGAACTTAGTAGAAGGAAAGATGAATGAAAAGAAGGGGAGGAAGAGGTGGACCCCTGAATGCACCATTGACGGCCCTTGAACTTGTGCCGCCGCCTCTTCTTAAAAGAAACACCTTGAAAATGGACCCGCCTGGAGCGGGCTAGGAACTTAGGACCTCCCAATCTGTAAGATTTCCTCAAATAACGGGCCCATCTGCCAGACGGCCTAGCCCGATTATGAACATGCAGCTTCACTGGGGCGGTTGCCCCTAGACATCCAGTGCTAACAACATGTGGACATTCTTGAACAATTAACTCCGCATAATGCTGAATATCATGGAACCACGGAGTCTTGTTACTTGGCACTAGAAGCATGAGGTTTGGCAACTCAACTTAGTAATCTGACTTGAAGCACAGCTCTCTTGATAGAAGCAAAGGACGGAGCTGAGGGAGGTCAATGCGCGGCGTTGACGCAGCCAGCGTACCAATGAAGTGAGGGAGATCACAAAAAGAGTGCAGAATGTCCTTGAAAAATCTTGAGAATACGGCTAATTACCCCTGGAATATAGAATTCATAATCTGCTTGGCGGCTGTATGAGTGAGCATAATGTGGGTAAAAAACCCTTCTCGGCCAGCTATCTAAATAGCAACAGAGCGAGAGGTAACAACAGCATCAATGGTGAATCCTCTGGTGAGCAAAGAGATTGCCACCGGTCTCGCTCGAGAAGAAACTGGCACCAAGACGAGGGAACTTTTCTTAGCAACCGTCATCGGAGATAAAGGCACATCAGCCCCAAAATAACCAGGGACCAGGACACGGACCGGCGTCTGCCAGATATAATCTTGAATTTTGAAATGTAGAACTGGGACTGAATCATCCTGACTCGGCTCATCATCTCCCTGGGGACTAGACCCAAGGGGCACAAAAGGTAATGTACACCCGCTCCGTGGGGTGGAAGTGGATGGAGAAGTGGAGGAAATAGGTTTGGTAGGTGTGGAGGTTTCAACGGGGGGTTTTAGTGATGGCAAAGGTGAGGGCAAAGGCGAGGATGAAGGTGGCAAAGGTGAGGTGGTAATGATAGGCTCAGGCGCAAGTGGAGGTAAAGGTGTAGGTGTAGGTGAAGACAGTGGTGGTGGAGATGACCGAGGCGGAGGTAGTAGGTTAGGCGATTTGGGGAGAGGAGGTGGCGAAGGTGATGGAGGGTTAGGCAATGGTGAGGGTGGAGATGGTGAAGGTGGTGATGAGGGCAATGGGGGTAGTGGAGGTTGTATCGGTGATGGATAATATGAAGAGGAGGATCACGGCGCCCACCATCGGCGTGCCGAGATGACACGTCGGGTGATGTTAGGAGCGGAAGCGGGGGTGGCAATGGGAGTGAAGGAAGGGGTAGAGGTACCCGCTTGAGCAGAGGCTTGGGTAGGTGGCGGCGATGGAGTCGGGGTAGGAGATGGAGATGGAGATGGCGAAGGTAATGGGGTAGGTGAGGTAGTAGGTGATAGAGCAACTGCAACGCTAGATGAAGAATCACAGGGGTGCCCCCAGTCTTGAAAGGGAGATGGCTGCCTGGGCGGTGCTTGTTGCTGTTGCTTGCTGCGGAGATGTAGAACAACTTTGTGAATTGTGGGCCAATCAATCCTCTTTTGATCTTCCAAGTCATAAAGATAATCCCGAAACTCAGGGCAATCCTCAACAAAATGCCCCTACTGGCGGTGAAATTCACAGAACTGAAGCATACTCCCCACCGCAGGTCATCAAGATACAACTGGAGGGAGCGGCAATGCGTGGGTGGCCATCAAAGCCCTGAAAATGTCGATAAAAGACTCCGACAATGGGGGATGAGGAGCCCGCTTCGGGCAAGGTGGATGCCGAGGTGTATGAGGTGAAGTGGAAGGTCGTGGTGATGGATGCGGTGGTTGTGTAGGTAAGAGTGCTTGCCTAGTGGTGGAGGGCTTTGGTGATGGCATATGTGGAGCGGGATGAGGGGGTATGTAGACGACATCTACTTGCTTGGGGTGTGGTGTTCCCTTGACCGGAGGTGGAGACACAGGCGGAGACACATGAGGGTACGAATAAGCGGACGATTGACTTGTGGAGGGCTGACTTGCAGAAGTGTACGGGTATGTAGAAGCGGAAGGATGACTCGTGGAGGTTTGATACGTGGAGGTTTGATATGTGGAGGTGGATGTGGCGAAAGGTTGACTCATGGAGGGCTGACTCATGGGAGCATAGGCTTGGCTTGTGGAGGGTGAGGTGTAAATGGAGGTGGATGGAGGAGACTCGAGGTAAGGGAACCTTGGATTTGTTGACGAATGAAGCGGGCTCGGTTGTATAGTTTCTACCAAGAGGTGATGTCATTGAGGGCTAAGATGAAGCGGTACTCAGGCGTTGCGTTAGAAATCAACATCTTGATCAGTTCTTGCTCTGGAATGTGACTCGGGACTTGTGCGACGAGGCGGCACCAGCAGTCGACAAAGGTGCAGAAATCCTCTTCGGGCTTCATCTTCTCATGGGCCAGATCCACCATAGAATACCTGGGCCCAACCTGATCCTGATATTGCTGAAGAAATTTCTCTTGAACAGCTTGAAAATTCACAACCTACTCTTGCGGCAATGAGAAGAACCAATCCCGAGCTGGGCCTTCCAATGACAGATCGAACAGATAGGTCATCAAGCATTGGTCATGTCAAAATTGGGCCAACTCATTAAGAAAGTCCTTCAAGTGCACATATGGGTCACCGACTCCACCATAACGACGATATGCGGGAATTTGAGAAGATGGCGGGAGCCGAAGATTTTGAAATGCAAAAGGGACACTTAAGGAGGACTTGCGATCAATTTGACGTTGAAGTTCATCAAGCTGGCGTTGGGTTTGAGCAACCATCTCCTAGGTAGGGAGAGATCGAGAAGAATACGGGCCAGCCTGAGCAAGAGATCGTGAATCTGAACCAGGATGATAATGGACCAAATCAGAGGATGCGTGCTGAGAAGAGGAGAAGCCCATTCCAGGAGTGGAAGGGTGTGCGGGCCTGGAAGAGATATTAGCATAAGGACCCATTGGGCCAGCAGCATAAGGAAAAGAAGAATAAGGCCCATTAGGAGAATGAGACCCGTTAAAATGATGAGGCCCATTAAGATGGTTTGCAATAAGGTGTTGGGCCGGGTCCATTTGGTGAACAAGGCATGATAGATGGGCAATGAGATTAGCTTGTTCCTCGGATGGATCAGAGGGACCACAGGAAGATGGGCCCGCGTAGGAAGATGATTCCATGTGGGAATAGGAAGAAAATTAGGAAGAAGGATGGTACAAGGGGTTGGAATGATGCTCCATGAGGGCAAATGGAGATTTAATACAAGTAGGGAAGCAAGGGCTTAATGGGCTTGAGAATAAGAGGGGGCTGACCCACTAATACAAAGACCAAGGGAAGACGGAACTAGGACAATGGATTAGACAATGGACACACAAAATGGGCTATCCTAAATGGGCCTAACAACAAAAGAATATGTGGATGATGAAGGAATGCAACACAAACACCACTAATGGGCCTGGACAAGCCCAAACAACACAAACAACGCAATGTGAGAGTTTTCACCCAAGTCAAACAAGTTAATATGATGGGAAATATTTTAGAAGTTTTAATAGACCTTTTAATGATTTGAGTTAAGAATAATTCTTTCAAGATATGAATCCTATGAAAATAGGGTCCAAACTTTGGGTTTACAAAGGTTAACTCCCTCACACGTATACAAATGCAAACCTAAGGGGTGGAAAAGGTACAGTCGGCCTGGCGTCCGTGTGAGAATCAATGGCTCACGGGGATTTACGGAGGTCCCGGATAAGATCACCTAGTCGACCCCAAGGAAAATGGAGGTGAGAGGATCACTTACTAAGGAGGAATGCAACTATGGTATGAAGAATGCATGGTCCTATGTGCACCGGAGTGCATGCAATTTCTAGCCTAAAACTAGCAAATCATGACAATATTAAACTATGCAAATATAATCAAATGCATGCAGACCACATATAAAAATGAAGATAATACAAAGGACAACAAGGCAGGACCAGGAACAAGCACAATCAGAACTTGGAAGGCAAAGAAATCATCAATGCAAAACATACCTGCGAGTCTGCCCCTGAACTTGCATGCATATTTTATGCACAAAATGCAAAAACGGAGACAGAATTTAACTATCCAAATATGACCCAAATAATGCAAATAAGATATGGATGGAAAGATAATACAAAGGGGAACAAGATGGGACAAAGAACCAAGCAATCAGACCTCGGGAAGGCAATCAAATCATCATGGAAAGATGTACATGTGAACTTATCCTTGTGCCTGCCTGCAGACTTTCTGCAGAAAACTTAAAAATGAAGACAAGATTAAACTATGCAAACATGACTCAAATAATGCATATGATATAAGGATGGAAAGACAATACAAAGGGCTACAAAATGGGCCCAAGAACAAGGCAATCAGACACCGGGATGCCAAGTTATGCATCAATGAACATGGCCCTGTGAGCACTACGCCAGAACTGCTAGAATCATAAAGTGGTCTACCAAATGACCATTTTTTTAACCCTTGCGATCTACCAAACGACCGCAAGGCTTCCAGAAAGGCCCTAGCGGCCCAGTGATGACTGCTAGGCTCACCTGGCGGTCTTGGAGGCGACCGCAGGGCTCGGATAGACCCGAAAACACGCGGAACAGTGGGAAAATGGAGAAAACACTACCTAAACATGCACATACCCACACCCAACTTGCAAAAGAGCATGAATAACGTGATGGGCACTAGATGTCCCACTGTGATCGCCAAAAAATAGAGTTTTAGATGATTGTTCTACCTCGCCCCCTAACTAACTATGCAAGTATATGCGTATGAACACAAACAAGCATGAAAGCATGAATCAAAGGGCGATGAATAGATGAGAAAGACATACCGTGATCACCACCAAGGTTGTAACAACGCCACGAGGTGAAGAGATGAAGGGACGTCGCCGTGTACCTTGAGAAATGATGAAGAGTTGATCACGCTTAAGGAACGGGTGTGGAGAACGTTGTGGATTACACCTCTTCTCCTTCCAGCTGGCTAGAGGAAGAAGGCCTCACGTTGTATTCATGCTCTCCTGCAAAACAAAGATCAAACAGAAAGGGAAAAACCCATTAGATTCATGAAGTGTAGCATCAATCCGGGAGTGATAAAATAAGGGTAGAAATTGAGGGAGAACACACCGGGGAGAGATTTTTAACCCCTGTGGAAGGGTGCAAAAGATAGGTGTGTGTGTTGTGATGAGAATAAGACAAATAAGAGGAGAAAACACGCAGTAGAACTGCAGGGAGAGTGCATGCAACATGAATAAAAGTGCAAGAGTGCAAAAAATAGTGCAGTTGTGATGATTTTTGAAATTAAGAAGAGGAGAACTAAGAGAATAGACAATGAAATTGAGCCCTTGAGCGTGGAATTGAAAGTTAATACTTCCCTCTTCAAGATGGGGTCGAAGTTGTGAGTTGGAGATGCAGCATGGCTTCGCCCCACATCCAGAAAAAGCCCCCTTTTATGTTCTGTGAATTTGGCATCTATTTAAAGGAGCAGAAAAGCCTTTGAGTTTAAATCTGAGATGAACACCCAAAATAGGGGATTTAGATGCACAAATCTTCAGATAATAGTGGGGATAAGAGTCATTGATCAATTAGAGTTGATCTGGAAGCTTCTTCTTAGAGAAAATATATCAAACAAGGTCTCCAAAGAGTCTCATGGTGAAGAAATAAGAGTTCAGAAAGTTCATGACTCTTTGTTTGGCAAACGGTCTATTGAAGGACCGCATACATATGAAAACGGTCATGGGAGGACCGCAAGGCTTCACCAAACGGTCTATAGAGTGACCACAAGGCTCCAAGGGTGAAACGGGGTGATTTCGGGCATGTTTGGGGTCTAACGGTGTAGTGAAGACCATTTTTTATGACCTAGCGGTCTTCCCAGGACCGCTAGGCTGCTGGAGGAAAATTTTTGTGTAGGCTTTTCGTGACTTTGGAAATCAGAGCATATCTCGAAAATGGTGCAGAAATAGCAAAGGTGGTAGAAGAAGAAATTGTAGATAACGTAAAGATGAACAACTTTCATGAAGAGAGAAATATGAGAAAGTGAGAGGAAGAGGGAGAAAATAGGGTTAGAACAGAGAGAAAAATGCTAGGACGTAGGTGAACAGCACAGCCTGCCATAAAAATGGGAATAACTTGACATCGGTGGAGAACTGGCCAATGGCATAGAAGAAGAAAATGTAGAACTTTGAAAAATGAACAACTTTGGTGAAAAACACTTAATGAATAGATGACTAGAAGAGGATGAAAAATGGCCGCGTTTAGGATTGCGCAATGAAAGAGGCCGAATGCTTTAATGGAAGTTGATCTAAATGGGCCATAAGTCGACTTGGAAGGCCGGAAGTTGATAAAGTAAGCTCCAGAGCTCTAATAAATCATGATCTTCGAAGTCCAAAGGTTAGGGAATAATGAAATGGGCTCAAAATCCATCCAAGGAAGGCTCCAAAATAATAGTTAACTCGGGACATCAAAATGATGAATAAGAGAAATAACTCAACTTGCGGGCTAAAACGTGTGTCAACAAGCGGGTTAGCAAGCTGTGAGGCTCCGCGGATCAAGCTGTCAGTCAGTGAATAGCAAGCTGTGTTGCTCAGCGGTTGTAGGGATTTGTCCCCGAAGCTATGGATCAGCGATTAAGCTGTGTGTCAGCAGAATCCACACTCAGGTTTGAGTGTGGGGTGGACGTAGGTCCCATGGTTGAGGCCGAACCACCTAAAAATCTTCTGTGTCCTCTGTGTGATTGCTTATTTGTTTACTGCTTCGATTAGATGTATGCTTAGGGCAGTTCACAGTCTGCATTTGATTTCGATCGTATTCTCATTTGAATGAGAGGTAAATTCCTTCAACTATCAAGTACATTAAAAGCTATGGCTGGAAAGATTGGTTAGGCCAATCAGGAATGTGATACCTTGCATGAGGGATCCTAGATCACACCTCAACCTTGTACTTAATTGTTGGCATTTCTTTTCACTCAAGTGACAATTGTTGGAATCATTTACATACTGAGTGTTTGAGATTAAGTCTTCGTGAAGAGACTATTCCTCAAGAAAGTGTTGCTTTCAATTTAAATCAGTGAAAGTAGTTTTCATGTTTTTAATTCCGCAAAAGTTTTTACTGGGATCCATTCACCCCCCCTTTGGATCTCAGTCGTGCTCACTCCGATTCTAACATCTGGAATTAGAGAGGATCACCAATCCTATCAATTGGTATCAGAGCGGGTTTCTGTGATATCAGATCTAACGATCTACAGATCTGATCCTGCTTGTTGGTGCATCCTATGTTGCTTCATTCGCTGATTTAAATCTATTTTAAGTGGCGAATCCTCCGAAGTTTGATGGTTGTAATTTCTATATTTGGCTAGGAAGTTTCAAAGATTATGTGAACTCCGTAGATTCAAATCTATGGGTTCTGATCGCATATGGTCCATATGATGTTCCAGAGGATGAATCCAAATGGAATGTCATACATAGACTAAAGAATGCTGATAATATGAAAGCCCTGAAGATAATAAAGAGGGTGATAGATATTGACGAGTTCTCTGGTGTCTCTATGTGTCGGAGTGTGAAAGAAATTCTGGACAAGCTGACAGCAATTCATATGCAAGAAGGGAACCAATGTTTAATGGCAAAAGATCACAACAGTGATCAACTAGAAGAGTCTACTTCTCAGGTAAGTTCTGAATCTGATGAACTTACGTTTAATGACTTGATGAAATTGTATGATGGACTGTTAGATAGATATAAGAAAGTGAAGTCTGAGAGTGGGAAAATGAAGAAGACTATGTCATTTGAAATAAATTCATTGAAGTCTGAAAATGAACATCTAAAAATAGAAGTGAAAAATGCTAATCATTCATGTGATAGATATTCATATGTAAATAAGCTGAATGCTAGTCTTCAATCTGATTTAAAATGGCAAAAAGAGCTGATTGATTCTCTTAGGGAAGAGAATGAACAGTTATTGAACAGGAAAAAGGAATTTGAATAGATTGAAGAAGATTTGAATGAAAAGTTGAATTTAGTGGCTAAAGTTGATCTGATTGAAGAAAATAAACATCTGAAAGAATAAAATAAAAAACTGATGGTACTAAATATTGTCATGTCAGAGAGATTGTTAACCTTTGAAAAAGGAAAGTGTGTTAAAGTTGACAATGAACAGAAATTGAAACAGGAAATTAACACACTCAAAGGTTTGAATGATATTTTACATCAACAAGTAATTCTCTGTGAATCTGACATTACTTGTTATGAGGTTAACATTGTTTCTCTAAATTCTGAAATCCAAGATCTAAGAAATTCTATGTCTAAATTTGTTAAGGGAAAAGATAACTTTGATAAAATTCTTAGAACTAAAGTGAGTTTCCAAAGAGAAGGACTGGGTTACAATCCAGTCCATGAGAAACAATCTGAAAATAAAATGTCTACTCCTTCTATGAGCTGTTCTGAGACATCCAAACCATCCTCTTCATCTATTTTTCAATTTACTGCTCAAAAGTTTGAAAAACAAACTAAAAATCTGAAAAATTCTGAGAAACCAAAAAAGGGTTGTAATCTGAAGAAATTTAAAAATGTTTCTGATGAGAATGTTGTTGACACCCGTTTTTACCCTGCAAGTTGCGTTATTTCTCTTATTCATCAATTTTGGATGTCCCAAATTACCCATTATTTTGGAGCATTCCTTGGATGGATTTTGAGCCCATTTCATTATTCCATTCCCATTGAGCCTTGGAGATCATTATTTCTTAGAGCCTTGGAGCTTATCTTATCAACTTCCGGCCTTCCGAGTCGACTTACGGCCCATTTAGGTCGACTTCTCTCAAGCGTTCGGCCCCTTTCGCTGCGCAGTCTTAAAAAGTGGTCCTTTTTCATCCTCTTTCTTTCTTCTATTCATTAAGTGTCCTTCACCAAAGTTGTTCCATTTTTAAAGCCCTACATTTTCTTCTTCTACGTCATTTTCCAGTTCTCCACCGTTTTCAGGCCTTAGTATTTTTCTCTATTCTCACCCAACTTTCTCTCTCCTCTGATCATTTTTTCATCTTGTTCTCTTCATGAAAGTTGTTCCTCTCTCAGTTATCTATAATTTCTTCTTCTACCACTTTCGCTAGTTCTGCATCGTTTGAGAGAAACGCTTCAATTTCTAAAGTCGCGCGAGCTTGGCAGCCTACCCTTGATAAATGGTCAACTGTTGACCGTTACTGTTCACACGGTCCCATGTGGACCGCCCAACACCTATAAACGGTCAACAGTTGACCGTCCATGAACAGTAACTTTTTAAAATTTTATTTATTTTTTATTTTATTTTTATTATTTTTAAAATGTTTAAGAACGGTCTTCTTGAGACCATTTATGTCAAAAAACGGTCTTTGGAAGACCGTTTATCTATTTTTGTGCCAAAAGCTCTCCGGTCGCCCCCAGTCGTTAGGCGGTCACACCATGACCGTTTATATTATTAAGGACGTTCTTTCCTAGACCGTTTATCTTGAAAACCGGTCTATCGGGCGACCGTTCATCTAACAGAGAGTCCGCAAGTTCCTGAACTCCGTCTTCTTCACCGCCGGATTCTAAGGTCGAACCTGTGCAACGAGGCCTCTTTGTTAGGGCTTTATCTTCTAGAATCCTCCACCAAATTGACCTCCGTTTGTTTCTATCTCTTTCCCTTTGTATTATCTTCAATTTGATCCATAGGGCACGGCTTTTCATACACCGGATCTTCTGGAATCTTGGCCGCAAGTTAGGGATTTACTCATTTCGTGCAACCAAAAATCCATGCAGATTAGGTTCCGGAGCCTTCTTCCAAGAGCCATAACTTCCACAATCTTCAACCAAAAAGAGTCACGTTTGTTCCTACCTCTTATCCTATCTATTATCTTGAGATTGATCCATAGATCTCAAGATTTGGTGGAGTCTATCCTCTGAAATCGCAGCAGAAAGTTAAGGTTTTCACCCTTTTTCTATATAAACCTGCCCAGTTAGCCTGCGCGACGGGGGGCTCTTCTTGAACTTGGGGCGAAGCCATGCCAAATGGTCATCTCAAACCTTTGACCCCAGGCTATTGAGGGAAGTATAGGCTTCATTTTGATACCTTATTTGCTGGATTTCATCTTCGTTTACCCTCCTAACTTTGCCCATACTTTTTGCAAATCATCACGAGTTCTTGAACCTGTGCGACGGGGCGCCCTTCGTCGGCTCGGGGCGGAGTCATCCGGCATCCTCTTCGTCCTCCATTGGTCTCATCTTGAAGAGGGGAGTATCTTCTTCATTTTTCATCTCTCCGGGCTCTTTCTTCATACCTAGGCTTAGTTCTCTCCCTCTACTTTTCAGAAATCATCACAGTTTTACACTTAGTTTTTTTGCGCTGTTTCGGCACGTTCATGCATTTTTCTCCATTTTACACAACGTTTTTCTCCCCTATTTCTCCATCAAATTCTATGATTTCAAATCCTATGCATGCACAACACTCCCACCTTGCTTTTGCACCCACTCATAGGGGTTAAAAACCCTCCCCCGGTGCGTTCTCCCCCTTTCTTTGATGCTACTTCATCATTTCGGGACATGTGCTACACTTTCATGTTTCTAATGGGTTTTCTCTTATGTTTGTGGCTTTGTTTTGCAGGAGACTATTGATAGAACGTGAGGCCCTCACTTTCTAGCCGGCTAGGAGGTGAGGAGGTGCACCCACATCGGCTCCCCACATCCCATTTCAAGCGCGATCACACGTTGTAGCGGCTTCCCGTTAGGCCGCGTCTTCCTCCATATTTTCCAAGGTACACGGCGCCATCTTCATCCTTTCTTCATCATTTTGGTGCTGTAAGTCCTTGGTTGCGATCACAGTCAGGTTCCTCTTCTTCGTCGCCCCTTTCCATTTCATGCACTTTCACGCCTATATGCATGGTTATATTGTTTAGTTATGGGCAGGATAGATTGAAACATTTGTACCTACAGTTTTTTGGCGATCACGGTGGGACACCTAGTGCCCATCACGTTATATTTTTAGTCTCTTGCATGTTGGGTCGGTGTTCATGCATGTTTGGATAGTCTTCTCCACGTTTCTCTATCATTCTGTCCATTTTTGGGTCTGTCAGGGTTGCACGGTCTATCGTAGGGCCGCCTAACACGTTAAACGGCCTCTCCAGGACCGCCCAAACCCTCTGGGGTGATAAACGGTCCTTCCTGGACCGTCCAACACTTGGGCGGTCATCCAGTAGACCGCTCAAAGGGTATAAATGGTCATCCAGGGACCTTTTAACTGTTCTGGCCTGGCAGGATTTCTATTCACAGGGCCTTATTCATTTGGGCATAACTTTGTCTCCCGATGTCGGATTGAGCTGATTCTTGTTGCATTGTGTTGTCCTTTGTATTGTCTTTCCATCCATATGTCATTTACATAATTTTGACATCATTTGCATATTTAAAAGTTGCCTCTATTTTTGCATTTTGTGCATATAGTCTTAGGCAGATTTGGGATAGATTCACAGGGGCCTTGTTCATTCGGGCATAGCTTTGTCTCCCGACGTCCGATTGGACTGATTTTTGTTGCATTGTGCTATCCTTTGTATTGTCTTTCCATACATATAGAGTTTACATCATTTAGAGATCATTTGCATATTTAAAAGTTGCCTCTTTTTTTTTACATTTTGTGCATCTAGTCTTAGGCATATTTGGGGCAAACACAAGGGTACGTTTTCCTTTGATGATTTTTCTTATCTTTTAGTGCCTAGTTGTCCCTATTTTAGGCCTTGCATCATTGTTATTCATATTGTTTTACAATTTTCATGTATTTTTGTGATGTTAGCATGATTTCATGATTGTCTTGATTTGCTAGACTTAGGCTAGAAATTGCATGCACCCCGGTGCACATAGGATCATGCATATTGGCATATTGTAGTTGCATTCCCCCTCGGTAAGTGATCCTCTCGCTCCCATATTCCTTGGGCTCGACTAGGTGATCTTATCCGGGACCTCTGTAAGTCCCCGCGAGCCGTGGATTCCCACACGGGCGCCGGGCCGGTTGTACCGTTCCACCACTTAGGCTTGCATTTGCATACATTGTGAAGGAATTAACCATAGTCAAACCAATGTTTGGACCTTATTCCCTATAGGATA
The DNA here is from genome assembly GCA_022559845.1 of Amorphophallus konjac. Taxonomy (NCBI): domain Eukaryota; kingdom Viridiplantae; phylum Streptophyta; class Magnoliopsida; order Alismatales; family Araceae; genus Amorphophallus; species Amorphophallus konjac. The sequence goes on from CM040121.1 coordinate 147,805,838, forward strand.
CCTATCTTGAGGGAATTAATCTCAATCCAAATCATTAAAAGGCCCACCCAAAACTTCGACATTAAAATATTTCCCATCATGTTAACTTGTTTGGCTTGGTGAAATCCTTCATATTGTTTGTGGTGTTTGGGCTTGTCCAAGCCCATTTGTGTTATTTTGTGTTGCATTCCCCATCATCTATATAATTTTTGTTGTTAGGCTCATTTAGGTTAGTCCATTCTGTGTGTCTATTTGTCTACTTTTAGTGTCCTAGGTTTCTTTTCTTCTTTCTTTGCATTATTGAGTCACTCCCTCTCTTTAATTCTCGAGCCCTTTACTTCCCCTCATTGTATTCCCTTGATTTTTCCTATATAAAGTCTCCATTTGCCCTCATGGAGCGTCATTTTTGTCCTGTATATTACCCTTCTTCCTCCCCGTCTTCTTATTCTCGCGTGGATTCCTCTTCCCACGCGGGTCTATCTCCTCGTGGCCCTTCTGACCTACAAGCAAATCTTGTGGCCCACCTATCATCTCTTGCTTGCCAAACGGCCCCGGTCCAGGGCCAAAAATTCATTGCTAATCTTAATGGGCCTTATTCTCATAACGGGCCTCCCTCTTCTACTCTTAGTGGGCCCCCTTCCATTAACGGGCCCTCTTATTCTCTTAATGGGCCCCATGTTGCTGCTGGCCCAATCGATCCTTATTCTCATGTTCATGATTTTTCTAGGCCCACGTATCCTTCTATTCCTGGAATGGGCTTCCCTTCTTCTCAATCCAGACCCATTTATCCGGCCCAATACCATACTCTTGGCCCAAATTCACACTCTCTTGCTCAAGCTAGCTTGCATCCTTCTCAGTCTCTCCCCATCGAGGAGATGATTGCTCAAACGCAGCGCCAGCTTGATGAACTTCAGCACCGAATTGATCCCCAAACTTCTTTGAGTGTCCCATTCGCATTCCAAGGTCTTCAGCTTCCACCGCGTTCACAAATTCCTGCTTATCGCCGCTATGGTGGAGTCGGTGACCCCTATGTGCACTTGAAGGAGTTTCTTTGTGAGTCGGCCCAATTTCGACATGACCAACGCTTGATGGCTTATTTATTTGGTCTGTCTCTAGAAGGCCCGGCTCGGGATTGGTTCTTTGCATTATCGCAAGATCAAGTGGTGAATTTCCAGGCCGTTCAAGAGAAATTTCTTTAGCAATATCAAGACCAGGTTAGGCCCAGGTATTCCATGGTTGATCTGGCCCATGAGAAGATGAAGCCCGACGAGGAGTTCTCTACCTTCGCCGACCGCTGTCGTCGCTTGGCCGCTCAAGTCCCGGGGCATATTCCGGAGGGAGAGCAAATCAAAATGATCATTTCTAATGCAACGCCCGAGTATCGGTTCATCTTAGCATTGAACGATATCACCTCATGGCAACAGCTTTATAGCCGAGCCCGCTTCATCCACCAACAACTTTTAAGTTCCCTTGACCCAGAGTCCCCTTCACCTTCACCTTCAACGCCCACATATGCATCCTATCCATCATCTTCCATGAGTCAGCCCTCCACCACAAATCCTTCCATGAGTCGGCCTTCCGCTCCCCCACACCCATATACCTCCACATATCCATATACCTCCATATGTCAACCCTCCACGAGTCAACCTTCCACCTCTTCATACCCGCATGAACCCCCACCTCCGGTCAAGGAAACACCACACCCCGAGCAGGTGGATGCCGTCTATATACCCCCTCATCCTGCTCCGCATATGCCTTCACCAAATCCTTCCCTTAGCCATGCGCCATTGCCTACGCAACCTCTGCTTCCATCCCCGCAACCTTCTTTATCACCTTCCCATATCCCTCGACATCCACCGTACCCGAAGCGGGCTCCTTCTCCGCCGTTGCCAGAGTCTTTCACAGACATTTTTAGGGCTTTGATGGCCGCTCACGCATTGCAGCTCCCTCTGATTGTGCCTTGCCAACCCGCGGCCGGGAATGTATTTCAGTATTGTGAATTTCACCGCCAGCAGGGGCATTTGGTTGAGGATTGCCCCGAGTTTCAGGAAATTGTTTATGGTCTGGAAGGCAAGAAGATGATCGATTGGGCCGCCATGCATGAAGCTATCTTAAATCTCCGTAGCCAGCAGCAGTAGCAGTCGCCGCCCAGGCAGCCGTTTCCACTACAAGACCAGGCCCCCCCTATGATTCTTTATCAGGCATTACACCTGCTCCGCCACCTACTCCATCACCTATGATTTTGCCTACCTCGTTGCCTACCTCGTCACCCTCTTCATCTCCACCTACCCCCTCACCTTCACCATCTCCTATTCAACCTCCAGAACCTCCACCATCCCAAGCCTCTGCTCAGGCTAGTGCTACCTCTTCTTCCTCCTCCATTTCCACCATCGCTTTTACTCCCGACGCCGCTCGACGTGTCGTGTCGATACGTCGAAGGTGGGCGCCACGACCCTCCAATTCCTCTACCTCACCACCACTTTCACCATCTTCACCTCCATTACCTTCATTGACCACATCACCCTCTCTACCATCTCTAATACCCCTACCGCCATCACTCCCGCCCTCACCGCCTCCTCTCCCAAAGACCCTTATCCTATCACCTCCACCATCTCCACCGCCTTTGCCCTCCCCTTCGCCATCATCGCCCGAGCTTGAGCAAGCTATACCTATTCCCACATCTCCACCTTTGCCTTTACCCCCTCCTACTCCGCCACCTTTGCCCTTACCCCCACTTACGCCTTCTGAGCCTTTACCCACACCTTCCAAGCCTATTACCTCCACTTCTCCATCCCCTTCCACCCCACAGAGTGGGTGTGCGTTATTTTTGGTGCCCCTTGGGTCTGGTCCCCAGGGAGATAATGAGCCGAGCCAGGTTTCGATTATACTTTTCAAGATTCAAGATGTCATTTGCCGCATGCCAATCCGGGTCCTAGTCCCTGGCTATTTTGGGGATAAAGAGCCTGCATTTTCAGAAATGGTTGCAAAGAAGAGTTCCCTTGCACTAATGCCAGTTTCTTCACAAGCAAGGCCGGTGGCAATCTCGTTGCTCGCCGGAGGATTCACTATCAATGCTATTATTTCTCCTCGCTCCATTGCTATTCAGTTCACTGGCCAAGAGGGGTTCTCTACCCAGATGGTGCTCACTCATGCGGCCACCAAGAGCCTGATGAATTCTATATGCAAGGGGCAGTTGGTCATGTTTTCTGCATTCTCTAAGGACATTTTGCATATGTTATGCAATCTCCCTCAGTTTATTGGTAAGTCGGCCACGTCAACGCCGCACATTACTCCCCCTCAGTTCTGTCCTGCTTTTCTGGTAAGGGAGTTATGCTTTGTGCCCAGTTGCCGAGTAGAGTTGTCGAATCTCCATGTTCTAGTGCCAAGAGATAAGACTCCATGGTTCCATGATACTCATCATCTTGAGGAGTCAGTTGCTCAAGAATGTCCACAGCATGTTAGCACCGTGAGTCTAGGGGCAACCGCCCCGATGAAGCTGCATATTCATAACCGGGCTAGGTCGTCTGCCAGGTGGGCCCGTTATTTAAGAAAGTATTACAAGACAAGAAGCCCAAAGGCCCGAGTCCACGCCAGGCAGAGTTGTTTCAAGAAGATTTCTGCCAAGAAGAGGTGGCGACATAAGTATAAAGGCCGTCAGTTGTGCATTCGAGGGTCCACTTCCTTCTCTCCTTCCTCCGTCCATTCATCTTTTCTTTTGCTCAGTTCTTATCCTTGGGTGGTGTACCTTCCACCACCTGACTACATTTCTACCATCTTCTCCTGTCCTCACCATTCTAAGTCTCGGCCTACGTCCTCCTCTTCCCTTGATCCGGGGGCATCTTCTAGTTTTTCTCCCCGGATACATCCAGATTCCGCTTCTCATCCTTTTCCCCCGACCCTATTGGTGATTCCTTGCGCTCGTTCCCCGACCTTGTCGGGTGGTTTTTCTGATTCTCTCCCAACTTTGTCGGGTGGTTTTCATTCCTTCTCCCCAACCTGGTCGGGTGTTTATGCTTCTTCTTCCCTGCCTCTGGCGGGTGATCGCTACTCTCCTTCTCCGACCACGTTGGATGATTCTTCTCCTCATCTTTCTATTCTTTCCTGCTCACCCTTTCGGGATTCTCACCCTTTTTCTTGCTATTTTCGAGGCTTTAGCCCGCCTTGATCTTAGTTAATCCCTGTTTATTCTGTATCGGGTTCTTTATTATCAGGGCCTTAGTGCCTTAACGAGGGAGTTCTAGCCCTCGTCTCTCTTCCTTTTTATCCCTTCTTCGTCCAGTATGATGTCTGCCACTCCTCTGTGTCGAGGAATCCAATCCTTTGCTCTCCTTTCATCCTTTATCCTGGCAAGCAAAGGAATGCAAAGCTACTCGCGCTCCTCAAACCTTGATGATCGAGATCGCTTCAGGAGGCCAGTTTCCACGCCATGGATTTGCAAAGGTATCTTTGATTTTGTGCAAGAAAATGTTATCATCGCTATTATCTCTAATACTACTTCACGCGCTTATAATGTTGGTTCCTTAACATGATTGAGTGGCTTTAGGAGTCTTTGTTTAATTAGATCTTAACTCTGTGTCAAATAAAAAAGTTAGCTTCTACAGCATCCTTAGGCTGGTAATAGCTCCGCGCTGGGAGTCTAGTTTCTTTCCCCGATTGTTGAGGGTGACCTTTAGGCATGGGTTTTTCACACACTTCACGGCAAGCCATAGCCGATTCCTCTTAGGCACACCGTTGCTGCTTTGGCCATACTTTGGGTATGTACGAAGGTCTTTTCTCTTCTCTACTCGGCCAAGTGCAGGGGCAAGAGATTGATGGATAAGATGACCAACTTGGACGCTCCCCAATATGAGAGAGGTCTCCAATAGGGGCAGTCTTGACCCTCTTTTAAAAAAAAAAGCTTTCATGCAATATCTGGCCAATAAGGGCTCTCAAAATCAATGATGAATCAATATAGTAAAATTATGAATCAAAGGCATGGCAAGAGTGACAGTACAGTTCCCCACGGGACGTCATGAGCCCGGTCGCATGCGTGCCTGATAAATATAGGTCTCAAAATCAAAGACACAAAGTCCCGGCGCAACAGACCTACTCTTTGAGGGGTAGTGCCCTGGAAGGAATTCGAGCCTTGATATCTCCCATCTTGCACGAAGCTTGTCTCCAATTTTTCTTCTGCTTCTCCCTCTTAGGCTGGGTTATATCCCGAGTATGGCCTTAGTAGGGGCACCGTTCTTTAGAAGCGGTTGGTTGTGGTAAGTCACCCTCACATGCACGCCCTGCTTAAGGGAAGTCTTTGATGAGAGGGGTAGAAACGACGATCCCTAGCCAGTAGTTTGAGCCCGTCTTAGGTGCTGTAGATTGATATGTCGAAAAAAGAATCAAAAAAAATGAGATATTATCAAAAATCCAAAAAAATGAGATATTGTCAAAATCCAAAAAAAATGAGATATCGTAAAAATTCTAAAAAAATTCAAATACTTCAAAATCCCAAAAAAATCAAATATTTCAAAAAAAACTAAAAAAATCAAATATTTCAAAAATCTAAAAAGTGTGTCTTTTATTTTCTTTTTCATGCATTTTGCATTTGTTCTAAGAACAGGTACGTAATCCGTTTGTTAAGTGTGCAGGTTACAGGTGCTTCAAGTCTCCTTGCTATATCTCTCGTTTTGCATCATGTCCACATCTTTGATCTGTTCTCTTCTTCAATCCACTCTCTCGATCTGTTCTGAAGCTCATGTCCTTCTCAACTTTTGTTTGTAATTATCATATCTTTTATGAGAGTGCTTTGTCTCACGATTATGAACCTGGCGGTTCTACTTCATTCTGATCTTGGGTTTTGATTGAAGGGCATATTTGTTTATGTCTTATGTCCCGCAGTGTCCTTGTCACGTGTTTATGTCCCTTCGTGTTGTCCCACACATGTTGTTTTATCCCTCACCGAGTGTTGTTAGTTGTCTTGCACATGTTGTTAGTCACCCCTTTATGTCCCATATTCTTATCCCAACCGTGTGGTCATCCGTCATGTTCTTGTCCCAACCGTGTGTTGTCCCACCGCGTTGTTGTCTTGTCACACCGTGTTCATGCATGCATGTTGTTTGTTCATGCCATTGCATATGTGCTCGTGTGCCTTTGTTATGTTATGTTGCATTGTCTCCCATTTCATTTGACCGCTATGTTATGTCATGTTGTTTATCGTTCAGTTGATAGTTATGTTTATCATATTTGTCTTATACATGGAAAAATCAAAAGAAATCAGAAAATGAAAATCAAAAAAATGCCATTTCGCCTACACAGGTAAGTTAGGTATGGCCTTCTATCCCTACTCATTGTTGCATTACTATATGGTATCTATATTATTATATTATCTCGAGAACCAGTTGGTTATC